>OY730479.1:40831016-41505896 GCA_963422695.1 Xylophagus ater | reverse complement strand
AAAAGATGATTCTATTGAATTCAATGATATCATTGAAGATGTAGAAGAAGAAGAAGAAGAAGATGATGATGATGATGATGATGTTCTTGATTCATCGTCATTTTCATTATTCACTTCTTGTAATGTTTGCATACTACAATTGCCAAGTGCTAAATTTGTATAAAAATGTTCTGGTGTTGATGTTCCTGATTTTAAAGGATGAAATAAATTTTGTGAACGATAATAATGTGGTGGATAAACATTTGATGATAGCTCAGTTTGTTCTTCCATTCTTATTGGATGCATTGATTCCATTGATTGTGATTTTAGGTTAGAATTTTGAATAATATCAGAATTTATTGAAGAACATTTTCGATTACTAGAAAGTGCAAGTGCTAAACTGGAAACACTAAAATAAAAGAAAATAATTAAGGGAAAAAATAAAAAAATAAAAGAAAAGAAAATAATAATTTCCTTTTTGACGATGTTTTTTTTTTGTCCTATGAAAAAAGGTGAATGAAATTTGTGACACAATCAAGGACAAGGTACTATATTAGCTTTCTTGGTGGGCAACACAAACACAATATATAATAAATAACGCGCAATCGATTCCATTGTCATACATACATATATCAAGGAGTGAAGGAATGGATAATGATCAAACGAAATTATGTATTATTTATATATGTATTTTGGAAAATTAATTTTCTTGGAAAAACATCTATTTTACAAGTAATTTAGATCAATAAACTCAATTCAAGGACAAACAATGAACTCACAAAAATCGGATAAAGCTTAGAAATTCTAGGAACTTCTACGTTCTAGAAAAGAAAATTGTTAGCAATTACGAAAAGTTCGAATTACATTATCAATTCGTTATTAACAACAACAATTCATTGTAAAAATGAAGAATTTTCTATGAAATTTACCTTGGTGTTTTATGCTCTCACCATAATTAACGCGCTAAACGAGCCTTTTCCTATATGTATATATATACTACTGTGTTCAAAAAGTAAGGTGAATTTTTAATTTAAACTTCTCGCGTTAACCGAATCGGACAAATGAATTTTTTTTTTCAAGTTGGTAGGACTGTTAGTGACATCTGTGACAAATTACATGTAAATATCTCATCATTAGTTTTTAGTTTACGCTTGGTTTTGTGAACAAAGAAAAGTGAATTTGGCGATTTTTACGATGTCGAATTTTGTTGAGCAAAGAAGTGCTATTAAATTTTGCTTGCGGAATGAAATTTCCGCCACTGAAACGGCCTTCGATGACGAGACTATGTCACAGAAAAATGTTTACAAGTGGTACAAAGACTTCAAAGAAGACAGAGAACGCGTTGATGACTTGGAACGCTCTGGACGACCATCGACGTCAATTGATGAGCAACACATCAAGAAAATCAAAGAATTGGTGCTCGAAAATCGTCGATTAACAATTCGAGACCTTGCCGACATGCTTGTAATATCAATTGGATCAGTGCAAGCAATTTTGAAGAATCATTTGTGCCTCAGAAGGGACAAATCGCGTTTAGTGCCAAAATTTCTTAATTTTTTCGAAAAAGGGCGTGAGTTTTTCACCAAAAACCCCACTCATTTCGCTCCACAACCACCGTATTCGCCTGATTTAGTACCGTGTGACTTCTGGCTGTTTCCAAAGCTCAAAAGACCATTCCGGGGACTCGTTTTGAGTCGATTGAAGAGATCAAACGTGAATCGCTATGCGCATTGAAGGCTATACCTGAGGACGACTTTTTAGCATGCTTCAAAGATTGGAAAAAACGTTGGCATAAGTGTATTGTAGCTGGGAGGGATTATTTTGAAGGGGACGAAATCCATTTGGAAGAGTAAATAAAAATTTTTAATTTTACAACAAAATTCACCTTACTTTTTGAACACAGTGGTATATATGTTTTATTTTTTTGAAAACTCATTTTTCATTTTAGGAAGATTCCAATCTATTGTCGTAAATGGATTTATGATGGACGTCCGCATAAATATCATTATTTATAAAAACATTAAAAAAAAAATGAACCACAAAGAAAGTAATTTTGCGCCAAAAAATTTAATGAAATTTTCATAAATAGCAGTCAAAGAACTTTTGCCAAAACTAAAACGTCACCGGATTTATTCACACCCAAAAATATATACCAAAAATTACAATAGCTTTGTCGTATGAAAATAATTATATTAGTTAATGGATTCTAAGAATTATTTTTATATTGATTTCATTACGAAAATAATATCGACTAAGATACTATATTTCTCTGATGACATCAATAAATGACAACCTGAACTCGATTTTGTATGCATGAATGCAAAAAATGATGATGATTTGAGTTGGATTTTTGTAGTCTTCTTAATTGGATGTGAAAACTTTTGTTTTGTTTTAAAAAACACGTTTGAGTTTCAGAAATGTTCCAACATGATGTCAGAATCTTATTTCGGTTTTAAATGACGGCTGAGAATTATAGAAATTTCGTCATTAACCCCAAATGATGTTAACAAAATGATGATATGAAATTGCTAAGCAAGTGTTTATCAGTAAATAGTAATTACTCATTCATTATTATCGTAAGTTTTTTTTTAAAAAGTCATATTTTGAACGAAAATGAAAACTGGAATGACCTTACAATTAGGCCCAGCCAATAATAACAGAATTCATGAAAAATGTTGGCTACAGACATAATCAAAAGTAAAAAAAGAAAGTGATTCTGGTAAATCAAAAACTAGTCAATAACTTCACAATTCTTCTGTGTATTAATGCTTGCACTACGATCGAATCTCTAATTGGTAAATTATAATTCATTTCATTTCAGAATAAGCTCCTAAACTTGACTGGCAAAATTCCTTGACACAAATTTATGTTTGAAAGCAAGCAGTTTTTGAGCTATGAGAATTTGAATTTCTCGCATCCTTACGAGTACTTATGAAGCTCAGTAAAAACAGATAATTAAGAAACTAAAAGTAAAAATCGCTGGACAAGACAGACAAAGAACACTTTCTTCTCTATATGTATGTAAAGGGTTTTTCATTAACGACATAACATAACGATTGTAACGTGTGCTGTGTGGCTTGTAGCGCCGTCTTGTTGAAACCACATATCGCCAACATCAATTTCATCTAATTCTGGCCAAAAATAAACCTCCAACATGACACGGTAGCGCTCTCCATTGACGGTAACATGACGATCGTTCGCGTCAACGAAAAAATACGGCCCAATCACGCCTCCGGCATGTAAACCGCACCATACAGTGATTTTTTGTGGATGCAATGGTGTCTCTTGAAGCACATGTGGGTTTGTTGCTGTCCATTAACGCATATTTTGCTTGTTGACAAATCCGTTTAGCCAAAAATGAACCCATCGCTGAGGATGATTTTTCGCTCTTAAAGTTACGGCGACCGACTCGGAATTTCGGTAGTAATTTTTTATAATTTCCAAGCGTTGCTCGTTCGTGAACTTTACCATGATGAAACTGTTGATTTTAATCTACGTTTTGACATTGACAGGTCATTATTAATGTTTAATTATTAATGTTTAATAATTAATGTGCGTTCATATAAAGATACAAAATTGTTATGTCCCTATTAAAAGACACTATATATATCCATAAGATAAAAGATTTCATTCGGCATCCAATGAAAGTGATTGTCCCTTAGGACTACGAAATACTACCCTCAAGAAAAGATTGTATACTCTTTAAGATCCTAATGAATGATGTCTCCAATTGTTTGTCATCATGGATAAAAATGTTGAACATTATTTATATTTTTCTTATCAGATATTTTTAACACGAGAATTTATCAGCTCTGAAAATGAAGCCGCATAATACATTTTTTAATAGAATTTATTTCATTTATTATTAACTTTCGGAAAGCCATAAAAATAAATATGATGTGATGTTTTTTCATCAATGATATAATTAAATAAAATGTTGATAAAAAAAAAAACATATAGTAACTTAAAATCGGCCTATAGCCGACTTTTTGATGCCCTATTGTAGAAATTGGACAGAAAAACTGTCAAAACTAACATTATTTCAAAGTTTTTTCTTCATAACTTTGTTTCTTCTTTTCAAAATTTCTTCCAATTTGCAGGTAACTTAGACCATGATAGCATAAGTCTCATTTGTAAATTTTATTTAAATCGGTGTATTAGTTTTTAAGGTACATAAAAAAAAATTTATAGAGAGAGTTATTTTCTCCTAGGATTATTTCTTTCTCCTTTATCCTTGGATCGATTTAATTGAAATTTAACATGATATCGTCTATTTAGGTAGTTAACCTGCATAATTAATTTCAATAAAATTGATTCACAGATTTTTCAATTAAATCCGAATAACTATAAACAAAAAAACAACAAAACTTTCTGGTCACCCTGGTTTTGCGTTTATAACTTTGCTCCCCCTGGAACGATTTTGCTCAAATGCAATACGAAACCAAGTTAAGGAATAAGCAACTCACATTGCAAATTTCATCAAAATCGGATAACACGTTTTTGAGTTATCTTGCATACGAACGGACGGACGGACATGCATAAATCGATATAACTTTTGATTCCCGAGACCATACCATTAAAACCTTTCTATTCGGCGATTATTTCGATGTGTTACAAATGGAGTGACAAAACTAATATACCCTCTGGTAGTATCTACCATAGGGCATAAAAAGAAATAATCAAGAGAAGGGAGAGGAAAATCGTATGAACATGAATTTGAATATGTTACATAAAAATATGTAATCCTGCTGACATTTTTTCTATCATGCAAAAAAGGAAACATTTTCCGATTTCCTAATTTCCTTGACTTTTAACCACCAACCACACCTTTATTTATTTTTACATAATTTTTCTTTAGAAGATTCATGATTGCATGTCTTTCGTGAAGACATGCATTTCGAAGACTTCGGGTTTACATTATTTCTGATTGAAATTACATTTTGGTCAGGATTTTCTTCCTTTTTTTTACAAATCAAAATAAATTTGATGACACGCCATTTTAGCATTATCAAAATTGGGATTTGTTTAAAAAAGAAAAGAAAAACCTTATTTTTAAAAATATTTCGATTACAAAAAGTTGATAAAATGAAATCCAAAAGGAAATTTCGTGAAGATATCAATTTTAATTTAATTAATTTTATTTAATTGATTTGGTTTGAGGTCTTAGAAATTTATGAGAACAATATTGTTTTTCCAAACTGAGGGACATGAATTAGACAAACTTGTTTTTAATACATTAAAATTGGATGTTTGTGCATTTTCTTACTACATATAGAGCAGGTCTAGCCAAACTGTATCAATATCTTTTTTCGTGCTCCGTCAGATTACACCGTCAAATATTGGTTTCGAGAGTTTCGTGGTGGCCACAACTCCACTACCGATCAAGTCCGCAGCGGCAGGCCCTCCGATGCGGTTACAGAGGACAATGTCAAAAAAATACATGAAATGGTGTTGGCTAACCGGAAAGTGAAGGTGCACGAGCTAGCAGATACCACAAAGATTAGTACTGAGCGCACACGCCATATTTTGGGCAATATTCTGCATATGAAAAAGTTATCCCGCCGCTGGGTGCCGCGCATGCTCACTCCTGACCAAAAACACGAACGCGAGAGCACCTCGAAAGAGTGTTTGGACTTGCTGATGCGTCGATTGGTAACTGTTGATGAAACCTGGATCCACTATTTCACACCAGAGAACAGAATGAGTGCCCGGCAATGAACTGAAGCCGACACGAGGCTCAATGGGTCAGAAAGGTGATGGCGTCGGTTTTCTGGGATTGTCATGGCATACTCTTCGTTGACTACCTCGATAAAGGAAAAACCATCAACAGCGAGTATTACTGTGCATTATTGGAGCAATTGAAGGCCGAAATCGCTGCAAAACGGCCTCCCAAAGAGGTTACTTTTCACTCCACCTAGTAGTCTAAGTTTTCTGAGATTTAAGGTAATTTTCGGCAGCAGTTATATGAGATAAGATCAAAAATATATTACACAGGGTGCAACTGTAATGGAGTGGCTTTTTCGACAGTTTACATTTGCAAGAGACTTGTTTCACGGATAAATAAGCTTCTGATGAGCGCTTCACATCCTGAATACAAAATGTGGGTTGAATTTAATAAATAGAAGAGTTGCCAAATCAATTCGATATTTTTTATTTTTTTAGGTTTTTCCTCAAAAATGAAATTGTAAATTTCATAGAAAAAATGAGAAAATATCAATCAACATAAAAAGGAAGTTTCTTAAGAAATTATTTATTTAAGACGAAAATCTTTTGTTTTAATTATTATTTTCTTTGAAATATCAATATTTATTACGCATTTTGTTTCAATAAACTTGAACTAAAAATATTTGTGTGTTTCCTCGGAAATATTTTTAAGAAAAAATACAAAAATGCAAAACTTTTTTTTTCTTGTGTTCCTACAAGAAGAAAACAAGCTATAGTGTGCAAACCACTATAGAAACTTCTATACATATCGATCAAATTATTTCATAAAACAATTTATGATTTATTTAGTACAAAAATTGCGAAGTTTTGTCCGTACACCGCAAGTTATGCTCCAAATTTTATACAAAAAAATCCAAATTTTGTTCGGCAGCTACCCGAAGTTGTAATCGGTTGATTTTTGGACACAATTGTTTTTTCATTGAAAAAGTGCCTCATTCCAAATTTCATTGATCTCGGACTATAAATAACGTTACAATACCCTATAATGTAAAAACACAAAAAACCGAACTTTTGTTCAGCGTCTACCCGAAGTTTTAGTCCGATCAAACCAAACTTCTGATGGAATGGTTCTCATGAGGAAAAAACCGCTCGTACCAATTTTCATGGAAATTGCTTCAAAAATACGGCCGCAATCTAGTAGACGACAGACAGACATTGGATAAAAATGATTGCAAACGATTTAGAATCTTATAAAACGTGAAGATTGGAGATTATGATTCCAGTAACTTATATACTACCTTGATCAAAAACAAAACGGAATAACCACCGTGTGGCGATTTTTTGATGCCCCATGGTAGAAATGGGGCAGAAAAACTGCCAAAACTAACATTATTTCAAGGTTTTTTCTTTATAACTTTGTTCCTTCTTATCAAAATTTCTTCCAATTTGCAGATAACGTAGACCCTGCTAGCATAAGTACAATTTTATTCAAATCGGTGTATTAGTTTTTAAATTACATCAAAAAACTTTGTAAAGAGGGTTATTTTCTCCTAGGATTAATGCTTTCTCCTTTATCCTTGGACCGATTTGATTGATATTTAACATGGTATCGTCTATTTACGTATTTAACCAACATAATTAATTTAAACAAAATTGATTTACAAATTTTCCAATTAAACCCGAAAAACCATAAACAAAAATACGACAAAACTTTCTGGTCACCCTAGTTTTTCCTTTATAACTTTGCTCCCCCTGGATCGATTTTGCTCAAATGCAATACGAAACCAAGTTAAGGAATAAGCAACTCACATTGTAAATTTCATCAAAATCTGATAATGCGTTTTTGAGTTATCTTGTATACGGACGGACGGACGGACGGACATGCATAAATCGATATAACTTTTGATTTTTGACACAACCATACCATTAAAACCTTTCTAGGACCATTATTTCGATGTGTTACAAATGGAGTGACAAAACTAATATACCCTTTGGAAGTACCTACCATAGGGCATAAAAATGGCTCGATGGATAGCTTGCTTCAAAATAATGTCAGGCAATATTTGTCTACTATTTCCTTTAGGGGCTAGTCGGACATCTAAATATCAAACACATATACAGGGTGAATTACAAGCTTATTAGGGAAAATCTTCGAAGAAAAAAACTCTCATAAAACGAGGATAAAATTTATTTAATGATTTTGTACATTTCAAGTCTCGCAAGTTTTTAACTCATTAAATTTCTTGAACCAAAACATTTTATGACAAGTGAACAAAATCGTTACACGGATATATAATTATAAATCTTTAAATAGATGTTTTCTTTCAAAAATCCATAAAAGAACATTTAGAAAATGTCATTAAGAAATTTCAAAAAAAGGAACAATTGACAAACGTTTTACAACTTGTTTTTGGTTTGGTGGAAAAGGAAAATTCAAAAATAGAAAATATAATAAATTAAAAGAAAATTGAATGCACGGAAAGAAATCATTTGTAAGAAAAATAAGAAAACATAAAAAGATGAAGGTAAGAAAATGGGTATCCCAATTTCTAGAATTTTTTCTTGTTTACAAAAAACAAAAAGAAAAAAAATGAAATCAGAAATGTTACAAAATTCGCGAGAATCTAGAAATGTTAATTTGTTATTTTGAACGAATTGAAATTATTGACGAATTTAACAGTTTATTGAAATCAATTGCAATTGTTCCTAATTTTCACAAGTTTCTCATTCTTTTTTTTCTTTTTTTAGAGTAAAGTAAATATTTTTTTTCGTTCATAAATAATTCAAAAAGAAAAATATTAATATTGAGTTATAGGAAGGCCTCGTATAACATGGAAGATTAGTGGTTAAAAAATGAGCAAAGCAAACCATATTAGTGAATTTACATTTTCTCCATATCGGCCGGACCACTATGGAACTTTCCCGATAATGTCATCAAATATTCATTTCAGTTCTCCTATTCTAAATGTACATTCCAAGTTTCATGAAAATGTGACTAGTATTGGCCGAATTATAAGGGTTTTTTTATTTTACATTCCCGTAAAGAGGGGAGTCGCATTCTATCTTTTCAGTTCAGAGTGAATTCTTGAAGTTATTCTATTTTGGCCCCCCACAACCCCCTATCGAGGGGAGACATTTTATCTTTTCAGTTTGTTCATCCCAAATGTACATTCCAAGTTTCATTAAAATCTGCCGGTTATTGACCGAATTATTTAGGTTTTTTTATATAACCCTCTCGCAACCCCACCGAGGGGAGATGCATTCTATCTTTTCACTTGCCCTATCTAGAATGTACACACCAAGTTTAAAGAAAAACTGCCCATTATTGAGTGAATTATTGAAGTTCTTCTTTTTTAGCCCTCCACAAATCCCCACCGCGGGGACACATATTTTATTTTTTCAGCTGATTCATTCCAAACGTACGTTCGAAGTTTCATTAAAATCCGACTATTATTAACCGAATTAGGGAAGTTCCTGTATTTCCACCACAACATTTTTTTAAATAAGTGCAAATCTCATCAAAATTGGAAGAGCAGTTTCGATTTTACAAGTGCAAAAATAGACTATTTGGACAAAATGGATTTTTAGACAATGTTGCCATAGTCGAATATGGCCTAAAAACTAATCAGAATTAAGTTAGGATCAAATACATGAACTGTGTAAATTTTATCGAAATTGGCCCAACAGTTTAATCTGAACCGTGCGGACAAAATTTTGTCGTTTTTAGACAAAAAAAAAGCGTTACCAAATAGTGTTGCCATATATTAATTTCGCCCAAAATCTAACACCATCTGGAATTTGATGCAACACCAAAATGGTGAAAGTTTCATGGAAATCGGACCATCCATTCAGATTTTATTAACGATTTAAAAAAGCGAACGGACGGACGGACGGACATGGGGCTAATTATTTTTGACAAAACGGATTTTGCACTTATTTTCATCTTCCTAGCCCTTCTAGATTAAAAGTTAGGTTTTCGCACGATTATAGTACTTTCCTATAAACATTCGTTTATCGGGAAAGTAAAAAACCGCGTTGTACAAGAGTTAAAAACATCCCGGAAAATAATATCCAGAAAACCCGTGTTTTATATCAGAAGAACCGCCATATTTTGTGAATGTTCAGTTACCACGTCTAAGCTTACTTTTGCTAGCTCTCGCTCACTGATGATCCGTAGCGAGTGGGGACATCAACGAATGTTCGCTCGCCTGGTTTAGACCGAGCTTTAAAGGGGCCCATAGACGACAAACATTGTTTTCAACTTGCCGTGTTGGTGTCGATGTTGGACGTAAGTGGGCATGATGGTGGTTTGTATCTCATGTTGCCAACAATGTTGGCAGATTTCAAAAAATTTGGAAAATATCGAATATTCGGTGGGGGAGTCTGATGTTGACGATCATGCTGTATCGTCTGTAGAGAAGTTGACAACAGGGTTGCCAACATTAGTTGTGAATTGAATTACGGGCTGTGAACTTACTGTGAAAAATAAATCACCCAAAGCAGATGGCGAAACCTCGGAAGTGATGTTGACAACTTGGTTGCCAATATTTCTTTTCGTCTGTGGCAAAATCAGACAACCAGGTTGACAACGTTTGTCGTCTATGAGCCCCTTAAAAGTGAAATTAAAAATTCTTATATACTAAAAAAAAAAAAAAAAAAAAGTTCGTCATCCCTGCGAGTGGGTTTTTCCCTTTTTCACGTACAAAAAATTTTTTATCAAAGCGTTATCATAATCTTTTCTTACAGACGAGAAAAAAAAAACATCGCTAATTTAATTTTAATCTAAAATTTAATTGTTTTATAATTTTTCTAAAAAACTAATTTAAATATTTGTCTTCATTTTTATGGCAGACAGAAAAAGAAACAAACCTGAAAAACAACCGATAACAAAATACTTTCTTAATTTAAATAAAAAAAAAATTATTTTCTTATTTTTGTAAGAAAAAGAAAATTATTTTTAAAAATACTAAAAATTCCATTTTTTTCTGTTAAACTTATACAGAAACCGCCTAGCGGCAATAAATCGTATTACAAATAATATATTTCTGGTCAATGCTAAATCATGATTGTTGCCTATAATAATTCTGTATTAGCCTAGAGAAATATAGATGGCGCAAAAATACATGGGTTAGTTGAAGATAAACACGAAAAAGCTTTCGTGACATTTGGTTCGCGTCTTCACTGAAATTCCCGTTTCGAATTAAAAATGTGGCGAAAGATTTTGAACTTTTTCAGTGGAAAAGTGGTATTTAACGGTTGATGACGTAAAATGTTTACAACACTGTTTCCCAAAGGGATTTATAAATGTTGAAATGCAAATTTTTATACCCTACGGTAAATACTACCAGTTACTAGTTTTGTCACTACATTATTAAAACACTGAGAAAGAAATAGTTGATATACTTTAAAAACTGATTCGAATAAGATTTGCAAAATTTGCTCCATCTTCTTATGAGTAAGAGCTGAAGAAGAGGAAACAAAGTTAGAAGAAGAAAAATACTAAATTCTTGCGTTTGCCTTTAGAATTAGTTAGATTTGTTAGCTTTGTTAAGCAATGAGTTCCCCCTCCCTTTGTATTCATAAAGCCCAATCTCCACATAGCCGACATCCTATTCTGACGAGAAAAATTAGAAAACTAGAAAGAGATGGACTTTTGCAATTTTCGCTAGGATTGACCGAATAAAAACATCAGGGTCTCTCCCCACACAATTTATAATATTATGGGAACATTAAGAATATTCCCTTCCATTTTATAGGAAAATGTAGTACGAAATTGTGTTTTCAGACTTTATCATAAGGCTTAAATTCCTATCATATCTAAAAAACAAGCTTTAGTGCAAAACGACGAAACTTCTATACGTTCAAATCACGTTACCTTCCGAAAGCCGTTCTAAAAGAAAGCTATATGAATATGGAAATTCAGAGCTAACGTAGTCCTTAGTTAATCACAACATTTGTTGTTATATACAGACAGACAGACATTGGATAAAAATGATTGCAAACGATTTAGAATCTTATAAAACGTGAAGATTTGCAAAACAAATTTTTTTATTTTTTATATACTTCGTATAGAAGTTTAAAATTTCACTTGCGTAAACCATAAAAATCAATTCGTCATAGAAAAACTTCCTATAAGAAAATTTGGTAGTGTGCGACGATATCGTGTATGATTATTGTGAGAGTATGCAAATGCAGATGAAAACCCATAAATCAGATGAACAAGTTTATCTGCGTTTGAGGGGAATCATCTGGCAGATGAAGAATCAGATGGGGAAATTTTAACTGCAGAAGACGACAAAATTCGTAGGATGATTGTTTCTCCCTTTCTGTTTAACTAAATTTTGCATAAGTGCATCCCATACTTTTATCAGAATAGGATGTCGGCTGTGTGGAAATTGGCCTTAACGCATCAAAAAATCGGATCTAGACCGATTTTAGATGAAAAATTCTTAGAAAATATATGAATTGAAGATTTTTCAAGTGACATCAACACAAATACTGAAATTCGTCTCAAGATTAACAACTATCAAGAAATCCGAAAAGGATTTTTATTGATCAAGAAATATTTAAGAATTTCTGTTACAACACAATTAATCGATAAAAAGACAGAAAACCAAGGACAAAGTAGCCGAAACAAAATCAGAATAAGGAAATGGGAAAAAATTGGGCATGGTCTACAAATCAGCCATGTCCAACTGAAGTTTTTGTTTGTCGGGCTGAAAAAAAAAAGAATTACTAATCTTAACACATAAGAATTGGCAACCAAATTAATTACAATACTTCATTTCAGATTATACTAAAGGCACACATAGGATATTCATACCTCAGTATCGACACTACAGTATAGCCTTGTACCATGGTATAAAAAGGGGTGGGCACACAAAAAACATAGTATTTGTCTGACATTTGAAATTCTGCCATTTCGGCGAGAATATGGGAATTTTTTTTCGCTCCTCTTAAATCCTCTATATGATTCCTCCAAATATCTATAAATGTTGAGGTTTCATTAACTCATAAAATTTTGCATATTTAATTACTTTTTCCACTTTTTAAAAATATTATTTTCAAAAAAAAAGTGTAAACATGTGTCAATTGCTTAGCTGACCTACAAAATTCCATTCGCTATTTTCCGCTTCAATAAAAAGGCGCGATAATCACTTAAGAATAAATTACAGTGGCTGAAAAAATTAAGTAAAAAAGGGAATACCACGTACTTTTTCGAATTTAAATGCCAGATTTATGCTACGTAGTTGAAATGGTATTCAGCTAGTATTCGACGACACACATATGGTATACCACATGGTATCCTTAAACTATGATATGAATACCCCATGTGTGCCTTTAGTATAAGATTAGACTTTTTGCTATTCAAAATATTAACACACTTCAGAATATTCACAGAAAACTTTTACCTGAGCCGCGAACGGGTTGGACATACGTAGCTGCTCTGAATAGTGAAGTTGCTTGCAGCAAGGAGATGTCTCCTACTACAATACAAACGACAGAGCCATTAAAAAGGATAAAAAATACGAAAAACACCATACACAAAAAATAACATCTGACTCTATTAAGAGCCGTCCAAACGCACAGTTTTTTACTCAGTTTTGCATACGCAAATCAGATTTGCGCAGGCAAAACTGAGCGTCTGGACAAGTTACAGGTTGTTTGCGTAAGCAAAAGTGCGGCCTGTGCGATTTCAGATCTTGTCCGAAAAATAACTGTGGTACGTGCATGCAAAACGTAGCGTGTGGACGAAAACTCATTATTTTACACAGTTTTCATGCAATTGCGAAAGGCGAAAGGCACGAAAATGTCTTTAAGAGACTTTTTAGATGAGTTAAGCTTAAACTATTCATTATTAAAAGTTCTAAGCACAATATCTTTACATTAAGAAGTTCCAAATAAAACTGCGCAAAAAACATGGAAAAGACGGTACCGTGTGAACACAAAATTTGCGCAGGCTTTCCCACAGAAAAACTGCGCGAACTACGACTGAGCGTCTGGACCGTACTTTAGGAAGCTCCTCCGAATTTTAAAAAAGTTTGACAACATTTGTTATAATTGTCGCATTTCATTAAAAACATATTCTGTGTAAAAATATAACCGACGATTATTTTAAAATGTTTTAAAAATAAAAAATAAAAAAAAAGACAAATAAAAACACAAAAATTCTGATGAATGATGAAAGAAAAGTTTTGCAGCACAAATGATTTTGAGAGATGCCAGAGGATTGGGGTTTCTTTAAAATTCGTTAAAAAAAAAAAAACGCAAAACTATTCGCGCAACATCGATTAACGAGCGATAAAAAAAAAAAAACAGAACACATTAAAAAAAAAAAAAAATAAGTAGAACTTTTTTGAAGTGAAAAAAAAAACCTAAATATTTTTGATGGCGCCTCGTGTGCGAGCGCGTAAACAAAGTTCATTCGTCGATCAGAGTTTTACAACACTACGACAATAAAAAGAAAAAAAAAATTGCCAAAGAAAACCCGCGAGTGAAGCGAGAAAAAGTTGCCTCTTTCCACCCCAAATGACAAATGAAGTGTTTCTTAAAAAAAAAAAACAAAAAATTAAAAATTCGATTTTTTCGTGTGCTTTCTTTTTTGATTTTTATGCCCTATGGTAGGTACTACCAGAGGGTATATTAGTTTTGTCACTAAGTGTGTAACGCATAGAAATAATCATCGCAGAAAGGGTATGGTTGTGCAGGGAATCAAAAGTTATATCGATTTATGCATGTCCGTCCGTCTGTCCGTCCGTAGACAAGATAACTCAAAAACGCGTTATCCGATTTTGATGAAATTTATAATATGACTTGCCTATTCCTTAACTGGATTTGGTATTGCATTTGAGTAAAATCGATCCACGGGGGGCAAAGTTATAAAGAAAAAACTAGGGTGACCAGAAAGTTTTGTCGTTTTTTTGGTTATGGTTATTCGGATGTAATTGGAAAATTTGTGAATCAAATTAATTATGTGGGTTAACTACATAAATAGACGATACCATGTTAAATTTCAGTCAAATCGATCGAAGGATAGTGGAGAAAGAAATAGTTGTAGCCTAAAATAAGCCTGTTCATAAAGTTTTTCCAATGTATTTTAAAAATTTATATACCGATTTCAATCAAATTTACAAGATGTGTTTATGCTATTAGATTCCAGCCTACCTGTGAATTTGAACCAATTTGCGAATGTAGAAACGAAGTTATGGAGTAAAAAACCTTGAAATATTGAGTTAAGTAGAAAGTTCGTGGCGTTTTTTTCCAATAGATGGCTTTAGAATCGTATAACTTTAGTAGTTCTAATCCTATCAAGTTATATTATAGCGCGCTTAAAAGGTGACATTTTATAAAATATTTGTGAAAAAAATTGTGAAATTCAGGCCGAACTAATTGGGGTAATTGGGTTTTGAAAATGAGCCAAAATTCTGAAAAAAATTCCCTATATTAATGCTCCATGTTAGGTACTACCGTCCGTTCGTGGACAAGATAACTCAAAAACGCGTTATCCAATTTTGATGAAATTTAGAATGCTACTTGGTTATTGCTATAGTGGATTTGGTATTGCATTTCAGCAAAATCGACTGAGGGGCAGCGAAGTTATTAAGCAAAAACAAGAGTGCCCATAAAGTTTTGTAGTTTTTTTTATATAGTTTTTCGTATTTAATTGGAAAATTTGTAAAACAATTTTGTTTAAATTAATTATATTGGTTGACTACATAAATAGACGATATCATTGTAAATTTCAGTGATATCAGTCTAAGGATAGTGGAAAAATAAATAGTTGTAGGAGGAAATAAGCCTGTTCAGAAAGTTTTTTTAATGTACATTCAGAACTAATACACCGATTTGAATAAAATTTGGAAATTAGAATTATGCTACCAGGGTCTGGATTACTTACAAATTAGAGAAAATTTTGAAAAGGGCAAAAAAAGTTATGAAGAAAAAACCTTGATATATTGTTAGTTTTGACAGTTTTTCTCTACCATTTCTACCATAGGGCATCAAAAAATCGGCTATAGGCCGATTTTAAATTACTTTATGTTTTTTTTTCGTTTCATGTTTAGAAATGCAATTTTTTTCGATCATTTTTTTTTTTTTTTTAAAGAAATTATTTCAAAAACATTCACCAACAAAGAATTTCTAATAATTAGAGCGAGATAGAAATAAAAATTTTGTTAAGAGGAAAGAAAAAAGAAAGCCACCGAAAAAATATTACAACAACAAAAATTAAATTTGTTTAAAAAAAAAAAAAAATAAAAATAATTCAAAAAATTATTATTACTCATTTTTTATATTAAAAAAAAACAAAAAAATTTCTGATGGAAATATTTGAAAGGCTTTTAAATAACAATTTTGAACTAAATTCGAATCACAAGATGTAATTTGAAAGACGTTTAAATAAAATCCAACTTCCTCTATACCATGTGTCTGAATAGTGAACACGAAACGTATTACCATAGACTAATAATAAAGATTTCCAACGGCTGTGCATTCAACTGTGATCCTTCTTGTACCGTGATATCCCGGTACAATATAGATTCTTCTCTTTCTTTTACATTAAACTTCTTTTCATCCATTCTTCTTTAAGTTCACATACAACAACAACACTGAACATCACGCTGCTCATTTGGCTTGGAAATCTAGGTATACTAATCTATGGTATTACCAGTATTACAAAAGGTAGAAAACTGAACTAATTCAGGTGCAATAGTTACACCTGCTCTTTTGTTGTTTTTGTTCTCAATGTAAAAATTTGCTCTACCCCAGAGCAAGTGGCAAATAATACAGACCTAATATTTAAAAATGACTTTGGGCATATGGCCACCGTGACTGTTCTTGACAAAGCGCATACTGTCAGTTCAATTCTGGTTTGAAAATTCTTTATGTATACATTTTTGGCATCATTCCAGCGCTGCAAAGAAATCTATTTCGTGATTAGTGTTTATAAAAAAAAAAAAAAAACTAGAAAATATATTTACATATTTCATATTTTTTACAAACACTAATAACGAAATATCTTGTTTACAGACTATACAGACAATACAAATTGGGCACTCATCAAAAGTATTGAATGCTTTTTGCTATAATCAAAAATGTTTAAAATTGTTGCCATAAACATAAACACTGAAAGCGTTCCCACTGATTCATATTAATTTTTCGAGTTTCCTTTAACACGACGGCACATATTTACCTTGTTATAAGAATGTATGTAGTTCAATCCCAGTGTCCATCCCTAACGATGAATCTACGACGGGTTTGTGCCAATATCTGTTTCGATTGACTTGGTTGCAATTCTCAGGCAGGTCTCAAGGTGTTCATACAACATGTTGGTTCTAATTTTACACTTCGTATGTTTCATTCTTCACTTAAGCCGCTAGGTGACAAACAACAACAGAACAGCGTAGCTGAGCGAGCAACGCAAACAGAAAGAGAATTTACTACAGAACGAAAGAGATTTCTGTTCTGGTTCTATTTCTGTTGTTTGTGTCACTTGGCAGCTTTAGCATAAGAGCACACACAACACACAAATCATTTCTCAGAAAAATGGACATGCTTCAGTAACTTTGAATATTTTCGGGCCGCATTGATACTTGCCTTAGGCCGCATGCGACCCGCAGGCCGCGAGTTGGACAGCCTTGCTTTAGAATAATACAATTGACACCAATTTTTTTTGATACAAGCTTGCAATCAGGTTAAATGGAGAATTCATAATAAATAATTTATCAAGTGAGATCTTACAAAACATAGACTTGACTGATTTTCTGTCATGATATTAATCTTGTAACGTGTGATTCAAACCTTACTTTTTTTTTCAATAGGGTTTTTTTGACAGATCACGCGTGACTAGTGTCATTCTGATTTGTCATTTTTGTTCAGTATTGTATGGCAATTCATCATGTCAAGACTTACATCGTCGTTTGTTTGCTGAATGGGTGCTTGAACGCATCGCAGAAAATCCGAAATTTTCAAGCCAAATTTTGTTCAGTAATGAGACTCATTTCTGGCTTAATGGTTACGTTAACAAGCAAAATTGCCGTATTTGGGATGATGAGCATCCACAAGAGTTTCAAGAGCTACCATTATATCCATTGAAAACAATAGTTTGGTGTGGTTTATGGGCCGGGGGCATCATCGGTCCGTATTTCTTCAAAAATGCGGCCGGCGCCCACGTTACCGTCAATGGTGAGCGCTATCGTGCCACGATAACGGACTTTTTGGTACCTGAAATTGAAGCCCGTGGTCTCGACAATATTTGGTTTCAACAAGACGGTGCTACGAGCCATACAGCTCGTGTTATAATGGATTTATTGCAAAATCATTTCGGTGAGCAATTAATTTCACGTTTTGGCCCAGTGAATTGACCACCAAGATCGTGCGATATCACACCTTTGGACTTTTTTCTTTGGAGCTATGTAAAGTCAAAAGTCTTTGCCGATAAACCAGTAACAATTGAAGCATTGGAAGCGAACATTACACGTGTCATTCATGAGATTCCGGTCGAAATGCTTGAGAGGGATCGAAAATTGGACCGCCAGACTGGCCGAGCTGAAACGTAGTGCCGGCCAACATTTGAAGGAAATTATTTTCAAACATTAATTGCCATATGAGGTCTGTTTTATTTGCCACTTGCTCGGGGGTAGAGCAAATTTTTACATTGAAAACAAAAACAACAAAAGTGCAAATCCTACACTACTTTCAGACCAGGTGTAGCTCTCACACCGAAATTAGTTCAGTTTTCTACCATAAAAAGTGTATTAGCTAAAAATTTCCCATTTAATTACAATATGGTTGCTAAGCAGCGCTACAAACATTTGAATTAAAGCTTTTTTCTACTCCTGCTCGTTTTATTTGCCACTTACCCTGCTCCGGTGTAGGGTATGGCAAATAAAACAGACCTACTATGTGCTTAAAGTTGATAATAAAGATTCGATATTTGCATTCAATTCTAAGTGTTTTATTTTTATTTTAAAAAAAAGTAAAGAATGAATCAGCAATTCCGGAAGAGAATTTAACACTTTTAGACCATCACCATATACTTTTCCAATTGATTCAAGATTAATAAAACCGATCCGAATTATATAAATCAAAATTTTAAATCTCTTGTCTACTAATGTATAGAGAAAGGAGAAATTGTCAAATTTTTAAATTCAAATTAATTTTTGAGTTATATCGATTTTCGAGAAGAAGAAGAAGAACACAATGTCATGATCAGCGAACATAAATGCACTCCTTCCAAACAATTTCATGCGGCATTTAATATCTATTGCTTCAATACAGAGTGTCAGTGAAGTGTGCAATCCCAACAGTTGAACTGGATTTTGAAAAACTTATTTTAATGCGATTTTAATTTGCAATTTTTCCAAAATAATCTTGAAAAATTCTTCTCTTACCCAAAAAAAAACTAAGGAAGAACTTTAGAAAAATTGGAGTTTTTTCATGGGTCTAAATTTAAAATTCTGACACTTGAACTCAAAAATTTTTGGAGGCGAAAAAATTATCCCATTGGTCAACAAACACATAATATAAGAGATCAGTTTAATCACCATGAATTAAATACAATATTATTCATTCGGATTCAATTTAAATTGAATGCTTTTCTTTTCTTTTTTTTTTAAGCGAACTCCCACACACAATTTTTTTGGTGTTATTGAAATTAAAAAATAATTTTTCTGCAAACATCTTACAGCAATTATTTATTGATGGAAACAACTAATCGAATTTAAATGAATTTTTAATGTTTTTTTAGAATTAAGAATTAACTACTCCTCCAAGACAAAGTTTCCATCTTGAAAAAAGGTTCATTTGGATAAAAGAGACCAGAGAAATATATTCCTTCTTAGACAAATCTTATGAAGGTTCTGGGACTGTAGTTATTATTATTATTATTATTTTTTAAATGTACTACTTCAATTGTGGACTTCTTTACGAAAAATGGATACAGACGTTTCTTAATTATTGAAGAATATGGGTCAAAAGCTTTCGACTAACTTATTTCATTTTCTTTATTTTTCAGTTTTTGGACATTATCTAGAAATTGTTCGGTAATGTGATGTTATGTAAAAATAAATTAAATATTAAAAAAAAAAGAAAGAAGAAAAATTGCACAATTAAATTGTCGAACCGAAATCACTTCAACATTTCTGTTCCAATCTGAATTGGTGTTTACTTTCTGAGGATCAAGTCCAATGTAGGATTCTGATTCAGTCCGTCAGTCAATGTCACCTCTTCGTGACAAAAAATCAAAAATATAAACATATTTGAATGCCTGACTGTTTGTTATCACATCACATGAAAACGGTTGTACTCATTTCATTGGAATTCACGACATATATGTACTTTGGATCATCAGACATGCATTATTTTCAAAATACTAGATACTACTATGTTCAAAAAGTAAGGTGAATTTTTAATTTAAACTTCCCGCGTTAACCGAATCGGACAAATGAATTTTTTTCAAGTTGGTAGGACTGTTAGTGACATCTGTGACAAATTACATGTCAATATCATCATTAGTTTTTAGTTTACGCTTGGTTTTGTGAACAAAGAAAAGTGAATTTGGCGATTTTTACGATGTCGAATTTTGTTGAGCAAAGAAGTGCTATTAAATTTTGCTTGCGAAATGAAATTTCCGTCGCTGAAAGGGCCTTCGGTGACGAGACTATGCCACAGAAAAATGTTTACAAGTTGTACAAAGACTTCAAAGAAGGCAGAGAACGTGTTTATGACTTGGAACGCTCTGGACGACCATCGACGTCAATTGATGAGCAACACATCAAGAAAATCAAAGAATTGGTGCTCGAAAATCGTCGATTAACAATTCGAGACCTTGCCGACATGCTTGCAATATCAATTGGATCAGTGCAAGCAATTTTGAAGGATCATTTGTGCCTCAGAAGAGTCAAATCGCGTTTGGTGCCAAAATTTCTCAATTTTGCACTGGTTCTTCGTAAGTTTTTCGCCAAAAACTCCACTCATGTCGCTCCACAACCACCGTATTCGCCTGATTTAGCACCGTGTGACTTCTGGCTGCTCCGAAAGCTCAAGAGACCACTCCGGGGAAATCGTTTTGAGTCGATTGAAGAGATCAAACGTGAATCGCTACGCGCATTGAAGGCTATACCTGAGGACGACTTTTTAGCATGCTTCAAAGATTGGAAGAAACGTTAGCATAAGTGTATTGTAGCTGGGGGGGGATTATTTTGAGGGGGACAAAATCGATTTGGAAGAATAAATAAAATTTTTTAATTTTACAACAAAATTCACCTTACTTTTTGAACACAGTGGTATATATTGCGAAGAGTCGATAAGAAAGAAAATCGCCTATAACTTTCTTAAAAATTTAATATCGAGCAACGCCAGGTATTTATGTTAATAATTCAATAATTCTACAAATTCCTTCAAAAACGATAAATTTTTTTCAATAAAAAATAATTGAAAAATCAGAATTTTCTTGTAGACTTCCTGCATGAGTAACTAAGAAATGAAAAAACTCAATAAATATAAGAAAAACTAATTAAAATTTTTCTTATTACTTATATTTATTAATTTCGTTTGTTTGATAAGAGAGAGAGAAGAATGGCCATTACAAGTAATCTTTATTTTAGAAAAAAAAAAAAAATGTAGAAAAGATTCTGGCACACACATGAGAAGGTCTCAATCAACGGCCAGAGTAGCCGCATAACATGGCTAAGTTCATTCACATGACTTTGAATGCCGGTCACAAAATATTGCAACCAACAACACTTAGAAAATCTATTTGAATGTGGCAAAAAAAAATATTATTCAAAAAAGAACGGTTTAGAAAAAAAAAACACAAAAAAAAATTGCACCATTCAAGAAAATTTCTTTTTTTCGCTTTTTATTGTAGTGCTTGGTGGAGATTGGGGCGACGATTTCTTGAAGAAGAGAGATTGTCTTAAGTGTTTTTTTTTCTTCTTCTTTTTGGGGGGAACTGGTTGGAGGATGGACTTTTGCTGTTTGAGGAGGGAGGATTTTCTTTCAAATTAGAGAAGGTCTTATTATGATTGGATTTTTAAAGTAGTTTGAACAGTTATAACGAAACAATGGTTCCTCAACTGTTCCAAAATAAGTAAGTGATCTTTTCTAGAACTATGAGTTACCAAGCGCATGATGTTCGATTATTAACCTGTGTGCAATGATGACTCAGTTTTTTTTTCTAGAAACACGATAAAAGACAAAAAAAAAAGATAGTTTGCTAAATAAAACGAAACAGAAAAAAAAACAACGACGACGATGGATTTATATATCTTTAAATGGCAAACAGACACAAATCAAAAATTGTACAGCTTAGAAAATTTGACTGGTGAGACGTTGGGGTGAAGGAAGAGCTCCCAAAGAAAAGAGAAAAAAAAAGTGCATGTGCAAAAAGAAAGCGTCATTGTTGCGCCGGTAATATTAGTATGTCTACTTGAAAAGAATGGCAAACATCTGTAGGAGGAATCTTAAATTTTGTTTGCCTCTGGATTTTCATGTATGAATGATGATGTGGTGTCTTTTCTTTAAGCGCGCATGTATGGTACAACGTTTTTCAGCAATTTTTTCCATTCCATCATTAACCACAAATATGAACTTGAATATATATGATCGCGACTGCGTTTACCATATTTAAAAAGTCAAGTAATTCGCGCATATTTTGATAAACGGATGAAAAATAGAAGTAAAGTAGTAGAAATATTTCTTCTGTTTTTTATTTCTTTTTTTTTTTCAAATTGAATCCCAAACATGGTAAATGGTCGCGCAATGTATTACGAATACCTAATTAGTCCTCCAAGCACAATCAAGTGAGTTGGTAGCAATCAACAGAGAAAATTCAGATGAAATTAAAACAAGAAAAAATATAGGGTGATTCATTCTTTACTTTTTTTTTTTAAATAAAAATAAAACACTTAGAATTGAATGCAAATATCAAATCTATATTATCAACTGTAAGCACATAGTATGGCAATTAATGTTTTCAAATAATTTCCTTCAAATGTTGGGCGGCACTACGTTTCAGCTCGGCCAGTCTGGCGGTCCAACTTTCGATCACTCTCTCAAGCATTTCGACCGGAATCTCATGAATGACACGTGTAATGTTCGCTTCCAATGCTTCAATTGTCACTGGTTTATCGGTAAAGACTTTTGACTTTACATAGCCCCAAAGAAAAAAGTCCAAAGGTGTGATATCGCACGATCTTGGTGGCCAATTCACTGGGCCAAAACGTGAAATTAATTGTTCACCGAAATGATTTTAAAATAAATCCATTGTAACACGGGCTGTATGGCTCGTAGCACCGTCTTGTTGAAAACAAATATTGTCGAGACCACGGGCTTCAATTTCAGGTACCAAAAAGTCCGTTATCGTGGCACGATAGCGCTTACTATTGACAGTAACGTGGCCGCCGGCCGCATTTTTGAAGAAATACGAACCGATGATACCCCCGGTCCATAAACCACACCAAACTGTTGTTTTCAATGGATGTAATGTAGCTCTTGAAACTCTTGTGGATGCTCATCATCCCAAATACGGCAATTTTGCTTATTAACGTAGCCATTAAGCCAGAAATGAGCCTCATCACTGAACAAAATTTGGTTTGAAAATTCCGGATTTTCTTCGATGCGATCAAGCAGATGTAAGTCAGATGTAAGTCTTGACATGATGAATTGCCATACAATACTGAACAAAATGACAAATCAGAATGACACTAGTCACGCGTGATCTGTCAAAAAAACCCTATTGAAAAAAAAGTAAGGTTTGAATCACACGGTATAATATTGAAATTTCACTTAGTACATAAACATACTGTAATTGTACAGGATGTTGCCAAATAAATACTATAATTACAAAGAAAAACCTTGTTTTAAGGTTGAGTGAAAAATGTATATCAAAGAGAAATTAAATTGTGTACTTCATTCCATTTAGAAACTTGATTGATAAAACAATTCCTTTCTACTTGTCTCAATCCGTAACACTTTCCTCTCGTGTTTCATATTCTTAGACAGGTTGATTCTGTGAGAGGTTTAAACGCAGGCAAATAATAAAGTTGAAGCTATTATAAAGTTCGTAAACTTCTTAACTCTGCTGTGTTAGTTTTTGTTCGATTTTGATACAATGAGAAATCCTTACTTTTCGTTTCGAAAAACATTTTTAATTCAAAATATATTAGATACATCTTCTTATCCTTCTGATTCAATAGGACAATACCCGTTTTCATGCACTCGGAATCAAATGTTGAGCTGATGCGATATTAAGAAGGCATTGCCAGAAGTAAAGTTTAAGAGTTATGGCGTGATTACATGTCATGACATCCAATGCAACTGTTGCTACTTTGCTCTCATTGGATGATTTTTTAATATCTTAAGTATCCAACAATTTATAATTACTTATATATTGGGTATCGCAAAAAGTTCGTTAATTTTTTGGCGATAGATGGCTTTAGAGCCGCATAACTTTAGTAGTTCTAACCCAATCATGTTATATTATAGCGCGATTGAAAGGCAACATTTCATAGAATATTTAAAAAATTGTGAAAATCAGTCAGAAGTAATGGCGGTAATTGGGTTTTGAAAATCAGCCAAAATTCTGAAAAACTTGGCTGTATCACTTCGACCAAGGCAATAGAGCTTCGCAGGCTTTTGAAAAATTTTGTAGTATTTATGGTGAAGATGCTCTATTAAAATCAGCAGCAAGTAAATGGTTCGCTCGTTTCCGCTCTGGAAATTTCGATGTTAAAGATGCGCCGCGCTCTGGAAGGCCAATCATTATAAAAGTCGATGAAATTCTCCAAAAAATTGAGGAAGACCGGCACATTTCATCTTATGACATTGCTGAGGAGAACTAGAGATTGATCAAAATACAGTTTTGAACCATTTACGTAAGGCTGGATACAATAAGAAGCTCGATATTTGGGTTCCACATGAATTAACAGTGAAAAATTTAATGAACTGAATTTCCATCTGCGAATCGCTGCTGAAACGAAACGAAATCGATCGATTTTTGAAAAGATTGATAACAGGTAATGAAAAGTGGATCACATACGACTATAATGTATGAAAAAGATCGTGGTCCAAGAAGAATGAAGCTGCACAAACGGTGGCAAGGCCAGGACTAACCCACGTAAGGAAATGCTTTGTATTTGGTGGGATTGGAAGGGAATCGTGCATAATGAACTGATCCAACCTGGCCAGAGCATTGATTCCACTCTCTACTGTAAACAACTAATGCAATTAAAGCACGCAAGTGAGGTAAAGCGGCCACCATCGATCAATGGAAAAGGCGTCACCTACCATCATGACTACACACATCATCTTTGATGACTCGTCAAAAACTTAGAGAGCTTGGTTGGGAAGTTTTGATGCATCCACCATATAGTGCGGACCTTGCTCCATCTGACTACCATTTGTTTTGGTCTCTGCAGAATTCCTTTAATGTTGTAAAAGTGATTTCAAAAGAGGCCTGTGAAAATCATTTGGTTCAGTTTTTCGCCCAGAAATCCCAGAAATTCTACAGTGATGGCATAATGGTTATACCAGAAAAATGGCAGAAGATCATCGATCAAAACGTCACATATTTGGTTTAAAAGAATTAATTTAAAATGTAATAAAAATGTGTTTGAATGTTGGTGAAAAAACTTAACAAACTTTTTGCGATACCCAATATAATTAGTATTGCTATCGTTTCAATAAAAGGTCAGTTTTATTTGCCACTTGCAAATTTTTACATTGAAAACAAAAACAACAAAAGAGCAAATCCTACACTACTTTCAGAGCAAGTGTAACTATTA
Organism: Xylophagus ater; assembly: GCA_963422695.1. Lineage (NCBI taxonomy): Eukaryota > Metazoa > Arthropoda > Insecta > Diptera > Xylophagidae > Xylophagus > Xylophagus ater. The sequence goes on along the minus strand of OY730479.1, from coordinate 41,480,469 downwards.
CACCCGAATTAGTTCAGTTTTCTACCATAAAAAGTGTATTACCTAAAAGTTTCTCATTTCATTACAATATGGTTGCTAAGCAGCGCTACAAACACTTGAATTAAAACTTTCTCCTACTCTTGCTCGTTTTATTTGTCACTTACCCTGCTCCAGGGTAGGGTATGGCAAATAAAACAGACCTAATGAGAACAGTCACACATTAAGTAGTCCCTGATATGCAATTTATAGTAACTTGGAAAAAGCACATAAAGTGCGTTGAACACATTCATCAGAGACTCCAGAATTAAAAGAAATAAAAGAACTTTGATTCGTAAAAATAATCTTGATCTTAACATTTAACATAAATTAGTTGATCTATCTTATAATTGGTTTTATTTTAACACACTGTATTATTAATAAAAATTAAAAATAATCGATATATAGGAATTTTCCATAAAAGGTTATTATTGTATTGATCGAATTTAATTTATATAATAAAGAAAAAAATGTTTTTAATCTTGTTCCTTTTACCATATAATAACTTGTGCCATTCCAGAGGAGGAGGAGAACAAAACTTATTAATTAAGAAGTTTTGTTGTTTCGTACAAGAAATATATTTCAAGGTCAATAATTAAAACAAATTTTGTACTGTCTCTTTTTACAAAATCGCGACGACTATCACATGGAAAACGGGAAAATTCAACCAAAAACACCACCACAAAAATTAAACTAGAGAAACCAGTCAAAAGAAAACTTATTCAAGCGAATTTCATAAATCACGCAAATAATATCGTTTTGCTTGAATGTTGTTACTTGACTGTGTGTTTGCGCGCGGTGCTGTCTTTTTCTTTCATCTTTGTTGCAAAAAAAAAAAGAAGCTTTTTATAAAATTTTTTTTTTAGTTAGTATATACTAGGTGGGGTGAAAAGTAACCTCCTTGACCGCCAGAATGCGCTGCTACAGCAAAAAGGTTATGGTGCCTTGAAGTCCGTTCGTATTTAGGCAGACATGCTAAATTTCAGTACGATACTGTCTTTAGTTTTATTTTGACAGCCGATTGTTGTTGAGTATGGACAAAAACGATTTTCGTTCTCTCATAAAACACTATTTTTTGAGAGGCAAAACGGCGAAGGAAACAAAAGAAAAGTTGGATAAATATTATGGGGCTAATGCTCTGTCAGATTACACCGCCAAATATTGGTTTCGAGAGTTTCGTGGTGGCCACAATTCCACTACCGATCAAGTCCGCAGCGGCAGGCCCTCCGATGCGGTTACAGAGGGATTGTCATGGCATACTCTTCGTGGACTATCTCGAAAAAGGAAAAACCATCAACAGCGAGTATTACTGTGCATTATTGGAGCGATTGAAGGCCGAAATCGCTGCAAAACGGCCTCACATGAAGCGAAAAACAATTTTGATTTTGCAAGACAATGCGCCAGCGCACAAGAGCATCGCAACCACGGCTAAAATCAATGACTTACGGCTCCAATTGCTGTCGCATTCACCGTATTCGCCCGGTTTGGCTCCCTCGGACTATTATCTCTTCCCAAACCTCAAAAGATGGCTCATCAATAAAAAATTCAGCTCACCCGAGGAAATCATCGACGCCGCGGAGGAGTATTTTGCAGACCTTCCGGAAAATTACTTTTCGGACAGGATCAAGAAGTTGGAAAATCGCTGGAATAAGTGTATCTAGCTAAAAGGGGACTAAATTGAATAAAATAAAAAAACATTTAAAAAAAATTTGTTTTCATTCCCAAGGAGGTTACTTTTCATCCCACCTAGTAAATAAATAAATATGCTAAAACTTTGAAGAAAAAAAAAAAACAACAACAACAATTGACTAACGACGACAGCGACAAACATCCATCGACCTGATGAACTTAATTTAATTCAATTAACTCAAATTAGGTGACACTCTGTGCCTGTTGCATGACCTTTCTATCAGTTAACCATGTTGTGGATTCCGTTCATTCATAATAATAATAATTTTATTTTTGTTTTTGTTTTAAAAAGAGATTAAAATATAAAAAATATTTAATAAAAATACGATTCCCATTTTTGATAAAAAAAAAAAAAAGGGAAATTATTTTTTTGGTGGGAATGAAATTATTTAATTTATTTTTTTAAAAAAAATGATTTTTTTTTACTTAATTATAAATCAAAAAAATAAAATGAATGACAGTTTTAGATTGAGTAAAATTTCCTTCAATCAATTTAAATAAAATCATATTTTCTTGTAGTGTTAATTTTTTTTTTTTGTTGCCTCGAATAAAATTCGTATGCGTAACATAAAAAAAAAGAAAATACATATTAGAATAATTTAATACGTAAAAATCTTAACAAAAACAAGAAACATTTCATAAATATTTGTTATCATTACTAAAGGCGTATATCTGGCTAACAACGTAGTTAAGTTCATCATTGTTCATAATTTTGTATAGGGTCACATGGGGTAATTGTGAACACCCATATTAGAAGCTACACTGTACAGATAACTCTCATGAGATCTGTACAGTATGCATGTGGTTTTCTAAAGGCCAATCTCCACACAGCCGACATCCTATTCTGACGAGAAAAATCAGAAAAGTAAAAAGAGATGGACTTTTGCAATTTTCGCTAGGATTGACCGAATAAAAACATCAGGGTCTCTCCTCACACAATTTATAATATTATGGGAAAATTATGAACATTTCCTTCCATTTTATAGGAAAATGTAGTACCAAATTGTGTTTTCAGACTTTATCATAAGGCTTAAATTCCTATCACATCTAAAAACAAGCTATAGTGCAAAACGACGAAACTTCTATATGTATGTTCAAATCACGTTACCTTCCGGAAGCCTTTCTAAAAGAAAGCTATATAAATATGGAAATTCAGAGTGTACGTAGTCCTTAGTTAATCACAATATTTGTTGTGATATACAGACAGACAGGCATTGGATAAAAATGATTGCAAACGATTTAGAATCTTATAAAACGTGAAGATTTGCAACACAAATTTTTTTATTTTTTATATACTTCGTATAGAAGTTAAAAATTTAACTTGCGTAAACCATAAAAATCATTTCGTCATAGAAAAACTTCCTATAAGAAAATTTGGTAGCGTGCAACGATATCGTGTATGATTATTGTGAGAGTATGTAAATGCAGATGAAAAGCCATAAATCAGATGAACAAGTTTATCTGCGTTTGAGGGGAATCATCTGGCAGATGAAGAATCAGATGGGGAAATTTGAACTGCAGAAGACGACAAAATTCGTAGGATGATTGTTTCTCCCTTTCTGTTTAACTAAATTTTGCATAAGTGCATCCCATACTTTTATCAGAATAGGATGTCGGCTGTGTGGAGATTGGCCTTAAGTCTTATACTATAGAATATCCCAACCTGCAACCACTTTTTCTTGATATATGTTATCGGCAATGGAGCAGGGAGAACAGTAGAGTCACAATTATAAAATAACTATGGATTATAAATAGTTTATAATTGTATTTAACAACAGTAGAACATATTTTAGTTATTAAAAACTATCTTTAGTGATAAAGGGCATTTTTCAGGTAATTTTTTACTGCCCTAAATTGGCCACCAAGATCGTGCGATATGACACTGATTTATGTCTTTGGGGCTATATAAAAGAAAATGTGTATGCCAATAACCATCAAACAATTCTAGAAATAACATCTGAAATTCAATGTGTTATTGATGAAGTTGAATCGTAATTATGACAAAATTTTTAAATGGAAATCTGGAAATCCAGCTTACAATTTACCTCATTTGGCCGTATATCATAACACATAAAAGTTTTTAATAAATTTAAAATATTGCGGAAACATTTAAACATCAACAGAAAATGTTAATTTTAAATTTAATAATGACATACGACTAATAACAATTTCTTTTTGAATGTTGAAATTTATGTATTCGAGTTACAGAAATTTTGAGGAACAAGAATCTTTCTCTCATAAAATTAAATCAAGTTGTCCCTTAACATAATCTGCCAATCAGTAAGTATTTCCTAGTAAAGACAGTAGCTAAAATAAAATACAAGATTTATCATATGAACGATGAAAAACGGAAAAAAAGCAGCTCAGCTAAACGAGGCTTTAGATTTAGACTAATTTCATATTAGGCAGTATGCTGGAAGTTTTTTGATAATAATTTCGACTAGGTCCTTCGAGAGTATCTGATTAAAATGTATTTTTTATTATTTTCAATCAACGGTCACCCAAACCAAATTTTATTAAAGCATAACTTTATAATATTGGGTATCGCAAAAAGTTCGTGGATTTTTTTGCAATAGATGGTTTTAGAGCCGCATAACTTTAGTAGTTCTAACCCAATCATGTTACATTATAGCGCGATTGAAAGGCAACATTTCATAGAATATTTAAAAAAATTGTGAAAATCAGTCAGAAGTAATGGCGGTAATTGGGTTTTGAAAATGAGCCAAAATTCTGTAAAATTCGCTGTATTTTACAATATCACTTCGACCAAGGCGATAGAGCTTCGCAGGTTTTTGAAAAATTTTGTAGTGTTTATGGTAAAGATGCTCTATTAAAATCAGCGGCAAGTAAATGGTTCGTTCGTTTCCGCTCTGGAAATTTCGATGGTAAAGATGCGCCGCGCTCTGGTAGGCCAATCATTGTAAAAGTCGATGAAATTCTCCAAAAAATTGAGGAAGATCGACAGATCTCACCTTAGGACATTGCTGATGACCTAAAGAATGATCAAAAAATAGTTTTGAACAATTTGCGTAAGATTGGATAAAAAAGAAGCTCGATATTTGGGTTCCACATGAATTAACAGTGAAAAATTTCATTAACTGAATTTCCATCTGCGAATCGTTGCTGAAACGAAACGAAATCGACCGATTTTTGAAAAGATTGATAACAGGTAATGGAAAGTGAATCACATACGACTATAATGTGCGAAAAATATCGTGGTCCAAGAAGAATGAAGCTGCACAAACGGTGGCAAAGCCAGGACTAACCCACGTAAGCAAATGCTTTGTGTTTGGTGGGATTGGAAGGGAATCGTGCATTGTGAACTGCTCCAACCTGGCGAGAGAATTGATTCCACTCTCTACTATCAACAACTAATGCGATTAAAGCATGCAAGTAAGGTAAAGCGGCCACCATCGATCAATAGGAAAGGCGTCACCTACCATCATGACTACACAAATCTTTAATGACTAGGCAAGAATTGAGAGAGCTTGGCTGGGAAGTTTTGATGCATCCACCATATAGTGCGGACCTTGCTCCATCTGACTACCATTTGTTTTGGTCTCTGCAGAATTCCTTTAATGGTGTAAAAGTGATTTCAAAAGAGGCCTGTGAAAATCACTTGGTTCAGTTTTTCGCCCAGAAATCCCAGAAATTCTACAGTGATGGCGTAATGGTTATACCAGAAAAATGGCAAAAGATTATCGATCAAAACGTCACATATTTGATTTAAAAAAATTCATTTAAAATGTAATAAAAATGTGTTTGACTGTTGGTGAAAAAAATCCACGAACTTTTTGCGATACCCAATATATGTTCCATATTTTGTGATTTTCTGTTAAGTCTTTTGGGAAATATTTGAAAATGGAAAAGAATTCTACTTTCTTATATATAATATGCCTAATTTAGTTTGCATTAGAGACGCGCTTCTATTCCCTTTTTTTTAATCTTCTCATTTAATAGTTATTACCGTTATTCACGCCTCCGAATTTAAGACGATGTGTCACTGTCTACATGTTGACCTAATCTAAAACGCATTAACAAAATCATGTGCCTTCGCAGACCTTAATCTGCGAATGCTATAAAGTAGACGACGACACAGGATTCATTATTACGAGACGAGTGTGTCGCGTCTTTCGTATATTCAATTTATTCTAAATTAATTTTTGTTTCAGTAGAATAGAATTTCATTATTTGTTCACGTTTATTTATTATGGTAATATTTTTTTTTTTTTTTTTTACTTTACGTTAAATTGTTTTAATCTAAAAATATACAAAATGTTTGTTATCGATTTGCATAAAATTAGTTTTCTCAATAAGAAATCTTATAGTATTTTTATTATTCTTATTTTCTTTTTGGAATCGATTTTCCGTCATATTCAGAAATGGAAAAAAAAAATGACAAGGAAGTAAATTATTTGTTAGCAAAAGTGTATAATTTGAAGAAAGATTTAAATTGAATTAAAAAAAAAAGAACCAGAAAATAATAAACCGTATTAAATTTGCAGTTTTTGATGAAGTTGTTTAAATAATGATTTTCTCCCACCAAATTTCTTGAGTTTAATTTGTCAAAAAAAAACTGCTTATAAGCTAGAAGAACCAGTCGCCGAACTTTAGGGATGCCTCTTTTTTGATATCACACGCCACCAAAAGAGGCTCTATACATTCGCACTCTTCAAGAACATAAAAGTACCCTATTTAAGTGATTACACGTTTTTGAAGGGAGCTATACGGGAAAATTATACTAATTTCAACTCTAAAACATGATCAAAAAATGATATTTTGCTAAAATGTAATACCAAATCAAGTTAAGGAACAACCATTGTAAATTTTTATGCCCTATGGTAGGTACTACCAGAGGGTATATTAGTTTTGTCACTAAGTGTGTAACGCATAGAAATAATCACCGCAGAAAAATTTCAAGGGTATGGTTGTGTAGGGAATCAAAAATTATATCGATTTATGCATGTCCGTCCGTCCGTCCGTCCGTAGACAAGATAACTCAAAAACGCGTTATCCGATTTTGATGAAATTTATAATACGAGTTGCTTCTGCCTTAACTGGGTTTGTTATGGCATTTGAGCAAAATCGATACACGGGGGGCCAAGTTACCAGGGTGACCAGAAAGTTTTGTCGTTTTTTTGGTTATGGTTTTTCGGATGTAATTGGAAAATTTTTTAATCAATTTTGTTTAAATTAATCATATTGGTTGACTACATAAATAAACGAAACCATTGTAAATTTCAGTGATATCAGACTAAGGATAGTGGAGAAATAAATAGTTGTAGGAGGAAATAAGCCTGTTTAGAAAGTTTTTTTGATGTACATTCAGAACTAATACACCGATTTGAATAAAATTTGCAAATTGGACTTATACTACCAGGGTCTGGGTTACTTACAAATTAGAGAAAATTTTGAAAAGGGCAAACAAAGTTATGAAGAAAAAACCTTGATATATTGTTAGTTTTCACAATTTTTCTCTCCCATTTCTACCATAGGGCATCAAAAAATCGGCTATAGGCCGATTTTAAATTACTTTATGTTTTTCTTTAAATTTAAAGTGCCAATCAAATAGACACACTGGATGGTTTCGACCAGAGGAGATTTTACCTTAAACAAAATCAACAAATATTGTCAAATTATATTTATTTAATCAAATAAAAGAAATTTTATGTTATTCTCTTTCAAATTTCTTAAATTTCTGTCACATTTATAAAAGAAAAACCGAGAGCTTCTTAAAAATGCCGGATAACATATTTATTTTTTTTTTTTTTTGTAAACTTGTCTCATAAAGTTGCATTTTATTTAAAAACGATTGAGTAAAATGTCGATTTTTTTTCGCCAATATCAATTCGGTTTAGTAAATAAGTTGGCCAACATTTTGTCTAGCCTCAAAATCATATGAAATTTACATTTTTCAAATTTCTTTCTTTTTTATTTTGTTAATTTTTTTTTTTTTTTTTTTTAAATTAAACATTCGCGCTTGGAATTAGTCTCGTTGCGATGGTTGAACAACACAAAAATTAATAAAAAAAAAAAAAAGCTTATAATTTTTTTTTTTTATATATATTTTGTGCCAAATTCCATTTCGATTAGGCCGCTGGAATAATTGTGAGTCATTTGGAAAAATATAAACGAGTACGAAATTTGATAAAACGTTTATTTTTCGCGGATTTTAAATAAAATACAAAAATATTAGGTAATCTTATTAATAAATTTGTATATTTTTAATAATTTAGATACGATTTCAAATGACGAAAAAAGAGAGAAGATGAATTAATATTAACTAAAGGCCAATCTCCACACAGCCGACATCCTATTCTGACGAGAAAAATCAGAAAAGTAAAAAAAGATGGACTTTTGCAATTTTCGCTAGGATTGACCGAATAAAAACATCAGGGTCTCACCCACACAATTTATAATATTATGGGAAAATTATGAACATTTCCTTCTATTTTATAGGAAAATGTAGTACCAAATTGTGTTTTCAGACTTTATCATAAGGCTTAAATTCCTATCACATCTAAAAACAAGCTGTAATGCAAAACGACGAGACTTCTATACGTATGTTCAAATCAAGTTACCTTCCGAAAGCCTTTATAAAAGAAAGCTATATGAATATGGGAATTCAGAGTGTACGTAGTCCTTAGCTAATCACAACATTTGTTATGATATACAGACAGACAGGCATTGGATAAAAATGATTGCAATCCATTTAGAATCTTATAAAACGTGAAGATTTGCAAAACAATTTTTTTTTTTTTTTATATACTTCGTATAGAAGTTAAACATTTAACTTGCGTAAACCATAAAAATCATTTCGTCATAGGAAAACTTCCTATAAGAAAATTTGGTAGTGTGCGACGATATCGTGTATTGTTATTGTGAGAGTATGCAAATGCAGATGAAAACCCATAAATCAGATGAACAAGTTTATCTGCGTTTGAGGGGAATCATCTGGCAGATGAAGAATCAGATGGGGAAATTTGAACTGCAGAAGACGACAAAATTCGTAGGATGATTGTTTCTCTCTATCTGTTTAACTAAATTTTGCATAAGTGCATCCCATACTTTTATCAGAATAGGATGTCAGCTGTGTGGAGATTGGCCTTAAGTCACCAATCAAAATATTTTAAAAAGCTATAAGCTTAAAAGAGAAACTGAGAATTTTAAAATTTTTAACATTTTAAATAGATTTCATTTATTTATATAACCTTTTTGTAATTAACAAAAAAAACAGGTACAATATATCGAGCTTCTTTACAATAAGGACCTTTAACCCTTAATTACCGTCTAGAATCAAAAATAAAAATTGTTTATTATCCTTCCTGAACAAAATGCCACATAATTTATGTCGAAATTTTCATAATTACGGATTTGGCAGTCGAAAAAAGGTCGAGCACCGCACATATGCTAATTGTACTTGAAATGTGTTTCTGTCGAAATTTAATCCTCTCCTCGTTTTGCAGTGATTGGGAAAATACCGATCTTTGGACTTGAATTGTTTACATTATGTTTGAAATCTGTTTCTTTAAGAAGCGAACCTAAATAGAAGTTCGTATAAACTCTCGTGTTCCAGGAAAAAATTAAAACAGATTTTTTTTTTTCACGAGAAATACCATTTTTGTTTACTAGTCCCCTTAATACAGGTAGTTTTCATTTAACATTATAGATTGGTTCTTAATAAACTTTCAAAACGGTGCGGTATTAAAATCGTGTTAAATACAAGACTACCAAAATAAAATACAACATATCCAAATAAGTAACAGATTACGGATCGATTCCTGAATCATTCGAGCTCATTTTTTAATATAGTGTATCGTCTTCAGAGGAAATTTTTAAAATTCTAGCATTTTGATTGAATCAAAGATTTTAAGGAATCTGACGAATTTAACGAAAAAAGACATTTTCTTTTATAAATTATCTGATTTTTTTTTATTCTTTCTGCATAAATTTCAATACGATTTATTTGAAAATAAAAAAATATTATAAAACAAAACCAATAAAAAACCTAACAAAATTTAAGGATTAATCGATTAAAAACGTAATCTTAATTAACAACTAATACATTTGATACATTTAAACAGTAAAAAAAAAAAGATTTCAGTTTGTACTGGCAACCTATTAAAAAGGATTGCATAATAAACCATTTTATATGACGTAAAAGACACAAATTGTATTACATAATGAAATCCTTAACTAGCAAAGTAAAATATCGTCGAATTTAATTTCAATTTTGTGGAGCAAAACTAAATCTTACATTTAAACATATATAGTGTCTTTAAATAGGGACATAACAATTTTGTATCTTTATATGAACGCACCCTTAAACATTAATAATGTCCTGTCAATGTCAAAACGTCATCATGGTAAAGTTCACGAACGAGCAATGCTTGGAAATTATTAAAAATTACTACCGAAATTCCGAGCCTGTGGTCGCAACTTTAAGAGCACTTACTCCAATTTTCGGCCGTAATAATCGTCCCACCCAACAGGCTGTGCGTGCTATAGTGGGTAAATTCGAATTAACATTTTCACTATTGGATGTTTCAGTGCCAACGAGACGTCGTACCGCTCGCAGCCGTAAGTGAATCAATTCAAAATCAGTCCATTTCACGTCGCTCGTTGGGCATATCTCAAACGTCATTGTGGCGTATTTTGCGAAAAGATCTTGACTTACACCCTTACAAAATCAAATTGACTTAAGAACTGAAGCCACTTGACCATTTGAAGCGCCGAAACTTCTCCGTTTGGGCTCTGACAAAGCTGGAAGAAAATCCAGAATTTCATCAAAAAATCATCTTCAGCGATGAAGCTCATTTCTGGCTGAATGGCTTCGTCAACAAGCAAAAAATACGTTATTGGACAGCAACAAACCCACATGTGCTTCAAGAGACACCATTGCATCCACAAAAAATCACTGTATGAAGCGGTTTACATGCCGGAGGTGTGATTGAGCCGTATTTTTTCGTTGATGCGAAAGATCGCCATGTTACCGTCAATGGAGAGCGCTACCATGCCATGTTGGAGGATTATTTTTGGCCAGACTTAGATGAAATTGATATCGGCGATATGTGGTTTCAACAAGACGGCGCTACAAGCCACAACACAGCACACGTTACAATCGATTTATTGAAGGAGAAGTTTGAATTGTTATGTCCTTAATGAAAGACCCTTTAGTAACATATAGTAGTATAACTTTGTTCCTTCTTCTCAAAACTTCTTCCAAATTGCAGGTAACCTAGACCCTGATAGCATAAGTCCAATCTGTAAATTTTGTTCAAATCGGTTTATTAGTTTTTAAAGTACATCAAAAAAACTTTATAAAGAGAGTTATTTTCTCCTAGGATTATTTCTTTCTCCTTTATCCTTGGACCGATTTAATTGAAATTTGACGTCGTATTACTATTTATGTAGTTAACATACATAATTAATTTCAACAAAATCGATTCACAAATTTTCCAATTAAATGCGAAAAACCATTACCAAAAAAACGACAAAAATTTTTGGTCACCCTGGTTTTTCCTTTAGAACTTTGCTCCCCCTGGATCGATTTTGCTCAAATGCAATACCAAACCAAGTTAAGGAATAAGCAGCTCAAATTGTAAATTTCATCAAAATCGGATAACGCTTTTTTGAGTTATCTTGTATACGGACGGACGGACGGACGGACATGCATAAATCCATATAACTTTTGATTCCTGACACAACCATACCCTTGAAACCTTTCTACGACGATTATTTCGATCTGTCACAAATGGAGTGACAAAACTAATATACCCTCTGGTAGTACCTACAATAGGGCATAAAAATAATGAAAATTCATTGAAAAAATCTTTTTCAAAAAATTATATGAAATCTTCATTTCATTTCATTTCTATCTACCCAAGATTACTATCGCCTGATCAATCTTGAATGGTTCTCTCAAGTAAATCTTTTCGAAACCAGCTTTTAGGAAACAATATCTTGTTTTTGAAAACTATTGATTCACTTGAAATTCCGAATAATATTATTTATATTCTCTCGTATAATTTTCTTGGATTTAACAAAGCGTTTTCTAACAATAATAATAATAAAAAAAAAGTCTTTAATTTTTCGTGTACAAATTTTTGGCTACAATCATAGCTAAAATATCTCTTAAGGTACCTTCAGACGACTATCGGTTTTGTTAAAGGTCTTGCAATAAATTTTTATCAAAAACTAGATATTAGTTAACATAATGTCAAGAAAAGAATAAACTTTGTTAGATATGTATCCGCTATAAGTTTAGCTATCTAAGTGCAAGATTACACGCTATGTTTTTTGGGTAGAATTCTACCGCAGACATAGGTTACGGTTGGTTGGGGGTGAGGCAGAAGATCTACCTCTCAAAATGTTGGCGCAACGGAGTTTTTTACGCACACAAACAAGAGTCACTGTTTGTGTCGGTTTCGAAAAAAATTGAAAATTCAAGCGCGCCATTCGCTTACTGACCGTCAACAGGCAATCATAATCTAAAAGTACATAGGAGATAGTAAAATAGTAGATCCTAACAGTTTGACGGTTTAAGTTCGAGTGCTGCTGTGCTCACACATTCTAAGACACTCCATGTGTAGCTTGTATAAAAGACTGTGGTATAAACATTCCACGTCTAATCGGTTTGGTAGTTTTCTACCCAAAACTTGACGGAAGATTTCTACTGTGTGTAATCTTGCACATAAAGACCATTTTTGACCAAATTTATACAAAGACATACTTTTATTATACTATATGGCAAAACAAAACAGTCTGAAGGCATCTTAAAAAAAAACATTTCAAAAGACAAAAAATGTTTGCTATTTTAATATTTTCTATTTTAAATTATAAACAAACCAATTGAGTTGGTCAAGTGCAAGTAAATAGGTATTACTACAATTAAAAATTTTATGCTCGTATGTTTAAGCCTTGTCAATAGGTTTCAAATGTTGTAATAATAAAATCGCGATCACGCGAAATACTATAAAGATTTGAGTATTTTGAATAGAAAAATACTTTCATGTGCACATCGTAAATAAAGTTAAACGACTAAATTACTATTAGAGCGCATGTAAAAATATCTAAAAATCTCTGAAAAAAAAACCGACTGAACAGGAATAACGACGCCATTCATATTAATGCATTTTTTTTTTATCTTAAAGAGATTTTCATTAATTTGTGATCACGCTTAAATTCTATTTTATTGTTTTGGGAAAAGATATATTAGATCACAAAACAACACAACAACAAGAAAAATGTATTTCAAATGTAAATGGAATAAGGATTACTGTTTCTCCTTCTATTCCCATATCAAATTAGTATAATTGAAAAAAAAAAAAAATTGAACTCACCTTTCATTGTCAGCTTCCATTGGTGTTTGTTGATTATCATCGTTTGCAACAACAGATTGTTGTGTTTGAAGTGTTGCTGATTGTTGTTGTCCTGCTTGGTTCTGCTGTTGCGCTTGAATCGCAGTAGCAGCAGCATTGATCGATTCACCACCACTCATCGTTGGAATTGTAGTCGAATTTGTATCTTGAATAATTGATATATTTTGCGGTTGTTGTTGTTGCTGTTGTTGTTGTTGTTGTTGTTGTTGTTGTTGTTGTTGTTGAGTTGATTGTTGCATTCCATTTGGATCATTTTGTGATAATCCACCGATTTGAGAATTACCACCACTAGCTGGTGAAACAATACCGGAATTTATTGTTTGCGGTGGTATTGTTGTACCAACATCAATTTGTTGTATCATATCTTGTGGTAAACCTGTGTTTGTATTAACATTTGTTCCAGACGAAATTGGAGGAGCATTACCAAACGATTGGGGCACTGATTGTTGATTAACAAATCGTTCGGCTCCACCGATTTGCGTTTGCGGTGCACTCTGCGATTGTTGAATAACTTGCTGTTGCATAATTCCTCCGGCTTGTGGTTGAGATACCGATTGTTGTGGTGGAGCTTGTTGCGGTATCGATGTTGTTACATTGCCTACAACAACATGTTCTTGGATACTGGATGGAACATTCGACATTGGTATATTATTCATAGCTGCAATATTTGTAGATTGATTTTGTCCGTGACCCTGCGAGGCTGTTTGAGGAATTAAATTAGTTGGAACACCATTTTGCATAGCAATATTCGTTGGTAATGTAACACCATGCATGTGCGTTTGCTGTTGCGGTTGTTGTTGTGGCTGTTGTTGATTATTTATATAGAAATGTGCTGGCTGCGATTGTCCTTGTAAATTTCCAGTAATAGGTTGTTGTTGTTGTGGTTGTTGCTGTTGTTGCTGCTGCTGTTGTTGTTGTTGTTGTTGTTGAAAATCAGTCGATGTGTTTTGTGGTTGTTGACTTTGAATATGTCCACCAACGGCTTGTTGTAACTGAGCCGATTGCAAACTTTGTCCAGCAATATTTTGCTGTTGAACACTTACAGGAACCACATTTGGAACATGAGTCATAGTCTGAGCGTGCATAACCGATGGAACACCACCAGAAGGATTAACACCGGGTTGATGTTGTTGTTGAACAATTTGTTGTTGTGTTTGTTGATGTTCCGATAAGGAAACAGGATGTTGTAATGTTTCAGCAGGCGATGTGGAATTAATACTTGTTGAGCCAATCATGGCATTTGTTGATGCATTCGAATCAGGTGGTTCGCCACCGGTATCAATATGATTTTCCGACATAACAACACCACTATCATTTGTTGTTGCATTTCCTTGTGTTGTCGATGTATTTGTTGTGGCAGTATCCGTATTTTGCTGCTGTTGTTGTTGTTGTTGTTGTTGTTGTGGCTGTTGTAAGGTCGTATGATCTAAATAATCCATACACATCCAACGTCCACGTTTAAATGGTTCAGTCGATTCAATTTTGACAACCTTAAATCTTTCATTTCGATGTTGCATATCTTTTTGATCACCTTCATTCAATTTATTACTACCGGAACCGACAATATTAATTCCTGCATCAGTCACACTAACATGATGAACATTTGTTAAATTTTGTCCAGTTGTACCACCAACACCACCCAAATCTGAATCGACAATAACTAAACCGTATTGTGAACTTGTTGGAATGACTGGAGCTGTACCAATAGCATTAGTTGAAAAGAATACATCCTCTTTAGAAAATGTATCTTCTGAAAAACTTGGTGTTTCATTTTCAATATCTGTAATACGACTATTATCATCTGTATGAGATTCATCTAAATCATCGGCTGAATCTTCACCATTATCGGCACTCAATTTATTACCTACAGTTACGGATGTAATTTGAAATGATGATGTCTTTGGTTTACGTTGACCCGGTGCATTTAGTAAAAGTTGCGGATTACTATTGATACTATTAATGCTAGAACTAGAACTTGTATTATTTGTTGCTGCTGACGAACCACCACCGCCCAGACTACTACTACTTATAGTGCTACTGCCGCCAATATTACTATTGCTATTATTTCCACTAACACTACCGGTTTGAATATCACTGATGCCAAGTCTTAAACTTTCGCTTGTCGTTCGATGAATAACATGTGGACTATTATGATGACTACTATGGCTATGATGATGATGATGATGGTGATGATGATGTTTACCAATATCTGATGTTATTCCACTGTTCCCCTTATTATTATTATTATTATTATTAATAGTTGTAATATTATTGGTTTTATTATTATTATTTGGTAGACCAATGCCACCGACTAAACTTCCAGAATATTTTAATGTATGTGGTTTTATTGCGATATTACCACCAACAGTTGAAGTTTGTGACTTCACTAATTTCGATGATCCATCCAAATGTTGCAATTCTTCTGTTGCTGTTGTATTTTCTGCCATTTTATTCTGTCGTTTTGTTTATTTTTTGTTTTTTTTTTTTAATTAAATTTATAATAATTCTTATAAAATCGTTGAATAACAAAAATATTAAAAAAAAAAAAAGACTAAAATAGATTTAAATAATTGTGATTTCCTTTTGTTGATCTCGAAATGAAGCGAATTTTTGTTTTTTTTTGCAATATTTTTCTTTTTCAAATGTTATTCGCGGCCGCGGTAATCATTTAATTTAGAAACCAATTTTCCTATTTAAGACTTGTTATATATTTTTATAAATTTTTTTTTTGATTATCTTCTCGTTGTGTGAACACTTAAAATCTAGTTAAAATTAAACTAACATTTTTTTTTATTATCATTTTTATTGTAAAGAACAACAAAAACAAAAAGAAAAATTTTCTAATAATTTTCTTAATTTTTCACTAAAAATTTTCAATGTTTTTCTTTTTATTTTCTGGTTTTTTGATTTGTTTTTCTTTTCTCCTCTTTTGTGTTTTACTTAAAAAAAAAAATTTCTTTTTATTCAAAAATTCGAAAAAGAAACAAATTAAAAAAATTAATTCATTTAAAAAGAAAAGAAAATTAATAAACTTTTGAAACTTCGCATAGGTGTGTATGTGTGTATACGATTTTCTTCTTCTTCTTCTTTTTCTCTAATTGAACTAATTTTAACTACACACACATATTCATTCGATGATCCTCGTCGAGATTATATTTTTTCTCTCATCACAATTTTTTCTATGTGCATTTTGACATATAAGATATTATGTTCATATATCTATCCCGTTTTCTTTTATGCAAACTTGTTAATAGATCTATCTCATAAAACTTGCTCTATCTTTTTCGTACTTATATATTTTTCACTGATTTTTTTTTTATTGCAAAACAATCGTCATTTCTTTTTCAAAAGGAAATTTTTCTTGCAAAAAAAAAAAATCTTATGTACACACACACGAAATATATTTTCAAAAAAAAAAAATAAAAACTTTTTTCAATATTCCAATTTTATTCGTTTTTTTTCCGTAATTCTTTTTCTTTTCAAATTGTTATGCGACAGAAAAAGAGACCCGTGTTATAATAAATTCGACAATTATCTAAAATGGTAAAAAAACAACGAAAAATTCCGTTTTTCTTTCTTATTCTGCCATCGACAAGGCAAGTTCACTTCACGGCACCAAAAGAAACAGAAAATATATCAAAAACGCATACAAATATCGTGCGCACTTCCAATTTTATGCATTCGAAAAAAGAAAAAAAAAAATTCGGGGATCGAACTTAATTTGACGTTTCTCGCGTGTGATTGCTGAGCGAGTGTGCGATCCTCTTCGGTTTTTTTCTTCCTTTTTTTCTGCTTTCCTATATTTTCACACACACACTCTCTCACAGAACTTTAAAACTTTTTTTTGGCCAATTCCGGGAAGAAAAGAAAAAGGTTTTCTTTTATTTTAATGAACGAAAATTCGCTGTAAATGTCGCCGTCGTTTTGTTTCTTGTTTCTATAATTTGTAGAGAAAATTTTTTTGCTTCTCGTGATTTCTTTCTTTTCACATAACTTGTTTCCACAAATCGATATTTTTTCTTTTAATTTCAAATTTACACATAAAACTTGCAAATAAAACGCAAAAAAAACAAAACTAAAATCCCTTTTAAACAGTTTTTCTTTAGTTTTTTTTTTTCGAGTGCGATTTAGAATTCTGACAGATCGAATATTTTCTCTCGTTTTAAACTATATACCGTATTCTTTCTGTTCAAATCCAAGAAACGCATATATAGTCGACGACAAGAAGCGAATTTTTCTTTAAAAATAAAAAAAAATAATAATAAATAAAAACCGATGGCCTTTTTAACCAATTTCCTTTTCTGTTTTCACTTCTTTTTTCAAATTCCTTTTATTCCTTTTCGTATTTTGTTCTTGAGCTTTTGTTGTTCTTTCTTCAATTCCTTAGTTTTTTTTTTTATTTAATTTCTATTTTTTTTATTCTCTTTGCAAGGGTTTTTTTTTTTTTTTACAAACTCTCTTCTTCTCGTTCTCGCCTTCGAAAAAATACACAACTACACACACCCCGACTAAAGAGATGTGTGAAAAAAAATTAAAGGAAAAATGAACTTCAAATTTTTCCTTTTGAGATTTTATCACAAAACTGTTTAGAATATTTAACTTTTTCGAACATGATTGATTTTTAGCCAATTTAAATAAATTTCGTTAATGGAAGAATACATTATAAGAAGAAAAAAAAAACGAAATAAATTAAATTTTCCGGTCCAAATTATTGGTCACTGGATTTCAAGAAACACATACACGAATTGCACACAAAAAAAAAAAACCAAAAGAAAAGAGATGACTTCTTCTGCAAGTTTTTTTTTTCTTTGCTGTTTTTGATTTTTTAAGATTTTAATTAAATTATTTCTTTTCAAATTATATTGTATTTTTCGCCATACATCGCCACAGCTAATTCGCGATGAATTTTCTTGTTTCTTATTTCCGTTTTTCTTGGTATGAATTTTTAAAACAGCAACACACAAGAAAAGAAAAAAAAACTTCTCGAAACAATTTTTAAACAGATTTCACAGTTTATTGGAAAACAACTTTTTTCATTAATTAAACGCACTTTATGTAAGAACAAACAAAAAAGTTGGAACTGGAGAAGAAAACTGCGGCCATACTCTTCTTCTTCTTTCTAAAAACTTGAGATCGTTGTGAAACTTTGATCAGTGTTACCATCGTGAGTTTTTTCCTTGCAAGTCGTAATGACATCTATTGCATGAAAATTAAAAATTTTCTATTAAAATATATTTATTCATTTATGTATTTAGAACTAATAATTAGAACTGCTTCCTTAAAATTACCTCATATATAATAAAATTCGCTGAAAATACTAAAAATTAAAATACAAAATTTAGTATATTTTTTGTATCTAAAAATGTGTTTGAAACATTTCTAATAATATATAGTGTCTAACAGATGGCGGTAAATATGTACAGTCACTTCTCAATAATTCTAACAGAAACTTATAAAACTTCAAAGATTCGAATATATTATGGCAGTAAATATTTTATTATTTTATTTTAACAAACAATTCCGGATGAATAATGTTGAAAAATATGTCGTTTTTACTATTAAATGCGTAATTTTTAAAATTATATAACCGTCAATTCTTTATAAAATTTGCAAATTATATAGTTGTAAAATTCAACTGGAATTTTCCAATTGAAAGACGATATTAATCTTTTTTAAAAAAGACATTCGATAAGAACAAACAAGTTGACTAAAATCATTACCGAATTTTGTTGAAATCGATCAATTTTCAAAAAGGTAATTGAACTAATTATTTATTTTGCATTTCAATACTTGGTTTTTAAGTATTCAAGCTATAGAATGATTACAAATTTCTCGTCGAAACACGATGCCAACAAAACACTTATTTATCAAGTTAAGTAATTTGTAAATATTCGAAAAGATTTATTATATTTATCATACAAATTATAAATAACTAATAATTATATTTTATCTTAAATTTCTTTTGTTAAAATGTTTTAAAATTAATTGTTTAACACGAGAATTCTTCATTCGAAGTCTAATTTTAATTCGAGAACTAGTTTTATTTTTAATCGAATTTTATTTATTAATATTTTTAAATTTTTTTTTTTTAATTTTAATTCTGTGATAAATATAATTTCAATAATTTAAATTAATTTAAAAATATGGTTAAGAATAAAATGTTTTCTGGAGAATATAAATTTCAAATTGTTGCAACGCTTTGTGGTAAGAAAATTCTGTAAGGATTCTGTAAGGATTCGGTAAGGATTCTGTAAGGATTCGGTAAGGATTCTGTAAGGATTCTGTAAGGATTCGGTAAGAATTCTGTAAGGATTCGGTAAGGATTCTGTAAGGAAACGGTAAGGATTCTGTAAGGATTCGGTAAGGATTCTGTAAGGATTCGGTAAGGATTCTGTATAGAATTAACTTACTTGGTCTTTAGTTTAAATATGTATATGCTAACCTCCCAAGATTTGTTGCGGAAGTGCTTGAACGTGAAAACCCCAGTCTTGCAGGATGTGCGTCAATCCTGAAGCTAGATTTAGCCATTTGGCTAGTTTAAATAGAAGCTCCTGTGCCAATTCAATTATGATACTAACATGTATACGTATTCTTAAAGCAAACAATAATATTGCAAACGCTTTGTATAATCCTAATTTATTCTCACGTAAGGAAAAATGTAGGGAAAGAGGATGTTAAGGGGTTAGTTATTAAAATAATTAAGATTAGTAAGAAATGGTTAAATACTTTCCTGTCATGCCAAAAATAGGGGAAAAAAGTACCATGACGAATTGGTAAATTTAGTTGTCTTGCAGGAAGTGCGTCAATCCTGAAGCGCAAATTTAGCCATTACAACTTACTTATTTCTAATAAGTTTGGAAAACTAGTTAAACTAGTTTAGTACAATTCATGTTGTGGAATGATTTTTATTTGTTTTATAAGTTCATACGCAAATTAAATTAAATCAGTGTGGACAGGACTATTAGTTTACTTGATAACAAATTTCTACTAAGGCATATATTTACATTTCCATTTAATTATTATTTTACAAATTTTATCTTACAATGTAAACAATCGTAGATTTTTATATTTCAGTTTTTTTCATTTTGAATTGTATATTTTAGGGGATAAAAGTTTCCTTGAAAATCAATTTACGTATTTTAAATTTAAATTTTTAGCAAATTTGATTGGATTTTCTCATGGTGCCGCTCTTGGTTGGCTATCGCCGGCCCTTCTAATTCTGAAATCTGACGATTCACCATTAGTTTCGGGACCGCTGACGGTTGATGAAGTTTCATGGATCGGATCTGTACTTTGTATTGGTGGAATTTGTGGAAATTTATTATTTGGTATTATAGCGAATTCATGGGGTCGTAAACGAGCTCTCTGTTTACTATCAATTCCACAAATGGTAAAAAATGAAAAAATTAAACTTGAAAATATAATAATCTAACCATTTTTTTTAGGGATTTTGGTTGCTGGTAATTTTTGGTAATCACATTTATTACTTATATGCAGCGCGAGTTTTAGCCGGAATGGCTGGTGGCGGTACATTCGTTAGTATCCCGCTTTTTGTTACGGAAATAGCTAGTAAAGAGTAAGTTCATATTTAGTTAATACATGATGATTTAAGCTATATTTTGCAAGCTCAGGCAATTTATAAATCGTTTAATTTTACTATTGTTCCATGAAACAAATTCAAAAATGTCCTTTATAAGATTATTGAAGTCCTACAACTTTATATAATTTAATTTGTATTAAAAACTAATTTTTTTTTTTTAGAATTCGTGGTATTCTTGGATCATTTTTAGTTCTGTGCGTTAATATGGGAACTCTGATTGGTTTCATAATTGGAGCCCATTTAAGCTATCATCTATTTCCATCGATTTTAACATTATTACCAATTGCATTTCTTCTGACGGTCATATTTTTACCAGAAACACCACAATTTTTATTACGTAATAAATATGAAGAAGATGCCAAAAAATCGCTAATATTTTATCGAAATATTAAGGAATCTAATGAAGGTGCAAAAGAAAAATTAGATTTCGAATTACAACAATTGAAAGAGCTCTTAGAGGGCAAAGATAATACAGGACATGAAAAATTATGTTTTAAAGATTTTTGTAAGTTGATCGATTTCTAGACAGAAATATAATTTTAAAAAAAAAATTCAAATTTCAGTAAAACCAGACGCAAGAAAAGCTATGTTATTGGGAATTGGTTTAGTATCGTTATATATATTAAGTGGTTGCTATGCAATAATTAATTATACTTCCACCGTATTTGAAGCATCGAATGTAAATATAGATCCTAACACAAGTTCAATAATTGTGGCTGCAAATCAAATTGTTGGAACTTATGTTTCAACAATTCTTGTGGATCGATTAGGACGTAGAATATTACTGACGACATCAACTTTTTGTGCAGCTTTTGGCTTTATAAGTACTGGCATATTTGTTTATTTATCATATCAATTGGATTTATCAAGTTGGAATTGGTTTCCAGTAGTAGGAATATCATTTGGTATATTTTCTGCATCCGCTGGTTTAATTCCAGTCACTTTTGTAGTATTAGCAGAAATTCTACCGCAAAAGGTTAGTGAAATGAACATTATCAGAAATTATAATTTACCTATTATATTTACCTTTATTTATCTATTTGTTTCAGATACGTCCGATAGGCTCGAGTATTTGTAATGCAATATTAAATCTTTTAGGTTTCGGTATGCTTAAAGCATTTCCAATTCTTATTGTTGTTATTAATTTATATAATGTTATGGTATTGTGCGGTATAATATGTACTTTAGGAGGCATTTATATATTATTATGTATTCCAGAAACAAAAGGAAAATTAGTATAAATATTTCTTATCTAAATAGTATGAAGTTTTATTTCTCTTGATTTTATAACTCAATTCGATAGATTTCCTTAAAGTCCAAAGTTTGTTTGAACAACTGCACTGTATTAAAACAAATCAACGTGACTCAATCAACAACATACTTATTGTTTTCGATATTTATTTGATTTAGGTCTCTAAATGATTGCATTCGTAGTAATCTATAGGAGTCTACACACGTTCAATGTTACTTGTCAATGTTACCACACGACTCCATAGGACTTTAATCAAGACATATTTTCAGTCGGACTGAAAAAAAGTCTAATGGAGACTCTAAAAATTGGACATATTTTCAGTCGGACTGAAAAAAAGTCTAATGGAGACTCGAAAATTTGGACTTTTTTCAGTCCAACTGAAAATATGTCTTGAAAATAAGTCCAATGGAGTCGTGGGGTTACTCTTGAATGACTCATGTTTCAAGTAACATTGATCGTTTGGATGCTCTTCTATGCAATGTGTGGAGGCAATTACCATCAATATTACTTGTCGAAAATTTTCATCAATAATACTTGCCAAGTAACACTGAACGTGTGTATAGTCTCCTTAGGCCTAAGTTAGGCCTAAGTTAGGCCTAAGTTAGGCCTAAGTTATACGACCATCATTGTAATGAAGGAAATAATTTTAGAATGGAAAATTAACCTATTACAAAGATTATTTCTTTTAAAAAAAGTAAAATAGATTTTAAATAAAAAATCTTAGGTATATCACGTAATTTGTTTTTTATAATTATTTTTATAATTTCAATGACGAAACATGTTTTAATTGTTTTGTGGACTGTGTTTCAATTTCATTTCATTCCACTGGAGAACTGCCAAGTTGATTCCTTCATCAAGAATTTTTCGTCGATATTCTAACCTCAAACTTCAGCGTACCAATAAGAAAATAATAATATATAAAAAAAATGGATAAAATTTCTGACTCATCGGTAAAAAAAGGAAAGGGAAGAAATAATCCAATCGGATTCGATGAAAAAAACCATAACACGACTTAGCTATGAACGAAAATCTGACTGAAAGTTTCTCTGACATTCGTAAAAGAGCTATAACCACCTTTCATTGAAAATCAAAGAAAAACGTTCGGTTTTCACTAGTTCCACAATTTCCTTCATTACAATGATCGTCGTATAACTTAGGCCTTATGAATTGCCCCAATGTTTTTTATTCACGTGGAATATTTTTTATTGTTGATATGCTACAAATTATTATTACCACAAATTTAAAGTCAATGTTTTATAAATACAATTATATTTGAGTGTATTCTGATATTTTCTTATTTTATGTTATGTTTTACGAGACAATAAACGTTTAAAAGTTCACTTAGGCTAACTGGACCTAGTCCCCTTGGAGATTTCGAATGAGATCGAAAGTGTATTGAAATGCATGAATGCATTGAGTCGAGTCCAAATTTGGTTGACTGGACCTAACTACATTTTAGTGGCTGTTTATGCAGAAAGTATTTGGATTTGAAATTTGAGCAGTCGCGTTATCAGTTGCTTCTGTTCTTGGAAAAGTAATGTTGTTTCTATTTTGAAACTTTTTATAAAAACTTTTTTCTATTATTTTGTGTGAAATAACGTGTGCGTGATGCCACCATGCAACCATCACAAAACCCAAGAAAAGAGCCACACATTTCAGACAAGAATAAAATGAAACGTCTTAAGTACGCGCAAAATACCGTAACCACAATGTGTCCTTTTGAAAAACGTTTTATTTTCCGGTGAGAGTGAATTCGAAATTTTTGGACAGGCTAGATGTGCAAAAATATGGCGAAAGGCAAATTCGGCCTTTGAGGAAAAAAATGTTCTAAAGACTGTGAAACATAGTGGGGCTTCGGTGATGGTTTTGGGATGCATGGAGGCATCCGGTGTGGGAAATCTGGTATTAATTGAAAACACAATGAACAAAGAAGGCTACCTTGAGATTTTAAGACAAAACCTTTCACCTAGTGTAAATAAATTGATGCTGTCTGGCTCATGGATCTTCCAACAGGACAATGATCCGAACCATACGTCACGCTTGGTGAAGGAATGGTTGCTTTATCGAACGCCAAAACAACTGGATCACCCTGCCCAATCACCGGACCTCAATCCAATTGAGTATCTGTGGGAGCATCTTGATCGCCAACTGCGCAAGAGAACCATTACTATCAAAGAATCGTATAAGATGGCGCTTCGTGAGGAATGGGAGAAAATAACTTCAGATGCCACTACCAAATTGGTAGAATCAATGCCACGGTATATGGAAGCAGTGATAAAAGCTAAAGGCTTACAAACAAAATATTAATTTTTTTTTTTAATACAAATTACCGTTATTTTTCATTCAGAAACTACAAGTGCTGACTCACTTTTGACTCATAAAATTGTGACTTTTTTTATATTATTGTGTGTAAAAACTGTACTATTTATGATATCAAAAAAATTTTTTTGCAGCAGCACTACGGTCAGATAAGTCTTTCATTTAAGTATAAAAAAAATTTCCAGATCCTTTTATTACCTACTTAATTTGTACAGAAAAGTAAAATTTTGTGGTGCTGACTCACTTTTGACTCTCACTGTGCGTTTTGACATTGACAGGTCATTATTAATGTTTAAGGGTGCGTTCATATAAAGATACGAAATTGTTATGTCCCTATTAAAAGACACTATATATACATATATATAACATAACATACAATGAACTGTACGTGTTAAATAGCCCCAATTATAAATTAACTTACATGCTACACGCTCAGTATGGAAATGTTTTTTTTATAATATGATAAATATGTAAATAAAAAGAATTTGTGACTTTTTTAAGTGAATTATAATAAATTAAAACAATTAAGAAAAATTTACTTCTTCAGTTTATCTTATATTCTTTAAAATTAACAAAATTAGCTTTGATATTTTTAAAGTTTTTATAATAAGTTAGAAGATAACTTTTGTCTTTTGTACATTTAATCTTTTTAACAAAAAGGCCTTGAGGTAGATTTTCAGAAAAAAATTACTCCAAATTTGTTTTCGTCAAAAAATCTTCAGAATTCTTTTGAATCTCAAGATTGATCGACGCTACTAAATTTTCTTTTGGAATAGAGTTTTTAAAATTTATATTATATAATAATTTTTAAATCGGAAATAAATAATTTTAGAAATAATTTATAAAATATACAAAAATGGCGAAAAGTAAATTCTCAGGAGAATATAAATATCAAATTATTGCAACAATTTGTGGTAAGATTTTTATATTATAAAAAAGAAAAAAACAGCTTTACCGGGTCTAACTTTCCGTTTCCGTTTGTATCATCAAATAAAACAGTAAATAATAAGTGGCAATTGATATTTGTAGAAATGATTCACTTCAATTCAATTTAATAAGATCAGAAAAAAGAAATCTTAATAAGTAGTGAAACGATTCTACATTTTACATTTTCAAAGGTTCTTTCGAGTAGATCGGATCAACATCTTTTTTACTCAGAGTGCAATTTGTTTTTAATTTAATTTTCTTTTGGATTCTATCAGTAGACGTGTAATAATAAATAAAGTTAAATTAGTTAAGTCATAGATTATTATACCTAGATATCCAAGCCAAATGAGCAGAGTGATGTTCAGTGTTGTTGTTGTAAGTGAACTTAAAGAAGAATGGATGAAAAGAAGTTTAATGTGAAAGAAAGAGAAGAATCTATATTGTACCGGGATATCACTGTACAAAAAGAATC
This sequence comes from Xylophagus ater, assembly GCA_963422695.1. Lineage (NCBI taxonomy): Eukaryota > Metazoa > Arthropoda > Insecta > Diptera > Xylophagidae > Xylophagus > Xylophagus ater. The sequence goes on along the minus strand of OY730479.1, from coordinate 41,454,814 downwards.
AGTTGAATGCACAGTCGTTGGAAATCTTTATTATTAGTCTATGGTTAAGTGAAAGTACGAAATTGGGAAAATTTGAAAGTGTAAATGATATCCAATCAAATTACATTTTTCATGTGTAAAATACTATGCAACGAAAATGGGGATAAAATCATTCCTAAAAAGTTTGCCTTAACTTAAAAATAAAAATAAAAAATGGAGAAGATTATTCAATTTTGATAAGAAATTGACTAAGAATTTTAATATCTACAATAAATTATGTACGAATTTAAATCTTTCTTATCTTTTAATTAGTTTTTTTGTTTTTAATTTTATCACACGCAAACGTTCTCATTTTATTATGAATAAATTTTTGTGTAAATAATTTAATTTAAATTTTTTGGCGGTTCAGCTGTACAAATAAGCAACCAAAATCACAAATAATTTATGGACGAGTGTACTCTACATATGTACTAATATGCGGAAAAACCGTCATGAAAATTGTTTTTTTTTTTTTTAATTTATTTCTGTAAATATTTTCGTTGTGAATTTTGAAATTGGCTCACCAATCAAAAGAGTGTTCTCCATTTTCTTCTACACCCGAAAATTTAGCCTCGACAACGAATAGGATTGCAACTATTACCCATTTTGAATGGAAACTCCGGTTTCGTCATCAAGTTTTTTTTTCTTTACCGGTAGTAAACTCTGTATCCCCCGATCCTCTACTTTTATTTTTATTTAAATCTCCAGTCATAACTTCTAAAAGTTAGTTCTTGCATAAGATTCAGAATATTCCTCATATTCCCTTAAACTGCCTCTATTAGTACGTACGGCAATTGGACTTTTGGTCCATTTCGATCTTTAGGACCATGCCATTCGCTTCGTTCTCCTGCTGGAGAGAATCTAGTCATACTGTTTTCGAACTAGCTTTCATATTTATTGTTATTCGTACAGCTAAAGTACCAGGTCGAATTATATTCTTTAAGGATCGGCTACTAATTATGTGTTTTTCTTTTTTTAGCGAATTTAATTGCACTTTCTCATGGAGCTGCAATTGGTTGGCTATCACCGGCACTTCTAATACTGAAATCTGACGATTCACCATTAATCTCGGGTAAACTTTCAGTTGTAGAAATTTCATGGCTGGGATCGATATTTTGTATTGGTGGAATTTGTGGAAATTTATTATTCGGTATTATAGCGAACTCATGGGGTCGTAAACGAGCTCTCTGTTTACTATCAATTCCACAAATGGTAAAAAATTAAAAAATTAAACTTGAAAATATAATAATCTAACCATTTTTTTTTAGGGATTTTGGTTACTGGTAATTTTTGGTAATCACATTTATTATTTATACGCCGCAAGAGTTTTAGCTGGAATGGCTGGCGGCGGTTCATTCGTTAGTATTCCTCTTTTGGTTACAGATATTGCCAGTAAAGAGTAAGTTCGAATATTTTACTTAAAGCCGGTACACATGGTCAGTTTGTTTCTGCGTACACACGATCGAACTTTTCATCCAATCTACTTTGTCATTCCAAAGACGGATGGTAAATTTGACCATATGTACGGGCTTTTAAACCAATATTACTTTTTATATTAATAAAAAAAATTAAAATCTTTTAGAATTCGTGGTATACTTGGCTCGGTTCTAGTTTTATGCATTAATGTTGGAATCTTATTGGGTTTTGTAATTGGTGCGAATTTAAGCTATCATCTATTTCCGTCGATCTTAACATTACTACCAATTGCATTTCTTTTGACGGTCATATTTTTACCAGAAACACCACAATTTTTATTACGTAATAAAAGTGAAGAAGATGCCAAAAAATCGCTAATATTTTATCGAAACATTAAAGAATCTAATGAAGATGGAAAAGAAAAATTAGATTTTGAATTACAACAATTGAAATCTCTTCTAGAGGGAAAAGATAATACAGGACATGAAAAATTATGTTTCGGAGATTTTTGTATATTTTTATAAAGTAATCCTTATATTAAAAGTATTATAAGAAATTTATATTTCAGTAAAACCAGACGCAAGAAAAGCCATGATAATTGGTATCGGTTTAGTAACATTAAATCAATTAAGCGGTTGTTTTGCAGTAATTAATTATACATCGACAATATTTAAAGAAGCTAAAGTTAACTTAGACCCGAATACAAGTTCTATTATTGTGGCAGTAAATCAAATTTTAGGATCATATATTTCAACAGTTCTTGTCGATCGATTAGGACGTCGCATATTATTAACGGCAACAACTTTTGGTACAGCTCTTGGCTTCATCAGTACAGCATTATTTGCATATTTCTCACATGGATATAATTTGTCGCATTACAATTGGTTCCCAGTAGTTGGTATATCATTTGCAATTTTTTCTTCATCAGCTGGTTTACTTCCACTCACATTTATAGTGTTAACAGAAATTCTTCCACAAAAAGTAAGGAAGAAAATAACATTTTTCTAATGAATATTCTATATTATGTTTCTATTTTAGATACGTTCGATAGGTTCGAGTATATGCAATGCAATATTGAATGTTATCGGTTTTGGTATGTTAATAGTTTTTCCAATTCTTGTTGATATTATTGGTTTACATAGTGTTATGTTAATATTTGGTATAATATGCGTTTTAGGGGCTATATATATTTTATTATGTATTCCCGAAACAAAAGGCAAATTAGTATAATTTTCTGAATGTAATATATAAATTTAATTTCTTACAAAATAGTAAGTTTTGAAGTTTTATTTTCCTATGTTTGTCCTACTAAAGACTTTAAGTAGAAAATTAACTAACACTTCTGAAAATGAAGTACTTTAACATGATGTTATTATGCCATGTAATGGGTCACAACCAACGTTCTCTCTAATTTTTAAAATCCATGGGCGGTAAAAAGTACAATGTGGGCAACTCTTTTGAATTTAAAAAAAGTCTGACAAAATTTAACATAAAAAACAAGCAAAAGAAGTGCCAGTTGACATTTAATTTCAATGTTACTAACTACGGCGTCTATAAAGAAACAACCCAACAGCCATAAACATGACTTTAGTGTGGAAATCTACACGTATTTATAAAATGTGGTGCGTTTACGCAATAAAAATGATGACAAATTTTCAAAATATTTTCGAAGTTTTTTCAGACCTATTTGATAAATCCCAGATCTGCGCAGGGCTGCCAGTTTGCCCGAACTGGAGCAAAGCAAAGGCTGGGAAGGGTCAAATTAGTTCGTAAAAGAGTAAGTAGAATGAAGTGTAAAACACTTATACAATACTCATTGCTTTCTTTTTCCTAGATGTATTTCAAATATCGATATCAAGGTAGCCTTAACGAAAATTAAATTAAACGCTCATATTACTTTCCATTTGTTTTGTAAACAGTTCGATTTTGTCCCAAACGAAACATTTTTATAAGTCTTCTCAAGTAAGTAGAATGAAATTTTATATGTTCATCCAATATACTAATTCTTTTCTTTTATCTAACTGAATTTCAAATATACAATACAAGGGTGGGTAAACTACATGCGTGCACGGGCTATCCAAATATGTATCCATGTATGTGCTACCCTCCCAAGATTTTCGAAGTGCTTGAATGCGGAAACGCCTGCCTTGCAGGGCGTGCGTCAATCTTGAACAAATTCAGCCATTTTGGCTAGTTTTAGTCAGACATATGAACTAGAACAGGACTGTCCAACTCGCGGCCCGCAGGCCGCATGTGGCCCAAGGTAAGTATCAATGCGGCCCGAAAATATTCATAGTTACTGAAGCATGTCCATTTTTCCGAGGAATGATTTGTGTGTTTGCGCTCTCGTGCTAAAGCTCTCAAGTGACAAACAACAGAAACAGGACCAGAGCAGAAAGCCCTTTCGTTATGTAGTAAATTCTCCTTCTGTTTGCGTTGCTCACTCAGCTACACTGTTCTGTTCTTTGTCACTTGGTGGCTTAAGTGAAGAATGAAACATGCTAAGTGTAAAATTAAAACCAACATGTTGGATGAACACCTTGAGAACTGCCTGAGAATTGCAACCATGTCAATCGAACCAGATATTGACCGTTTAGTTTCTCAACTTCAATGCCAAGTATCACATTCATTTTATGATGTGGATTTATACATAGTAATACACTTTTGGCCCAAAACTCCATGTCTTCTTCCAATGCGGCCCAGGGAAACAAAAAGGTTGGACACCCTTGAACTAGAAGATATCAGAATTATCACTTAAATCACCTTATACCACTTATTCAAGTTTAAAATGTCTCATGAAGATTAAGAAGTGTTCTGAAAAGATTTTGGAAGCTTTTATTAATATTTGTTTTACGAACTTATAAATAACTGAGTAAATACAAATTTTGTCTTTATTGTTATTAAATAAATAACAAAAAAATCTTTTTTCAAGATTTCATATATATATATATATATATAAAATGATAAAATAAAACAAATAAAATTAAATTAAACTAAATATAAATTATTTTCATTATATTTATTCATCAGTATCTAGACATTTTCCTTTTGTTTCTGGTAAAAAGCATAAAACAAAAATAGCACCACCTAAACAAATACTACCGCATAACCACATAACTCCATATAATTGGATTGTTTCCAATAAAATTGGAAAAGATTTAAGCATCATAAATGAAAAAGTACTTAACAAACACATGCATGCAGTTGATGCAATTGATCGAATCTAAATTAGAAATAAATTAAGTAATTTTATTAAAAATACTTTTAAAAAAAAAAATAAGAATTTAAACAAACCTTTCTTGGTAAAATTTCGATCATAACAACAAATGGAAGTGGTAACAGACCTAGACATGACAAGAAAATAGCAAAAGATAAACTTGTAACTGGTAACCAGTCTAAATCATAATCTTTCCAGAAATACGAATGAAGTCCCAACGTTATTAATCCGATTGAAGTTCCAAATGATGAAACAGTTAATAAAATTTTACGTCCCGTTTTATCGCAAAGAATTGTCGCAATATAAGTTCCGACGATTTGAATGCATCCAATAACAATTGTACTAATATTTGAATCGAAACTTGATCCTGTCTTATTAAAAATAGTTGCTGAATAATTAACAATCGCAAAAATCCCCGTGAATTGATTCAGAAACATTAAAACTAAACCAATAAATATTCCTTTTAGAGCTGCTGGTGTCACTGAAATTAAAAATTGACCAAGTTAGTATCTTTGTATCATCTAATTATTAGGAATTATGGTCTCACAATAAACATAGTTTTAAAATCTTAATTTGAAAATTATTTTTAAGTATTTTATAGAAGTATTAAATCATATTTTGAACATAATAAAATAAAATCTTACCAAAATCTTTGATTGTTACTCGTTGATTTTTCTTAACATCATTTTCAATTCCATTCATATTTAGTTTAAGCGTGTTAAATATTTCATTAAAAGTTTGAATTTCTTCTTTAGTATTTCCTTTAAAATTTCGATAAAACTTCAAAGAATTTTCGGCTCTTTCTTCCTGTTTCTGGCGCAATAAATATTGTGGTGTTTCAGGGAAAAATGATATTAGAAGGATATAAATTAATGGAAAAGCAAGAATAATTTGTGGCATTAAAAAATATGGAAGATATGAACTTAAAACGAAACCAGCCAAAATACCAGCATTGAATGCTAATATAAAAGCCGATCCTAAAGTTCCACGAAAACTGAAAAATAAATTTTTATTTCATAGAAATTCGTACTAAAAAAACGGAATTTTTTCTTAATACTTATTATCGGAAATTTCTGATATAAAAATTGGAATACTAATAAAAAGTCCACCTCCTGCTGATCCACCCAAAATTCGTGCTATATAAAGATGATAGACTTCTGTACTAAACATCACCAATAACCAAAAACACTAGTATAAAAATATAAACATTAAATGTAAATACTATAATTATGAAATTAGGTTTTCTTTTACTATATGCGGAACTGCTAATAAGAATAATGTAATTTTACGTCCCGTTAAAGTTATCATAATACCAAAAAGAGCATTTCCAATAAAAGCTCCGACACACAAACATGAACCAATCCATGATGCTTCAGTAACACTAACTGACCGACCGATATCTAAAGGTGAATGTTCAGATTGTAGAATTGGTAAAACTGGAGAAAACCATCCAACTACGATTCCATGAGAAAATGTAAGTAAATTTACTAAAAAAAAAAAAGAAAAAAGAAGGAAAACAAACTTTAATATAATTGATTTTGAAAAACACCTATCCTAACCTGATAGTGTAACTAAAAGTTGATTTTTATATTCTGAACAAATAATTTTATTTTTAGTATTTAATAACATTTTAATTTTAATTATAAAAAAGAAAAAAATAATAGAGGAGTTTTTTATGAGCAACTAATGAGCCAGTACTGGAATGAAAACGACTTAGATGATTACTGAAATAATATAATGCTAAAATTTCGTGATTTAAATTTTTATTACGATAATAACTTTTAAAGAACAATTTATCACAATTATATGACTTAAACCACACGTCTTAGTAAATACGAAATATTTTTATTTTCTCATAAATTATACTTATTTATACCTGAGTACATACTTCCACGTACATATGCTTGTAAGTTACATAGATTCATATGTAGCTACATCAGTTTTCTTCAATGTTATTGCAAATTCAAATTCTTATCAAAATAATGAGAAAATCTTGTTTTATCTCGGATTTAATGTAAATACAACCCAATTTATGTATCATTATTTTTTTCCAAATGAAATTAGAAATTAATGACAATATTTTAATAGAAAAATATTTCACACGTGAATTAATTTCAAAGAAAATACTTCTTAAAGAAAAAATGCAAAATCGTTGCAGACAAGAATTGAGCTCCAGACCTTAGAATGGCAGGCAATCCAGATAGAAATTTTGTTTATGTTTTGGTCGAAATATGAAAAGATTTAATTGAAAGAAAGATATATAGTTATACAGTCAAGTCTCCTATAACGTGTCGTTTTTAAAACGCGGTTTCCATATAACGCAGAGTGAAAAAGCAATCCCTCTCCTATAATGCGGTCTCCCTATAACGCATTTTTCATACAAGAACACTCCAACAACTCAAAAAAATTTGAAAAATTTAAATATCGCAGCACTTATTCGATGTGTTAAATTTTTATATGTACATATGTACATAGTTTACATTATTCTCAATCATCCAAATATGAAAATTGTTTTTTCTTCCTCCTAACTGCACTTCATTGATACAGCCGCTGGACCAAGGAATCATTCAAACTTTTGAAATGTACATACGCCAAACCATTTTCAACAGATTAGAAAATGATGAAGGTAAGTCAAGTTTGGAAAGAATTTTCTATTTTAGATTGTATTCAAACTGTCTCATCAGCTTGTACAGAAATTAAACCATCAACACTTAATGTATGTTGGAGGCTTCTTTTCCCTAAAATGGTTCAAAAGGAAAATGATATTCCAGGCCCACTTACAGAAATAGTAAACATTGCTTCTGCTTTGAGCGGTTAAGGATTTGTACATATAAACCATGAAGATATAGAAGTACTACTTCGGGAAGACAGTTTAAATGAGGAGGAATTGGTGGAATTAATTGGTTAATCTACCTCAAATGCATTTGTGGAAGAAAACACGGATAACTTGATACTTTGAGAATGCAGTTTTCACATATATAAGTCTGATTTATTTATTTCTGAGATTCCATATAACGCGGTACGAATTCATTTAATTTGTATTAAGTCTGAGTTTCTCATAACGCGGTTTCCATTAGGGCATGGTTTGAACAAGTAATTAATTCCGCAAACAAAATTAATCCAAATTTTGAATATTCAACGCCAAAAAAATTAATTCCTTCATTTAAGAGAAGAATAAAGTTGAAAAGGGACAACTAGACGCGATCTTTCCAATGCTTTGTTTGAAAATTACAGAAACAAAAAATTCCGCACAAAATAAGGAAAGAAAATTACAAATTTTTCATTAGAAAGAATGAAATAACCTATAAATCAAATATACTCTATTTTACCGCGTACTTCCCATAAGATAATTGTAGTAAGCGGGAGCATTAATAGTCTCATGGATTTTGGACTAAAGAAAGAATGAAACAAAGAAATTTCTTTTAACTTAATATTTGTATAAATATTGTATTCTCCCAACAAGTTTTCAAGCATTGGAGCGTGTACGAATAATAATTAGAAGAGAAATTCTGTTAATATTTTAAGTGTTAGTTCCTCTATGAATAGTGATTCTTATTTTGTACATAAGTGTTAGAATTGTTTAATAAAGATAAATCTATTTCTATCTCTGTTTTGCTAACATAATGTAATCTGAAAAAAATGATAGAAAGCTAGAGAGAATCATATGCATTTTTAAGAGGATATTTCTTAATTTTTTTATTTCTTATTCTTCCATATAATAAGTTTTTTCTCTTGGAAATTGGTCAATTTTGCTTTAAAAGTTTTTTTTACATAGGAAGGAATTAATTACCTTAAGGCCTCAATTACTCACTTGTTCACAAACCTCGAAAAGTAATTAATCACGCCATGCCATAGTTTCCATATAACGCGGTATAAATTAATTTGATTTGTCTTATTTTTATGTTTCCCATAACGTGATTTCTATAGAACGCATTTCCTGATTTGAATTAATTTTGAGTTTATTATAACACGGTTTCCACATAACGCGGTACGAATCAATCGCGTTATAGGATAATAATTTATGCCTAACTTATTGCTATTTGATCCTTCTTCTTTTGAGGCGACTTTCTTAGTAATTAAAGTATTACTGAGCTATCGATTTTGAAAATCACATGTTGCTTACTTATCTGCTGGTTATTTACCAATAACGTAGTGTCATGTAATGACTAATCTGTCCGCTTAAATGAAGTCAACCGAAAAGAAATATTCAAATATTTCTGTAATCAAAGAAATCAAACCATAATGAAGCAAAACGTAGAAAACTTATTATAGCAGCGTAAATAAATAATAAAACTAGATTGTGAATGAATCTAAATAATAATTTATTATGGTGTTAAATATAAAAATAAGTAAATAAAAGGTTGTGTTTGACGTCATTTTGGGATATCTCCGCAAACATTTTGTACAGTAGTAATCGTTATTCCATTGTTAAAATGCGAGAATTATAAAATTAAATATATAACTTACCATATAATTCGTTGGCCTTATCTTAGATCCATAAATAAGACAAAAAATAAGTTATTTTCATATTAAATATAAAATTATTTTTTTGTATATTAAAACAGAAAAGATTTTTAAAAAATTTTAATTTCAAAAAATTATTATTTTAACACTAAATTACAAATAAATTAAAAACATAATTCTAAAATAATATATATAATATTTTTTCCTATTCTTAATTACTGTCTAAAGATTTTCCTTTTGTTTCAGGTACGAAAAAAATAATGAAAAATCCTACAACGATACAAACTCCGCTACATAACGCCATTACACCATGAATATGAATTGTATCCATAAGAATTGGAAAAAATTTCAAATTAATGAAAGCGAATATACTTAGCATACATAGACATCCAGCTGCTGCAATTGATCGTATCTAAATGGATAATTGGGGATAATCATTTAATTAGAAATTAATTATAAATCTATGAACCTTTCGTGGAAGTACTTCTGCTAGAACTACAAATGGAAGTGGTAGGATTCCTACACAAGCTAATAAAATAGCAAATGATAAACTTGTAATCGGTAGCCAGTCTAGATCATAATCTTTCCAGAAATACGAATGAAGTCCCATCGTTATATATCCAATTGCAGTACCAAATGATGAAACAATTAATAATATTTTACGTCCAATTTTATCACAAAGAATTGTTGCAATATAAGCTCCGATAATCTGTATGATTCCTATAACAATTGTGCTCAAATTCGAATCAATATTGGTATCGGTTTTAATAAAAATATTTGATGAATAATTTACAATCGCAAAAATACCACTAAATTGATTCAGAAACATTAAAGCTACTGAAATTAGAATTCCTTTCAAAGCTAATGATGAGCCTAAAATTGGAGTTCAAATAATGATTATTAATCGATTTATATTTCAAAAAAAATTTCTTACTAAAATCTTTTATCGTTACTTTTTCCTTCTTAACATCATTATCAATTCCATTTATATTTATTTTCAGAGTGCTAAATATTTCATTAAAAGTCTGACATTCTTCTTTAGTTTTTCCTTTAAAATTTCGATAAAACTTCAACGAATTCTTGGCTTTTTCTTCCTTTTTCTGTCTCAATAAATATTGTGGAGTATCAGGAAAAAATGATATTAAAAGGATATAAATTAATGGAATAGCAAGAATTATTTGTGGCATTAAATGATATCGTAGATATGAGCTTAATATGAAACCAACAAGAATTCCTGTATTTAATGCTAAAACAAATGCTGATCCCAAAGTTCCACGAATACTGAAAAATAAATTTTTATTTTATAGAAATTCGTACTAAAAAAGAAAATTTTTTCTTAATACTTATTATCGGAAATTTCGGATATAAAAATTGGAATACTAATAAAAAGTCCACCTCCTGATGTTCCTACCAGAATTCGTGCTATATAAAGCTGATAGACTTCTGTACTGAATATCACTAATAACCAAAAACACTATAAAATTGAAAGTAACTTATATTCGTGATATGTCGAACTTCAAAGGAAAGTATCTTAACATACTGTGTGTGGTATTGTTAAAAGGAATAAAGTAATTTTACGTCCACCAAAGGTTATTAGCAATCCATATAGAGTATTTCCAATAAAAGCTCCAATTGATATACAACATCCTATCCAAGAAGCTTCTTCTATACTAACCGGACCAGAATCTAGAGGAGATTCATTTGATTGTAAAATCGGTAAAACTGGAGCCAACCATCCAATTGCTATTCCATGTGAAAGTGTAAGTAAATTTACTAAAAACAAAAGTTATTAATCATAAGTATATATATATATATAACTTAAGTTCGTCTAACCTGATAATGTAACTAAAAGTTGATTTTTATATTCCGAACAAATAATTTTATTTTTAGTATTAAGCAACATTTTTTTTAAAAAAAATTTTAATTTAAAATTTGACTACTTTAGTGGGAGGAATTAAATCTACTACTGAATCAGATATTTAGATATTCATTTTGGTTTCGCTATCATACTTCATATATGATTTGATTACATAACATAAAGTATGGGCTTTTACTTACCCAACAATGACGTTTTCTCCTATCAGTTGCTAACTTGTATATTTACCTTAAAAAGATGAACAATTTAAGAAGTAAACGTTACTATCAAAAAATAAAGTTTTATGAAAGTACAATTTTATATTGCTTTTTCATTTATTTTTACAATATTCATTATTTTGTTAAAAATTAGAAGGTAAAAATAAGAAAGAAATTAGAAATACAATTATTTAAATTAATAAAGATGATCCCATGGAAGAAAGAAAGATATAAACATATAGTAACTTAAAATCAGCCTATAGCCGATTTATCGATGCCCTATGGTAGAAATGGGGCAGAAAAACTGTCAAAACTAACATCACTTCAAGGTTTTTTCTTTATAACTTTGTTCCTTCTCCTCAAAAGTTCTTCCAATTTGCAGGTAACCTAGACCCTGATAGCATAAGTCCAATCTGTAAATTTTATTCAAATCAGTGTATTAGTTTTTAAAGTACTTGTACATCAAAAAAACTTTATAAAGGGAGCTATTTGCTCTTAGGATTATTTCTTTCTCCTTTCTCTTTGGATTGATTTGATTGAAATTTAACATGGTATCGTCTATTTATGTAGTTAACGTACATAATTAATTTCAACAAAATTGATTTACAAATTTTCCAATTAAATGCGAAAAACCATTAACAAAAAAACGACAAAACTTTTTACTCAACCTGGTTTTTCCTTTACAACTTTGCTCCCCCTGGATCAATTTTGCTCAAATGCAATACCAAACCAAGTTAAAAAATAAGCAACTCACATTGTAAATTTCATCAAAATCGGATAACGAGTTTTGAGTTATCTTGTATACGGACGGACGGACGGACATGCATAAATCAATATAACTTTTGATTCCCGACACAACCATACCATTAAAACCGTTCTACGACGATTATTTCGATGTGTTACAAATGGAGTGACAAAACTAATATACCCACTGGTAGTACCTACCATAGGGCATACAAATGGAGACGAATTTTGAGCCGAACCGAATAATTTTTGGGAACCAAAACCGAATTTGCTTTGAAATTTATCGTTTGAACCGGATGACAACCAAACTAATTCGATATAGTTTGGTTTAGTTCAGTATTTATATCTAAAAATACATCTAAAAAAAAAGGTTTTTTTCTGAAATGCATCGAAAACTTAAGTAGAACTTAAGCTAATCACTGTATGAACTTGGGGATAAGACATTTTATTAATTAAATATTACTAATGAATAAGAAATAAATGAAATTTTGATCATTATTGAAATTCGTATTTATTTAAAACATTTTTGGAACTAAAACCGAATCAAAGCAGCTCTCCAAAGAATTAATATAATAACAAATATATAAAGGATGGCCTGCATTACTGGTTTGCTAGTACATAAGATGCAAGATTCTGTAACCACATATTTTTATTCAGTAGGACCAAATACACAGATCATAAAATGAAGGATCAGATCATATAACAGATAGCGAAGTTTAGTTAAAAATTTAAGAACTCGCCTGGCAGAACCGACATTTTATATTTTAAAAAGTTTTATTAACTTAAATATCATTTTAAAAAATAATAATTATAAAAAAAAATAGTTATTGTTTTTCTAAATTATTTTTTATCTTCTTCACAAACATTTAAAGATTTTCCTTTTGTTTCCGGTACAAAAAAGATTATCAAAATTCCTCCAGCCACACAGCAACCCCCGCAAAACCACATTACACCATGTAATTGAAATGCTTCCATTATAATCGGAAATGTTTTAAGAGAAGTAAACGCTAGTGCACTTAAGACTCCCATACATATTGTAGATGCAATTGCTCGAATCTAAAATTATAAGAGTTAGTAATTATTTGTCATATATAATTCTTACTTAACCTTGTTCGGCATAACTTCTGTGATTACCACAAATGGAAGTGGTATAATTCCTAAACAAGCCACAAAAATAGCAAAACATAAACTTGTAACTGGTAACCAGTCTAAATCATAATCCTTCCAGAAATACGAATGAAGTCCCATTGTTATTAATCCGATTGAATTTCCAAATGATGAAACAGTTAATAAAATTTTACGTCCTGTTTTATCGCAAAGAATTGTCGAAATATAAGTCCCCATAATTTGTATGCACCCTATTATGATCGTACTCAAATTTGAATCAATACTAGATCCTGTCTTATTGAAAATAGTTGATGAATAATTTACAATCGCGAAATGTCCACTAAATTGATTTAATAGTAATAATATTAATGCAATTCCAAAACCTTTTAGAGCATCGCCTTTGACTATAATTATTTTATATTAATTAATAATTATAAAATGTAATCGAATTCTTACAGAAATCTTTGATTGTTACTTTCCTGGATGATTTCTCACCATTTCCAATAATGTTTTTTTTAAGAGTGTTGAATAATTCATTGCAGTTCTCAATTTCTTCCTTTGTGTCTTTTTTAGAGTTTCGATAAAACTTAAAAGACTTTTCAGCATGTTCCAATTTATTGTTTTGAATAAGATATTGGGGAGTTTCCGGAAATAACGCAATTGCGAGGAGATAAATTAAAGGAAACCCAATCATTATTTGTGGCAATAGGTAATATTCTAAGTGAGAACTTAAAATATATCCACATAATATACCACAATTGAAAGCCAACATAAAGAAGGAACCTAAAGTTCCACGAATACTAAACGATTAAAAATTAAAATTGATTATAATTGTAAAATTTATCAATTATATATACTTGTTGTCCGAAATTTCTGATATGAAAAACGGAATCGCTATATAAATCCCACCACCAGTCATCCCAGCTAAAATTCGTGCAATATATAGATGATATGTTTGGGAACTAAGTATTACTGTCAACCAAAAACACTAGAATTTTATATAAATTGATAAATTTTAAAAAATAATTAATTTCTTACAGCATGGGGAATTGCTAATAAGTAGAGAGTAGTTTTTCGGCTTAACCATGTCAATGCTAGTCCGAATGAAGAATTTCCAATAAGACCACCAATACAAACTAATGCTCCAATCCATGATACTTCATCTAAACTTATTGGACCGGATGCCAATGGAGATTTATCGGATTGTAGAAGTGGTAAGACTGGTGAGATCCATCCCGTTCCGACTCCATGTGCAAACGTTATTAAATTCACTACAATTTCGAAATATTAAAAACAAATTTTATAAACTAAGAATTCTTACCGGATAATGTTAATAAAAGTTGATTTTTATATTCTTTACAAAATACTTTATTTCCACTTTTTTGGATCATGTTTTTGAGAGTATTTTGTACTATTTTCAATACGAAGAATTTTTGATATTTTAAAACTTAGTAAGTCGGTACTGAAACCATCTCGGAAGGATTCATAAGTCTAACTGTTTCTATGAGTTAAATTCGAAATCAAAATATAAACTTTTATTTTGTTATTATGAATTATAAAAAGTTGTTATACTATATCTGCTTAGGCAGACACGAATGTACACATAAATTCTGTAATGTCATCTCTTTGTGCATATATACCTTATAAGCATGTACAAAAGTCATAACCTTTATCTAAATACAGTCAGTCTAATTTGTATACTGCATCTATTAAGTAAAATGAGTTAGCTTAAAAATTCAATCATTTCTAAGATAATTCTTTAGATAATTCTTACTTAAATTTTTATTGATTAAAGCTACCCTCCGAGATTATCTGTTTTGTCATATACCGTGTGATTCAAACCTTACTTTTTTTTCAATAGGGTTTTTTTGACAGATCACGCGTGACTAGTGTCATTCTGATTTGTCATTTTTGTTCAGTATTGTATGGCAATTCATCATGTCATGACTTACATCCTCGTTTGTTTGCTGAATGGGCGCTTGAACGCATCGAAGAAAATCCGGAATTTTCAAGCTAAATTTTGTTCAGTGATGAGGCTCATTTCTGGCTTAATGGTTACGTTAATAAGCAAAATTGCCGTATTTGGGATGATGAGCATCCACAAGAGTTTCAAGAGCTACCATTACATCCATTGAAAACAACAGTTTGGTGTGGTTTATGGGCCGGGGGCATCATCGGTCCGTATTTCTTCAAAAATGCGGCCGGCGGCCACGTTACCGTCAATAGTGAGCGCTATCGTGCCACGATAACGGACTTTTTGGTACCTGAAATTGAAGCCCGTGGTCTCGACAATATTTGGTTTCAACAAGACGGTGCTACGAGCCATACAGCCCGTGTTACAATGGATTTATAGCAAAATCATTTCGGTGAGCAATTAATTTCACGTTTTGGCCCAGTGAATTGGCCACCAAGATCGTGCGATATCACACCTTTGGACTTTTTTCTTTGGGGCTATGTAAAGTCAAAAGTCTTTGCCGATAAACCAGTGACAATTGAAGCATTGGAAGCGAACATTACACATGTCATTCATGAGATTCCGGTCGAAATGCTTGAGAGAGTGATCGAAAATTGGACCGCCAGACTGGCCGAGCTGAAACGTAGTGCCGGCCAACATTTGAAGGAAATTATTTTCAAACATTAATTGCAATACTATGTGCTTAAAGTTGATAATAAAGATTTGATATTTGCATTCAATTCTAAGTGTTTTATTTTTATTTAAAAAAAAAAGTAAAGAATGAATCACGCTATACGTTCGCATAAATTTTGTCAAAAATGTTCAGTCAGATAAGCATGAACTCATAGGGAACATATTAGTACAATGACATATAACAAAATGTAAATGTTTTTTGACCATAGAAATATTTAGAGATATTTCTAATGTCTAATTTTTGATTAAAATATTGGGAAGACATATGACAAAACAGATAGTTATATAAAGCCCTTTAGAGTTTTCTATATTTCAGGCCCTTTTATACCATTCAACCTTCAAAGTTGAGGCAACATTTTTATTCTACACTGTATATTTTATCTTAAATTTGTATGTGTTATCAAAACGTTATTTTCAGTCATAACATTAATATCTTATAATTATAATCTTATATTAATAAAGAATTAAAAACTAAATGAAATTTTATGGAAATGTTTCGGAAAATTTGTATATTTTCGTTCTTTAGGTATTGTGTAATTTTGACAAACCCAATTTAAGTGTATTCTCCAATTAATAACTAGTAAACATTTGTATTTCAAGGTAATTTCCCAGTAGATTATCTAGATTTTAAGGCACTGAACGGTAAAAGAACACAAAAAATACAATACATATATGAAAATGGAGATATTAGAAGTGACCAAATTGCCATAAAAGCATAAAAATCAAATAGAAAAGTGATATTTCATTTTCATGCAAAGTTAAAAATCATATACAATTGGGATATAAAATAAATCAATCTATCTGAACTCAAAGAAAGAATTGTTTCCACTCTTTTGCTTTTTATTAATTCGAAATTTTCACGATTACTTCATTAAATTTATCAAATTTCAACAATTTAATTTCGAAACTAGTTACAAACCGATTTCAACTACACTAATTAACTTAAACTTAATCGGACTATATGGTCTCATAGTGACTTAAATGAGTTGACATGAAATTAAAAAGCGAATATAAAATTATACGATATTATTGCATAGTTTTCCGGGTTAATTATTAACTAAAAACCAAATCTATATATAAATAGGCCAACACAAAAATTTACCTCCATTTTATTCGTATTCTAACAAATCTGGCTTAATATATACAAGTAAATCGATGGAAAGTTGTAGTTGAGGAGAAGTTTAAACACAAAAAGTATGTTGATACTAAGTGGGATGAAAAGTAACCTCCTTGGGAATGAATAAAATTTTTTTTTTAAATGTTTTTTAATTTTATTCAATATAGTCCTCTTTTAGCTCGATACACTTATTCCAGCGATTTTCCAACTTCTTGATCCCGTCCGAAAAGTAATTTTCCGGAAGGTCTGCAAAATACTCCTCCTCTTTTGAGGTTTGGGAAGAGATAATAGTCCGAGGGAGCCAAATCGGGCGAATACGGTGGATGCGACAGCAATTGCAGCCGTAAGTCATTGATTTTAGCCGTGGTTGCGAAGCTCTTGTGCGCCGGCGCATTGTCTTGCGCGGCACCCAGCGGAAGGATAACTTTTTCATATGCAGAATATTGCCCAAAATATGGCGTGTGCGCTCAGTACTAATCTTTGTGGGATCTGCTAGCTCGCACATCTTCACTTTCGGGTCAGCCAACACTATTTCATGTATTTTTTTGACATTGTCACTGTAACCGCATCGGAGGGCCTGCCGCTGCGGACTTGATCGGTAGTGGAGTTGCGGCCACCACGAAACTCTCGAAACCAATATTTGACGGTGTAATCCGACGGAGCATTAGCCCCATAATATTTATCCAACTTTTCTTTTGTTTCCTTCGCCGTTTTCCCTCTCAAAAAATAATGTTTTATGAGAGAACGAAAATCGTTTTTGTCCATACTCAACATGATGACAAAAACGTCAACAACAATCGGCTGTCAAAACAAAACTAAAGACAGTATCGCACTGAAATTTGGCATGTCTGCCTAAATATGAACGGACTTCAAGGCACCATAACCTTTTTTGCAGTAGAAGCGCATTCTGGCGGTCGAGGAGGTTACTTTTCACCCCACCTAGTATATTGTCGTTGAGCCAGGTTGAATAGGTGAAAGTTTCCCATATATTTATATAGGAACAACAACAAAATATATGGCACACAGAGGTATTGTGTGCTATACGAATTTGTGTAATGAAATAACTGAAATGTTTTAGATTTTTAGAAGATTTTTGATTCAGAATTATATAGAAAACAGCTGTTTATTTTTCTGGACCAAATTCAAGAAAACAATTGAAAAAAGCATTGATATTTGGATTTGTAAATAAATAAGTGTGAGAATAAGAATATCATATTGAAATTCACAAGTTTAATTTTTAATTACTGGAATCGATATTTTAATTTTAATTTTATTAGGTCGAATTTCGACCAATGGGAGGTACTAGTAACAATAATAGCACCAACTAAATTCAACAATGTACTAAATAAGATGAAATTCAAAATTTTCATTTCCTCTGAAATCTTTATCAACAAATAATAATTATTTTGAAAGGAAAAATTAATAATTTACTTATATTTGAAACAACACAATAAAAAATAAAATAAAACGAACATATTAAAAAAATTTTCTAACTAAACATTAAAAATCAAATTACTTTTATTATTTTAAAACAAAATGAATATTTTCTTTCGAAAAGAATGAACTTTTTCTAAGTTTTAAAAATAATTTGTTAAAAATAAACACGTATATTGTATCATAGATGCGCAAAGCGAGCCTCACACACAAATGTCACCGTCTTATGTTACCTACAGTACCATAATAAACAAATTATTTAAGTGTCATAAATGATATAAATATATAACTATAATATATAGAGCCAGTAAGAACACAAAATAAAGTACCTATGATAAGGACGTATAACTTAGTTTCGACTCTTTAGATTTGGCTCAATCAAGGTAATCTGGACTCTAATAATGTTTCTGATAATTAGTCAACTCATTTTAAAACGTTAAACAAACAAAAGTCAAAACTCTTTAGTATACTTTCCATAAAAAAATAGTAATTCAAAATTTTTTATTAATATAAAAAAAAAACATATTTTATTATTTTTCATTCAAGCAATTTTAAAATAGCATCAAAACTTTTTCCTTTAGTTTCTGGTACAACAAATATTAAAAAATTGCTCCAGCAAATGAACAACTCGCAAATGTAAACATACAACCATGTAATCCAAGTAATCCTTCTAAAGATGGCAAATACTAAAAATAGAAACATATAATAATAATAGAAGGACCAGGAACAAATATGCGTGTGTACATACCTTAACCATAAAAAATGATATTATCCATAAAATTATCATACAAGCCGTAGTTCCAGCACTTCGAATTTTTGGTGGCATAATTTCCGATAATACAACAAATGGAAGCGTTAATATTCCAATAGATGCAATAAATACAATAAAAGAAAAACTAGCGACTGGCAGCCATCCGAAATTTACTATATAAAATGTATATCCTTTTAGAAGTTCATGGACACCCAAACAAACCAAACCCAGTCCAGTTCCTATTGCAGAAGTTACCAAAAGTAACTATAAAATACATTTTTTTTATGTGATTTTCTATAGGTTGTTGGATATATGTATTAGCAAACCTTTCGACCAGCTCTTTCAACCAAAATCGTTGACAAATATGAACCTAATAATTGAATAATTCCAACAACAATCGCCGACATATTAGGACTTATATTTGATCCAAATTTTTGAAACATTAATGCTGTGTAATTGATCATTGCGAAACATCCACAAAATTGGTTCAATCCCAATAATGCTAAACCAATTATGAAAGCTTTAATAGCAACTGGAGTTGCTGAAGATAAAGGAAACATAAAAAAATTGAAATGTTAATGAGCATTGTTAGCAACAGGAGAAAGCAATGTCAACGTCAAGACGGGTTTTGAATCGCAGTCTTGTCAACTGTCAAAATTTTTAGTTCTAAACGACGTGCACCAACGATATTAATTCTTTTCATTTTTGCTTCATAAACCTTAAAGTTCCTACGCTAAACAATATAATTCTATAGTTTTATTATAACTTATCTAAAGTTAATTACTTGTACACAACTCTTCCAGATTAAAAAAAAAAATAACTTACTAAAATCAGCCGAAGTCACCTGTATTTCAAGATCCAAGCTTTGGCATTCACCGAATTCATTTCTTAATTTTATCATTTCCATTTCAAAGTCTTCTGTTAATTCTTGGGAAGTTTTGATATTTCGAAAATATTTTAAAGATTTTTCAGCATCCTGAAATTTGATGTATATGAAGGTGTTATAATCTTAGCTTTCCTTTTTCATGTTTTTACCTTTTCTTTTTGTGATTTCATTAAATATTTGGGAGTTTCTGGTAAAAATGGGAATCCAATTAAAAATACAATTGGTAATGACATCAAAACGCAAGGAACAATATAAAAATTTAAATAATTTCCCAATACAAAAGATAAAAGTATTCCTACATTACACGATAGAACCAAACATGATCCCAAAGAGCCACGAACTCTAAAAAGAATATAAGAAATCTTCTAATTAATACAAAGCAACAACACAAACAATACAATATATATGCTAATAGTTTACCGGTCTTCTGATGTTTCAGTTACATATAAAGGAATTACAACAAAAGCTCCACCGCCTGCAATACCGCCCAAAAATTGTGATATACATAAATGAAATGGATTTCTAGCAACTAATATAACAGCCCAGCTTATCTAAAAAGAAACTATTCTTGAGACTGCTGTAGTTAAGTTAGAATGGATATAAGAATGTATAATTCAATTTTAATTACCAATTGTGGAATAGCAACTAATAGCATTGTTGATTTTCTTCCAATTTTATCAGACAACCAACCGAAAAATAAATTACCGATTAGTCCACCAATACAGAGAACAGATGTTATCCAAGATCCTTCTTCTTCGGTAATTTTACCACTTATTTTTATTAATGGGGATTCATTTGACATTAATAAAAGAACACTCGGTGACGGCCAACCACAAGTAGCACCATAGCCAACTGATACTATATTCACTAAAATATGAATTCAAAAATAAAATATTAATTAATTAAAAACTAAAATTGAAAAACCATAAAGTGTTGAAAAATATTGGTATTTAGCACTATTTTGAGGCATTTTAGCGCGGTTTTAAGTCAGCCTAATTGCAATAGAAAACATTAATTAATCGTATTGAGACTGAGACTAATATTTTATATTCTTTTATTTCATTATTTAAATTAAAAAAGAAAAAAAAGATTATTCAAGAAAAACGAATTAAATTTGTAGTGAAAATTTTATCTTTTATTTATTTTTACAAAAATAAATAATGGAAATGATATTTGATAGCTTAATGGAATTAGCTAATTTTAATTGTTTTCCAGCATAAGAAAAAAACCAAGGCTTATGTTTCACCCTATATTTAAAAAAAAAAAAAATGAATTTGTCTTTTTGGAAGAATTACTAGTTTATCTTACTTATGAGGACAATCTAGTTGGCACAAGACAATGCTTTCTAGATATCTCATCAGGCCAACATAACATACAGAGATTAAAGGCGGCATTATCGGTTATATGTTTGCCTGATAGAGATGTCTAGAAGGCATTGTCTTCTGCGGGTTTTGTTAATATCAAGAAGGGATTGCACAAAATTACATTTAATATATTGTATTTATAATAAATCATACCAATTTCGGTTTATATTGTGTTAGGTTTGTTTTTGACGAAGAAAATATTTTACCACGTTTTTATGCCCTGTGGTAGGTACTACCAGAGGGTATATTAGTTTTGTCACTAAGTGTGTAATGCATAGAAATAATCATCGTAGAAAAATTTCAAGGGTATGGTTGTGTAGGGAATCAAAAGTTATATCGATGTATGCATGTGCGTCCGTCCGGCCGTCCGTCCGTCCTCAGACAAGATAACTCAAAAATGCCTAATCCGATTTTGATGAAATTGAGAATATAAGTTACTTATTCCTTAACTGGATTTGGTATTGCATTTCAGCAAAATCGATCGGAGGGGAGGGAAGTTATTAAGCAAAATCCAGGGTGACCAGAAAGTTTTGTCGGTTTTTTTATATGGTTTTTCGGATTTAATTCGAAAATTTGTCAATCAATTTTGTTTAAATTAATTATGTTGGCTAAATACGTAAATGGACGATACCATGTTAAATTTGAGCAAAATCCGTCAAAGGATAGTTAAGAAAGAAATAATCCTAGGAGAAAATATGTCTGTCGATAAAGTTTTTTTGATGTACTGTAGAAACTAATCCACCGATTTGGATAAAATTTGCAGATTAGATTTATGCCAGTAGGACCTGAGTTACCTGCAAAATTAGAGAAAATTTGGAAAAGAAGAAACAAAGGTAAAACTGTTAAAATCGGCTATAGGCCGATTTTAAGTTACTATATGTTTATTAACTCGCTTTTTTGTTTGTTTATTTGTTTGTCCAGTACAAATTCTGCAATCGATTTTTAACAATCTCCCGACTAGCTAGACATTTGAAACTTTTAGAATAGCTCAGAACACGATGACAATGCATTCTTTTATTACTTTTAGCCATCTTTAAGCAAAATTGAATTCATTTTCAGTAAATTTTGTTTGGTATAGAAAGTTAGTTCGGAAAAAAAGTATATATTTTTGATACTTTAAAAACGTGTTATATAAAAAGTTATTTTTATCTTGTAGGTCTAAGAAAGTTGGTTTTTTTTTTGTTATCTTCGTCATAAAAACAAATGAAGCACCATTGTTAACAATTTTTCAGTCATTTTATCATCAGTTTCTAAATACATTTTGAATTTAATCTGACAAATGAGTAAGCAAACTTTACTTAAAAGTAAAGAAATGAAATTTAATGAACAAATCACAACGAAACAGGGGGGCTGCATATCTCGCTAATATTGTTTATCACATAATTTGAGATGTAATCAAGTTCTTATACAATATTTAAAATTTTGATTTATCTACTTTCACATAATGATCATTCTCCACATGTTATGTGGATAAATCATTGAAATTGCAGCCTTTCATAAAATGCACGATTATTTGATGATCAATTTGAGTAGGTTAAGCAAAAGACAATCTTCAAAAAATTAAGGTGATATATTATTATATGTTAAATTATGTTAGGGAAAAAAATAATGACGTTTTTAAGAAACTTTAAGATAAAATGTGATACACTGAAGCCTACAAATTTTGCCTTCTTTAGAAATTAGTCAAAATATCTGTAAAATTTCTCAAAAGAAACGATCACATGTTGAAGGCATAGAAATTACAGTCCTATTTAAGCTGTTAGTTTTACATACCATATTAAGTTCATTGAACATTTTTCAAACTTTTATTATAAGTCCAAAACCAAACTTTAACACCATCTACCCAATGAAGGGAACTTCATCAACTGGAGTAAAACCAAAACAAATTTCATTTAATATACAAATTAGAAGTCCCTGACTGTTTTAAATAAATATTTATTTCACCAATTTTGTACACGCTTATAAGGTATGTTATATACGCACAGAGAGATGACATTACAGAATTCATGTGTACATTCGTGTCTGCCTAAGCAGATATAGTATAACAACTTTTTATAATACATAATAACAAAATAAAAGTTTATATTTTAATTGCGAATTCTAACTATTTCAGTTAGACTTTTGAATCCTTCCGAGATGGTTACAAAACCGTCTTATTAAGTTTTATAATATAAAAAAATTCTTCTTGAAAATAGTACAAAATACTCGCAAAAACATGATCCAAAAAAGTGGAAATAAAATATTTTGTAAAGAATATAAAAATCAACTTTTATTAACATTATCCGGTAAGAATTCTTAGTTTATGAAATATGTTTTTAATATTTCGAAATTGTAGTGAATTTAATAACGTTTGCACATGGAGTCGGAACGGGATGGATCTCACCAGTTTTACCACTTCTACAATCCGATAAATCTCCATTGGGATCCGGTCCAATAAGTTTAGATGAAGCTTCATGGATTGGAGCATTAGTTTGTATTGGTGGTCTTATTGGAAATTCTTCCTTCGGACTAGCATTGATATGGTTAAGCCGAAAAACTACTCTCTACTTATTAGCAATTCCTCATGCTGTAAGAAATTAATATTATATTTTTTATAATTTATCAATTTATATAAAATTCTAGTGTTTTTGGTTGACAATAATACTCAGTTCCCAAACGTACCACTTATATATTGCACGAATTTTAGGCGGAACGACTGGTGGTGGGATTTATATAGCTATTCCAATTTTTATATCAGAAATTTCGGACAACAAGTACTCATAATTGATAAATTTTATAATTTTAATCCATTTTTATTTTTTAATCGTCCAGTATTCGTGGGACTTTAGGCTCCTTTTTCATGTTGGCTTTTAATTGTGGTATATTATGTGGATATATTTTAAGTTCTCACTTAGAATATTACCTATTGCCACAAATAATGATTGGGTTTCCTTTAATTTATCTCCTTGCAATTTCGTTATTTCCGCAAACTCCCCAATATCTTATTCAAAACGATGAAATGGAACATGCTGAAAAGTCTTTTAGGTTTTATCGAAACTTTAAAGGAGACGCAAAGGAAGAAATTGACAACTACAATGAATTATTCAAGGCTCTCAAAAAGAACATTATTGGAAATGAGGAGAAGTCATCCAGGAAAGTTACAATCAAAGATTTCTGTAAGAACTCGAATTATAGTTAATGCTACATTTATATATAAGAAACAATTCCAGTGAAACCTGATGCTAGAAAAGGAATTCTTGTTGGATTCACCTTGTTACTTTTAACTTTATTCAGTGGGCATTTCGCGATTGTAAATTATTCATCAACTATTTTCAATAAGACAGGATCTAGTATTGATTCAAATTTGAGTACGATCATAATAGGGTGCATACAAATTATGGGGACTTATATTTCGACAATTCTTTGCGATAAAACAGGACGTAAAATTTTATTAGCTGTTTCATCATTTGGAACTTCAATCGGATTAATAACAATGGGACTTCATTCGTATTTCTGGAAGGATTATGATTTAGACTGGTTACCAGTTACAAGTTTATGTTTTGCAATTTTTGTGGTTTGTTTAGGAATTATACCACTTCCATTTGTGGTTATTACAGAAGTTATACCACGCAAGGTTTAATAACAAATGTACATGAAAAATAATAAGAAAATTACTAACCTTTATTTCAGATTAAGGCAATAGTATCAACAGTATTAATATGTACGCTTAGTATATTAGGTTTTGCTTTTCTAAAATTATTTCCAATTTTAATGGAAGTATTTCAATTACATGGTGTAATGTGGTTTTGCGGTAGCTGCTGTTTGGCTGGAGGATTTTTCGTTATTTTTTTTGTACCTGAAACAAAAGGAAAATCTTTAGATGTTTATGACGAAGATAAACCATAATTTAATTTAATATCCAATTATTACTTTAAAGAAGTTAAATGTTAATATTCAATATTCTAAATCCTTTAAATTGCATATATTTAATTTAATCAAAAACTAAGAAGCTAAAAATATGTTAAAAATTAATGATAAGAAAAGGCGTCATGTTTATATAAATAAAACTCCATGTTATTGGAAGTGAAAATTGTTCTTTATTTAGATTAATAAAATCCTGATTTACTAAAACGCACAATTAGTTAGAGTTACCAATTTTTTGGCCTTATGTACTAAAAAATTATTTGAATTTAACATTTAAAATGCTGTGGTAGTTCCCCTAAAAATTTCGTTTCAGGGTTGTTTACGAATCTCTCCTACTCTCCGTAAATAATTGACGGCGTTAGTGTCTATATGAAGATAAAGTCATCGGTTGAATGACAGTTCTGGTTGTTTATTTTTCTGATTTTTATTTTTGCGGAATTTAAATTTTTTTAAAGTAAAAAATGTCAGAGCACTCATTTGAAGATGTTCAAAATAATATTTATATGGACCTTAATGCTGGCCCTGAGAAAATAAATTTGACTTGTCAAGCAGGAGTTTCGTTGTATCAGGAATATTTGAACAAGTAAGTTTATATTCCTTGTTTATATTAAAAATTTCAGCCGCTTTTTTAATGATAGAAAAAAAACAGGTTCGAATATATAACATGTAATAATGTAATGTAACTCGTTAAATGTTATTAGATATTCCGAAAACGTATCATCATTTGTGCTGCAAGAACATTTAAATGAATTTGAGGATATTTTAACGAAGACAGTGGCTGAAAAATCTTCTAGTGTATTCGCGATACTTAAAGATCGCTCTTTCCAAGCATCCAATTGGAAATCTACGTTAGCATCACCAGATAAGTTCTTTACACCGAATTCCTGCCAAGGAGTTTTTGAGAAATGCAAGTATACGGAACTAAAACAATCAGATTTACCTGTATTCCGTCCACAATTTAATAATTTAGAAAATGAGTTTACGCAAGAACCTATAAACAATTTTCAATGTGATCAAAAGTACCAACATAGCCTTCTTCCAAATGAAGTACTTGCAAATATAAATATAAATAGGAACTCTTCAATACCGCAATCATCTTTTAAAAATGCAATACTTCAAACTACAACAGAAAAAAGTTCAAACCAGCAAAACTCGATTGAGACAAAATCTGGATTTAAAACAGCACGAGCGGAACTAGAACTTCAAAACTTAAAAGTTAGTATTTAATCTTTTTTATTATGCAGTGGGTTTTTCTTTATTATTTTTTGTTTGTTTGTAGAAAAATAATCAAAGTTCATCCAACCAACAACCTTTGTTCTCATATGGAAACAGCAAAAAATCTTTAGGTGTGAGAAGATGTATTCAAAATAAATTTGTGCCACCAATTAAACAAGAGTAAGTAAAAAACAGTATTTTAAAACATTGATTTTAACTTCATTTATTCTAGAATTGAAAGTAATGATTCCGACGAGAGATACAATAATATTGATCCGATAATGATAGAAAGTATTCGCAATGAGATTATGCACAAAATTAAGCCTGTTGCATGGGATGATATTGCTGGTCTGGAATATGCAAAATCCACAATTGAAGAAGCTATTGTTTGGCCATTTCTGCGTCCAGAAGTATTTAATGGTTTAAAAGGACCGCCTAGAGGAATATTATTGTTTGGTCCTCCAGGAACTGGGAAAACGCTCATTGGTAAATGTATTGCTTCCCAATCAAAATCTACATTTTTCAGTATAAGTGCATCTGCGATGACATCGAAATGGATTGGAGATGGAGAAAAAATGGTTCGAGCTCTTTTCGCTGTAGCAGCAGTTCATCAGCCATCTGTTAGAAATTATCATTAGATTTCCTATGATTTTTCTTTATAAAAATTATTCTATTGATTTTTAGGTTATATTTATTGATGAAATAGATTCACTTCTTTGTAAAAGATCTGAAACAGAACATGAAAGTTCTCGAAGAATTAAGGTTAATCAAATATTATTTATTTTAATAATTGTAATATAATAAAAAATTTTTCCTATATGAAATAGACGGAGTTTTTGTGCCAATTCGATGGTACTAAAACTTCTGAAGAAGATCGAGTATTAATTGTAGGTGCTACAAACCGGCCACAAGAAATAGATGATGCAGCACGTCGCCGTCTGGTTCGTAGATTATATATTCCACTTCCTGAAATGAAGGTATAAAAATTTGTTCATAAGGAATATTAATGAAATCAATTTAATTTTAGGCAAGAATACAAATTTTAACAAATTTATTAAAATCAGAACGTCACGAATTGAATAGTGATGAAATAAATAATGTTGGTACATTAACTGATGGTTATTCGGCTGCTGATATGGAAACCCTTTGTAAAGAAGCATCAATGGAACCATATCGTTCAATTCCATCTCATCAAATTCAATATTTTATAGCGGAAGATGTATACCAATATAAAATAAATTCTTTAATTTGATTTGATGATTTGATTTATGATTTCAGATAAGACGAATTAATTTCGGTGACTTTCAAACAGCTCTAAAACGAATTCGTCCAAGTGTTTCACAAAAGGATATTGAGCAGTATGTAAAATGGAATGAAGTGTTCGGTACCGGATTAGTTTAGTATTTACATATTTCTTTTTTTTTTGTTTGAAAATGAATTTTGTTCGTTAGTATCTACTGAATTTTATTTACATTAAGATAAGATAAAATAATTTAAAATATTATGAATTCAATGATGTAAAAATTACAAATAAAATTTTGAATATTTTTCCTACATGTCTAAATTTTACTTTATATATTTACTGATTATAGAAATTGCTGAGAAACTGTGTGCGGATTTTCCGATTTTTTCCTGTATTGTTTGATCTTCATGTTTCAATTTATAGAAATGCAAATTTACAATTATTTTAATCACATTAGACTCATATCAAGAATATTGCTACGACAATTTTTTTCTTATAATAACTTCAACAAATTAACATTTTATCGCATTTAAAAGAAAATAAGCTTATATATGCGAAATCTGGATCATAATAAACTAATAGAGCTTATGTATCTAAACTAGGGTGACTATTTATTCAGTACAAACAATTTTGTAACTTTTCATGTAGACTATAAAGGCTTAAACCAGTGGAATGAATTTCTTTGAGTAGTGGAATACATTCCTTAATCGAATCATAATATTCTCCGCAAGGTATTCCAACATTATGTTTTACTTTGTCTGTTCGTCCGAACATGCTTCAAAATATCGCTTCTTCCTGCATTAGAGATTGAAAAGTCACAGAGTACATCTCACTTCTGACTCAATTTTAGTTTTTTTGATGAATGGAAATTCTGTTGTCCACTTTTCATTGAATTTGAACTCGAATTCATAAATAATTAAAAATTAATATTTTATTGGAATTTCCGATGAACGAAATTTCATAGTATTATCAAATTATCAGTATATTCAGTACTTGAAAAAAAAAAATCAGTACAATGTCAGTACAACTTCTTTATTCAGTACAGAAGCTGAAATATCAGTACGGATGGTCAGCCTAATCTAAACTAACTACAAAAAAGATCAAATATATATATATGTACAAAATAAGTGTACATCTATTTTGTTTAGGCTTCTTTATATGAGTCCCAACTTGTGTCTTATCGTTATATGGGTTCCATGGCTTCCAAATAATAGAACATTTGCAATTTTCAATTCAATGTTGTTATTCAACATTTTAAAATGGCGATTTCATATTCATTTTTGGTATTATTCTTATTTCTACGATAATAGAAGGATATCGAGGGAAAGATGTATTATTCACAATATTATGTTCGTCAGTGTAAATAAGAAAACAATTTAATATCAGTAAACCAAAGCATGATTAGGCATTTGTAAAAAAGTATGTTTGAACGTAAGAATTAAAACAAATACTTTTATGCTCGTGTAATATTATTTATATGTACTATAAATTAGCATAATATTCAATTTAGTCCATAGACTAAAGCGTGATTTTCTTCCAAAATTTGATTCAAAATAAAAACAATAAAACGTATGTAATTATGTAAATAGTTTTGTATTTAAAACCTTTTCAGCTCGTGAAATCTTAAGTAAAGTAATTTGAATGAAAATATTGAACTTACTCTTATGGGTAGACATTTGGATAAAATTAAAAATACTTATCTTATTAATGACATAAAAGAAAAGAGATTATTATGTAGGAACAGAAAAGATACTGAAGAAATATATGAATAAAAAGTCAACATTTAGTTAGCTACTCAGCATCACTCCTTTTTTTTATTTGATCTTATTTCTGTTGTTATCAGACAAGTTAATATCGATACAGTGCCGTACGGTGGGTATTTTAATGCCCGGTTCAGACCTAGTAAAAAAAATGCCTACTTTTAATACAAATTCCACACAAATGAAGTGAAGAACTTTAAATTAATAAAAACATTATGTTGGGAACAACAACCAGGGCAAAGACAGGCCAAAGATCTCCTAGGGGAATACAACCCAAAGAGATTTAAAGCCTTAATCAGCACAAATAGAAAGAATATGAGAGTTCTGACAGGAATACTAACAGGTCACTGCAGACTCAAAGCACACCTAAAAAAGCTAGGACTTGCACTAGACAGCAGCTCCAGATTCTGCGAGGGTGAGGAAGAAACTCCAATGCACATCCTCTCTGAATGCGAAGCACTATTCCGCAGAAGAAGGAAATACTTGGGGGCATACTACCTCCCCCCAAATGAGATACAATCTCTTGATCCACTCCGGATTATAAAATTCCTAAGAGAAATAGGTCTGGAGGAGGTGCTTTAGAATGGGAGTAACCAAACGACTGCACCAAAGACAAGGGGGTACAATAGATCTTAAGGTCGCAGTACAAGAACACCCTTTAACTAATCCAATCTAATCTAATCTAATGCATAATATAATACACAAATTTTAAAATATTTAATTGACACAGCAGTTTCATACTTGAGACGCATGGACCCGGCCGCTACACTGCTCCATTCCATCATACTGCCCTGCTAATTAAACTTTGCAATATAATAAATAAAAGATAATTATATTTTTTTTTACTATAAATTTAACTTATTTTAACTTAAGTTATTCAATTTAAAAATAACAAAATAAAAGAATAGGACATAATTAAATTCAGTCTCAGTTTAGTTCTATCATTTCGCAAAGTGATTTTCAGTTATTTTGAAAATTTTTTAAAAATGCCAGAAAGTGATGTTAGATATCAATATTTTGCAACAATATGTGGTTAGTTTATAGTTTATAGTTTATAGTGACTAAATAAATATATATAAAAAAATGTTTAAATTGCTTCTTTTTCCAAAAAAAAAAAAAAAAATAGTTAATGTAATGACAGTAGCTTATGGAGCTGCAGTTGGTTGGCCATCATCTAGTTTCCTTCTATTAACATCCAAAGATACACCATTACAAAGTGGCCCAATTAATGATGCTGAAGCTTCTTGGATAATATCAATACTTTGTATTGGAGGTGTTTTTGGTAATTTATTATTCGGTTGGATGTCGGATAAATTTGGCAGAAAATCAACAATGTTATTAGTCGCTATTCCACAATTGGTAAGAATATTTGATTATGAAATCTTTAATTATGAAAAATACAAATGAGAAAACATTTGCAAGGATATATTTATGTAAGACACTATCACAGAAATCTATAAAATTTAAAAATATCCTTTCAAATATTGTCTATCTCAAAATCCATAATTCAATTTCATTTTCAGTTAAGTTGGATTCTAATCATAATTGCTGAGAATTCTTTGTATTTATTTGCATCACGATTTTTGAGTGGACTTGCAGGTGGTGGAGTTTTAGTCTTAATACCTTTATATGTAACAGAAATATCAGAGGACAAGTAACTATGATTACTATGATACTTGATACAATTTTCCTTGAATATATTCCTTCATATATAGAGTTCGTGGATCTCTAGGATCATGCCTAGTTTTATCATGTAACATTGGTATACTTACATCTTTTATACTTGGAAATTATTTAAATTATCGTATTGTTCCTTACGTTTTAATGATATTGCCAATTATATTTATAATTGGTTTCATGTTTTTACCAGAAACACCCAAATACTTAATGAAATCACATAAAGAGAAGGTATACAATCGATTATTATGTTTTTGTATTATTTGTTAAATTATAAATTTCAAATTTAAGGAAGCTGAAAAATCGTTAAGATATTTTCGAAATCTTCGACGAACTTCACAAGAACCACCAGAGTATTTCAAAACTGAAATAATGAAATTAAGAAGTGAATTCCGGGAAGACGAAAAATTGGAAGAAGATCCATCAATCACATGGAATGATTTCAGTAAGTTTCCTTTTTTTCTGTAATTTTAAACTTTGAAACAAATATATTTTCTATATAGCTAGACCAGCAGCGATCAAAGCCTTCAGTATTGGTTTGGCCTTAATGGCATTAAATCAATTGTGCGGTTGTTTTGCAATGCTCAATTATACAGCAACAATTTTTGCACAATCTGGATCTACTTTAAGTCCAAATATGTGTGCAATTATTGTTGGTGCAATTCAATTATTAGGATCATATTTCTCAACGATTTTGGTGGATAGAGCTGGTCGAAAAGTTAATAAATACAATTGAAAAAAACGAATTGCGATACAATTTCATATATAAATATTAATTTTCAGTTGCTTATAACAACTTCTGCAATCGGAACTGGATTGGGATTGGTTTGTTTAGGCATGCATGGTTTTTTACTAAAAAACGGATATAATTTAGATAATTTCGGATGGGTACCAGTTACAAGTTTTTCTTTTGTTTTATTTATTGCATCTTTAGGTGTATTAACATTGCCATTTGTTGTGTTATCGGAAATTATGCCACCAAAACTTCGAACTATTGGAAGTTCGATTTGTATGAACTTTTTATGGATTATGTCATTTTTGATGGTTAAAGTAATTACAAATCAATGCTAATTTATTAATTAATATTTCTAATTATATATATATATTTCTTTTTATTATATATAGTATTTACAAGAATTACAAGTTTTAGTTGGAATGCACGGTTGTATGTTCATTTTTGCAGCTTGTTCATTTGCTGGAGCAATTTTTGTAATATTAGTTGTACCAGAAACTAAAGGAAAAAGTATTGATACTATTTTAGCTATGTTAGAATGAAATATTAGAAATTTATAAAGTTTTTAAGTAATTAATTTAAATTTTGTACTAATTTTATCAAAGTTATATTTATCTAATGTTTAATATTTTTCCTTGAATTAAGTAATGGTGGAAATTTAGATTCAATATAGCCTAAATTTCCGAAATATTAATAAGACTCTATTAATTGAAGGATAACAAACATTTGAAATGTTGAAATTTAATTTTTTTGTTTATTATTATTAAAATACCAAAAATTTTCTTTACAAACAAAATTCTAATTTGATTGAAAATAATTCATTTGGAATGAATTGTTTTGATATATCTTTTCTTTATTATGTCCAAAAAATTCATTCATGTTCAGGCTAAGTAATTCTCTCAAGAAACATTCTATCTGAAAGTTATGTTTTGTATTTTGATTATATAAAATTCATTTTTTTTTTTGAAATTGTAATAATTTCCATCGTTGAATGTTGAATCTTATTTTTTTTCCCTATTAAATTTGGAACTGTATGACACCTAAATTCCATGCTTATAAATGACAGCAGCTGACACATCCTCCTTACAAAGGATTTACTTAGAAAAGGACTTGAAAATTCAATAAGCACATTCTACAGTACCTATATATTTCAAAATCGAATACAATTTATGATTCTGTACGCATGATATCCCATTTATCAACAGTATAACTTCAAAATTTGGTGTAGAATTTGTAAGCCTCAAGAAGAGCCCCATTCTTATAGAAAATCTTATAGCTCCGATTGATATGTATATGACTGAAGTTGGTGTTTCCGCGTTTATACACAACAATTTTCTAAATTCAAGATTACTAATGAAAAATTCTGTTATTACATTCAAAAAATTTTCACATATAAAAATCAATGAAAATGTGAAATAAGAAAAATTTATTATTATTTTTTTTTGCCAATCATCATAACACTTTTTCAACAGTCACATCATCAAAATTCTATCTGGTAAAGGAGTTAGTTTCCTTCCAGTCCGGATGAAATAAGAGCACGCAAAGGTATCAAAAAATAAATGAAAAATCGATTTGCTGTCTGAATTCATTTTGTTTTGTTTATTCTAGCTTAAACGTAAAAATGTTCTCCCAAACATACAATTATTTTCTTCCTTTGGAAATTATCAAGAAAATCTTCCGCATACTTTGAAAATAATTGGAAGTGGAATTAAATCGAAAATTGGAAGGATGTTTGTTTTTTTTTCAATACTTACTAACTATTTATGACCTAAATTCTTGCATTGAATGATACCGATTTTTGTAACATACGAGTAAATAGAGAAAAGGTTCAAATTAAAGGTTTTCGTTAGACACAAAATAGGAACAAATATTACGATTTTACCATCGAAAATATTCATATACGTACGTGTTTTTATAAATTCACAAAAAAAGCTTTTCACTTTACCAAATAAAAAACTTCATAGTCAGTACAGCATTACCCACCAAGCATATGCTTGCGGGCTCCGAATTAAGAAGATCTCTTATTAAAAAAAGATTTGTATATAGAAAGAAAATTTGAAATAGAAATATTGGAATGAAATTATATACCAATAATTAAAATCGGAATTAATAGAACGTAAAATTGTTCATCTCAAGGAAAAAGTTTCACCTAAAGAGAATATATTGCGTATGAAACAGTTTAAAGGATGTGTTAGATATATTTTATGTCCTATGGTAGATACTACCATACAACTCATAAAAATAATTGTCAGGTAATTGTTTCAAAGGCATGTGGAGAAGTAAAAGTTAAAAGATGATTTTTCCATACCTGTTCGTCCGTCCCTTCGTGTATCAGATAACTCATTGTCCGATTTTAATGAAATTAACAATATGAGCTTAAGCAAAATCAGCCAAGGAAGAGCGAAGTTGTAAAGGAAAAACTAAAGAACGAAACTCTTTACGAATTTTATTGGAAAATTTCAAACAATATCATTAATTACGTTGGTTGCATAAATAGACAATACTATGTTAAATTTCAGTAAAATCGATCCCAGAATAATGGAGAGAAAGAAAGTGTGGTAATAAAAGAAAGTTTATCTATAAACATTTTTGTTTAGTTTTCCGCATAAAGTTTAAAAACTGATATAATGATTTGAATAAAATTTGCAGGATAGGCTAACAAGATATTAGTTACAAATTAGAGCAAATTCGAAAAAGAGAAAATTAAGTTATGAAGAAAAACGAAGAAATATAATTACGTTTGGTTGATTTTTCTTTTAATTTAATT
Source organism: Xylophagus ater (assembly GCA_963422695.1). Lineage (NCBI taxonomy): Eukaryota > Metazoa > Arthropoda > Insecta > Diptera > Xylophagidae > Xylophagus > Xylophagus ater. The sequence goes on along the minus strand of OY730479.1, from coordinate 41,420,278 downwards.
TATTGAACTTGTTAATTTTGTTAACAGCGAGTCTCATTTAAAAAAATCTGATATAAGCTGATTTTAGGTTTCTATATGTTTACTTAACTTTGTAATTTTAATAATTTTCGAAGAATATTTACGTTGATTTCATTTTATTATGGTAGAAAGAATTTGGTACATACCCAACGGATATACTCGCATGTACTAAGTTTATATTATAGGAATTGGTACTGCTACTTTATATATATATGATTTTAGTATCAACAATCACAACCAAAAATAATGGAATTGAAAAAATCACAAAAAAAGCTTTCATAAAATTAGAAATTTTTTTTTTTGTTTATCAAAAACAATAATCATGCCATAATAATAAAGTAAATGAAATAGAATTGAAAATATTCGACAATTTTCTAAATATCCATTGATCTATTTTTAATCTTTTGATACTCTATGATTGATAGATATCAGATTATACATGTATTTCGTCGCAAATTCAAATATCTGCATTAATTCGTTTTATCATATTGAATATTACTCTAAGCTAACTCTGAGTTTTAATAATGTATTTTGAAAATTTCAATAAAATCCATCAAGTCATTTTCCAATTAAATATAAGAAATTAAAAACGACGAAATTTCATGGACATACCAATTTTCCTTATTAAGCTAAGATCACACACTGCAACTTTTGTTGCAATGCAGCATAAAAAGATGCGAAACTAGAGTGCTGCATATTGTGAACAGCATTGCAACACAAAAAGTTGCGATTCTTTTTTGCTGCATGACTAGATTTTTATATTGCGCGCAACCTGGAAAGTTTCAACGTGTGAATAGCAAAAAACAAAGTTGCACATGCAACAAAAAATATTAAAATGGTTGAAACTTTTGTTGCATGCTGCATGCAAGTTTTTTGACAGTTCAGTGTTATTGTTTCTTATAAGTTTTTAAAATGTAATGAAATTCATAAAAGAATATCCTTTTTTTTATTATGGGTTTCAGTTTTTCCAAAAGATAATCAAAATCGGATGCTGATATTTACAACAAATTTTTAAATAATAACACGTAATTCGCGTAATAAATTATGAAAAAATTCGTACTGTTCACGTTCTTTTATCCATTTTTTTACCCAGCATTTTCTCTTACTTTTTTGACGCCGTCGTCTTTCTTTTCTCAACAAAATAAGTGCTAAACAGGCAACAACTTGTTCTTCTTCATCATAAAACATATTTTATTGCAATAAACTAAATGCTAAAATCAAAACAAGACGTGAAATTTTTAACACATACATACACGAAAAAACTCCAAGAAAGTTGCAAACAATAAAAGCTGCATGCTATGTGTGAACACCTCTGCAACTTTTTTTTATGGTTGCAGCATTTTTTGTTGCAGCAGCATAAAAACTTCAGATTGCGCGCCACTTTTACTTACGTGTGTGAACAAGACTCGCAACTTTTGCAGCGGCAACCAAAAAAACCCTGATGAAAAAGTTGCTGTGCGTGATCTTAGCTTAACCATCCTTTTCCTTACTATCTTTAATACGATTTTAACTAAAATTCAATATTAAATCGTGTATTTACATAACCAAGGTATATACTAAATTGGGATCAAATTTATTGAAGACTTTTCCAATTAAATCCAATAAAACGAGAAAAGCAAACAACGAATCTTTGATATATTTTCCTATTTGCTTCTGATTTTACATACTTATATATTACATAATTATCGTTAGATTCAAATCCATATATGTTCAATTTGTACATATTAACAATTGAAATATAATAAAGCTTTTGCCAAAATATTTTTCTTTCGAATTCTTGTTTATTTCTTTCATACAAAATCTTTTTGTCGAATTGTATTTTATGTAATGATATAAAAGGATAAAGGATAAAATACATTTACTTGGAAGTATCAAATTTTATATGAAATATAAAAATATATATCTAAAGATACATGTGTGTACAGATAAAAGCTTATTGTAAAATTTTATAAAAATAAGTTTATTGAAATATGTATTCATTTTTGATTGCCATTATGCCAGAAAAACATGGTTTCCACAGAATTAAAACTTTAAAGGAGATAAATTGGATGATTTTCTTCTTCATAATGTTATCCAAAATATCAAAAGTTTAGAATTTTTTTCAAATTTCTAAATTAATTGTTTCGAAAAAGGACACAAGTCATATAATTTGTAAACTTCCAAACAATTGATAAAACTTTGGCAGCAAAAAAACACATACTATATAGTGCCGAGCCATTTTAATATGAAATGCATCTCTAATATATATTATCATGAAGAACTTTTGTAGTTACATGACAGTCTGGTTGTAGCTCTAGAAAAACCAGGACACCAAAATATTAAGGAGGTTATTTTAAAATGCTTGAAACTTTTTTCATTTCGTCTTTGTCGGTCCTGAACCATTTGGTCAGGACCGACATAGTGATAGTGATAACTCATTTTTACGAAACTTTAACTCAGGCATGTCAAACTCATATGATATTACGGGCCACATGATCTATTTTGTATTAGGTTGGGGGCCGCATATTTTCAAAGTTCAAAAAATTAATAAAATACGATTTTTAGAATGATTAAAAACACTTTTATTTTAAAGAACTCAACTTTTTTATTTTGTACTTTTTCAACGACGATCAAAACTAAATTGGCTGAATCAAGATCGTTGTCGGCGTTTTTTCTACATTACCCATCTTTCTTAACTCTGATAGCCATCCTACAATCATGGCTGAGTGTACGGCCACATAGGTTCTGCGCTTTCCACGCGGAGTGAGAAAAATATTAACGCAGTGAGAGGAACGAAAACGGTGAGCGTAAAGTGTCCATACCGGATATAACTCTTGTCGTTGAGCACATTTACATTTCCGCTAGTTTGTTAGTTAATTCACAAAAACAAATACAAATTTCTTCACAATTGAAAAAAGAAATCATGGCCTTCTTTTTCGAAAGAGGCGAAGAATTAAATTTCAATTCTCCTCTTTTTTTCTATCGTATCCTGCTTTCAACGAACTCGGCTATATGGCCACTTCCATTTAATTACACGCGTATATTTATCGTTGCTCTCATCTTCGAAAGTGCGCGTAGTAAGCGTAAAGCTTATGTGGCCACAAACTAATGTTTACATAGGACTTATTTCGAATGTTATCATGCAGCTGTATAAACATGTTTACATTCTCGATAGTCCGTAAGTTAACAATGATCATATCGGCATTTTCTCCACTTGATTCATGTTTCTTACATCTGATAGCCATCCTACATGAATAAAAACCAAAATTCACTTTCATTCGCAAACGATTGAGCAAACACTGGACTTTGTCTTGATCGTCTTGTGTTTAATCACCGTTCGGTTTTTTCATTTGACGCCTCGCGCCAGCATCAACCGAAAAGTTCAAACTTTCCAGCTTCAATTGTCAAAGCTTGATATTTCAAAATTTTCAAGTCTCGGCGGGCCGTAATTTATGTATTGGCGGGCTGCGTGTTTGACATGCCTGTTTTAACTTACGGTCTTTTCGAAAGAACTAATTGAATTTTTTATATATAACATATATATAATTCCAAATAAATATATTTTTGAGAACCAACATTCTTTATTGAGTTTTTTTTTCAATAATGAAGTATTTACTGTACAGCTTAAAAGTGGTTCAAACAAAGCACTACTAAATTAAATTTAAAGTTCTTCTAATCCCACATAAAGTTTAATTCTATATCTTTAATGAGAGTTCATTGGACAAGTTTTCTTTAAAATGTTCAATTAAAATCGATTTAATGCTATAGAATTTAGTTTCAACTGTTCATCCTTTTGAAATAATATTTTGTAAATTTAAAGTTTACTACAAAATAAAAGCGCTTAAATTTATTGTATTCTTTTCTAGAAAAAAACTTTTACGTATCCTTTTAAAGTAAGTCGAATTATGTACATCTAATGTTGGCAGCATATTTGCAATGTATCCTAAAATTGTTAAATCTAGGATTGCGTAAAAAAAAAGAACAGAAATTTATTATTTAGGTCATCAAATTTCTTACGATTTTAAAATACTACGCCATTTTCTGCTAACAAAGATAAACAAAATTGAAAAAGATAAGAAAATTTTATTCGAAATATTTTCTGAAAAGAAATACTATATACCGAATTCACAGAAATTTTTTGAATTTCTTTTTAAAGCGTATTTAAATGATTAGAAAAGTTAAAAAGTAAGTAATTAGTTGAACTACTTAATTCCTTTTTTTTCACCTTTTTTTTCAAATCCCTTTGAAATAAGATAATTGAGAAAATTTCATTATAAATTCGAGGAAAAAAAAAATTCGAACCCTTTTAAATTCGGTTTTTATTTACAAAAGTTTAATTTTTAAATTTTACCATTTTATTGTGTCAATAATAATAAAGCGACATAAAATATAGGATTTCCTTTTAATTTAAAAGCTTTTATTTTAGAGAACATTTAAATATGTTAAATATGTGGAACATCATGCATCCGACCTAAAATTTGACGAGATTGAATAGATAGACTAATATTTAATATTCGAATTACGAAGGCTGACTAGATCGTGTTTGTAAAAATACAATTGTATCTGGATGCACCTTTTTCTAGCAACTAGAATTTGACAAAAATGTATAGATTTTGAGGATTCAAGGATTCCCCGCTATTGTTCTAAAATATTTATTTTCTAAACATATTTCATTTGCTTAAAGAAATGTTAATGAAATATCGACTAAAGGCCAATCTCCACACAGCCGACATCCTATTCTGACGAGAAATATCAGAAAAGTAGAAAGAGATGGACTTTTGCAATTTTCGCTAGGATTGATCGAATAAAAACATCAGGGTCTCCCCCACACAATTTATAATATTATGGGAAAATTAAGAACATTCCCTTCCATTTTATAGGAAAATGTAGTACCAAATTGTGTTTTCAGACTTTATCATAAGGCTTAAATTCCAATCACATCTAAAAACAAGCTATAGTGCAAAACGACGAAACTTCTATACGTATGTTCAAATCACGTTACTTTCCGAAAGCCTTTCTAAAAGAAAGCTATATGAATATGGAAATTCAGAGCGAACGTGGTGCTTAGTTAATCACAACATTTGTTGTGATATGCAGACAGACAGACATTGGATAAAAATGATTGCAAACCATTTAGAATCTTATAAAACATGGAGATTTGCAAAACAAAAATTTTTATTTTTTATATACTTCGTATAGAAGTTTAAAATTTAACTTGCGTATTTCATCACTAAACCATAAAAATCAAATCGTCATAGAAAAACTTCCTATAAGAAAATTTGGTAGTGTGCGACGATATCGTGTATTATTATTGTGAGAGTATGCAAATGCAGATGAAAACCCATAAATCAGATGAACAAGTTTATCTGCGTTTGAGGGGAATCATCTGGCAGACGAAGAATCAGATGGGGAAATTTGAACTGCAGAAGACGATAAAATTCGTAGGATTATTGTATCTCCCTTTCTGTTTAACTAAATTTTGCATAAGTGCATCCCATACTTTTATCAGAATAGGATGTCGGCTGTGTGGAGATTGGCCTTAAGATTACGAGTAGTTGTTGTATTTTAAAATCTTGGCGTTACTAGAATCGATGAGATCCCTTGGCATTTTATTATTTATTTATCTTTCCATGATATAGTTTATTCTACAATATAGTACAAGTACAAAATCAAATATAGAAAGGTATATATTAAATTTCTACTACGCAGTGAATTTTGGTATTTATATTGAATAGAATAACTTGCATCCGTCCAAACGGCTAGATTGAGCAGGTTTCAAGTGTTTTATTTTTTATTTTTAAATAAAATCTATTTTGTGAAGTTTAAAATGGCATTTTATTGAAATCCTCAGGACACAATATTCTCAAATTACAAGTAATGGATGCTTTATAAAGTAATATTTATTTAAAAATTCTGTCCACATCAGAATTTCTTATTATTATATATTTATTTTTTTTTGAAATAAATATATATGAAGATGATTCTTTTCTTAAGAAAATCAATAGAATCGAAATACTTTTGGCCTATTCCTTTATATTCGTACATAAAAATGAATTGATTAAATTAATTTCGATGTGTGAATTGAATTTGTAATTCCGAATACGAATCTATCAGAAGGAACACAACAAAATAGGTTTTCTAAGAATTTTTAATTAGTAATTAAGTAAAAGTTGCTGGTACGCACTTGAATCGAATGTAGATCACGAGACAGCTGTAAAAGAACCATTGTATTCTTTTATTTTTGATATATTATATGGAACATTGAATTTGTGGAAAAATTATATAAAAAATTCCTTAAAAAAGTTTTCCTTGGATAAAAAAAAAGTTTCTAGCAATTTGAGATAGCCTTTCCTGAATATAATTGGTGGTTTTCAAATTAAGTAAGAAATTTATTTCAATTTATATTATTGTGCAGAATTTTTATTTGCTTTGAGGTCGTTACCCAAGGTACTGATTGAATGAGAAATCTGAAATTCGTAAAATGAAACTTTTCTTGGTGATTAAACAAAATTGAATGAAAATTTATTAAATTAGAGTTATACAAGCCTTCTTATTTTAAAATAAAATTAACTAAGTTTACATGATGAAATATAATTTTTACTAATAATAAAGTAGATCTTCTTCAGCTGAGTGGAAACATCCATCCGGACAGGATTGTAAAGTCAACGATAATAATTCACATGCTTCTGATAGAAACAATTTTGAAATCATAATAATAATTTTTTTAAAAGTATCGTATTTTAAATTCTGGAAACTTGGAAATCGAGATATCGATAGTTTAGTTACCAATGCGTTCAAAATAATTATATTCTTAAAGGAATCATTTGGTTTTAGGATTGCATTGATGAAAAACAAATTTAAATTAACTTCTGATTAAAGAAAATCTAAAAAATTTAAACAAATACTACACATATCAGATGTGGCCAAGTGATTTGGATACTTTTAAGTACTACCGACGAGCACGCTGCAGAAAAATCTAGAGGTGGTAAATTTTAAATGAAAACAAACAAAAAGATTCATTCAAAATTCTATGTAGGTATTCGCAAAATTAATACTATATATGAGCCCGTTCAATGCGGAAATCGATTAACTCCATAAATCAGAAAGTTGAGAAATGCGATGAAATAATATATATTGTTTTTTTAAAATTACCTTTATAAAATAAATTCAAATAAATGTTGTAGAATGCATAAATACAGATGTAGCTTTCATCTAATGGTATATCAAATTAATAAGAAAGAATAGCCAAAAAATAATCGTCAGTAATGTTATAATTTTTATGTTATTGGTGGAGTTAATCGATTTGGCAAGTGAAAAAAGTAATAAAGTTAAATTCAGTGTTTAAATTTTTATGGTAATCATATTTAACAGGAGGAATGAATTTTAGCAGGTCCATCATGTCTATCCTTTTTTCCCTTGTTCTTTCTACCTTTAGGATATTATAAAGGCTGATCTACTTTTTTCAAACATTGTGGTCTACCTGCTACAGGTTTCCTTATATTAATGGCATTAAATTTTGAATCTTCATTATAGTAACTTTTGAATTGTATGAGGTGGGGTTTGGACCTATCTAACTTTAACCAGCGCACTTCTGACGGCATCTGCATATTATATCGACAAATGTTTTCGCGGGTATTAAATTTCCTGTAGCAATATTTTTACTGTTGAAAAGGCTGAAAACTATGTAGTCCGTGTAATATTGGTAAAGTATACAGTAGAAGTTGAAATATACCCAATTACAATTTATTGCTAATAATAATTAATTTGACTTGACTAGTGCTTGATCCTGCGACAATTAGACTGGGACTGATTAATTTATTTTACTTTAATTCTGATAAGACGACACTAACAAATTTACTGTTATCATTCAGCGCTTGCTAGTGCATTTGAGTTGCATTATTGCAACGATTTACATTAGAGTACGGAGTTAATCAAAATGACCTCTGAAAAAAATTATTTTTTTTTCAATGGCCAAAAAAAATTTGTCGTTTAATGGTGTTAATCTTTATTATTCAGAAAAGTTATGACTATACCAAGTCCTTTGACAGTTAAATTTAAAATTTTTCAAAAAGTGGAGTTGATCGATTTGTGCAGTGAACGGCTCATATGGTATATGGCCAATCGAGCATCTAAAATCTGTAAGATCGATTTTAAAATTGCGTTTGAATATTTTCTTTTTGTTAGGACTTCTTTCTATTTAGTTTTCTATAGGTTTACTATATTAATTAGCAGAGAAACTATCAATTAGAGAAATATATCTAATTTTGAAAATACCTTCAGTCGAGCTGAAGTCAGCTTAGTGAAATGATGTCGTTTTTAATATTTTTAACAATACTATTTACTGTTTTAAATTTCATAACTGATTCTGAAGTGCAAGGTAATTATCATCCTTTGCCATCGTTATATAGTTCAGAAAAAGAATATACCAGATCCGAAAAATGGTTTTTCCCCTGGAATGAAGAAACAAGTGCATTTTATTGGCGTATGCAAGGACAATTAAAACTTCGCGATCAGCTATTAAAGTCACGCAATACAAATGAGGCAAAAAATGTTATATTTTTCCTCGGAGATGGAATGTCGATTCCAACATTAGTAGCAAGTCGAATTTACAAAGGACAATTAAGTGGAAAACGTGGTGAAGAATCTGAACTTTCGTTCGAAACATTTCCATATACTGGTCTTTCAAAAACATATTGCGTAGATAAACAAGTCGCAGATTCTGCATGTTCCGCCACAGCTTATCTATGTGGTGTTAAAGCAAATTCTCGGACGATCGGTGTAACAGCACGTGTAACTTTTGACGACTGTGAATCTGGCCAAAATACATTCAATCATGTCAGTTCTTTGGCAACTTGGGCCCAAAAAGCTGGTAAAGGTACTGGTATAGTGACAACAACTAGAGTAACACATGCAAGTCCCGCTGGAACTTATGCCCATGTGGCCAACAGAAATTATGAAAGTGATTTAGATGTTGATCAACTACTTGTATAGATATTGCCCGGCAATTAATACTTAGCACGCCAGGAACTAAATTTAAAGTAATTATGGGCGGTGGAAGAAAGAAATTCTTACCGAATACAGAAACAGATGAAGATGGTTATGCAGGTGAGAGACGTGATGGTCTCAATTTAATAAATACTTGGAAAAAACAAAAATAAGGCAACGCACAATATATAACGAATCGAAAAAGTTTAAAAAATTTAAATTTTGATAAAACAGATTATCTAATGGGATTATTCGATTCGGATAATATGCAATATCATTTGGATGCGGATCCTGACAAACAGCCAACTTTAGCTGAAATGGTCGAAGGTGCAATAAAAATGCTACAAAATGAAGAAAATGGGTATTTTTTGTTTGTTGAAGGTGGACGTATTGATCATGGACATCATGAAAGTAAAGCCAGAAAATCATTAGATGAAACTGTTGAATTCTCCAAGGCTATTGAGTTGGCTATGAAGTTGACATCAACCGACGATACGTTAATTGTTGTTACATCAGACCATGCTCATACTATGTCAATTTCTGGTTATCCAAATCGTGGAAATGATATTTTAGGTTTGAATACCAACATAAGTCCTATCGATGGACTTCCATATACAACAATTTCATATGCTAATGGTCCGGGTTATGTCAGTCACGTAAATGGGTCTCGACCAAATTTAAATGAAACTGATTTATCCGATAAAGATTTCATGTATCCTGGATTAGTGCCCTTACAATCTGAAACCCATGGTGGTGATGACGTTGGTGTTTTTGCATTAGGTCCTTGGTCTCATTTATTTTCAGGGGTTTATGAACAAAATGTTATTCCACACATTGTTGCATTTGCCTCGTGTACTGGAGATGGACTGACAACATGTTTAAAAAAACTAAATACATAAAAATGCATATATTTTTGTTTTAATGATTGATATATTTGTATTTATTATTTACAATATTTAAATTTTGTAATAAAACGTTATTTTATTGAAAAAAAAAAAAAATAAAAAATAAATAAATAAAAAGCTCACCTCAAAGTATGCAATTTTTTTTCAGTCAATCTTAACATTGAATTTCTACACAATAGAAATTTTTATCACAGTTTTGAAACAATCTCTTAAAAACATGATTGTGATAATTTTATTTCTATTTAAACATTATTTTATCTTCGATTGAATACTAAAATCATGTTATTACTTATTTAAAAAACATTTCATTATTTTTGACAGTCTCTAACGTATTTTATTGAAATGATTTTTTCACTCGATTTGCTTATTTGTTTGTCTATTGTTTTTTTTATATAAGTATTTTGTTTTATTTTTATATACCGTTGGGAGATTTCCTTTTACATTTGTTTTCGTTTTTCATTTTTTCCTGGAAAATTGGACTACATTCATGCGTAAAATTCATAGCTTTAGGATAATTTGTTGCTTCTCAGCAAAATTTCTTCTAGGAGTAATCTCAATATTTAATATGAATGCGAAAAAAATAAAAAAATGTCTGATAATAAATCAAGCGATCTCGGAATATTTATGCCCTATGGTAGGTACTACCAGAGGGTATATTAGTTTTGTCACTAAGCGTGTAACGCATAGAAATAATCAACGCAGAAAAATTTCAAGGATATGGTTGTGTAGGGAATCAAAAGTTATATCGATTTATGCATGTCCGTCCGTCTGTCCGTCCGTCCGTCCGTATACAAGATAACTCAAAAACGCGTTATCTGATTCTGATAAGATTTATAATATGAGTTGCTTATTCCTTAACTTGGTTCGGTATTGGATTTGAGCGAAATCGATCTACGGGGGGCAAAGTTATAGAGGAAAAACTAGGGTGACCAGAAAGTTTTGTCGTTTTTTTGGTTATGGTTTTTCGGATGTAATTAGAAAATTTGTCAATCGATTTTGTTTAAATTAATAAATACGTTAACTACATAAATAGATGATACCATGTTAAATTTCAGTCAAATCGATCCAAGGATAGTGGAGAAAGAAATAGTTGTAGCCTAAAATAAGCCTGTTCATAAAGTTTTCCCGATGTATTTTAAAAAGTTATATACCGATTTCAATTAAATTTACGAAACGCGTTTATGCTATTAGAGTCCAGCACACCTGTGAATTTGAGCCATTTTGAGAATGCAGAAACGAAGTTATGGAGAAAAAAACCTTGAAATATTGAGTTAAATAGAAAGTTCGTGGCGTTTTTTTTCCAATAGATGGCTTTAGAGTCTTATAACTTTAGTAGTTAAATCCTATCAAGTAATGTTATAGCACGCTTAAAAGGTGATATTTTGTAGAATATTTGTGAAAAAAATTGTGAAATTCACGCAGTACTAATTGGGGTAATTGGGTTTTGAAAATGAGCCAAAATTCTAAAAAAAATTCCCTATATTAATGCTCCATGTTAGGTACTACCGTCCGTCCGTGGACAAGATAACTCAAAAACGCGTTATCCAATTTTGATGAAATTTAGAATGCTACTTGGTTATTGCTATAGTGGATTTGGTATTGCATTTCAGCAAAATCGACTGAGGGGCAGCGAAGTTATTAAGCAAAAACAAGGGTGACCATAAAGTTTTGTCGTTTTTTTATATAGTTTTTGGGATTTAATTGGAAAATTTGTAAAGCAATTTTGTTTAAATTAATTATATTGGTTAACTACATAAATAGACGATACCATTGAAAATTTCAGTGATATCAGTCTAAGGATAGTGGAGAAATAAATAGTTTTAGGAGGAAATAAGCCTGTTCAGAAAGTTTTTTTGATGTACATTCAGAACTAATACACCGATTTGAATAAAATTTGCAAATTGGACTTATACTACCAGGGTCTGGGTTACTTACAAATTAGACAAAATTTTGAAAAGGGCAAGAAAAGTTATGAAGAAAAAACCTTGATATATTTTTAGTTTTCACAATTTTTCTCTCCCATTTCTACCATAGGGCATCAAAAAATCGGCTATAGGCCGATTTTAAATTACTTTATGTTTTTCATAGGGAATTACTTGGGGCATATTAATCTATATAAATTGGCTGACAACATTTTTATCGTTTATGTGGTTTACATTATTGTTATTTAGAATATATTTGTATTTAAATAAATAAAATTAAGTATTTCAAATTTAACATTTTAAATCTCAAAATTTTGGTCCACTCGCTCGACATCTAAACATCAGTTTTGTCTTCATTTTTACCTAGATCATTGGGAAACTAAAAAAAAATGAAAATGCTGGCAGAATAGATACCACTTGCTCTACCACGAGATTATTTTTTTTTTTTTGTAATCCTTTTTATCCTTTATAAGGGTTTCTCTAAGAGTATTAATCCAATATAAAAACCTTTTCAGAAATTATATATATGCCTACATAATTTGTATTTACATTTTCTGTTATTTTTAGTTTAAGTATTATATAAATTCATATAATAAAATGTTGATTGATTTATTCATTCTTGTTACAAAGTTTAGTATACTTATGGCCTTATGGGTCTATTATTAGTTTAAAAATTGAATTTTCTTTGCGACTTCTAAATATATGTATTTAGTATGAGGGTAGTATGTATCTACAAATACAATATAATTTTTAATATCATTGTTGAAGACGTCATTATTAAAAGCATTCATAGTAACTGGTACGATTTAATGGAAAGATATATCCGGAAAATTTATATTTTAACCAGGATTTTCTTTTTTATGGTTTTAACTCATTCTAGTCTTGATTTTGTATGTTTGATTATTAGAAAGAGTTTCTTAGGAAAACAATTGAATCAGTTCTTTCTTAAAAATTAAAGGCATAGTTCAGAAAATTGGACTAAACCAGGCATGTCAAACACGCGGCCCGTCAATACACAGATTTCGGCCCGCCGAGACTTAACAATTTTAAAACATCAAGCTTTGACGCTTGAAGCTGGAAAATTTGAACTTTTTGGTTGATGCTGGCGCGAGACGTCAAATGAAAAGCGGCATCCGAAACCGAACGGAGATAAAACACAAGATGATCAAGACAAAGTCCAGTGTTTGCTCAATCATTTGCGATTGAAAGTCGATTTTGGTTTTTATTCATGTAGGATGGCTATCAGATGTAAGAAACATGAATCAAGTAGAGAAAATGCCGACATGAAAAACTCCCTTTCAGTTGCTAAAGAATATACTACTCTTAAAAGGCACTATGACACAAATCATAAAACAAACACTGACCAATACGCTGTGAAACTTCGTGAAGACAAAGATATTCGAAATATCGCTCAGCTGGCCATTTTTATTCGCGAATGCGATGTTAATTTAAAAATAAATGAAGAACTTTTGGAAATCATTCCTGTGCATAATACAACCACTGGAGTTGATATTTTTGATGCACTTATGGAAGTTTTGAAGAAGTATAAGCTACCATTGGAAAAGTTGGTTTGTCTTGCAACTGATGGTGTACCTACCATGACTGGTGTTATACTAAAGGAGTTGTTGCAAAATTGAAAGAAACATGCAAACGGCATGGTAATAATAATTTTGAACATTTTCATTGTGTTATTCACAAGCAAGTACTGTGCTCCAAAGTTTTAAATATTGGACATGTTTTAAAAATGGTCACGTGGACTTAATCATCGTCAATTTGCTTAATTTCTGGAAGATATAGAATGTGAATACACCGATCTACCATATTATACGGAAGTTCGATGGATTTCGAGTCATAAAGTGTTAAAACGATTCTTCAAATTGCTGGACGAAATCATAATTTTCTTGGAAACTTTTTGAACATTGAAAACATGCGGCCCCCAACTTAATACAAAATAGATCATGTGGCCCGTAATATCATATGAGTTTGACATGCCTGGACTAAACTTTTCAGTCGGAAACCCATAAGAAATTCTGTAAAATTTTAGTAATCAACCCAATTTAATCAAAGGATAATCGAAATATAATTAATTCTCAATGCTTTTAGTTATACTAACAAATTTAATCAAAAATTCTTGTTATAAATTTTTTTTTTTTTGGTTTTGGGAAAAATTCTTCTTGCCATAATTTCATTTTTAATCTTAACATAATAATTACTGATGAACACAATCTCTTTAAATTATGCTAAATTTTTAATGATATTTTTCAGGTCCTATATATTTTATTTAGATTTTTTTTTTGTTATTTACAAACTGGTAATTATAGATTTATTATTTAAATGAGTTTTTTTTTTTACTTTGTAAAAGGAGACCAGGTGAAATTGGATTTCCCTAAAGTTAATCAATTTTCATTTTCAAAAAGAGTTCTAATTGCGTTTATACTAATTTATATTTAAGTATTTATTTAATGATATTCTTATGATATTATTTTCAAAATGATAACATTGCGAGTATTAATCAACATTTGAACCTCCTTGAAGAATGCTTTAATGTTTCTTGGATTTGAATGAATTTTGAAACATTTATTGAAAATCCCAAAAACCTATTCTTTGACCAAATTTTATCAAAATTTAACAACAGAGTAAAAGCATATAGTCAAAAAGAGCTATTGAAAGATCTATTTTTATATGCCAATCTCCACACTGCCGCCATCCTATTCTGATAAAAGTATGGGATGCACTTATGCAAAATTTAGTTAAACAGAAAGGGAGAAACAATCATGCTACGAATTTTGTCGTCTTCTGCAGTTCAAATTTCCCCATCTGATTCTTCATCTGCCAGATGATTCCCCTCAAACGCAGATAAACTTGTTCATCTGATTTATGGGTTTTCATCTGCATTTGCATACTCTCACAATAATAATACACGATATCGTCGCACACTACCAAATTTTCTTATAGGAAGTTTTTCTATGACGAATTGATTTTTATGGTTTACGCAAGTTAAATTTTTAACTTCTATACGAGGTATATAAAAAATAAAAAATTTTGTTTTGCAAATCTCCACGTTTTATAAGATTCTAAATGGTTTGCAATCATTTTTATCCAATGTCTGTCTGTCTGTATATCACAACAAATGTTGTGATTAACTAAGGACCACGTTCGCTCTGAATTTCCATATTCATATAGCTTGCTTTTAGAAAGGCTTTCGGAAGGTAACGTGATTTGAACATACGTATAGAAGTTTCGTCGTTTTACACTAAAGCGTGTTTTTAGATGTGATAGGAATTTAAGCCTTATGATAAAGGATGAAAACACAATTTGGTACTAGATTTTCCTATAAAATGGAAGGGAATGTTCTTAATTTTCCCATAATATTATAAATTGTGTGGGGGAGACCCTGATGTTTTTATTCGATCAATCCTAGCGAAAATTGCAAAAGTCCATCTCTTTCTAGTTTTCTGATTTTTCTCGTCAGAATAGGTTGTCGGCTGTGTAGAGATTGGCCTTAATGCACCGCTTTACTATTACTACAAATTGTAGTCAGCAATACTATAAGAATTTTCAAATTTGGCTATATAAGGCATTGAACTGGAAGTAATTTTATATAAGCATAAAATAATCAAATGTAATTTGGTGTTATATCAAATTATTCAAAATTGAATAACATGAAAATCTTTTATGCTTATTTTAGAATATTGGAATAAATCTGAAAATTATTACAAAAATTTGCGATGCTTTACTGTTTCATGATAATGAAATTGATTGACATCATCATAAATATCAAATCCACATACAAAAATCAGTCATGTAATGTTCCTAGTTGAGCCTATTTGGGTATATACTTATTTATTATTCAAGAAGTATAAAGGAATATGTATAACATGATCCATAAAAAGGCTTTCGCAACAACCTTCATGGGCTTTGTGAAAAATTCAATTTTAAATTTTAATATTTTAAAGTATTTTATTTTTCTTTTTTTTTGGTAATATAAGGCGACTCAATTTCCGGTTGCTATTATTATTAATATTATTTTCTTTGATCATGTTACGGTTGTATGCAGGAGCATAATATTTGTTCGCGCCTAAATTACATTTTAAGTGGATTCTTCTAGAAAAATTTAAGACCTTATCAAAATATTTAGCTTATATTCGCGTAATTCTACTTCAGAGAATTTTCCAAAGAGAATTTAGTCTAATTTTATTTATTATTTTGGCTTATTTTTCATTATAATCCCAAAAAAAATATATATATTTATTTCAATTATATTTTTATAATAAATTATAAATAATTCAATTACAGTTAATAAGTATTATTTTCTAAGAAATTTTTATACTTACTTCGCCATCTATATGAAAAACCTTTACTTAAATTTACATTGAACTGAAATTTTAACTTTATCTTTAAAGCCTACAAAAAAAACATAAAGTTATTTAAAATCGGCCGATTTTTTGATGCCCTATGGTAGAAATGGTAGAGAAAAATTGTAAAAACTAACAATATATCAAGGTTTTTTCTTTATAACTTTGTTTGTTCTTATCAAAATTTTCTCTAATTTGTAAGTAACCCAGATAGCATAAGTCTAATTTGCAAATTTTATTCAAATCGGTGTACTAGTTCTGAATGTACATCAAAAAAACTTTCTGAACATTCTTATTTCCTCCTAAGACTATTTCTTCCTCCACTATCTTTCCACCGATTTGACTGAAATTTAACATGGCATCGTCCAGTTATGTAGTCAACTAATATAATTAATTTAAACAATATTGCTTTACAAATTTTCCAATTACATCCGAAAAGCTATATAAAAAAAACGACAAAACTTTATGGTCACCCTTGTTTTTGCTTAATAACGTCGCTGCCCCTCAGTCGATTTTGCTGAAATGAAATACCAAATCCACTATGGCAATAACCAAGTAGCATTCTAAATTTCATCAAAATTGAATAACGCGTTTTTGAGTTATCTTGTCCACGGACGGACGATAGTACCTAACATGCAGCATTAATATAGGGAATTTTTTTCAGAATTTTGGCTCATTTTCAAAACCCAATTACCCCAATTAATTTTGCCTGAATTTAATAATTTTCTCCATAAATATTCTATAAAACGTCACCTTTCCAGCGCGCTATAACATAACTTGATAGGATTAGAACTACTAAAGTTAGACGACTCTAAAGCCATCTATTGGAAAAAAACGCCACGAACTTTCTATTTAACTCAATATTTCAAGGTTTTTTACTCCATAACATCGTTTCTACATTCTCAAATTGGTTCAAATTCACAGATGGGCTGGAATCTAATAGCATAAATACGTCTTGTAAATTTGATTGAAATCGGTATATAACTTTTTAAAATATATCGGAAAAACTTTATGAACAGGCTTATTTTAGGCTACAACTATTTCTTTCTCCACTATCCTTGGACCGATGTGACTGAAATTTAATATAGTATCGTCTATTTATGTAGTTAATCTGTATAATTAATTTGAACTAAATCGATTGACAAATTTTCCAATTACATCCGAAAAACCATAACCAAAAAAACGACAAAACTTTCTCGTGACTCTGGGTTTTCCTTTATAACTTTGCCCCCCGCAGATCGATTTTGCTCAAATGCAGTTAAGGAATAACCAACTTACATTCTAAATTTAAACAAAATCGGATAACGCGTTTTTGAGTTATCTTGTCTACGGACGGACGGACGGACGGACGGACGGACATGCATAAATCGATATAACTTTTGATTTCCAACACAACCATACCCTTTAAATTTTTCTACGATGATTATTTCTATACGTTACACACTTAGTGACAAAACTAATATACCCTCTGGTAGTACCTACCATAGGGCATAAACATTGCCTAATCAAATAATTATGTATTTGACAATTGATATTTTCTTATTTCTGAAAAGTAAATTCAATGGTATTTATTAAATTGCTTGACACACAATCTTTCAATCCAGTCAGGAGTAATTTAAACTCTTGAGCTAATTTAAAAATGAAATTACTCTGTCAATCACTTTTAAATTCTTAAATACAATTTATTCAATATTGCTATACTTCGGGCTAATTTTAACTCGAAACTAAAGCTTCAAGCATTTTACAATAATACAATAATACAATAATGGCATGAACTCCTTCGGTGTGTATTAGGCATATTTTAAGTATTTTGTAGGTGTTTCATTGACAAAGTTATTATCGTGTTATGTCATATTATCATATTATATTTAAACCTTAAAAGTGACCAATTTAAAGCTTTTTTTTTATGATAAAGAAAAACCTTATAAGAAGCTTTTCGAAAATACATCGCGAGAAAAGTGTGATGCCTTTTTTGCCTTGTCTTCAACTTTTGTGTGAGATTATATCCCGAATTTCAAGAATCGTATTTTAAAGGAAATTGGATATTGGATAAAATAAAAAAAAAATTTATTTTAGAAAATATTTTATTTTATTTAAAAAGAAAGCACATATTTTTCGCTTAAAGTTTTAGTTTAAATTTGAAATTACATATTTTAATGTTTTAAATCATCTCGAATTTTTTAATTTGTAATAAAATACAGACGATTTATTCTCCATTACGTTGAAGGTAGAACTAAATATTATAGAAGTTGAAAAATCCAATACTTATTCGAAAAGGAAATAATAATTGCATTTAGAAAATATGACTTAATTAA
The DNA here is from genome assembly GCA_963422695.1 of Xylophagus ater. Classification (NCBI taxonomy): domain Eukaryota; kingdom Metazoa; phylum Arthropoda; class Insecta; order Diptera; family Xylophagidae; genus Xylophagus; species Xylophagus ater. Next base: position 41,401,799 of record OY730479.1, on the reverse strand, counting down.
AAAGGTATCTTTTATTTTTACGCAAAACCGCCATGACAACCAAGAGTTTATAATATTAAATTAACAGATGAAAGTAATTCTGGTGTGAAAAAATGGCTGTTGTACTGGCGCAGGGGCTTCTTCCAAAATTTGCATATCTTAGATGTAATTATGTATTTGGAAGCTATTTGAATATTTATGTATTAACAAGAAATCAAGGATAAAATTAGTGCTTTGATTGATGCAAACTTATTACATTATTTACATTAATTTGAGTTGACATCTAAAGCCTTCATATGTTCAAAGAATTATGTCTTCTAATAAAGAAATCTGAACAAGCAAAGTATAATAGAATATTTACAATATCCTATGGTATAAAGCCCCTAAAATGTATTATAATAGATATTGGTCTTTTCCAGTTATTACATATTTTTGTTTTTTTTTTTTTAGATTACTCGAAAAATTATTGATTGATTTAAAATTTTTTATTGTATTTTGTAGATACAATAACTCATTAGTTATTGTAATTTTGGGAAGTCAACATGAGCAATGGCTCATGTTGACTTCCCAAAATTGTCGTTTTCATTTCTAAAAAGAATTGACCGAGAATGAATGATATAGTAAAATATTCTGCTTATTTTGTTTGACGATGCAAGAAATTCTCACCCTAAAATGATGAATCATAGAATACATAGAATACTTTTCTTCATGACGTTTTAGGAGGCTTATAGTCAGTCATGATTTATGGATGTCATGTTTTTATTTTATTACGTATATGCGCTGAAAAAGAAATATAAACCATTGTAAAGCGTAATCTTATTGTTGGTTTCAGATTGACCAAAAGCAAAGTGTAACTATAATAAAGTCTGGAAAATTCCTATCCTTACCGTACCGCCGTTTTTCAAATTTTGCCTGTTCTTTCTCAAACAATTTTCTGTCCACTGCTGACATAGATAGAACTAAAAATTTTACGTATGGGTGAAAGAGACACATTATTTTAAAAAACATCCCAACACAGGCAGAAATTAATATACAAATGCACACACACCAGAAAAAAAAATTTGGCGCATATTTTTTTTTCTGGTATGTGTGGGAAATTTATAAGATTTGGTCCCATATTTTAGATTCCAAGGGTAATTCTTAAGATTCCATCTGATTTTTAAGAACATTTCATTCTCTCTCTTGCTGATGGATTTTGCCTATGAAAAATATATGTACTATTGCGTATTCTTTCCCCCGTTTACCACGTGCTTTTTCTGGCTACTTCGCTAGCTTTCCGGACTTTATTATTAATTACACTTTGCCAAAAGTTAAGATCATATTTATTATCAATTGCTTGTAGCCGATTTTAGTTTTCCATATGTTTAGTTTAAGACCTTAGAAACTTTATATTTTACTATCGATTTCTCAATTCAAAAAAAATATGTATCTAAGATATATTTTTGTTTAAAGTTAAGTACAATGAACTTATAGTTAGGATTTATATATTAAAGTGGATTGATATTATATCAAAAAAATCTCGAATTTCGGTAAAAGAAGGTGGCCAATTATTTTGTCAAATTTGACATATTTTATTTTTATATACAGAGGAAGATATATTTCTATTTTCAAATTCATTGGATTGGATTTTTTGCGTATAACATGAAGTTTACATTTTCATGTTTACAAATATTATATGTAAATAAATCTTTTCAAAAAAAAAACTGCTCTTTGATATTTAGAATAATAATTTATATAAGCCAGTTGACAAAAATTTGATATTTTTCATACTAATATTTTTTTATACTGTTTTTAAATTTGAATATCATAAAATAACAAACAAATAAAACATGTCCTAGACATTTTTACGATCTTTTATTACAGCCAAACAAATTGGTATATAAGTTTGGAATTTTCCATCTTTCTATATCATAAAAATAATATACTGACATGAAAACAACTTCTCGTTATTTATCTTATTAACTAAAATTTAACAAATAGTACACGAAACTGTTAAAAGGAGTTATTTTATTTTTGTAAATTGTGGTCGGAAGCGAACAAAGATGAAACTGCTACTTAAGGCCAATCTCCACACAGCCGACGTCCTATTCTGATAAAAGTATGGGATGCACTTATGCATAGTTAAACAGAAAGGGAGAAACAATCATCCTACGAATTTTGTCGTCTTCTCCAGTTCAAATTTCCCCATCTGATTCTGCATCTGCCAGATGATTCCACTCAAACGCAGATAAACTTGTTCATCTGATTTATGGCTCTTCATCTGCCTTTGCATACTCTCACAATAACCACACACGATATCGTTGCACACTATCAAATTTTCTTATAGGAAGTTATTCTATGACGAATTAATTTTTATGGTTTACGCAAGTTAAATTTTGAACTTCTATACGAAATAAATAAAAAATAAAAAAATTTGTTTTGCAAATCTCCACGTTTTATAAGATTCTAAATGGTTTGCAATCATTTTTATCTGAATTTCCATATTCATATAGCTTTCTTTTAGAAAGGCTTTCGGAAGGTAACGTGATTTGAACATACGTATAGAAGTTTCGTCGTTTTGCACTATAGCTTGTTTTTAGATGTGATAGGAATTTAAGCCTTATGATAAAGTCTGAAAACACAATTTGGTACTACATTTTTCTATAAAATGGAAGGGAATGCTCTTAATTTTCCCATAATATTATAAATTGTGTGGGGAGAGACCCTGATGTTTTTATTTGATCAATCTTAGCGAACATTGCAAAAGTCCACCTCTTTCTACTTTTCTGATTTTTCTCGTCAGAATAGGATGTCGGCTGCGTGGAGATTGGCCTTGACTATATTTTTCTTCTTGTATCTGGTAATCTTGTTCATAACTGATGTAGCAAATTTTATCAACGATTTTTCAAAATTTTCTCTAAAAAATTGGCTGAATAATTTCAATTAGCGTTTTAATTCTCACAATAAACCACTAGGGTTTTTTGCCTAATTAATATCAAATACCAGGATTAATAATCATATCATCCTACACTGTCTGGCTAAATAATTTATTTCTATATTTCCCACATGTCCTCCATATTCCAAAAATCGAAGGGGACTCAGACGCGATGTTGTTTTCCTTCTGGGAATTACAGATGTAATGAAATGTAAAGAGCATTTCCAAAGTGCCACTTAAATGTCTAAGAAGCTTTACAAAAATTATACTTATGCCATTAAAATTAATATTCTAATTGATTCAAAGCTTCTCATATTACGTTTCCAATTTCATACCGAAAAATTATTTACCACACCAATTAAATTTCCAATCAATATAATATTAATTCGGATTCACCTTTAGTCAACTTCAGTATATAGTAATTTTATATCATTCTTTAATTAATTTTAATTAAATTTTTTATGTTTTCCATGTATTTATGATTGAATTTATTGTTGCCGTTACTCAGAAACAAACAATTTTTATTTCTTTACATTAACAAAACATTTTTTATCTAATATCAATTGATTAGTTTAATAGAAATTTTCATCAATTTTATAATAAAAAGTTTATATTTTTAATATTTTTAGAAATATCTATAAAATAAAGAAAAGCAAATTAAGAAAATATTTTTTATAAGAAAAATTACTACTTTTATTACTTATTATTATTTTTGTTAAAATTCTACTTATTTACATTTTATTAAAAAAAAGTCCTTTAACAAGTAATATTGAAAAGGATCACATTTTTAACCTTATTTACCCTCAGGATGAAGAAATATTGAATTTTCTTCTTTTTTTCTCTATGTATATAATTTGATTTAAGAAATCTAAAAAAATTCCAAGTACACATGAAGTACGCAAACCCAATTTTTTTTTTTTTTTTCATCAAAAAATTATATAATATTAAATGAAAATTTTCTTATATTGAAATTTAAATTGTATTTTTATTTAAATATTTAATATGAATTTTTAGTGCTTTTAAAGTGTTAAATACAAGAAATCTTTTATCATTTTATTGAACTGTAATTTGTGAAATTTGAGATATATATTTGTATACAGGGTATTTCTAAAGTTCTTAACGTATACTTCCTTATCCTTATTTTTATATGTATGATGCTCTTTAAAGTTTTTTTTAAATAACAAGTGAACATATAAGGTGAGCATACATTGATATATGTCTAGGAAGCATAATGACTAGAGTAATCAAATTTTGTTCAGTGATGAGGCTCATTTCTGGCTTAATGGCTACGTTAATAAGCAAAATTGCCGTATTTGGGATGATGAGCATTCACAAGAGTTTCAAGAGCTACCATTACATCCATTGAAAACAACAGTTTGGTGTGGTTTATGGGCCGGGGACATCATCGGTCCGTATTTCTTCAAAAATGCGGCCGGCGGCCACGTTACCGTCAATCACACCTTTGGACTTTTTCTTTGGGGCTATGTAAAGTCAAAAGTCTTTGCCGATAAACCAGTGACAATTGAAGCATTGGAAGCGAACATTACACGTGTCATTCATGAGATTCCGGTCGAAATGCTTGAGAGAGTGATCGAAAATTGGACCGCCAGACTGGTCGAGCTGAAACGTAGTGCCGGCCAACATTTGAAGGAAATTATTTTCAAACATTAATTGTCATACTATGTGCTTAAAGTTGATAATAAAGATTTGATATTTGCATTCAATTCTAAGTGTTTTATTTTTATTTAAAAAAAAAAGTAAAGAATGAATCACGCTGTAGATGTTATATACTATGGCATCTTATGGTTGTCACCAAATAACCTAGTATTACTGAACATGATTAAGATTTCGGCTGGTTTCTTTAGATATTTATATATAGCTAAGATTTCATTATCCAGCAGAATATGAATATAGGATTGTTTTTATGTCTACATGAGACCAATGTCTTCATAATGATTCGGTAAAACTACATTTAAACGCTAATTACATTAGATTTGTAATTAGTATTGAAAGATCTTATTATAATTGGTTTTTAACTTCAGAAACAGGCAAACAATTCAGTTTTGACGTTCTAATTGTTTTTAACCAAATGAAAATATTTCCAAATTGAGTGTAATAAATTTTTGGAAACCTTTAAAATTTAAATGAAGGAATAAATTTTTTAATATTAAAGTTTTCAATTTACTTCAAGTCTTTTTGTCAAATTTGCATATAAATCGAACCCTTTTTTTTCCATACGACAAAATGTCCTATCAACATGAATGGGTACTTTAAATTTCTTTTCTGTTTGAACCATATTTTTTTTCTTGCTTTTTATAAATGAATATATGAAAACCATCTTACGAATAATCCTTACATAGAGGATAAAAAAAAATAATTAAAAAGAAAAGGGAGATTATAACTGGAACCACAATAAAAGAAACAAGATTTAAAAAAAAGAAAACATACATATATGTAACTGGATGTAACTAAAACGTATTCCACTGGACCAGGTTCAAATGTTTTTGATAATATCAAGTCATTTTGGTATGAAATCTAATCAATATTTTCTTCTTCATTTAGTATAATCTTTAGTATTAAATTTTGTCTATACTTATAGATATTCAATTCTGAATTTTGTTAAGTTCGTATAATTCATATTGTTGTTGTACTCTTGCTAATGCCTTGAGTTGACAAGCTTCGAGTGAATATGATTACGTGAATGTAATTAATTTCAATTAAACATAGATTCAATTTAAGAACTGCTTTAAAAAATATATCTTATTGCATTTATACTGTAGTAATTTTTAAGAGCCGAACAATTTTTGGAAAACATAAGATTTTAAACTTTTCTCATACATTTTTGGTATTTTTAAAACATCATTTCCAGTTACAAATAGGATACTAGGTGCTAATTAGTAAGTTAAGGTCAATCTCCACACAGCCGACATCCTATTCTGATAAAAGTATGGGATGCACTTATGCAAAATTTAGTTAAACAGAAAGGGAGAAACAATCATCCTACGAATTTTGTCATTTCTGCAGTTCAAATTTCCCCATTTGATTCTTCATCTGCCAGATGATTCCCCTCAAACGCAGATAAACTTGTTCATCTGATTTATGGCTCTTCATCTGCGTTTGCATACTCTCACAATAACCACACACGATATCGTTGCACACTACCAAATTTTCTTATAGGAAGTTTTTCTATGACGAATTGATTTTTATGGTTTACGCAAGTTAAATTTTTAACTTCTATACGAATTATATAAAAAATAAAAAAATTTGTTTTGCAAATCTTCACGTTTTATAAGATTCTAAATGGTTTGCAATCATTTTTATCCAATGTCTGTCTGTCTGTATATCACAACAAATGTTGTGATTAACTAAGGACTACGTACACTCTGAATTTCCATATTCATATAGCTTTCTTTTAGAAAGGCTTTCGGAAGGTAACTTGATTTGAACATACGTATAGAAGTCTCGTCGTTTTGCATTACAGCTTGTTTTTAGATGTGATAGGAATTTAAGCCTTATGATAAAGTCTGAAAACACAATTTGGTACTACATTTTTCTATAAAATGGAAGGGAATGTTCTTAATTTTCCCATAATATTATAAATTGTGTGGGGAGAGACCCTGATGTTTTTATTCGGTCAATCCTAGCGAAAATTGCAAAAGTCCATCTCTTCCTACTTTTCTGATTTCTCTCGTCAGAATAGGATGTCGGCTGTGTGGAGATTGGCCTTTAGTATTAAATGTATATAGAATGAATCTATGTTGGATCAAAACTGAGAGCCATAATAATTAATGTGTAGATGTAAAAGTTCATGACAACTATTATGTAATTAATTTATTTACATTGCACGTTCTTTCGAAATTTTAAGTTGTGCGTCCACTTCCAGACCCTGTACTATATATGGTATGTAAGTTGATTGCGAGAGTGATATTGCATCAATTTGTTTGCACGTGGAAGTTTTTCCTTAACAGTAGTGTATGCCTTACTTTACTTGCTTTCACCAGATTCTAGAACTCTTTCGAAAAATATAATTTGTAAATTTATTTTTTAATATATTCAAAAATAAACAAATTAATTTATGTTTAATAACACCCTGTATATAGTATTTACATTACCTATCATCACATTTGTAATATCAAAAAAATAACGCGAAAAAAAAACTACACATACTACACGCTCTTAGTCCACGTCGTCATGTAGAGAGTGTATCTACATCTGAATGTTAGATAAAAAAAAAAAGTAAAATGTTCTATGCTTTTATTTCCACAGATAAGCAGCAAGTACATATCAAGTTATAATGGGAAGGAAAGTGCTTTTCTTTTGCTCAAACAAAAGTACACGTAAATATAAAAAGTCTATCCATAACCTATCTTCAGTTTTATCAGTTTAGTAGCACAACTGATGTGCTTCATGACGGTCTTTTTTATTTAATATTCCCGAATTAAAGGAACTTTTCGAATTTTCCGAATCTAAATCGTGAATTAAGGATATCGCTAGAATTTTGTGAAAATAATTGTGTATAAAAAGATTAAATTTTAATTAAAAATAATTAGTAATTTTCACGATTATTTATAGAAAAATGTGTAAATTGTATCATTTCTAATAATACTAAAAAATTAAGAAAAAAATTTACTATTTGTGAGAATAAATAAAATATCCCAAATAAAAAAAGGAAATATTCATTGAAGTTAAATTCTTTAGTTGGTGTTTTTTTTTTTCTTTTATATAAGACATGTGATTATTATACGTAATTAATTAATATTTTTTTCTTTTTTTTTTTTATTACACGAAATATTTTGATAAGAATATTATTTATCGCGTCTATAAAGTGTTGTTTAAGATAAAAATGTCCGATATAAATAAATAATTGTCATATTTTATATGTTTTTGTTCATGTATTTAGATAAATTACATGTGTTTAAAAGGATTTAAGCGTAATCCGATAATTTTATCCTTATTCAGGATATAGTTTATATGAAGTCATCTTATGAACAGCTTTGTGTGGACCGAACAAATAAGAGTTTTAATCAAATATAATACTGTTTTTGTGCAAATATATTAAGATTATTTACTTCTCAATGTAAACAAGAAAATTTATATATATATTTAACATTTTATGTTAATGTTAAACAATCAGGTAAACATCAATGTGTAAATTATATAAAACCGGATGATGAACAGAATCGATTTTGTGCATCTCAAATACGGGAATCCATATCATCCTTCATTTTGATTATGTAAATGAAATAAAACCAAACTTTTCTAATTAAAAAATCTTTTGCTTGATTAATTTTTTATGTTTTCATAATAATTAAAATAGCAAAAACCAAAGAAAAAAAAAATTTCTAAAAATTTAATTGAATTCTGTTTTTTTTTTTTTGGTTTTTAGTAAAAAAAAAAAATAATTTGATAAGATTTTGTTTCGATGACGATATAGACGAATTTAATTGTTGATAAAAGAAATTTCAAGATCTCTAATCTGAAATATTTAAACCTTTAAACAAGGTATTCGACTATCGTATAGAAAATTGTTGCTATTTCATTTATTTTCAAGGTGAATTGTTGGGCGGTAATTACTATTAATAGTAGGCAACAGAAAAAAATTGAACTCTAGACCACTGACTACCAAACTTCATTAAATAACCAAACGAGAACACTTGGTTACAACTTCTAAATAATATACATAACGTGTGATTCAAACCTTACTTTTTTTTTCAATAGGGTTTTTTTGACAGATCACGCGTGACTAGTGTCATTCTGATTTGTCATTTTTGTTCAGTATTGTATGGCAATTCATCGTGTCAAGACTTACATCTGAGCAACGTTTACAAATGGGCGCTTGAACGCATCGAAGAAGATCCGGAATTTTCAAGCCAAATTTTGTTCAGTGATGAGGCTCATTTTTGGCTTAATGGCTACGTTAATAAGCAAAATTGCCGTATTTGGGTTGATGAGCATCCACAAGAGTTTCAAGAGCTACCATTACATCCATTGAAAACAACAGTTTGGTGTGGTTTATGGGCCGGGGGCATCATCGGTCCGTATTTCTTTAAAAATGTGGCCGGCGGCCACGTTACCGTCAATGGTGAGCGCTATCGTGCCACGATAACGGACTTTTTGTTACCTGAAATTGAAGCCCGTGGTCTCGACAATATTTGGTTTCAACAAGACGGTGCTACGAGCCATACAGCCCGTGTTACAATGGATTTATTGCAAAATCATTTCGGTGAGCAATTAATTTCACGTTTTGGCCCAGTGAATTGGCCACCAAGATCGTGCGATATCACACCTCTGGACTTTTTTCTTTGGGGCTATGTAAAGTTAAAAGTCTTTGCCGATAAACCAGTGACAATTGAAGCATTGGAAGCGAACATTACACGTGTCATTCATGAGATTCCGGTCGAAATGCTTGAGAGAGTGGACCGCCAGACTGGCCGAGCTGAAACGTAGTGCCGGCCAACATTTGAAGGAAATTATTTTCAAACATTAATTGCCATACTATGTGCTTAAAGTTGATAATAAAGATTTGATATTTGCATTCAATTCTAACCGTTTTATTTATTTTATATTGAATGTGGAAAACAATATTTTGAAATAGTGTATTTTAATGGATACAATACGTTTGTATTGTGAATTTGAGAATTTGGAAAAATTATGTTAACACCTTCAATTGGAATACATCCATTTTCTAAATTCCCTGACCGTGCGATTAGAATATAAGTATATATATAAGAAGAAGAAAAGTAGTAAGCAAAGTAATACTTAGAAGTTTTCCCAAGGAATTCAAAAGTTTATTTTCTAATGTAGTATCAATAACTTGTTCAAGAATTGTTAGTACATCTTCGTATATATATAGTCAAATGTAACTTTCCAGTTTCAATAAATTACATAAAAGATATTTTCTGAAATTTTTTTGATTTTAATTTTATGAACACATACCACATACGTACATAAATTTATCTACTCATATGAAATAATACATTACTAACATTGTACCGAGTGTGTAAAATGATAAGCCGAACGAGAACATGTTTGATAAATGATAACAAATCAATTTTCTGGCAATTTTTTGGTTAAATGAAACAGAAAATTTTATTTATCAGTATATATATATATATATATATATTAATATACTCCATAAAAAGTTTGTACAAAATATATTAGTTTTGTTTATAATGTACCTGAATAGCAAGACGAAGGTGTGATAAGATACTCTATGTCATTAAAGTGTTACTATACACTGTAAGACATATAGAATCACATTGAAAGTGGCACAAGACCTAAAAAGATTTCTAATGAATTTTGGTTTATATCCAAAATTTAATATATTATTTACATAAAGCATGTAGTATATGAACATTAAGTAAGGGTAATTAATTTTACGTAGGTGAATCAAATCGTATTTAATTTTCTTTATTATGTTCACATAAAACTTACATATGTATTATAAAATCATATTTAATACGAAAATCTAGGATAATTTTCAGATTTTTGCTTTCATAAAATGTATGTTTAATGTTATTAAGTGCTTAATTTTGACAACACTTACGATAAGGGTTTATTAAAAAAAAAATGTATATTTACATAAGCAAATTAATATTGTTCCGTAAAGTGAACATCAGTGAAATTATTCGGATTACATTTTTGAATTATATTTAGAAATATTTCTACCAAATTATACTTCAAAAAATACTCATACACTCTTAGATCCCTAAGCTTTAGCAAAGGAAATGATATATTTCTAAGAATCTAAAGGAATTTCCCAGTAGGATATTGAATCGAACTTTCATAGATGTTATACTAAAGATGTTGGAAGTATATAGTACAAAGAAAACATACCAATTCAATGTCATTATTTTCCAAATTCTTCACAATACATTTTCATCGATTCCAATTTCAAAATCCATAAATTCAAATAGAATCAATAAATTTTCCCGCTAAATTGTGTACATTATATATAAAGTATTGTTGTAGTCGAAGACTTAAAATTGAATCCATTAAAAATATCAATAATATAGTTTCCGATTGTCCTGTCTCTAATCTTATCAATTAACACTAATAACAATTTCTTAAAATTACTTATTATATACGTAGCTTTTTCTGTAGATACTTTTCTTAAGCAACATTTTATGTATTCTCTTTCCAAAATTACTAGTATAGTATACTTTAATCCTCGATTTGCGTGATAGATTGGTTCCAGAAAATTGTCAAAGCATATTAAAAAAACCATACAAAGCAGTCACTAAGTAACTAACTTAGTTGAATTTTCTTGATAAATTGAAATCGCGTAAAACAAGTACCGTGTAAATCGAGGGTTCGGTTTATTGAGAAAAGTATAGCATCCCATTCATGACACCCCGTATTTTCTAATAATACAATATAACATGTAATGGAGCTCTAATAATAGATGTGGAGCCCACATGAAAATTTTTATGTAAATGTATTTATTAAAACTTTTTGAAATAACTTTTTCAAAATGTTAATTTTCAATGAATCAATAAAAAGTATTGATGATGTTAATCGGCTCTGTTGTATCCGTACATATATGCAAGTATTGTCTTTTTGTATTACAAAAACTTTTATTTCGAAGTGAATATAGAGAAAATATCTAACGATTATTTATAAAGATTTGCGTAATCTTTTCTTTAATATACAAATATTCGTTTGTTAGTTTTGTAATTTAAGCTTTACATCATATAAGGACGAAAGAAGTTAAATAATACTTTAATTTGGTTTAATCTCTTGAAGGCACGTGCATATACTTATTAAATGGCAAATAGAAATATATGGCAACTGATAATCACTTAATATTCTTATCACCATGTGACTAACAATTAGTTAGTAAACATCGTGTGATATGCCATCCAACTGGAAGGAAATAAGACTTTATAAACCCACTATTCTTCAGTATTCACTTACCCTACACATCAATTAATTTCGCGTGACCTATATTACTTAGGAGAAATGTGATTTCAAATAATTTTCGATCATGAAACGAAATTATTTGTAAATATTAATATAGTTTTTGTATTCCTAACTAATTGATTGTAAAAATCATATAATTACAGAGTCATTAGTTCTGTTTTATTTGCCATACCCTACACCGGAGCAGGGTAAGTGGCAAATAAAACGAGCAGGAGTAGGAAAATGCTTTAATTCAAATGTTTGTAGCGCTGCTTAGCAACCATATTGTAATTAAATGAGAACATTTTAGCTAATACACTTTTTATGGTAGAAAACTGAACTAATTTCGGTGTGAGAGCTGCCCCTGGTCTGAAAGTAGTGTAGGATTTACACTTTTGTTGTTTTTTTTTTCAATGTAAAAATTTGCTCTACCCCAGAGCAAGTGGCAAATAAAACAGACCTATAATGTTTATTTTTCGATGTGCCAAGGACTGTGAGGTGATTTAATTACAAAATAGTTCTATTTAATAGTACAACCACATCACTTGGGTTTATTAAATTCTATACTACATCATTAGTCTGGAACAACATTTCAAATACCTTAAAGATATGACAAGATATTCAAGTTTATAACTTGATCTGTTCTATGATATTTGGTATAATTTCGTAAAGCTTTTCAATTTATAAAGTCATAGAGTTTAGAAATTCACAATTGGCATTTAGCATTTATGTTTTATAAATAAATTTAAATACCTCAATTATGCTCATAATAGATATTTTTGATCGAAGTCAATTAAAACAATCTTCTGGTTAATTACATTTATAGGTATTTTTATTTCATAACAAAGACTTTCAGAGTTTTTTCAACTTTAATTAATTAACATTTTGTCATTGATGATGACAATGAGGGTATTTTGAAATTTCTTGGTTTACCCAAATATCCAGAAATGTACTTTACAATAAATGTAATGAAGCAACAAGTAATTGATATAAAGTGTACCTAAATAAACAAAAGGTGTTTTATATACAAAAATTAACTGAAAATGATTTAAATGAAAAAAAAAAAATTGGTCTAGACTTTAAATAGAAATGTAACATAATTTTGTATTTAAAAAGAAAACAAATTTAAAATTTTCTTTTTAATAAGAACTAAAAAAAAAATGTGAACCAAATTTTATAAAAAGAAAATACATTTTGTTTCAAATGAATTGGGATTTACTAAAGAAATATGTTTGCAGATTGTTTAAAATAAGATCAAACATCATCCACCAAAGTCATACAGACGTATGCTATCATTACAATTACATTATTTTGACTCTTACTACTTTCGGTTTCGCATAACGCGTGTTTTGAAATTATTACAAATATTTACCACAAATGTATATAAAAGTTTGTTGATCACACACCTTTGTATAAATATTAAATATTATTCAAAAGACGATAATTATAATGATGATGATGATGACAACATTTAGCATTGGGTGCTTTCTTGTTTATTTTATTCATTAATTATCTTAAAACTTATCCAATAAAAATTCTATAGAATCATTTAGTTTACATATTAGAAAATTTATTTTATTTAAAACATTAATTTGAAACTAAAGACTTTGAAGTAAGTAATTGAAAGTTTTGTTTTATTAAATTTTAAAAGGTTGGTCATTTTCTTAAAGAAAAAAAAAGAAAATTCCATTTAGAACATCTAACATCATATGCCACTGAATTATTAGGAGGCTTTCACTCTAAATTATTAGAATAAGAACTTTGACGAAAATCATAATTTTAATGATAATAGCCCCTTATTCTGAACGCAGTTATAACAAGTTCTGACTGGCATAAAATGACGTCATTGTCATAACTTTTTTTTTAATACTATTTGGTATTCTGGCGCACTCATAACTAACAACTGTCATAAAAAAATATCATAAGTTCTGACCGACAATATTTTACATCACAACGGAATTTTATATGGATTCTCTGAGTGATTCAATTGATAAATATGGAATAATTTCCACCATTTTTTTCAACACACAAATAATTTTACACCGATAGAAAAATTTCAAACCCATACAAACATTTTCGAGACTATTTCTCAAATAACCACGAAAGCTCGCTCAAATTATACCAGTTTTAAAGTGTTATAAATTCATATTTTGGACATATTATGACCCCTTCGCCAGAATACAAATTTTCGTAGCAGTCATAATTTCAGTCAGAATATTATTGTCATAAATATTTCTGACCGCAAGTCTGTCACAATGCCAGAATAAGCATGTAGGTCTGTTTTATTTGCCATACCCTACCCTGGAGCAGGGTAAGTGGCAAATAAAACGAGCAGGAGTAAGAAAAAGCTTTAATTCGAATGTTTGTAGCGTAATGTAATGATATGAGAAGCTTTCAGCTAATACACTTTTTATGGTAGAAAACTGAACTAATTCGGATGTAATTGTTACACCTGCTCTGAAAGTAGTGTAGGATTTGCACTTTAGTTGTTTTTGTTTTCAATATAAAAATTTGATCTACCCCAGAGCAAGTAGCAAATAAAACAGTCATAATATAGTGTTATGATAGGATAGTACATGTAAGCTTTAGTGTAACGATGTAAACATAGTAAATGATATTTAACAATGGGAAATACTTCTACCATATACAATGTACATCAATGGAATAGAAATTGAACTTGAAAAAAAAATCCCAAACTGTTTCAAAACATCAATATTTTCTTTATTCAATGACTATGATTGAGTACGTATTAACTAAATCGTAATAAACATATGTAGATATGTGAAATTGTGTATCTTGAAACTTTTTTCATCACACACCTGTGATAATAATAACAAACACACCTCTTGAAGAATTATAAAATATGAAAAGATATTTCCGATGTTTATATTTGAAAAGAAAAGCTAATGCGAAAACGTTTGTTATTCTTTATTTAAAAAAAGAAAAGAGAATTTATTTTTAGGAAAATAGAATCGATTAATAAAAACATGAATGCTTTATATTTATATTTAAATAAATCTACAACTGTGGGACTTATACTTATGAATCACATAAATTGTAAAGGAATTACCTAATCTTGTGTAAACAAAACCAAAGAAACTATTCAAATGTGTATAATTTCTTTAACTTCATTAAATATACCAATAGTAGCGTAAATCCTGCAAAAAATATGTATATTTGAATATTTTTTGAAACACTTAGTATGTAGGTCGCTCAAATTTATGTGAATGTGTTGAAAAATTTAACCTTAAAAGTTTCCCATAAGAAAAGCTGTGATTGGCATTTTATAAAAAAAGGATAATATTTTGATGAGGATGTCGTATTGTCATGTTCCATTTTCAGGTCATTGAATTGACCTAACTTGAAAGAAATATTTGGAAAATTGCCTAATTATTTACCTAATAACAAAGGCACAAAGCGGTTTCATATAGGTACATGTGATAAGTAGATATCATAATTTAATGCTGTCTTAAGTTTGCGTTCGCAATTGATGAGCATAGTGCGCTCGTTAAGGCCAATCTCCACACAGCCGACATCCTATTCTGATAAAAGTATGGGATGCACTTATGCAAAATTTAGTTAAACAGAAAGGGAGAAACAATCATCCTACGAATTTTGTCGTCTTCTGCAGTTATAATTTCCCCATCTGATTCTTCATCTGCCAGATGATTCCCCTCAAACGCAGATAAACTTGTTCATCTGATTTATGGCTTTTCATCTGCATTTGCATACTCTCAAAATAATCATACACGATATCGTTGCACACTACCAAATTTTCTTATAGGAAGTTTTTCTATGACGAATTGATTTTTATGGTTTAGTGATGAAATACACAAGTTAAATTTTTAACTTCTATACGAAGTATATAAAAGATAAAAAAATTTGTTTTGCAAATCTCCACGTTTTATAAGATTCTAAGTGGTTTGCAATCATTTTTATCCAATGTCTGTCTGTCTGTATATCACAACAAATGTTGTGATTAACTAAGGACTTCGATCACTCTGAATTTCCATATTCATATAGCTTTCTTTTAGAAAGGCTTTCGGAAGGTAACGTGATTTGAACATACGTATAGAAGTTCGTCGTTTTGCACTACAGCCTGTTTTTAGATATGATAGGAATTTAAGCCTTATGATAAAGTCTGAAAACACAATTTGGTACTACATTTTCCTATAAAATGGAAGGGAATGTTCTTAAATTTCCCATAATATTATAAATTGTGTGGGGAGAGACCCTGATGTTTTTATTCAGTCAATCCTAGCGAAAATTGCAAAAGTCCATCTCTTTTTACTTTTCTGATTTTCTCGTCAGAATAGGATGTCGGCTGTGTGGAGATTGGCCTTTAGCTGCTAACGAATAAATTTAATATTTTTATTATTTTACGTACTTCATGATTAACTTACCGACGTAAAATCAGTTTTAATTATTTTATCATTTCTTATATACATTTTATTTTTATCCAAATATTATTTTCTTTCTCTGTTTGATAAAATTATTTAAGGTGAAATTAATTTATCCGGAAATTATACAGATCCGGTAAATTTCTCCTACACATCGATGTGTAAACAAGATTATAAATTATATGAAAATTTTATTTAATTTGAATTTTTTAATGGTAATAACAAAATTTTTTCGTATTTTTCAAAATAAGCATTTTAAACGAAAATAAACAATTCTGTTTAAAAAAAAAAAAACACAAAAACAAATTTCTAGTATAATTAACAATATACTAAATTAAAATTAGCATCACCGACATCTGGGAAATTTGTCGCTAGCGATTTGAATGTGATAAGATCAAACATTAAATAGCATCCAGTAAATAAAATCCTCTGCTTTATTGTTAAATAAACATTGGGAAAATTTAAAAATAAAAGGAAAGAAAATTTTCACAGTGTTTTTTTTTCGATGGAAAATGAAAAATTCTAGTTTTTTATGGAATTTTGTTTTTAACAATTTTTGTTGTAAACAAAGTTTGAAGAATTTGATATAATTTCAAACTCTTGTGATCCAGGGTTTTCGAACAGGAACTTCATGCAAATAGCTTCAAAATAAAACGATTCTATTTAATAATAATATTACTAAAAATCACGTTTATTTAAATTGTAGCCAATTAGAAAATTAAAAATGACAATTAGACATTTTTAATAGAAACACAGAGTGTTTTAGTAAAAATCTGGAAACGTATTCATTATAGTCAATAGTTTCTAGTTAAAGCAATTACCTTTTAATCTGAGTTACTGAAACTATAAAGTATAAATCTTTTGAATGAAGAAGCTAAAAATCTGTTAGTTTCTAAGAACGGCAGTAAATACTAGATTACAGCTAATACCTTGCTTTGATAATTATACAAGCCTCATTTAGTTTTCATGAAACCATCGGCCTGTTACCAATATTTTTAAACTAATATTTTGTGCAGTGTTTCTATTAAATGTAATATAAAAAAATTTGCAATTATTTATTATCACTTCCTAGCAAATACAAAGAAGGAAAGTTACTTAAAACCAAATAAATGTAATTATTTTCGCAGCCCTGATTTTAATTCTTTAAAACATTCTTGAATAAAAACTAATTTTTATTATTTTTTTTCAAATAGATATTTTTATTTGTATAAATAAAAAACATTTATTCGGCCAGGAAACATTTAAAAATACATTAAAAATAAATCCCAAAATTTTTAGAACCCAAAAATTCCAAGAAAAACTGTGAAAAAATCTTTAATGAAAATCCTATTTAAAATTCTTTTCAGATTATGCTGTTTTAAATATTAATAAATTTTCATCGTGGAGTACAAACCCGATTGGATATGGTTGTAAAAATGACTGTGAAAAAGTATCTACAAAAATGATTTTCAATATTTGTAAATTTTATGAACTTATAACAATTATTTGTATTTTTCTGTTAATGGAAGGATTCAGTGAGGTAAGAATACATTTTCATTTTATATTGATACCTAATTGCTATTTTCTTAAAAATTTATTAACTTTAAAAAGAATTCCATTAAAAAAGCAGTTGTTAGTTAGTCTTTTTTATTTATATATAAATTATGATAAAATACACAATTCTGTATAGTATTCATATTCGGATCATAATATCACATACAAGAATTTTATTGATTACGTAAAAATGTTTTCGATAATTTTTTTAAGGCGAATATTTAAGTGGTAGTTGCAGAATATCTGGGAATTCCTATCTGTAGTTCTGACCTTTAATTTATTCAACCACGTACAAAGATAAAATTTCAATTGTTTCATTCTTCTGACTCCACATAGTCTACTAAAGGCCAATCTCCACACAGCCGACATCCTATTCTGACCAGAAAAATCAGAAAAGTAGAAAGAGATGGACTTTTGCAATTTTTGCTAGGATTGACCGAATAAAAACATCAGGGTCTCTCCCCACACAATTTATAATATTATGGGAAAATTATGAACATTCCCTTCCACTTTATAGGAAAATGTAGTACCAAATTGTGTTTTCAGCCTTTGTCATAAGGCTTAAATTCCTATCACATCTAAAAACAAGCTATAGTGCAAAACGATGAAACTTCTACACGTATGTTCAAATCACGTTACCTTCCGAAAGCCTTTCTAAAAGAAAGCTATATGAATATGGAAATTCAGAGCGAACGTGGTCTTTAGTTAATCACAACATTTGTTGTGATATACAGACAGACAGACATTGGATAAAAATGATTGCAAACCATTTAGAATCTTATAAAACGTGGAGATTTGCAAAGCAATTTTTTTATTTTTTATATACTTCGAATAGAAGTTAAAAATTTAACTTGCGTACACCATAAAAATCAATTTGTCATAGAAAAACTTCCTATAAGAAAATTGGGTAGTGTGCGACGATATCGTGTATGATTATTGTGAGAGTATGCAAATGCAGATGAAAACCCATAAATCAGATGAACAAGTTTATCTGCGTTTTAGGGGAATCATCTGGCAGATGAAGAATCAGATGGGGAAATTTGATCTGCAGAAGACGACAAAATTCGTAGGATGACTGTTTCTCTCTTTCTGTTTAACTAAATTTTGCATAAGTGCATCCCATACTTTTATCAGAATAGGATGTCGGCTGTGTGGAGATTGGCCTTAAGAGTTTAGACTGCCTACGCAGAGGAAACATCAGGGATTGTATACATGATAATATTTTATTTATTAGTGAAATGAATAAAATAATAAATGCTTTTATAATATAAAAATTGCCAATAGCATATCTATTGATCCGCTATAAAAATTTATGGCTTTGGCTATATGCAACAATTTTGCCTACGCCACTGAACTTTTGATTTGAAGCTTGATTTCAATAACATATACAATCATTAACGTCATCGATGTTAGCTTAAGACGCATTTAGCACTTCTAAAACTTATTAGTTAGAACTGGGAATACCATTGTAATATAATAATTAGTATCAATATTATTCGAAGAAATTTTCAATTTTGAAATTTTATAATGATGTTTTATTTTTTTCTTTAAAAACAGCAATTATCATCGGAATTGAACGAAGGTGAGTACTTTCAACGAAATTGTCAATAATATAATTTTATTTATCAATTTATCTATAAAATGATTACAAATGAAATATGACATTTCTTTGAAAATATTTCAAAAAAATTCTTAAAATTTATAATCAGTAGCTTTTTTTTAAATTTTAATTAAAATCGAAGCGATTAGATTTTTTAAAATCCCTCCCGTAAATCGATTGCCAACTAACAATTTTTCTTTTCATAAATAATAAAATACATGTACGGGTAACCCTCGCATAACGCGGTGTTGTTTAACGCGATTTACAAAATCATACAAATGATAATACGCAATCGCTGTCCACTGTCGCAGTTCAAAATGGAGATAACTTGAAAAATTTGATTTTGAGAAAACTGCATTGGATGTTTTAAATGAGTTTTTCAAATGTAGGTTTTCGAGTTAGATAAAAGTAATAAATAAGTTTCTTCCGGCTATGTGTACCTAAAAAAGTGGCAAGTGTTGCAATTTAAAACACGTAAAATGCCAAAATTTCATATTGCCAAATTTTATTTCAAACTAAAATTGTAATTTTTTTTGATTGTGTTTTTAGTTTGCCAAATAATATAAGACATTTAGAATAAAACTACGTGCTTAACTCCAAATCTTAAACTATCAAGATATCTCCGTACTAAACTGGCCCAGTGATATATGTAACACCGTTTCTATAACGCGGAGTATTTCTAAAATATAAGCCCCGCGTTTTACGAGGATTTCCAGTATTTCTTGTTATCATAAAATTCAAAAGAAATCTAATTTGATAGCAAATTAGATAATAGAGAAACATTCAAGAAAAAAGAAATATAAACTAAATTTAACGATTATTCTATATTATTAAATTTATATTTATTTATCGCATTTTTAAAGAACCTTTATTCCTTGAATATTTTCAACCGGGCTCGCTCACTCTGTCTGTTCTTGATCTTAGTTAATTTTTCACATATCGTGTCATAAACATAATTTTTATTAATTTTTTCCGCAATTTACACATGTGTATATAGGGTCTTTGTATCCTATTTTGTTTAATGTTTTTTTTCGTGTCATTTGTATTATCTGCCCTTGTTACTTGTTCAAAGGACAGAAACTCTTGATCCTGAAAAAATGTTAAAATAGAAGGCAAATGATTTAGAGAAAGGTTGTTGAACATAATACTGCTGTGTCCTAATTTAGGAGATTAATTGGTTCTATCTCAAAATTGTCGAAAGTCGAATAATTGTATTACATTATTTCGGGAAAATTCACACAATTGCAAGATTTATAGAGATTTATAAGATTTAAACTCGAAAATTACAAACGTCGCGACGAGACCAAAATTTAAATCTCATAAATTTGAAATCTTATAATGTATAGTATGCAGTGGCCGAAGTACCATACTATACATTATATAGTATAATATTAAATTGGTTTAAAAATCTAAGGGTTTTCGACTTTCCTTTCCCTCTAACCAGTCTACTTATTAGGACATAGTTCAACTCATTGGTTTGTACAGAAAGAAATTGGTGATATTTACTAGCTTAATTTTTATATTTCTTTTCTCGATGTTATGAATGAATTGAGTTCAACTGATACTCGAATTCCATCTAATAGTTTACTCTCTAATTGAAACTAGTTAAGTTTCCAAAACAATAATTCTATAAATATGATTATTTATTTATATTATGAATTATTAACCATAAATTCACTTAGAAAGTGCCAAATATATATGGTAAGTGTAGCTTTTTAAGGATATGTAAAATTGCAAACGAGTTCGTAAAAAAATTTGATTCAATTCTTGTATGTTAACTTATTAGCTCTTGGAAACATGTTCAAGTTCAGATGATTTAATTCTAATTCTTTTCAAAAAGAATCCCTTTTTTCATTAAGCTAATTTCTGGCCTTTTATCATACAGAATGGGTCGTAGATCCCTTTTTGTGTGTCTAGCACATTTCAAATGGAATTTCGTAGCTTTATATATACATTAATTAAATTGGCAAGTTTTTTACTCAACATAATAATTGAATTTCGATTTTTCGTGTTATACGTCTTTTCTCATACATGAAATTTAATGAATCAAATTTGAAATGTTAATGGATTATTTTTAATTAAATGCACATAAATACGAATTTCTGTTATCAATAGTATTACATTAAAAATACTACTCAACATATATTTAAAATATTGGATAATTGGATAATGGATAAACATTAGTATTAAGTTATTAAAATAATAATTGTTGTTTGGTGAATTTTCATTTTTATGTCACTATCTTATAATTTTCCAGCCCATGTAATCCTACAGTTAGGTGTCATATTCTAAGCGGATCAAATATTTTTACTTATTATATATTTTATTTTTAGTAAATAAGAATTCTAAGAAATATTACGGTTTTAGTTTATAGAACATGTTTAGGAAAAAAATGATTTATACTCGTACGTTTCATTTTTATTGCCAGGGACGCAAAACGAAAAAAAAAAATCATTACGTTAATTCTTTTTCGTTACGTTATTTGATTATGTAACGAACAAAAATGTTCATTTCGTTTTGAAATAGAAAAAAATTTTAATAAATAATTAAATTATTAATTTAAACTTATGCCCTAGACATACTACACGATTTATTCCAGTCGATTATTTTTAATCCAGATCATGTGACACATTCTGTTTTTCTGGATTAAAAGTCATTCACAATTATTTTTTGACATTTGTCAAAACTTTCTATAAAATTTTTTTTGGTTAGAAAATTTTGGAATTAAAAAAAAAATTATTTATGAATATGCAAACATCTAAAATCTAGAAGAAAAAAATTAAAAATATTATATTTAAAAAAAAAAAGAATCATTTCCTTCAAAATACAAAAAATTTGGAGCCGCCAAATACAAATCTGTTATTTTGTTCTAGTCTTTATTCTTACTTTTTCTTTTTTGAAAGTTTATATCTATAATATGAGCGGTATTACCAAATTTAAAAGCGAAAGCTTTAAAGCTTTTAACATTCAAAGAGCGAAACGTTCTCAATTATTCAATAATTTAGATTAAAATTCTACGTTATCTATCCACAATAATTGAGAAAATCTGGTCCGTTATCGAATTTTAACCGAGAATCGTGAGATAATTGAGATTATCGCTGCTAATATGTCTTTAGTATAACTATCCTCAATAATTTGAGAAAATCTGGTCCATTATCGAAGTTTAATCGAGAATCGTGAGATAATCGAGATTATCGCTGCTAATATGTCTTTAGTATTATACAATGTATATGTTAAAATTGTAGAAAACTAATTCACGAAGAAAATGAAAATCAAAAAAAATATGAAGCACGCTCACTCTTATCAAGAGTATCAGCTTGAACGTTAAGAGGAGTAGGACAGCAAGGAAATGGAACTTTAATAATTTTGATAAATAACCCTAATTCAATTCGTTAAAGCATTACCTTACGAATAACGTTTTGCAACCCTGTTTAATACACATATGTTTGCTTTAAAAAAAAATGGAACGAAAGGGAATTATTGAAGTATATTTTTATATTTATCAGTCAAAAAATATCAAAAAAAAAATAAAAAAAAATATAAAAACATTAATAAACTAATCGTAGGAGTGCGGTTTTTGATTGAATGATTCGTTTATACCTGACGAAAGTGTGATTTAATTTAGACCAAGTCCTTTTCGATTAACCTAATAATAAACGATTTTACCGATATAACTGAAGGCGTCACAAATTGTAAGATGTTTTATTGTCCTTTTATTAAAAAATAGAACATTTTTTGTATGAAATAAAAATACACAAAATTTCTATCAAATTAATAGAAAGATGTGAATGAAACGTTCTAGCTTTTTATTTTAACCTTAAAAATTTGAGTTATTATTGTATTTTAAATAGAAATGACGCACGAATGTTTTCCTTTATTTCAAATTTTTGCCTTTAAAAAATATATCTGTAGAAAGCTTATTTCGACACAAAATCGTAGATTCCAAATTGCTTTGCAGCTCTTATACTTTCCTGAGACAAACTTTAAAAGAATCTGAACTTTATCGATTCTCTGTTGAGACGGAAATTGGCTGCTTCTCCTTCCTTAGATCCGGATTAAGTCCTTATATTCAATTCTTTATTTAAATTATTAAAATTGTAATCGAAACAATATTCACTTGAAAGTATTATCTATATATTTTTGTACTGAATTTGAATGATATTTTAAATACTAATTATTGAATTTCATTTTGAAAACTAATTTTCAAATAATCCGTTAAAAATATAAAACAAAAAATAAAATTTCTAGCAAAAATTAAAAATTTTCCAATTGAAGAGATAACTTTTCCATTACGAATAAGATTTGTATTTATAAATTTCATATCTTATCTAAAAATGAATTCTGTGAAATTTGTACTTGAATAAAGTTGAAATGTAATTTATTTCTCAAGGAAAATACGTATGAAATTTAATAAAGACGTCTTTAAGTATGTAGTTTGGTTTTAAGGAAAACTTAAATCCAAGGAAGCTACAAATGTAATGTTAGAGTATTTATAACATATAATCAAATAACATTTTCACGCGTGCCTAAAAGTATCCGATTTGCATTTTCTTGAAGAAAATTTATATGTTTTTCACACATTTTGATTAGAGTTTGAATTCGAATCCCTTCGAAATACACTAGTTATGTTATTTTTTCTCGATTTTATAAAAGCATTTAAATTACATCAAATAATTTCTATATCAAATTTTTGTTAAAAATTTTTCTACAAAATCTAAAAAGATAAAAAAAAATGAAGTAAATTTTCAATTTAGATTTATCGACTGAAATAATCGCGTTCGATGAACACACACTTCAACTAAAAGTTCGCTGGCAATTGAATATAACCAATGGTAAGAAGAAAAAACAATCTTTATCTAAATGTGAATTAATAATTTATGTTTCTTTTCTTTTTTTTTTAATTAGAAACTACTTTAGATATTGTCGCAATACCACATAAAATGGAAAATTGTAGTCATAGAAGTTGTATGGCATATGGTATATCCAAGGTAAGATAACTAGCATTGCATGATGAATATCTTTTGCATCTTGCTTCTTTTACATTTTTGGATTGAAAAGAAGCATAAAAGAAAACCTAGGATTTTTTTCTGGAATTTTCTTAAACAACTAAAATTAACATAAAAACATATAGTAGCTTAAAATCGGCCTATAGCCGATTTTTTGATGCCCTATAGTAGAAATGGAACAGAAGAACAGTTAAAAGTAACAGTATTTCAAGGTTTCTTCTTCATAACTTTGTTTCCTTTCTTCAAAATTTCCTCTAATTTGCAGGTAATGTAGACACTACTAGCATAAATCTAATCTGCAAATTGTATCCAAATCGGATAATTAATTTTTAAAGTACATCAAAAAAACTATATTGACAGACTTATTTTCTCCTAGGATTATTTCTTACTTCACTATCCTTTGACCGATTTTGCTCAAATTTAACATGGTATCGTATATTTAAACATTTAACCAACGTAATTAATTTAAACTAAATTGATACACAAATTTTCGAATTAAATCCGAAAAACCATATAAAAAAATCGAAAAACTTTCTGGTCACCTTGGTTTTCGCTTAATAACTTCCCTCCCCCCGGTCGATTTTGCTGAAATGCAAGACCAAACCAAGTTAAGGATAAAGCAACTCACATTGTAAATTTCATCGAAATCGGACAACGGGTTTTTGAGTTATCTTGTATACGGACGGACTAACGGACGGATGGACATGCATAAATCGATATAACTTTTGATTCCTGACACAACCATACCCTTATAACCTTTCTACGACGATTATTTCGATGTGTTACAAATAAAGTGACAAACCTAATATACCCTCTGGTAATACCTACCATAGGGCATAAAAATCATAAATTAGAAAATGTGTTATGCTACATGATGCCTCTTGCATCCCATCTAAACCAAGTCTTATTGTATATTTTTAATTAATCAATTTTTCTACGTATTTTATTTAATTTTATATTTTTTCAACATTTGTAGATTTAATAAAAATATTTATTCTTGATGTTATTTCTTCGAAAAATATACAATAAGAAATTTATACAGAATTTTAATCAAACCATTATATTTTATTGACATATTTTTTTAATCGATTTAATCAATTTATTAAAAGCAAAAAATAACTCTCAAATACATAAATTTATCTGAAATTTTATTTTAACTTAGAAATTGGAAGAAATTAATTTGCCAAGAGATCCGATGTCAAACATTGAGCATAAAGAATGTTCAATAGAACTAGGCTGCCGATATACTGTTGAGGTATCGAATAGGAGATTTAGTAAAAATATAACAATTGAAATTCCAAGTAAGTATGTGGAAAATATTTTTCGAATCTATAATATTTTATTAAACACACTTTTTGGATTTTGGGGAAATAAAGGCTGTAGTATCATGGCCAAAGAGATAAATACCGTATTTGTGCGAGTAGTAATATAGTGTCTTTAAATA
Organism: Xylophagus ater; assembly: GCA_963422695.1. NCBI lineage: Eukaryota > Metazoa > Arthropoda > Insecta > Diptera > Xylophagidae > Xylophagus > Xylophagus ater. The sequence goes on along the minus strand of OY730479.1, from coordinate 41,376,022 downwards.
GGGACATTACAATTTTGTATCTTTATATGAACGAACCCTTAAACATTAATAATGACCTGTCAATGTCAAAACGTAGATTAAAGTCAACATTTTCATCATGGTAAAGTTCACGAACGAGCAACGCTTGCAAATTATTAAAAATTACTACCGAAAGTCCGAGTCAGTGGTCGCAACTTTAAGAGCACTTACTCCAATTTTCGGCCGTAATAATCGTCCCACCCGACAGGCTGTGCGTGCTATAGTGGATAAATTCGAATCAACATTTTCACTATTGGATGTTCCAGTGCCAACGAGACATTGTACAGCTCGCAACAATGAAAATATCGCAGCCGTAAGTGAATCAATTCAAAATGAGCCAAATCAGTCCATTTCACGTCGTTCTCAAGAATTAGGCATATCTCAAACGTCATTGTGGCGTATTTTGCGATAAGATCAAATTGACTCAAGAACTGAAACCACTTGACCATTTGAAGCGCCGAAACTTCTCCGTTTGTGCTCTGGCAAAACTGGAATAAAATCCAGAATTTCATCAAAAAATCATCTTCAGCGATGAAGCTCATTTCTGGCTGAATGGCTTCGTCAACAAGCAAAATATGCGTTATTGGACAGCAACAAACCCACATGTGCTTCAAGAGACACCATTGCATCCGCAAAAAATCACTGTATGGTGCGGTTTACATGCCGGAGGCGTGATTGGGCCGTATTTTTTCATTGATGCGAATGTTCGCCATGTTACCGTCAATGGAGAGCGCTACCGTACCATGTTGGAGGATTATTTTTGGCTACAATTAGATGAAATTGATATCGACGATATGTGGTTTTAACAAGACGGCGCTACAAGCCACACAGCACACGTTACAATCGATTTATTGAAGGAGAAGTTTGAATTGTTATGTCCTTAATGAAAGACCCTTTAGTATCTTGAGTTTGAACATGGTTCTCGGACTCAAATGAATCGAAAAATGATTTTTTTAAATGTATCAAAATTTAATATTTTTTATCTGAAAACTAGTTCCTATGTTTTATGTAATTTTTTAAAAGAAATAATCTTTAAAATAGGTTAATTTTCCCTACCAAAATTATTTTCTTCATTGTAATGATCATCCTGTAATCCCTAAGCAAGATGGACTACTGGTATTTCTGTTTTAATTTTGCCTCATAGAATTTGTTTAAAGAAGTTGTACTCTAAAAAACTATTAAATCTAATTTGGCAAGTTTATGTTCCCGTATTTAAACGTATTCGTATTAAGATATATATGAAAACTTCTTGTAATTCAGGAAAAGATAATCTTTTGTACATTTATCACTGAATCATCCGAGTCTCCCGTATATTCTGGTGATATGAAGAAAATATTGTAAATTATATTTTTAATTAGCAATGTTCGATATTGCAATTGTTATCATTTCTAATTAGAAGCGGTACAATAATGATTATATTGTGTTCGACACAAAATTGATTGATTTTCACAATAGTAGAAATAAAATTAATCATTTCCAAGAAATTGCCAACACCTGAAATAGTCGGTGACGATTTAAATTTAGATTTTATAATTTTTGGAATCAATATAAATATTTCAATAATAATATCGAAATCACAAAATTTTCATCTTAATATAATTTTTAGATTGTTTTGGTGAACTGTGTTCATGTTCACATTCAACGATTTTACCTGAAACAAGAGTTACAGCTGAAGTTTTATCAACGAATTTAATTAATGTCAGTTGGCACATAGATCCACAAAATTTGATGAAATCAAAATCTTCATTCTCCGATATAGAGCTAACCTATATATATATAAGGTATTTGAAATTCAATTAAATTGTAAGTATTTACTATATATTATTTTAATATGTATATATATAGTATAAGACAACAAAAAAATCCATCATTAACATGGGGTGGCCCACATACTAAGGTCGCCGATAAACATTTTCCAATTAATTTCACAACGAAATATAATAGTACTCAAGTAATTAATGGACATTCTACATTCAATACGTTAAGTTCAATGTTACCAGGATCACAATATTACATTCGTGCTCATGTAGTTGATAAAATCAATTGTCGTGGACCAGAAAGTTATTTTAATTTAATCGGTAAGTTTTAATATTTTCTAGAATAATTTTTAACTTCTATACGAAGTAACATATATAGTTACTAGAATCGAGATCGAAAAATCCCCACGTTTCATAAGATTCTAAATCGTTTGCAATCATTTTTATCCAATGTCCGTCTGTCGTCTGTCTGTCGGTTCGTCTGTCGTGTACAAGATTGCGGCCGCATTTTTGAAGCGATTTCCATGAAAATTGGTAAGAGCGGTTTCTTCCTCATGAGAACCATTTTATCAGAAGTTGGGTTTGATCGGTAGCCTCCGAACAAAAGTTCGGTTTTTTGTACTTTTACATGGTATTCTAACGTTATGTATGGACCAATTTCAATGAAATTTGGCATGATACACTTGCTCAATGAAAGAACAGTTGTGTCCAAAAATCAATTGAATCGGCTTACAACTTCGGGTAGTTGCCGAACAAAATTCAGATTTTTTGTATGAAATTTGGAACATAACTTTGGGTGTTCGGACGAAACTTCGAAATTTTTGTACAGAATAAATCATAAATTGTTGTACGAAATAATTGTATAGAGCTGTATAGAATCGTATAGAAGTTCCCATAGTGGTTTGTGCACTATAGTTTGTTTTTATTTTAAATATTAAAATTTTTATTTGCACAGTTCCGACCGTTAAAAATGAATCCCGTCAAGGATCCGACTCAGATCATTCGGTATACATTTTATAAATTTAATTAATTTTTTAATTAATTTCCGTTTCTTTTTTGGAATTAGCAAATTTACGCAATAATTATACCAATAGCACTTTTAATTTTCATTGGTATTTGTGTTGCTCATTATATATTTAAGAATGTACGAAAAGAAAATCCTGCCAATAATTGGAGAAGTATTTATCACCAAACTCCGTCAAGGTAAATTTATTAAGGAAATAATATATTTTCTATATATTTATTCAATTTATTGATTTTCAGTAGTGTAAGACCAATTTCAATGGAAGAAAATTTTCTTTACACAGATAAAGATATTTTGGTATGAATACATTCTATTTCTGTTTCCATAAAAAGTTATATATACACAATATATGCCTTTTTGATATCTACAAAAATAGGAAGCCCAGGAAAAAGGAAAAGCCGATGTCTTTGAAGTGCCACAAAATAGTATAACAATTGGTTATGAAATTGGTAAAGGTGCTTTTGGTCGTGTATTCAAAGCAAACGCACAAAATATATTTCGGATACCGGGTTCAATGATTGTTGCTGTGAAACAACTAAAAAGTATATACAATAAATAGGGTAAACACTCCAGTGGTGGGTCGATGGTGGACGATTGAAAACATATTAAAATATTGAGGAGGAGAAGAAAACTAAAACATGGCATTTTATTGATTTCATATTATATAGCGTGATTCATTCTTTACTTAACACGGGCTATACAGCAATTTTGCTTATTAACGTAGCCAATAAGCCAGAAATGAGCCTCATCACTGAACAAAATTTGGCTTGAAAATTCCGGATTTTCTTTCTAACACAATTGAACGATTTGTAAACGTTGTTCAGATGTAAGTCTTGACATGATGAATTGCCATACAATACTGAACAAAAATGACAAATGAGAATGACACTAGTCACGCGTGATCTGTCAAAAAAACCCTATTGAAAAAAAAGTAAGGTTTGAATCACACGTTAGTAGAAGATGAATATTCAATTTATTTGAAACACTTGTCACATTCGTTCCTGGGCTCATCATTGATTCGTTTACCCTATGTACATAAAAATAAGCAAATATAAAATTAAATAATTATTAAAATTAATTTAGAACGACCGACAGCCGATGAAGTTGAAGAATTTTTAGGTGAAATTTCAACAATGAAAAATGTTGGACGTCATGAAAATGTTGTAGCTTTACTGGGATGTTGTACAATTAAAGAGCCATTAATGATGATTATGGAATATGTTGGACAAGGAGACCTTGTAAATATATTATTATCTATGTTTTTTTTTTTAAATAAAATAGTTAATTTTTTTCGTATAAAAATAGTTACAATATTTACGAAATGTAAGAAAAAAACATATGGAAATGCATGGTAGACATGAACTTATTGAAAGCTCAGATAGTTTTTTAATGAATCCATTATTAGCACCACAAGGAAGATATTTAGATTTACGATTATCAAGGTATGTCTGGAAATAGGACTTGTTTCAATTGATTTTATATTAAAAATATTTCTATAGTACTTCGGGAACATCAGAAGGTTCATATATTACACAGCCAGATATGAATGCAACAGTATTAAGACCTTCCGTAACAGAAAGTATATTCTCGTCATTAGTATTATATTTAGTATATTATTTTTAATTCATTTAATGTTTTTTTTTATAAACAGCTATGTATACTATGTTAAGTCAAAGTAGTAATTTATCAAATTGTAGTAAAACATTAGATTATGTAGTTGATAATAAAGAACTACATAATTTTGCTATACAAATTGCTAAAGGTATGCGACATCTTGAAGAAAAGGGTATCACACACAGGTGAGTTTTATTTTTTAATTTAATTTAATTAAAAATATTTCATTTTTAAGAATTTAATAATAAAATTTTAGAATGAAATTTTGAAAATATTTCACATTCCAATTGAATTAATATTAAAAAAAAATCATGAACAGAAAAATATTTTGCTATATTATTTTGTATGAAACGATTCTCTGTCCTATCTTTGTTTCTCAAGGATTAAATATCTCAAAGAATCTGTAATGAATTCTTTAATTATTATTTTTATTAAATATTGGTCCTGTAAACCATTTTGTTTTTCTCTTTTTATACGAGATTTCTTAGTAGCCTTTTGTAGCGGTTTTTACCTTTTCATCTGAATATTGAATTACAATTTAAAATGTTGTCATTAGCAATCAAATTTAATATTTACAAAAAAACAAAAAAAAAGAAATTTGAACTCGTCCTCCAAAAAAGCTTCTTTTTTTTTAGAACCAAATTAAATATTCGAAATTGGCGAAAAAGCGAAATCATTAACTTCTTTACAGTCTAGAAAATATTCAAGATTTACATTTTAAATGAAAAACAACGATAAAGAACAAAGTAGAATTCTTATAAGATAGACCGCAATCTTTTTAAACAAAATTCCAAAAAAAAAAAAATTAATTAGATATTCCCAAAGAAAACTTAAAGCAATTAACAATTTACTTGATTGTTTGAGAATACAATTTTTCATAAGAATATGTTATTTAATTTTGAATTTAAATTCGTGATTTCCTAACTTGTTTTGGTATTATATTTAAGTAAACTTAGCCAAGGAGGAACGAAGTTATAAAGGAAAAATAGTACCTTCACAACGTTTTTTCGTTTTTTTTCTTGGTTTTTCAGATTTAATTAGACAAGTTATGAACCTCCCACAGATTTAATAGTAATGCTATTGGATTCAGGTATTCTATTGATGCAAGAAACTTAGAAAAAAGCCTATATGAACTCATACTTAGGACATCGTCATTTTAAAATCATTGAAGTCGTCAAATTCCATTTATACTTATGGTATAATAGCAAGAATTAGGTTAAATACCTATTTAAAGTTTCTACACGTCCTTTTTTTATTTAAATTTTTATGAAATTCCCCTCATTTTTTCTTCTGTTCATCATTCATTTAATATTTGTTATTTTTCATTGAAATTAAAAACAAATTTATGTAAATTTGATTATTTTCTTAAAATTTAGGGATTTAGCCGCCAGAAATATTCTCATTGATGAAAGAAAAATATTAAAAATATCAGATTTTGGTTTATCAAGAAATGGTATTTATGTAAACACACGAAATAAAAAGGTAAATCATTTCTTTTCTTTGGCAAAAATTATTAAGAAATAAAAATAATTACATTAAAAATAGCTACCACTAAGATGGTTATCAATTGAAGCAATTCGAGATAATTTATATTCTAGTAAAAGTGATGTATGGGCTTTCGCAATAGTTCTATGGGAAATTGGTACATTAGGTAAGAAGCAATTATGAAAAAAGTTAATATATATATTTTTTTTTGATTTAAAATTTAATTTCTACCATATTAAAGGTGGTTTTCCATATCCAACAATAAGCAATCATGAATTACTATCATTTTTATCGTCTGGTCAAAGATTAGAAAGACCCGAAATATGTACAGAAACACTTTATAAATTAATGTTAAATTGTTGGGAAGAAAATTCCGAAAAACGACCATCCTTTAATGAAATATTTAAATTGTTACAACCCCAAAGTCAAACCAAAATTTATGTTGATTTTAATAGTTTAGGATCAGATTATGTTTTTCCACCAACAAAAGAACAAGTATTTGAGAATAATCATAAAGCACAACTACAATCGAATTAAATTAAAATATTTAATTCGCTTAGAAAACTTAGAACAACAAAACTTTAAAATATAAAAGAAACTATTTGCTGTGATTTTAAAAATGAAAACAAAAATTAGTATTGATGATAAATCACTTATATTAAATTAAACATCAATTTTTTATATTGTGAATAAATATTTGTTATATTTTTATGGTATTTAAGAAAAGAAATGTTTTTTTTATATACATTTCATAAAAAAAAGCTCGCATGCCGTATTGATAAGAATTGTTTCGAGCTTTTTTGTTTAATATTATTCATAAAAAGCCGAATTTACAGAAGTTTTCAAATTGATGTGAAATACAGTCATCCTTCAACTTGCGCCGAGGTTATTATGTACCAATAAAACAAAACACATTGGAAATACACGAAAAAACTTACTTTTTGATTACAAAAAATCGCGCCATACCAATCTCCTAGATATCTCATTGGGGGCTTTTAATCTACTTGTTTAAAATTTTTTTTTAATTTTTCGCGATCTAGGACTTCAGACGTCTTTATATTGATGAGAAGTTATTAGATGTACTGAAATCAAACATTCATTTTAAAGTTTTAATAGTAACCGACTGATCATGCAAATAAAACCAGCGCAGTTTAAGGAATAAGGGCCAATCTCCACACAGCCGACATCCTATTCTGACGAGAAAAATCAGAAAAGTAGAGAAAGATGGACTTTTGCAATTTTCGCTAGGATTGACCGAATAAAAACATCAGGGTCTCTCCCCACACAATTTATAATATTATGGGAAAATTAAGAACATTCCTTTCCATTTTATAGGAAAATGTAGTACCAAATTGTGTTTTCAGACTTTATCATAAGGCTTAAATTCCTATCACATCTAAAAACAAGCTATAGTGCAAAACGACGAAACTTCTATAGGTATGTTCAAATCACGTTACCTTCCGAAAGCCTTTCTAAAAGAAAGCTATATGAATATGGAAATTCAGAGCGAACGTGGTCCTTAGTTAATCACAACATTTGTTGTGATATACAGACAGACAGACATTGGATAAAAATGATTGCAAACCATTTAGAATCTTATAAAACGTGGAGATTTGCAAAACAAATTTTTTTATTTTTTATATACTTCGTATAGAAGTTAAAAATTTAACTTGCGTAAACCATAAAAATCAATTCGTCATAGAAAAACTTCCTATAAGAAAATTTGGTAGTGTGCAACGATATCGTGTATTATTATTGTGAGAGTATGCAAATGCAGATGAAAACCCATAAATCAGATGAACAAGTTCGTCTGCAATTGAGGGGAATCATCTGGCAGGTGAAGAATCAGATGGGGAAATTAGAACTGCAGAAGACGACAAAATTCGTAGGATGATTGTTTCTCCCTTTCTGTTTAACTAAATTTTGCATAAGTGCATCCCATACTTTTATCAAAAGAGGATGTCGGCTGTGTGGAGATTGGCCTTTACTGTAGTTTAAAAAATATCTAGATTTTAAAGTTTAGTTTTTTGTAAATACGATTAGGATAAGTAATATGAAATATTTAGCTTTTAAATTCATTAATTTTTGCTTTTAAAATTCTGCAAAATATAACAAAATAACAAAATTGGTTACATTCAAACTAAATTTTCCACACGTATGATCTTTAACGAACATTACTGATTTTATTATTTTAATTATATTATTCCTTAGAAAGTATTACAATATTTTAAGGTACACAGTCTCGGATTCACGCATCCTGATATTCTCTATCATAGATTTGAAAGATAGTTTCCTTATTTTTATATGAAATTATTTTAAGTTAAGATTATGAGAGAAAGAAGTAGTAATTTGATATTTATTATAGCTGGAAAGGAACTTGAAAATTTCTAATTATGAAAGCGACCATGTAATTCTATAATACTGATAAATACTTAATCATTTCATTATTCTATATAATCGTGTTTATATTAAGCATAATTTGCAATTACTTAATTAATTGTTATTTATTTATAAGAAGAAGAAAATTCATTTCCAATCAAAGTTATTAGCAAAATATTGTATATAATATATATATATATAGTGGCAGAAATTTGATATAATGATTTGGCATAGTTTAAGACAATTCGAGAAACTACAAACAATTTTCTAAACTTCATTCTTCTGATTAAGATTTCAGTAAATTCTTCTTTTAGAGACCTTTCTATAAAATTAACTTACTATAAATTGTTTTGAAATTCAAAACATTCAAAATTTGAATGTATTAAATTAGCAATTGGCCAAATTACCGCGACTCCGACGTATTTAGACAAATTTTTATTTATTTTTTTTTTTTTTTCATTCTCTATTAGCCTAGGAATTGTATACCGTTTAAATGCAAATATGTATTTAGGATCAAAGTACATCCTTACTCCAAATTTTTGAAATTTGTGTTGGCACGTGTTCTGCAACGCATGTCCAAAAGTAGTTTTACAAATGTTTGAAAATATTTTTGTGATATTCTTTTCTTTGGTTCCAAGAATTTCTAATTTGGAGTGTGAAATTCGTAAAATTACAAATTATGTTTAATATGAAAATGAATGTCTTAAGAAATTGTTCAATTTGGAAACTACTATAAAACTTTTATCTAAATTGGACAGAAAACAATGGTACCTAATTCTGTAAACAAAAACTCTTGCATTTTATAAAAAATATCCTTCCAGATAAGATACACTGGAGAACTTTTATACTTCTTAGTTATGTGTTAATATTAGTGCAATATAAAAACAATTTATTTTCTATATTTTACATTATTTTAAGTATTAGCTAAACTTTTTTTTTTTGATATTCGAATTTATATCTTGAAAATTAAGTACAAATATGACAATTGTACAAAACTTTTTCAACATTTAATCAAACTTTAGAAAATTTACAGAAAGCGGGAAGAATTCTGATTATTTAGAATACGTTTTTTTTATCTTTAGGACATGTCAGGAAAAACGCTAAATACTAAATAGCATTAAAATAAGGTAAAATCATGTTTTTCATTGGAGTAATCTTTGCCATCATTAGATTTTCATTCAAATTGAGAATTAAAATTTTTTATATCAAAAGTTTTATTACATCTAGAATAAATTAAAAGTTTAAATATTTCATTTAAAATATTTTTTTCGTGCTAATTGTAATTGGACCAATATTACCAAGTTTTAATTCCAATTTTGAATTAAATATTTTGTTTGGCTTAAATTTTGCCACACAATAATAAAATCAAAATTGCCTTTAAACGAATTTTAATCAAATAGATTAAAATATAAGAAGTTTTATTGTGTTTTTGAAGTTATACATGCGTTGGTGTGTTTTGTGTGATGTTAAAATTTTCTAATATGTAATTTGTATGTAATTTATGAATGGAAAATTGAGCTTAATATGTTTGAAAAAATACAAACTGAAATGATAAATCTTTTTGGCCATATATAAAAATATGTAATATTTTTTTTTTGATTACATATGCTATAGTATACATAAATGTAAGATTTAATTTTATAAATATAAATAAATTGTAAATATTTGATATTAAATAAAGATTTTGTTCTAAATATTTGATATGAATAAGTTTTGTTGTTTTGTTTTAAATCTAAACACATAAAAACTAAATTATGATTAATATGTGTTATGTCCTTTAAAAGATTCCTAATCCCTGATAAATGAAATTTGCTTTTTGTGGCCATAACGTGACTTGCACAAGCCTTATAGAACAATATAACACTGATTAAAATTTCAAGACTAAAGGCCAATCTCCACAGAGCCGACATCCTATTCTGACGAGAAAAATCAGAAAAGTAGAAAGAGATGGACTTTTGCAATTTACGCTAGGATGACCGAATAAAAACATCAGGGTCTCTCCCCGTACAATTTATAATATTTTGGGAAAATTAAGAACATTCCCTTCCATTTTATAGGAAAATGTAGTACCAAATTGTGTTTTCATACTTTATCATAAGGCTTAAATTCCTATCATATCTAAAAACAATCTATAGTGCAAAACGACGAAACTTCTATACGTATGTTCAAATCACGTTACCTTCCGAAAGCCTTTCTAAAAGAAAGCTATATGAATATGGAAATTCAGAGCGATCGAAGTCCTTAGTTAATCACAACATTTGTTGTGATATACAGACAGACAGACATTGGATAAAAATGATTGCAAACCATTTAGAATCTTATAAAACGTGAAGATTTGCAAAACAAATTTTTTTATTTTTTATATACTTCGTATAGAAGTTAAAAATTTAACTTGCGTAGACCATAAAAATCAAATCGTCATAGAAAAACTTCCTATAAGAAAATTTGGTAGTGTGCAACGATATCGTGTATGATTATTGCGAGAGTATGCAAATGCAGATGAAAACCCATAAATCAGATGAACAAGTTCGTCTGCAATTGAGGGGAATCGTCTGACAGATGAAGAATCGGATGGGGAAATTATAACTGCAGAAGACGACAAAATTCGCAGGATGATTGTTTCTCCCTTTCTATTTAACTAAATTTCGCGTAAGTGCATCCAATACTTTTATCAGAATAGGATGTCGGCTGTGTGGAGATTGGCCTTAATTTGATGCGCTAAGTTCTCATTATTTAAAAGGAATCCATTTCTCGTTAGGAATAATTCGTTCACCAATTATCGCTGAAACTAATCGTACTAAATACCTGTTATTGGGGTCTTCGGAATCCGATTTGACTATTTTCCCCAAGAGGTCTAAGAAAGTTGTGTAGTTTGTTATACCAGATATTTTTTGCTTTATAATTTTTTAAAGCTAATCTATCAAAGACGTCACTATATTATATTATTACGGGATAAAAGCAAATATTGGCAGAAATGTTGAGAAAGGATTATTATCATACGGAAGAGATTCTTTATTAAAAGTAAATTTTCTTAAAAACGTGATATACGCTTTAAAAAGATGTATTTACAGAGAATTTTAATACTACACCATTATTGAAAAGGAAATTGTTTTTCGTAGAAAAATATACAACAAAAATATGACCTAGTTTTGTTTTCCTTTTCGAAAAAAAAGAGTATGAGTTTGATTGAACGTTTATTATGTTGCCTAAACCAAATTTTATCAAATATAATATAAAATGTTAAATGTTTGTAGTTAATCACAATTGTTTAGGATATTCAAAGATTTGCATTACAAAGAATATTTGTAATACATATTTTAAATTATGTACATATATTACTGTACATACTGAAGGGAATTGCATATTAAAAAAGCACACATTCTTTTATTTTTCAATATGAATCCCATTTTTTATTTATGTAGGGTGTTTCAATAAGAAATTATATTTCGGGTTGTGACGATGCCATTTGTCTGATATTCTATAATACAATGTATACGAGTCCAAATTTTATAATAAAATAAAGAACGGTTGAATTTTTTTATAATTTTGTGTTTTAATAGTAAACCAAATCGGCTAGTTTTTTGTAAGGAAATAAATATTTCATTAATTTATTTCCTTTCCAAAACTTGCGGCATGGTTGCTCTGTTAAATATTTAATATACTAGGTGGGATGAAAAGTAACCTCCTTGGGAATGAAAAAAAAATTTTTTTTAAATGTTTTTTTATTTTATTCAATATAGTCCCCTTTTAGCTCGATATACTTATTCCAGCGATTTTCCAACTTCTTGATCCCGTCCGAAAAGTAATTTTCCGGAAGTTCTGCAAAATACTACTCCGCGGCGTCGATGATTTCCTCGCGTGAGCTGAATTTTTTATTGATGAGTCAGCTTTTGAGGTTTGAGAAGAGATAATAGTCCGAGGGAGCCAAATCGGGCGAATACGGTGGACAGCAATTGGAGCCGTAAGTCATTGATTTTAGCCGTGGTTGCAATGCTCTTGTGCATTGTCTTGCAAAAACAAAATTTTTTTCGCTTCATGTGAGGCCGTTTTGCAACGATTTCGGCCTTCAATCGCTCCAATAATGCACAGTAATATTCGCTGTTGATGGTTTTTCCTTTTTCGAGGTAGTCCACGAAGAGTATGCCATGACAATCCTCTGTAACCGCATCGGAGGGCCTGCCGCTGCGGACTTGATCGGTAGTGGAGTTGCGGACACCACGAAACTCTCGAAACCAATATTTGACGGTGTAATCTGACGGAGCATTAGCCCCATAAAATTTATCCAACTTTTTTTTTGTTTCCTTCGCCGTTTTGCCTCTCAAAAAATAATGTTTTATGAGAGAACGAAAATCGTGATGCCAAACACGTCAACAACAATCGGCTGTCAAAACAAAACTAAAGACAGTATCGCACTGAAATTTGGCATGTCTGCCTAAATATGAACGGACTTCAAGGCACCATGACCTTTTTTGCAGTAGCAGCGCATTCTGGCGGTCAAGGAGGTTACTTTTCACCCCACCTAGTAGTTCTTTAAATACCTAGCTATAGCTTTCAGATTTTTTTGATTTTTTAAGCACTTTGTAAAAATTCTTAATATCACCAGTTAAAATTTTTTGAAATTCTGAATGTGTTCGCTTGGATTAAGCGTGTTGTCTGTAGTAAGAGTCAAAATAATTTTATTCCAATAAACCTTAAAAATGTATTTAGGTCAAAATAGTAGTCGAAAATGGCTTTTAAAATAATTTGGCTATAGTAAAAAGCCTTCATTTCCCAAATTTTTATAATTTGCAATTCAAAGTTACAACATTTTTTAAATTGCCACAGTCATTTTATCCTAAAACTGGAAAGTTCTTCGTTTTATCGAACTACTTTTTTTTCAATTTCAATAGAAATTTAGTAATCAAAACAATTTTATGCTAGAATTGCAATAATCGCTTAAAGCTATTTGCTTAGTGGGAATTGCATCGAGCCGTCTTGGTTTTTAAACTCGCTTCAAACTACTGGATCCAGTGATTCTTTCCAAACCGGTTTTAGAATTGCACTCTCATTATTATAACAACGAATATAAAACTGGTTATAACCTCGACATTACTAATAACAATTTCCTACTCTTTAAGTCTTTAACAATAAGAAAACAAAACTTTAGCTTTTTTTTTATTGTTGTAGCTAACCAATTTTTTCCATATTTTCCACTCATGACCAAAATATTTACTTTAGTAAAAAAACTCTTGTCCAAGAAAATTAATAGAATCGACTTAAACTTGAAAGTGTATCGAAATAACACTTTCTAAAAATGCATTTTAATTCTGTATGAAAAATATTTAACCCCACGACTCCATTGGACTTATTTCAAGACTTAATTTCAGTCTACGGGCGCCATTTTGAAGACATTAAATTTGTAGGTGGGCAGTTGATGTCCTGACATTTTATTTGTAAAAATGCCGTTGACGAAGAAACAATGCAATTTTTGCTGCATAAATTTATTATAAAAATATTTTATATATGTTGTTTCAACTAAAAACGCGTTACGGTTGACAGGAATGAATGTTTTTTTTTCATCAAAAAAAGGTTCCAATTAAAAAATTATTAATATTTCTAAAATTTTTTCATAAAAAAAATTATTTTAAAATTAAATTGTTGAAATATCAATCCTTCCCGGAATTGTAATTAGTAGAAACTAGACTCAAGATATCAAAAATTTCTCAAAAAAATGCATTGCAGTACGTCAATGCAATAAAGATTCTTTCTAAAATTCATCCCCTGATCATTACGAATATTTCTAGTACTTTTATCATAAAATGATACGAATTTTAAACCAAATTAATTTTTAAATGAAATTCACTAAATTGTAAACATTTTATTGCTGTCCTATGAAGGCGCCAAATTAATTTTTTCTAAAAAAAAGTCTAAAAATTATAAATATCTGAAATATCAAGAAAAACCTATTGCAATTATATACATTCGTATGCATTCAATTCATTGTTACCATTTTTAATTTCAATACGTCAAAAATAAGTCTGGAAAAAAGTCTTCCTCAAAAAAGTCTATGTTTATGTCGGACTTTATGTCCGACTGAAATTATATCCAATTTTTAGAGTCTCCATTGGACTTTTTTTCAGTCCGACTGAATATATGTCTTCAAATAAGTCCAATGGAGTCGTGTGGTAAGAATATGTATTATGGTTTCCCCTACCAATTAGTTTTCTTTAAATAAAAGCTCAAAAATTTCGAAAAATACTTATTTTATTTCAAAAAGTATATTTGAGTTGTGCTGATCAGAAAACTATGGATCGTTGGAAGAATAAAATTGCTGTTGTGACTGGCGCTAGTGCAGGAATTGGTGTCGCCATTGTAAAAGATTTTCTTAAATCCGGTATAATCGTAGTCGGATTAGCGAGACGTGTTGATCGTATGCAGGCGATTAAAGAATCATTACCGAAAGAATTACAAAAATCTTTTCATTTCACTAAGTGTGATGTTTCCGATCAAAATAGTGTTAAAGAAGCATTTTCATGGATCGAAAAACAACTCGGAAGTGTTCATATTTTAATTAATAATGCTGGAAAAATGACTTTCGGTAATCTTTCGAATAATGCCAGTGATATTAAAAGTGTTTTAGATATAAATGTTCTTGGTACAGTTTATTGTACTCAAGAAGCTGTTCGCTCAATGAAAGCTGGTAATATCGATGGTCATATTGTATTAATTAATAGTGTACTTGGTCATACAGTACCAAAAAATACACTATTTAATATCTATCCTGCAACAAAATATGCAATAACTGCTATGGCAGAAATATATAAAAATGAACTTGAATCAGATGGAACCAATATTAAAGTTACAGTAAAATAGAAATTTACAATGAAATTTTAAAAAATTTATTAATTAAACACATTTTTTTAAAAGAGTATAAGTCCTGGTGCAGTTGCAACCGAACTTCTTGGCGATGTTACAAAATTGCCAAAATTGAAACCATTTCCCCAGTTAAATCCAGAAGATGTTTCCGATGCTGTTTTATATGTGATTGGTACAAAACCGCATGTACAAGTAAATTCATTTAAAACACTTCTTAAATTTTTATTTAAATAAAATTTTATTTGTTTCTGGATTAGATAAGAGAATTGACAATTCAACCAATGAAGGAATTATTTTAGGAAGTTAATGTAATCATCGAAAATTATAAAATCTGGTGGACTAACTTTTCGGTGAATTTCAAAAAGTAGAGGTGATAACCAGTCAGTAAAGATGATGTAATTTCTCGACCTTTTTCGGTCAATAATAAAAATTTTTTTAAAAAAATCTAATTATGTAATTTTATTATGGAATACGGAGAACTTACTCACTACCTGTACTACTCACTATACAATGCTATTATTAATTTCTAATCATATGAATCTACTTATGGTAACTGGCGATGTTAAAATCTAAAAGAAGGATAATTATTCTGTTAATTATTGTGAAAGATACTCGTCATTAAATAGGAACTTTGATTATGCAACATCTACTATATATAAAACTTTCTAAAATATCCAGCAACAATATTTGAAATTATTTCAAATCCTGATAAAACTGAAATACAAACTTCAGGATGACCAAAAAATACAAATGAATGTTGGATGATTGGATCATCTCCTCCGCCGGGTCCAAAAATGAGTTATTAGAGTTTCAATCTATCAAAACTATTCCAATAGCTCTAGCTAAAACAGGTAGATATGGTTTCGAAGAACATGGATGAAGCATTGGTTTTTGAGAAGCTAAAATCTACCCTGCAATGCGAGGGCTGCCTGTATTGTATTTAACAGTTTGTATCAGAGATGCAAACCGGTTTCTTTGAACCACTTTGAACCGAACCAAAACCACTGAACCATCGAAATTTTCCGAACAAAAACCAAAACCAAAACCAAACCACTTTTAAAATGATTCGGTCGAACCAAACCAAAACCAAACCACTTTTAAAATTAATACTTGAACCGAACCATAAACCGAAATTTTTCTATTGGTTTATGGTTCGGTTCAACAGAAAAAATTGTCCTATAATTTACATTTTCCTTTTAAAAAAACTAAAAAAGTCTACTACATTTTCTTATAAAAACGATGGTTAATCAACATTCAACAGTTTGCCAGTTTTCAAATTTGCTTTTAACGAGTAATCAAACACGACATAGTTTTTCGTTTAGTGAAATCATAATTAAAATAAAAACAGAAACAAACACAAGAAGGAAGAATATACTTAAAATTAAAAGATATAAAATTCATATCTAAATGACAAATGTAAGCAAGTCTGTATATTTTTGAGTTTAATAATAATTTTTTTAGTATTTCCTAAAAGAAAATGTCAGGCAACAAAGTTAAAAATTACCCGGTTTTTAAAAAAATTTGTTTGTGATTCAATAACAAATAGCAGTAAGTACAATGAATGCTGCATTGTTATGACAAATAATCACCCAGAAAATTTAATGCGGCATCTTAAAAAAAGCACTCCGAATCCTATGACATAATTGACACGAACCGAACAAAAAAACAGCTGAAAAAAATTTGCCAAGCAAATCTACATTGGCTTCCTTCGTTTCTGTCACAACAACTAGGAACAAAGACATATTAGTTCAGAACCAAAACCAAAACCAAACCAAAACCAAAACCAAAAATTATGTAGTCTTTAAACCAGAACCAAACCAAAACCAAATTTTGAAATATTTAGAAACCAAAACCAAACCAAAAAGACTCTTTTACAGTTGGTTCGGTTTTGGTTTAAGCATAAACCTTCTTTTTGGTTTTTGGTTTGGTTTTGGTTTCTAAATATTTCAAAATTTGGTTTTGGTTTGGTTCTGGTTTGGTTTTGGTTTTGGTTCAGAACAAATATGTTTTTTTTCTTAGTTGTTGTGACAGAAACGAAGGAAGTCAATGTAGATTTGCTTGGCAAATTTTTTTCTGCTGTTTTATTTGTTCGGTTCGTGTCAATTATGTCGTAGGATTCGGAGTGCTTGTTTTTTAAGATGCCGCATTAAATTTTCTGGGTGATTATTTGTCATAACAATGCAGCATTCATTGTACTTACTGCTATTTGTTATTGAATCACAAACAAATTTTTTTAAAAACCGGGTAATTTTTAACTTTGTTGCCTGACATTTTCTTTTAGGAAATACTAAAAAAATTATTATTAAACTCAAAAATATACAGACTTGCTTACATTTGTCATTTAGATATGAATTTTATATCTTTTAATTTTAAGTATATTCTTCCTTCTTGTGTTTGTTTCTGTTTTTATTTTAATTATGATTTCACTAAATGAAAAACTATGTCGTGTTTGATTACTCGTTAAAAACAAATTTGAAAACTGGCAAACTGTTGATTGTTGATTAACCATCGTTTTTATAAGAAAATGTAGTAGACTTTAAAAGGAAAATGTAAATTATAGGACAAATTTTTTCTCTTGAACCGAACCAGAAACCAATAGAAAAACTTCGGTTTATGGTTCGGTTCAAGTATTAATTTTAAAATAGTTTTGATCTTGGTTTGGTTCGACCGAATCATTTTAAAAGTGGTTTTGTTTTGGTTTTGGTTCGGAAAATTTCGATGGTTCAGTGGTTTTGGTTCTGGTTTGGTTTTGGTTTTGGTTCAGAACAAATATGTTTTTTTTCTTAGTTGTTGTGACAGAAACGAAGGAAGTCAATGTAGATTTGCTTGGCAAATTTTTTTCTGCTGTTTTATTTGTTCGGTTCGTGTCAATTATGTCGTAGGATTCGGAGTGCTTGTTTTTTAAGATGCCGCAATTAATTTTCTGGGTGATTATTTGTCATAACAATACAGCATTCATTGTACTTACTGCTATTTGTTATTGAATAACAAACAAATTTTTTTAAAAACCGGGTATTTTTTATCTTTGTTGCCTGACATTTTCTTTTGGGCAACACTAAAAAAATTGTTATTAAACTTAAAAATATACAGACTTGCTTACATTTGTCATTTAGATATGAATTTTATATCTTTTAATTTTAAGTATATTCTTCCTTCTTGTGTTTGTTTCTGTTTTTATTTTAATTATGATTTCACTAAATGAAAAACTATGTCGTGTTTGATTACTCGTTAAAAACAAATTTGAAAACTGGCAAACTGTTGATTGTTGATTAACCATCGTTTTTATAAGAAAATGTAGTAGACTTTAAAAGGAAAATGTAAATTATAGGACAAATTTTTTCTCTTGAACCGAACCAGAAACCAATAGAAAAACTTCGGTTTATGGTTCGGTTCAAGTATTAATTTTAAAATAGTTTTGATCTTGGTTTGGTTCGACCGAATCATTTTAAAAGTGGTTTTGTTTTGGTTTTGGTTCGGAAAATTTCGATGGTTCAGTGGTTTTGGTTCGGTTCAAACGAGTTCAAAGAAACCGGTTTGCATCTCTGATTGTGACTGGTATGATTAGTTATTTCTGGTACTTGAACAAATATGTAAACAAACAATGTGACATAATAATAACAACTAGAAACAAGGTCAAGAGCTTTATATAAGCAATCAAATGTAGGAGAGTCGAGTATATTGTAACAAAATTAGCTTATTAACACAAAATTTACGATCATGAATCCTTGGACCCGCAATAGATAAGATCAGAAAATATTAACAATTTTTAAACCAATTCATTTGGATGAATTATTTGGAACTTAATATGATGATAGATGAAAGATTTTTTTCCACACCGATTAATGTTAGTGTAATTATTAAAAAAATGTCTCGTTTGTGGGTTTCTCGCCAAGTACGGCATAGTAGGAGTAATGGAGAAATCTAAAATGCAATTTAGTATTCTTATCACTTTACTTACTTAGTAAGTAAAGCAATTTTACAGTTTACTTAGTTTATACACTCTGGAATCAAGACTCCGAATCTTATTAACTAAAAATGTATTCTTAAATGTTTGAATATATTTATTTTTATTTAATGACCCCGAATTTTCTCATATGCATTTTATTTAAATAGATTACAATTAATTTCTTATGCGACATTTGCATTGAATTGCACAATTTTTAATTAAATATGTTCTCCTAATGGTTGGATAGTTAATTCTTTTATCTGAAAATAAATAGAATTGATATCAAAACATTTAATTGGAATAATTTAAATGGAATTACTTGAACATTTGGTGGTGTTCCAATCACATACAAAACAGCATTAGAAACATCTTCTACTTTCAGATATGGAAAAGTTTCAATATCGAATTGGCCTGATATATCTTCCACTATTTCGGTAGCAACTGTACCAGGGCTTAAATTCTACAAGAAATTCAGTTTTAATTATTTGTACATTTGTTATGTGATTAATTTTAATACAGTTATTTTAATTTTGGATCCAGCAGCATCGAATTCATTTTTAAATATTTCGCCCATTGCGGTAACTGCATATTTTGATGCAGAATATATATTAAATGATGGAAGACCTGGCGGTGGCTTAAACACTTTATGTCCTGTAACACTATTAATAAGAACAATATGTCCATCGACATTATGTGCTTTCATTGAACGAACAGCTTCTTGAGTGCAATAAATTATACCAAGAACATTTGTGTCTAAAACACTTTTATAATCAGTTGATGAATCCGACAGATTACCGAAAGTAACTTTTCCAGCATTATTAATTAAAATATGAACACTTCCGAGTTGCTTTTCGATCCATGAAAATGCTTCTTTAACACTATTTTGATCGGAAACATCACACTTAGTGAAATGAAAAGATTTTTGTAATTCTTTCGGTAATGATTCTTTAATCGCCTGCATACGATCAACACGTCTCGCTAATCCGACTACGATTATACCGGATTTAAGAAAATCTTTTACAATGGCGACACCAATTCCAGCACTAGCGCCAGTCACAACAGCAATTTTATTCCTCCAACGATCCATATTTTCAAATAAATATTAATACCAATTGATACGAACCAAAGTTACACATCGTTTCCTACAATGAAACTGTTGATGGAATCGCTTAGGATTACGCTTTATATAGAAATTTTAAATTCTTATAGCGGGGATTTCGCGATTTTCTAAACACGCAACTTAAAACGAAGCTTTTAACAAACTATTAAAATTGCGCTTCTCAACCAAAACTAAGGCACGGAAAGTAAAATATACGACTTTCAAATTATTAACGAACAATTTCATGCTTTTCAACATTACAAATTTTCATTACCAAGCTTTAATTTAATGGAGTTGAATGCATTTAGAAGATTCTCGCGATTGAGAAACAGTGAACACGGATATAATTTTATAAAATACTGTGGAAATATTATTGAAATTAATGTGGAAACTGAATACTTTCATTTGCATAAAAAGTGATCTTTGTTCAAATAGGAATAATTTTATATCAATTGGAATTGAACTGGGTCCAGAAATTAAGTTCAGCATTTTACGAGAGTGTCAAGTTAATCCAGTGGTTCAATGGTCCTATTCGGTTTGTTAGAAACATCTTTGTTTTACTATTTATATCTAAAATGCTTACTTATTGCTTTTATTGCTGCTTACAAATTTTATTAGCTTCATTCTCCGATTTATCTGACAGACTGAGCTATGGTAGCATCCTTCGATATTTCAATTTCGCCATTAAAATAGGCAATCTTTGCAACCTTTTAGTGTTTAAAGGTTTCTGAGTTTCCTAAAAGATCTCTCAGCATCTAAACTACTATAGTTAAAATGCAAAGACAAATAATTGCAAAATTAGACAATATTGGATATATTTATTAACCAATAGCTAACTGCTCTTATATATAAACTAGTTGGTAACCCGTCCTAAGACGGCCTCCTAAAAATTTCAGTCACTGTAAATTAACAAAATTTATTCAAGCGTAGGATCTTAATTCGCAGCATTGTGGATCTTTTACCCCGTTCTCGTAGCAATTCTGGCGATATATGTATTTCATGTCTTAAGTCGACCTATTCAGAATGCACACTATTTACCCCGCAACACCCTGAACGAAGACATTAAATTGATCCCATTTTCCCGGTTGGTAAAAGAGCTCCCGTCATATATTACTAAAGCAAAAACCTCTATAGAGTAGGGGCCTAAATAGCCGCAGCGCCAAAGTGGTGAGAGATGGAACTATTTTATCTGCGACAGAAAAAATCCCCATGAAAACCTCCGAAACTTTGCTGAACATTGTAATCGCTTGTGACCTCTATATAAAAAGTTCAAAAGTTTCTATTGACTCCAGCGGTGAATGGTAAAACTACATTGTCTTCGGCAGAAATAGTGCCAATGAAAACTTCCACAACTTTGCCGAACACTGTCATCGTGTGTGATGTCTATATACCAAGTTCCAAAATTGTATTGACTCCAGGGCCAAAGCCGGAAGAGATAGAACTGTTTGGTTTTCGATGGAAATAATCCCCATGAAAACCTGCACAACTTTGCCGAACATTGTAATCGTGTGTGACGTCTATATACGAAGTTCCAAAATTGTATTGATTCCAGCGCCAAAGCGGTAAGAGATGGAACTATTTTATCTTCGACAGAAAAAATCCCCATGAAAACCTCCGAAACTTTGCTGAACATTATAATCGCGTGTGACTTCTATATAAAAAGTTCAAAAGTTTCTATTGACTCCAGCGCCAAAGCGATAAGAGATAGAACTATTTGATCTTCGATAGAAATAATCCCCATGAAAACCTGCACAACTTTGCCGAACAGTGTAATCGTGTGTGACGTCTATATACGAAGTTCCAAAATTGTATTGATTCCAGCGCCAAAGCGGTAAGAGATGGAACTATTTTATCTTCGACAGAAAAAATCCCCATGAAAACCTCCGAAACTTTGCTGAACATTGTAATCGCGAGTGACTTCTATATAAAAAGTTCAACAGTTTCTATTGACTCCAGCGCTAAAGCGGTAAAAGATAGAACTATTTGATTTTCGATAGAAATAATCCCCATGAAAACTACCACAACTTTGCTGAACAGTGTAATCGCATGTGACGTCTATATAAAAAGTTCGTAAATTTGTATTGACTCCAGCGAGAAAGCGGTAGGAGATGGAACTTTGTCGTGTACGTCAGAATGTCCGGCATAAAAATCTAAATAAGATTGCCTCAGGTTAGAATCATGTCCGATGTATATTTCAGATTCTAAATGAGGTTTTCCGAAATGAGCTTCCAAGCCCCCCTTTTGTAACCCCTCCGACCCCCAATCTCCCCCAATCTCACTACCTATACTACTCACTATACTATACCTTAATTAATGTCTAACCATGTTAGTCTACTTACGATAACTGGTGATTTTAAAATCTGAAAGAAGAATAATTATACTAGTTATTAATTACTGTGAAAGATACAATTTGCAAAATTCAAATACGAATAATACTCGTCGTTAAATAGGTACTTTCATTATGCAGCTTCTATATAAAACTTTCTAAAATATCCAGCAACAATATTTGAAATTATTCCAAATCCTGATAAAATAGAAATATAAACTCCAGGATAACCAAAAAATCCTCCCGTGGGGTCAAAAATGAGTTATTAGAGTTTCAATCTATCAAAAGTATTCTAATAGCTCTAGCTAAAACAGGTAGATATGGTTTCGAAGAACATGGATGAAGCGGTGGATTATGATTACCTTTCTACCGCGTAATGCGATGGCTGCCTGTATTGTATTTAACAGTTTGTATATATGGTAATATAAAAATAATAAAAGTTTAGTATAGAATATTTTGAACTTTTAAAGCTTTTGTAAACTTTTCTCGACATTTATTGCTGCTCATTGATATTATGACTGGAATGATTAGTTATTTCTGGTACTTGAAGCTACATGCAAGTGTAAACAAACATTGTGACATAATAATAAGAACTAAAAACAAGGTCAAGAGCTTTATATAAGCAATCAAATTTAGGAGAGAGTCGAGTATATTGTATCAAAATTAATATAATAACGCAAAATTTACAATCATGAATCCTGAGACCCGTAATAGATAAGATCAGAAATTATTAACAATTTTTTAACCAATTCATTTGGATGAATTATTTGGAACTTAATATGATGATAGATGAAAGATTTTTTCCACACCGATTAATGTTTTTTTTTTTTTTTTTGAAATTGCTTACTTCAAGCGTTAGAATTATATACGAGTTTCTTTAAATTGATTTTACTAAGGCAGAAATCGAAACTACAAGCAATTTTTATTAACTGCACGTAGCATTCGGGAAATTGGTTCGTTTTTCCCGTAATCCGTTCTGTGGTACATAAACTTTAAATAAGTCAACTGATCTTAAGGAACGTACATTTATATTAAGCGGCATCTTTTCTAATAGACTAGGAGCATCAATAGCGCCATTGAAAATTTGATAGACAAAAATAAAATCAGCCACCTGACGACGCTTTTCTAAGGATTGCAGGTCAATCAGTTTTAACCTATCACAGTACGGCGGTAGTTGGAAAGGGTCATTCCAAGGAAGATCTCTTAATGCAAAACGTATGAATCTACGTTGTACAGACTCCAATCTATTAATTAGACTTTTATGGTAAGGAGACCATACTTGACTGGCATATTCCAAAATAGGTCTAACCAAGGTAATGAAGAGTGCTTTAGTTATATGAGGATCCATCGCCAATATTATATATACATGGACAATTTTCACGTTTTCTGGAGAATGTGATAACCTCACATTTGTCGCTGTTGAGCGCCAAATTATTTTTACAACACCAGATTACAAAATTATCTAAATCGCTCTGGAGATATAGAGGGTCATTTAAAATACTTATTTCTTAAAAGATCGTCATATCATCCGCAAAGTTAGAAATTTTAGAGTCTTTAATTACGGAAGACACATCATTAATTGTAAGAACGAACAAAATTGGTCCCAAATGGCTGCCTTGACGGAAGCCAGATGTTGCAGTATAAAGCTTAGATTTGGAAGAACGGAAAAGTACTTGATAACTCCTTCCCTGGAGATAGGATTGAATCCAATCAATAAAAAAACCCGGGAAGCCAAAAGCACTAAGCTTAAACAAAATTAATTTATCAAACGCTTTGCTGAAGTCTGTAGTTATACAATCAACATTATTGCCATTTTCCATGGAGCACGTCGAAAAAGAAACGAGTTCAACTAAGCTAGTGATCGTAGACCTACCCTTCAAAAAACCATGTTAATTTCTGGAAATAAAAGGTTTACAACCAAAGCACACAAACTGCTGAATGATGCATTCAAACAGTTTTGGAATGCAAGATAATTTAGCAATTGGTCTGCAATTTCCGATATCACCTCTACTGCCTTTCTTGTGGGTCGGAATAATATAAAAGACTTTCTAGAGCTTAGGAAATATTCTCGTCTCGAGAGATTTCTGGAAAAGAGCCGAAAGAGGACGTGCAAGGATGTTACTGCATTTTTTAAGATGATGGCAGGAATACCGTCAGGAACAGGTGAGTAATCATCGTCTAAACTGTTAATATTATCAGCTACTAAGGATATGTTGATATCAGTATTAGTGAGGGAAGACTTGGGGTACTCATTCAAATGCTCAAAGTATTTCGTATCCGGTACAAAATTGTCCTCGTTAAAAGCTTCCGCAAAAAAATTAGCAAAGAGATTAGCAATAATTGATGGATCATTGGATGAACTATCCAAATAATTTAGCGAAGACGGATATCCATCTGTTTCCTTTTCACTATTAACGAATTTCCAGAAGCAGTGAGGTTCCATGGAAAGACTGGATCTCATCTTGTCAATGTGGGAATTATACAGCTCCATAGAAAGTACTTTAAATTCATTGAGCAAGGCAGAGTAGGTGGAAAAGTCTCTATCTTCACGTGATATTAAGTATTTGCGCCAGGCTTTATTCCTTCTATTGCGTAAAGACCGTAAGTCCTTATTAAACCAAGGTGGGGAAGATGAATTTTTGTGGCAGGTATAAGGAACGGCTAAAACAAAAATTTCGAAAATTTTTTTGTATAAATCGGCGATGCACATTTCAATATTCGCCTTACAAATAACACTATCAAAATTAACCTGCTCCAAAAGGTTGTTGAGCAGCTCAAAATTAGTTTTCCGAAAGTTGAAATAGAACGCATCTTCGGTGTTAGTATCATCCATTCCACCTTCTTGAGAGAATAATAACTTTAGTGGGGGGTGATAGTCATCAATTCTACAAAGATTATCAGTGCTCTGCTGAACAACACAATTAGCGGAGTCGGAAGTAAAAATTAAGTCTAGTTGTCTGTTTAGCGAATTTTGAAGACCGCTGACTTGCTGCAGGCCACAAGCCATCAAGTTGTCAAGAAGCAAAGTCTCGGATTCGGAATTTGCGTTCTGAGCAACGAAAAACACTTCTTCGCTCGGGCAAAACCAATGCACATCCGGAAGATTAAAATCTCCAAGGAGTATGATATCATCTGTAGGTTCAATGATATCGGAAATCGATGTAATCACGTTAGCTAGTAATTGGTACTTCACCACAGTACTATTGGGTGGAATATAGCAATTCACGACATAAATGCTTTTTTGTGCCAATTTTATTTTAACGCCGATGTTACTATCTATCTATCTATATAAATAAAATCGTAAATGTTCGTTTGTTCCTAACCGGTAATCTCCGAAACTTCTGAATCAATTGACTTGAAATTTTTACAGAATGTCCTATGTGATTATGACCATGCTTACATGTACTTTTTATTTACCTATGTTGCACCTGAGTCATGTAATAATTGATTTAAAAAAACCATTAACTGACACATAGCCACAAGCATCTTTCAAATCAAAATCTTCAAGCGTGAAAACATGATTTTTCTTACTCACATGCGCATACATCAGTAAGCTTTTATTATATCAATACAGATGAGCGTAGTGGCGGCGTTAAAAATATTAATTCGAAGGGGCAACACTTTAAATGGGCTTAATGCTTATGTATTCTGGAACATCAGAATTGCGAAAAATGTTTGCGTTATTTATTCCAAAAAACAAGTTTCTCTTAAGCGTACAAAATTAAATTATTCGCTTTAGATCCTGTTTATTGAAATGTAACGAGCAAATTATATTTCTACTAAATGGCGTAAAATTTTGTAAGCCCATAACCGAAAGCCATTTCATTTCTCATTTTTGGAAAGCTTAAAGCCAAAAAAAAGGTATTTATAATTGACAAGGCTGAATTTTCAAAATCTTCGACGAATTTTAAGAATTGCCCCCAATTTCTCAAAAAAAATTACTGTCACTGGTAGTTTTCGTTATAATTAAAAAAAAAAAACGAGGGGTACTGGGCTACGATCTAGATTGAAAGTTGATTCAAAAAAACAAATTTTTTACTAAATTATGAATTAACATCATTTCTGTTTGATTAATTATAATTAAATAAAGCCTATAAAAACATATTTTTTGTACAGCAGTAATGAAAATTTGCCTATTTTAATACAAAATATGTCAAACTTAAGAAACAAACAAAGGAAATTCCATAAATTTGTTCCCCTCTGAAATTGATAATACGAGCTAAAAAGATATCGTAAAGAAAGAGTTTATGCCACCGCGTGCTTGAATTTCTGTTACAGGTATTGAAAATATGAATTCGGAGACGCAATACTCTAAATGGGCTGTATTCTCATGTATTGGGTAACATTCGAATCGAAAAGATGTTTGCGTTTTTTATTTCAAAAATCAAGTTTGTTTAAGGCATACAAAATGAAATTATAAAATTATAATCTACTCTCTACTAATTGGCGCAAAATTTTGAAAACCCAAAGCCGAAAGATATTTAATACGCAGTCTCATTTTTTTGAAACCCTAAAACCAAAAAGGGCATTTAAAATTGAAAATGCTGAATTTAACAAAATCTTAGATGAAATTTCCAACTTGGGACGATTTACAATACAAAAGCTCTTACTTCCTGGGCAATCGCCCGTAGATAGGTATGGCATCACAGCACCTGTTTTCAGACAGAAGCTGAAATGGCTGATGGATTTCATGATAAAACATTAAGTGTTTGGGTCTGTGCGCTGCTGGATATACTCAGTGGAATGGCAAAAGAAAGGATTCCCAAACGTACGTATACTAATCTGGCTCTATAAGAAAATCACTTCAAACGAAATCGACGATAAAATATGCGCTGAAGTACCCGATGCCGATGACGATAAGGATTTGCATGAAGCTGTGACGAAAAATAAGATACATGGACTTTGCGGTACACTGAATCCAAATTCACCATGCATGATAGTATCCAACACAGTTACAGGAAACGATGGATATCCTTTGTACAGAAGAAGATCAGCAGAAGATGGCGGTAAATTAGCAGCCAGCATATTCAATGAAACTACGATAGGCAAACTCTACACCGCGCATCCCAATCGAGATGAATACTTCTTTCTTCGCACGCTGTTGATAAATGTGGCCGGTCCAACGTCTTTCCACCAATTGAGAATTGTGAACGGTGTTACACATGTCACTTTCCGGAGCGCATGTCCAACCTCTGAATGACCGACACTGTGATGTAAGCATTAATGAGGCGTGCAACGCGTCACATCCACATCAAATTTGTGCATTATTTGCAATTATATTGACCGCCTGCTTTCCTTCATCTGCAACAGAGTTATAGGAGAAATTTAAAACCCACATGGCTGAAGATATTTTCCGTTGAATATGCAAGGAGAATTCAAATATGAACATGGATTTCACAGCAGAAATCTACAACGAAGTGTTGATAATGATTAAAGATTTGTGCTTAGAAATCGCAAACAAAGTTCTCAATCAATTGGGAATGCCATCACCGGATCGATCTGCTGCTGCATTGTTTGATATAGAATTGGGTCGTGAAACATACAACACGGGTGATCTTTTGTCCTATGTGCAATCAAATATTCCTAAGCTAACGTTTGAGCAAAAGGGCATTTACGATCGAATAATGCAAACTGTCAATAACGGAGTTGGAGAAATATTCTTTTTAGATGCGCCAAGAGGAACTGGTAAAACGTTCCTAATTAGATTAATTCTGGCCACAATTCGATCCCAAAATGGCATAGCCTTAGCTCTTACGACATTCAGAATAGCTGCGACATTGCTACCAGATGGAAGAACGACTCATTCTGCTTTTAAATTGCCATTAAACATTCAATTCATTGAAAATCCCACATGCAACATTTCCAAAGCATCCGGCATGGGAAAAGTATTGCAGAAATCCAAACGTATTGTGTGGGATGAATGCACAATGGCGCACAAAAAATCGCTCGAGGCCCTTGATCGATCATTGCAAGACTTACGTGCAAATATCAGACCATTTGGGAACTCAATAATATTGCTTGCAGGATATTTCAGGCAAACATTGCCTGTAATTCCTCGATCGACAGCAGGGGACGAAATAAATGCTTACCTGAAATACTCTGCTTTGTGGCGACGCGTAAAGACGTTAAAATTAACTACAAATATGCGAGTCCAGCTGCAAAACGATCGGTCAGCAGAGATATTCTCACATCAATTGCATCAATTGAAAGGTGGCGGTTGATCTGACGTCAGGACGAATTTTATTGCCTCATAACTTCTGCGATTTAGTGGCGTCAAAAGAAGAATTGGTTGAAAAAGTATTTCCCAATATTCAAACTAATTATAAGAATCACGATTGGCTAAGTGAAGGAGCTATTCTTGCGGCCAAGAACAAAAACGAACTTAACAATATTGCACTATAAAAATCACTAACACAAATTAATTACTTTTCTGAGTTTTTCTTAATAAAAGAAAAACCGAGAAAACACGAGAATAATTTATTTATAAACAAACAAAACGATTTCCGCGAAATGTTTCCAGACTATTCGGGAAATACCGCCATCTAATGTACAAAAGATCTATTCCAGAAAACTCCAAAATGCAATTGTTTACACAATCGATAGAATACAATACACTTCTCAATAACAATAGCAATGACTCATAGCACATACAAAAGATATTTTTTTTAGGAGGAAATAATAATAGATCATTGGCACAAACCTAAACAATGGTTAGAGCTTTCTAGAACTATTGTTTGTGTATTAAATAGGAATATTCTAGATCTTCTTTGTGTAAACGTTGCCACCTAGTTTTAGAAAGCCAAACGAGAATATTCGAGAATATTCCGAGACACATCAATTTTATATAAATAGCCGCCGGGATTCAAGTAGAGAATCAATTCAGATCAGAACTTCAAACAGTGAACTTGAAACATTCGGAGTAAAACTAAAGCTTTGATCTTAAAAGTAATTAAAATAGTGAAGCTCTAAAACTGTGATAAATAATTGTAATAATTAAGTTATTGAAAGACAAATATTTTTAAGACTAATTGTTAAGCAGAAATAAGTACAAATAAAGTTTATACGCTAAATTCACATAAATAAAAAGTGTTATCATTCTAATAACATCGAGCCGAAAGACTAACACGTTACATTGGTGTCAGAAGTGAGATTATTTATTGTGAATCAGTGCGGAAAAGACAATTGTGCTAAAAAAAAATTTTCTGCAAGAAAATTCGAAATTAAACTAGAAACTTCTGTGGGGAAAATTTCGAAGAAATTCGTTATTAAGAAATTTGAGTGTAATAATTTCGACTGTGTGAGAAATTTCAGGGGCGTACAAGAAATTTTGTATGAGTTGTATAAAAATTTCGATTGTGCGAAATTTGAGGTTATACGTCGTGTATCGTGTGAAAATTTCGATTGTACGAGAAATTTTGTAGAAATTAAGATTATACTAGGAAATTTCGTGGTATTTAGATACAGTGCGAGAAGTTTCTATAGAACATAAGAATTTCGTGAACAATTAAAAATATTTGAACGATGGAAAGTAAACTATTAGACAGCTTGAGTACATCAGAACTATCCACAGTTCTGCGTGTGTGGAAGTCAGTTTCCACGGGAACTAAAACAGAAAAGAAGAAAAGAGTAATCGCTGAATGTGCAATAAGAGAACTAGACATTAGCACATTCGACTTTAGTGAAATTCTGAAAGAGGAAAAACAAGAAGAAATCAACAACGAAGAGGGAAACCAAGAAGAAACTATCAGCGAAGACGCGGCTAAAACAACAGCAAGTGTTCAAGATAATTTAAAGACGCTTATGACCATGATGATCGGTCTTCAGACTAGTCTGCAAGAAGAAATGAAAACAAATGCTTCTAGTCTTCAGACTAAAATGGACTCAACTGCTTCTAGTCTGCAAGAAGAAATGAAAACAAATGCTTCCAATTTACAAGGCGAATTAAAATCAACTGCTTCTAGTCTGCAAAGTGAGATGCAATCCAATACAGCAAGTCTCGAAAATAAGATTGCATACATATCTGATATGCAGAGCAAAATGGAATCCAGCATGGGTGAATTAAAAAATCAGGTGGAATCCAGTGTTGCGAACCTTGAAAATAAAATTAGTACAGAAGTCTCTACAGTTCGCACAGAAGTAAGTAAAGTTGAACAAAAATTGGAAGACAAAATAACTACAGAAGTCAGCAACGTAGAACAAAAATTGGACCAGAGATTTGAACGAAAAGTAGCAGAAATAGAAGCAAAAATGGCTGACATCAAAGAAAATAAACCAAATATTGAGTCATCAGGTAAAAGGATGAAGCCACCAATATTTGACGGCAAAACTTCATGGCCTGTATATAAACGACAGTTTGAAGCGGCTGCTGGTGCAAACAACTGGTCCGATAAAGAAAAAGCCACAGCATTAATTCTGGCTCTACGGGGTAACTCAGCCGATTTATTGCGGACAATCTCACCGGAA
Organism: Xylophagus ater; assembly: GCA_963422695.1. NCBI lineage: Eukaryota > Metazoa > Arthropoda > Insecta > Diptera > Xylophagidae > Xylophagus > Xylophagus ater. The sequence goes on along the minus strand of OY730479.1, from coordinate 41,345,056 downwards.
AATGAGAAAAATTACAATTACATTGTAATGCAATTGGATAATCGGTTTGGGGACAACCACATGAAGGATGTATACCGGATCGAACTCATCAACAGAACGCAGAAATCTGCGGAAACGCTTCAAGAATTAGCGGCGGAGATCGAACGTCTAGTATACATGTCCTACCCCGATTACCCTGTGGAGATGCGGTGCGAGATGGCGGGAGAAAGATTCGTTAGCGCCATACGGGATACGGACATACAAAATAGCGTCCGGGTTAGCGGAAAGCGAACGCTTCAAAAAGTATTGGCGTTTGCTTTGACATTAGAAGGTGCGAAGAAAGCTACGAGATCAGTCCCACGCATCAGGACTGCTACAGTTGCTGAAGGGTCACCGCAACTGGATATCAAAGACCTCAGGCAGCAAATAAAAGAAGTACTGCGGTCAATCCAGAAAGAAGGGGACAGAAATACGCGCAGGAAAATCACATGCTGGGGCTGCAGAAAAGAGGGGCATGTGCAACATAAGTGCCCGAACCAAACAACAAGACAAAAAGGTTCGGGAAACGAAACGGAGCTAACTTAAAGGGGGACAAGTTAGCTCAAAAGAATAATGCCCCCAGCATCGTTGTATCTGTCTCGCTTATGCAACACAACAACAACAGTCTAACGGTACAGGGTGTAATTGCTGGTCATCAGTGCAGAATTATCATAGATACAGGCGCAAGTAAATCCATCATTAACAAGAGACTAATCAATCATAAACACATCAGTGAAAGCAGTAACAGGGTGCTTCAAACAGTTACGGGTGAATCATCTCCGATTCTTGGGGAAGTCGATCTAGCATTGGAGCTAGATGGGTATGTGTTCCGACATACATTTTTGGTGGCTGATATAATGGACGATTGTATCATGGGCCTGGACTTCATGAAAAAGAATGGAGTGAGTGTAAATGTTGAAGAAGAAGTTCTGCGATGTGGAAATATTGATTTCTCGCTAACGTTGGAGGAAGCAGGTTCCAGTGCCAAAGTAGAAATTCTACAAGACCAAACAATTGCGGCAAATACTGAAGCTGTTGTAGAGGCGAGACTGGTCGATGGTACTGGGAGGCCAGCAATACAAATTATTGAACCTGACAGACAAAACTTAAAGGATGGACTAATGATAGCGCGAACAATAGTAAAAGTGAACGAAAAAGGGACAATTCCAGTCAGAGTGGCGAACTTTTCAAAAATTAACAAGAAATTGAAAAAGGGAACCATTGTCGGCAGTGCTGAAGGGGTTTCGTCAATAACAAACGAGGACTGCAGATACAAAGAAACTCAACGGGAGGAACGGGTTCTTCCGGAAGCCTTGAAACGACTTGTCTCTGATATCACTAAAAGAGTATCAGAGTCGGAAGCAGTTAAGGCTACAGGTTTATTGAAGGAGTTTGAAGATGTCTTTGTATGCAGTAAGGGCGACTTTGGACGAACGGACCAAGTGAAACATAGAATTAATACCGGCAATGCAGATCCTATTCGTCAACCACCAAGGAGACTACCATTAGCTAAACAAACAGAGGTTGCTGACATGATCGAGGATATGCATCAAGAGGGAGTAATTGAACCATCAAACAGTCCATGGGCATCTCCGGTAGTCCTAGTACGGAAAAAGGATGGGACTACAAGATTTTGCGTAGATTACCGAAGACTGAATGACGTAACTAAGAAGGACAGTTACCCTCTTCCCCGCATAGACGACACATTAGATACACTCTCAGGAGCAACTTGGTTTTCAACACTTGATCTAAAAAGTGGCTATTGGCAAGTTGGAATTGAACCGGAAGACAGAGAAAAGACAGCGTTCACAGTAGGAACAGGCTTATGGCAATTCACAGTGATGCCATTTAGATTATGTAATGCACCGGCAACATTCGAACGACTGATGGAACATGTTCTACGGGGCTTAACATGGAAGACGTGCCTTGTGTACCTGGACGATATCATCGTAATCGGAAAAACTTTTGATGAACATCTCCAGCGATTACGAGAAGTATTTGGACGTCTTCGTGCAGCTAATTTGAAGTTAAGTCCGAAGAAGTGCGAACTATTTCAACATGAGGTGAAATACTTAGGACATGTTGTGTCTGCAGAAGGAATTGCCACCGATAAAGACAAGATAAAAGCAGTTCAACAATGGCCAGTACCAAAAGATAAGCATGAAATCCGGTCATACTTAGGCTTGTGTACTTACTACCGACGTTTCATAAAGAATTTTGCTAATATAGCCGGTTGTCTACACAAGCTAACGGATAAGGGAAAACCATACGAGTGGACCGAAGAATGCCAGTCAGCTTTCGAGGAGTTGAAACATAGACTATGTTCTGCTCCGATATTGGCGTATCCAAAATTTGGAGAAAGATTTATAGTGGATACGGATGCCAGCAATATCGGAATTGGAGGGGTACTCTCTCAACAAATCGAAGGTGAAGAAAAAGTGATCGCATACTTCAGTAGGAAACTTTCCAAACAAGAGGTAAACTACTGCGTCACCCGAAAAGAACTCTTGGCAGTAGTTGAAACTGTCAGGCATTTCAACAAATACCTCTACGGGCAGGAGTTCCTACTTCGAACCGACCATGCGGCACTTAAATGGTTGCTACAATTTAAAAATCCAGAAGGTCAAGTGGCAAGATGGATTGAGCGACTACAAGGGTACCACTTCAAGATAGAACATAGAAAGGGGACATCGCATGGTAATGCTGACGCCTTATCTAGAAGACCATGTGGTGAGAATTGTAAGCACTGTGGTAGGCTAGATGAGAAGGAAATAGTCATGGTCAAGACAACAAGAATAGGTAATGATGACGAGACTAGTATCAGAAATGAACAGCTAAAGGACAAAGATATTGGACCAATCCTTGAATGGAAAGAACAGGATCAGCGTCCGGGACGGAGCGATATTGCAGCTTATAGTAGTACAACAAAGAGTTATTGGGCTCAGTGGGACTCGCTGGAAATAGAAAATGGCGTTCTCAGTAGAAGATGGGAATCTTCTGATGGTAGAGATACACTAATGCAGTTGATTGTGCCCAAGTCCAAAGTACATGAGGTACTTGGTGAAGTACATGGTGGGACTTCAGGGGGACATCTGGGAGTCAACAAAACATTAGAAAAAGTACGAGAACGATTCTATTGGATAAACTGCCGAGCTGATGTTGAAAGTTGGTGTCGAAAATGTGACACATGTGCAGCGAGCAAAGGACCACAGAGACGAACTAGAGCAGCAATGAAACAATATAACGTTGGCGCTCCATTTGAACGAATCGCAATTGATGTAGCTGGACCATTTCCTCAGTCTAAACGAGGGAACCGATACGTGTTGGTTGTCATCGACTATTTCAGCAAATGGCCGGAAGTGTACGCCATTCCGAATCAAGAAGCTACCACAGTGGCAGAAGTGATAATTGAAAACTGGATAAGTCGATACGGGGTTCCACTAGAACTACACTCGGACCAAGGGCGGAACTTCGAGTCAGCGGTATTCCAGGAAGTATGCCAATTACTGGGAATACATAAAACCAGAACAACACCCCTGCACCCGCAATCTGATGGTATGGTGGAACGTTTCAACCGAACCCTGGAGGAACATTTATCAAAGGTGATAACATCAGACCAAAGTGAATGGGACAAACACATTCCATTGTTCCTAATGGCATATAGAACTGCAGACCACGATAGCACGAAACATACTCCATCGGAAATATTGTTTGGACGCAATATACGGCTTCCTGTGGATATAATGTTTGGTAGACCCGAATGTGAGAAAATGGAAGTTAGTGACTACACCGATAAACTGAGGGATCGTCTAGACGAGATACATCACATAACAAGGGATCGGATAAAGATTGCTAGCGACCGAATGAAAATAAGGTACGACATTGCTACGAACAGCTGTGGATTCCAGGATAATGACTTGGTATGGCTTTACAATCCACAACGGAAAAAGGGAATGTCACCTAAGTTTATGCCAAAATGGGAGGGTCCATATACCGTCATAAAAAGGATAAATGACGTCGTATATCGCATACGAAGATCTCCAAGGGCAAAAATGAAAGTTGTTCATCTAAATCGGCTAGCAAAGTATCACGGGACGGCTTCAGAAGATTCTGTTCGGGACGAACAGATTTAAGGAGGAGGTAGTGCACTATAAAAATCACTAACACAAATTAATTACTTTTCTGAGTTTTTCTTAATAAAAGAAAAACCCAGAAAACACGAGAATAATTTATTTATAAACAAACAAAACGATTTCCGCGAAATGTTTCCAGACTATTCGGGAAATACCGCCATCTAATGTACAAAAGATCTATTCCAGAAAACTCCAAAATGCAATTGTTTACACAATCGATAGAATACAATACACTTCTCAATAACAATAGCAATGACTCATAGCACATACAAAAGATATTTTTTTTAGGAGGAAATAATAATAGATCATTGGCACAAACCTAAACAATGGTTAGAGCTTTCTAGAACTATTGTTTGTGTATTAAATAGGAATATTCTAGATCTTCTTTGTGTAAACGTTGCCACCTAGTTTTAGAAAGCCAAACGAGAATATTCGAGAATATTCCGAGACACATCAATTTTATATAAATAGCCGCCGGGATTCAAGTAGAGAATCAATTCAGATCAGAACTTCAAACAGTGAACTTGAAACATTCGGAGTAAAACTAAAGCTTTGATCTTAAAAGTAATTAAAATAGTGAAGCTCTAAAACTGTGATAAATAATTGTAATAATTAAGTTATTGAAAGACAAATATTTTTAAGACTAATTGTTAAGCAGAAATAAGTACAAATAAAGTTTATACGCTAAATTCACATAAATAAAAAGTGTTATCATTCTAATAACATCGAGCCGAAAGACTAACACGTTACAATATTATTCAGTCTAACATTCAAAGCGAGGTGGTCACATACAAGTCCGTCGACACTGTTGTAGAAGCAGATGAACCGGTTAATTATCCAACAGAATTTTTGAATTCACTCGATCTGTCGGGGATGCCACCGCACGTACTGTAATTGAAAGTCGGTGTGCCAATTATCATGTTGCGAAATATCAACCAGCCAGAGCTTTGCAACGGCACGCGGCTTGCAATAAAAAAATTAATGAGCGATATCGTAGAAGCAAAACTCTTGACAGGACCTTTAAAAGTGAAGATGTGCTCATTCCTCGCATTCCTATGATTCCAACGGATATGCTATTTCAATTTAAGAGATTGCAATTTCCGATTCGATTGGCGTTTGCATCAACAAGGCTCAGGGCCAATTTTTAAACTTGTGCGGTTTAGATCTAGACACGGATTGTTTCTCACATGGACAATTAAATGTTGCGTGTTCTAGAGTCGCCAAACCAGAAAATCTCTATATCTACACAGAAAATGGAACAACAAAAAATGTTGTACAACCACAAGAATTGTGAAATTAAATACACGAGAAACGTGCGCTTTGTCTTTTCTTTTCCATTTAACCAGACTGAGCCACAGCAACGCGTGGTCGGGTACAGCTAGTAATTATTAAAAAAATGTCTCGTTTGTGGGTTTCTCGCCAAGTACGGCATAGTACACTCAAAAAAAAAAGTTGGTAAAATCAACCAAAAACAGTAGTTGATTTGGCGTCAACCAATGAAATTGTAAAATTTACTAAGGTAAAATTGTGTAGCACCAATTAGTAGTAGTTAAGCACCAATTAAAATAGTTTGCGAACAATAAAAATTCGAAATTATAGGTTAGCTAACCGCAAAAATTGTCAAATAACAAAAAAATATAGTAAAGCAACTAAAAAATTGTAGGATGACTATTTTCCCATTTTTCTTAAAATTCCTAAAATTTTTATTATTTAATTTACAAATAAAGAGAAATCAGATATAAATTCAAATACGTTTATTTATATACCTTTATATTATGTATACATTTATACATTTGGAATATAATTCATTAATTAATTATAATTTATATTATATTAAATGTAATTTTTAATTCGAATATATGTATTATTATTTGGAGATTGATACAAATGTATTGGTGTTGTTTTAAATTGTAAAATGTTGAAAATATAAAAATTCTTTGTCTTTCCCATAACTTGATACGACTGAAAGTGATTTGAAAAGACTCCCACTTTATATTCTAAACATATCAAAAATATTTCTTCAGTAGTCGTTATTAACAAATCAATTATTTCATATAATTTTAAATTTGAGGAACAATTCAATGTTAAAAAATAAGAATTTTTGTAAATTGTACCTTTGAAGGTAAGTTTTTCGACAAATTGGAAATTGTTAGTATTTTCAATAATGTTCAAGTTTGAAATTGAAGAAAAATAGTTCTTTTTTCGAATATCCTCGTATTTAGATTTTAGAATTTACTTTAAATCTCGAAGTAGGCATAAAACATGAGTACCTACACTGTCAGATTCTAAATTTATGTCATAAAACAATTTTTGAATTAATACCCAGACATTTTCGCAAGCTCTAGGGTATTTTAAATTGAGCACATGGAAAATTTTAAAACATATATCTACGGCAGCCAAAAAATTATCAAATTTATATTTAATATTATTGTAATAAACAAAAAATTCAGCCCCTTCAAATAGATTTGCACCCACTATAATTATAAATGGTTGCAACGTATCTCGTCGATTATACAATTTATTCCTAAATTCTTCAATTTGGGTTTCAAAATTGTTTATTGTTGTTACTAATTGCAAAAAAGAGTCTTGAGAATCCTTTATTGTGAACTTAGAAATTGTTTTTTCGTCTCTAGTAGCTTGTTGTTTAAAATTTGGAGGTAAAATTGAGTGCAATAAAAGTGCAATTGCAGGATCGGTAGCACCTATTAAACATAATCAAATAAGTTTATAACGAAAGTCAGAAATAAATGAAATCGTACTTGTATCAGTGCCACTAAATAAATTTAGCTCGCCTAACAAGCCCAAATTTTGCTTATCTTTAACTTTCGAATTGAATTTTTCAATAATTCGACTTCTGTAATTGCCCCAGTTTTTTATCAATCCATACGATTTATCTCCAAACAAAGATTCAAAATCCGCTTCAATCTGCAATATATGTATATATATTTTTATAATTAAATGCATGAAATCAATTATTCCAAAAAGTACTAAATTGAATCCGTGCGCATGTTTAAGCAAAGGCCATTCGAGTAATATATTTGTATTGTCGCAAATTATTTCGTTATGTCTATATTTTGTTGTTTTTTTCCATTTATTTAAAATTTCCACCCAAGGAGAATTATTTATTTTCAAATAATATTTAAAATTTTCTGCATCAACTAAAATTAAGTATTTATTCAAGTTTATATAAAAATATATTGTGTAACGTGTAATGTACCGTCTGAAATGTCATCTTTCGGTTCTGATTCTAGATCTGCTTCTTCTACATCTTCCAGTTTTCTTTTCGTTGATTGGGTTTGGTTACAAATTCCAATTTTCTTTAACCTTTTTGTAGAGTTATAATATTTATCATAGAGTCGCCCCGAAGGATTTTGCTTTCCAATTTTTTTATAATAGATTAACTAAAATAGAAATAAATTAATAAATAAATTATGAATAATAATATTTTTTTATTATATTCTCCAACTTTATCATCTTGAAATAAATTTTGGATTTCCTGTGAAACAGTTTCAAAACAATTTCGAGTAATCTTTGTTTCGCTTTGAAGGAATTCAGAAATTACTGCATCTACTATTATTTTCCGACATTCATCATTTATTTTTTTATTTTGCGCATAATACCGCAACACAAATTCTCCGTGTGTAAATCCCTTTAACGTCTCAAGTAGATTCTTTTAAAAAAATGAAATTATTTTAATTATACCTATATTAAATTAACTGAAAATTACAAAGTTTCTTTCTTGATTTACTGGCGAACTAGATGAATGCGAACTGCTTGATAAGTTGTTTTTAAGGCAATCATTTAAATAATTATGAAAGTCGGAGTTAGCGGACAAAGTATCAGATACAATTGAGCGGGTTGTTTTCTAAATTTTAAAGCAAATTAAAAATTTAACTTCAGCATTAAATTCGAAATCACCTGTTCATCACGCCATTTATTTAATTTATATTTGAAATCGATTCTTGTTCCCAATGGAAAATCTTTCAATAGTTCATTAATGTCCACTTCAGTAATCCGTTCCAAATGATGGATATTAATTTTATGAACTAATGGAAACATTAATTTATATTTTTAGATTTTTACGTTTAAACACATTATATCTTACGCGAGAAAACATTAATTAAAAATTGAAGTCGCCATGTTTCCAATAAGTTTGACACCTCGTTCTCTTCACTTTCTGAGGAAACCATTTCTTTTTCTTAAAATATAATTTATTATATCTGGAAAAACATAAAGAATAACTTATACTTACCATCTGCAAATATTAAATATTTATTTACTGGATTATTCATAATCCAATTCAGAAGAATAAAAATTCACTTTTTAATAAAAAAAAAAACTTTTTACCACAAAACACTTGAACAAACACTAAAGGTTCGAAGTATGAATAATACTGAATTTTTCGGCAAATTTTTTATATAGTTGAACACGCATACACTTTTTTTTCTATAAAAAAAAAATTAAAAACTATATGGAAGGTCACTAACACAAAACTAATTTGACTATACGACGGAAGTGCTACAAATGGTTTTCAACAAATTTATGGTTGGCGAACTATGAAATTGTTAACTTACCAAGAAAAATTGTTAGTTCTTTAAATAATATCCGAAAAAGATAGTATTAGTTGGACAACAATTTTTTATCGTTTGTTTTAACTATGTGCGCATTCCTAAAAATTGGTTGATTCCATGAAAATGTATTACAAAGCAACGTATTGTTAATCAACCATTTTTATTTGGTTGAATTTACTATGAAATTATTTTGAGTGTAGGAGTAATGGAGAAATCTAAAATGCAATTTAGTATTCTTATCAATTTACTTACTTAGTAAGTAAAGCAATTTTACAGTTTACTTAGTTTATACACTCTGGAATCAAGACTCCGAATCTTATTAACTAAAAATGTATTCTTAAATGTTTGAATATATTTATGCATTTTATTTAAATAGATTACAATTAATTTCTTATGCGACATTTGCATTGAATTGCACAATTTTTAATTAAATATGTTCTCCTAATGGTTGGATAGTTAATTCTTTTATCTGAAAATAAATAGAATTGATATCAAAACATTTAATTGGAATAATTTAAATGGAATTACTTGAACATTTGGTGGTGTTCCAATCACATACAAAACAGCATTAGAAACATCTTCTACTTTCAGATATGGAAAAGTTTCAATATCGATTTGGTTTGCTTCAAATATTTCGGTAGCAACTGTACCAGGGCTTAAATTCTACAAGAAATTCAGTTTTAATTATTTGTACATTTGTTATGTGATTAATTTTAATACAGTTATTTTAATTTTGGATCCAGCAGCATCGAATTCATTTTTAAATATTTCGCCCATTGCGGTAACTGCATATTTTGATGCAGAATATATATTAAATGATGGAAGACCTGGCCGTGGCTTAAACACTTTATGTCCTGTAACACTATTAATAAGAACAATATGTCCATCAACATTATGTGCTTTCATTGAAAGAACAGCTTCTTGAGTGCAATAAATTATACCAAGAACATTTGTATCTAAAACACTTTTATAATCAGTTGATGAATCCGACAGATTACCGAAAGTAACTTTTCCAGCATTATTAATTAAAATATGAACACTTCCGAGTTGCTTTTCGATCCATGAAAATGCTTCTTTAACACTATTTTGATCGGAAACATCACACTTAGTGAAATGAAAAGATTTTTGTAATTCTTTCGGTAATGATTCTTTAATCGCCTGCATACGATCAACACGTCTCGCTAATCCGACTACGATTATACCGGATTTAAGAAAATCTTTTACAATGGCGACACCAATTCCTGCACTAGCGCCAGTCACAACAGCAATTTCATTCCTCCAACGATCCATATTTTCAAATAAATATTAATACCAATTGATACGAACCAAAGTTACACATCGTTTCCTACAATGAAACTGTTGATGGAATCGCTTAGGATTACGCTTTATATAGAAATTTTAAATTCTTATAGCGGGGATTTCGCGATTTTCTAAACACGCAACTTAAAACGAAGCTTTTAACAAACTATTAAAATAGCGCTTCTCAACCAAAACTAAGGCACGGAAAGTAAAATATACGACTTTCAAATTATTAACGAACAATTTCATGCTTTTCAACATTACAAATTTTCATTACCAAGCTTTAATTTAATGGAGTTGAATGCATTTAGAAGATTCTCGCGATTGAGAAACAGTGAACACGGATATAATTTTATAAAATACTGTGGAAATATTATTGAAATTAATGTGGAAACTGAATACTTTCATTTACATAAAAAGTGATCTTTGTTCAAATAAGAATAATTTTATATTGTAGCGTGTTAGTCTTTCGGCTCGATGTTATTAGAATGATAACACTTTTTATTTATGTGAATTTAGCGTATAAACTTTATTTGTACTTATTTCTGCTTAACAATTAGTCTTAAAAATATTTGTCTTTCAATAACTTAATTATTACAATTATTTATCACAGTTTTAGAGCTTCACTATTTTAATTACTTTTAAGATCAAAGCTTTAGTTTTACTCCGAATGTTTCAAGTACACTGTTTGAAGTTCTGATCTGAATTGATTCTCCACTTGAATCCCGGCGGCTATTTATATAAAATTGATGTGTCTCGGAATATTCTCGAATATTCTCGTTTGGCTTTCTAAAACTAGGTGGCAACGTTTACACAAAGAAGATCTAGAATTTTCTATCCAATACACAAATAAAATACTTCTGAATCATTGCTTTGGGTTTGTGACAATGATCTATTATTGTTTCCTCCTAAAAATATCTTTTGTATGCGCTATGAGTCATTGCTATTGTTATTGAGAAGTGTAAACAATTGCATTTTGGATTTTTCTGGAATAGTCTACAAATTCTCGAATATTTCCAAGAATTGTTTTTGTCGTGTGGTGTTTTTTTGTGTTAGTTATTTTACTTAGAATACTTGTATTGTGACAATGTTTTATTGTTATTGTTTGATGATTTTATGAATCACCAAGTATCCTAAGTAAAATATAGTGCACTACCCCCTTCTTAAATCTGTTCGTCCCGAACAGAATCTTCTGAAGCCGTCCCGTGATACTTTGCTAGCCGATTTAAATGAACAACTTTCATTTTTGCCCTTGGAGATCTTCGTATGCGATATACGACGTCATTTATCCTTTTTATGACGGTATATGGACCCTCCCATTTTGGCATAAACTTAGGTGACATTCCCTTTTTTCGTTGTGGATTGTAAAGCCATACCAAGTCACCATCCTGGAATCCACAGCTGTTTGTAGCAATGTCGTACCTTATTTTCATTCGGTCGCTAGCAATTTTTATCCGATCCCTTGTTATGTGATGTATCTCGTCTAGACGATCCCTCAGTTTATCGGTGTAGTCACTAACTTCCATTTTGTCACATTCTGGTCTTCCAAACATTATATCCACAGGAAGCCGTATATTGCGTCCAAACAATATTTCCGATGGAGTATGTTTTGTGCTGTCGTGGTCTGCAGTTCTATATGCCATTAGGAACAATGGAATGTGTTTGTCCCATTCACTTTGGTCTGATGTTATCACCTTTGATAAATGTTCCTCCAGGGTTCGGTTGAAACGTTCCACCATACCATCAGATTGCGGGTGCAGGGGTGTTGTTCTGGTTTTATGTATTCCCAGTAATTGGCATACTTCCTGGAATACCGCTGACTCGAAGTTCCGTCCTTGATCCGAGTGTAGTTCTAGTGGAACCCCGTATCGACTTATCCAGTTTTCAATTATTACTCCTGCCACTGTGGTAGCTTCTTGATTCGGAATGGCGTACACTTCCGGCCATTTGCTGAAATAGTCGATGACAACCAACACGTATCGGTTCCCTCGTTTAGACTGAGGAAATGGTCCAGCTACATCAATTGCGATTCGTTCAAATGGAGCGCCAACGTTATATTGCTTCATTGCTGCCCTAGTTCGTCTCTGTGGTCCTTTGCTCGCTGCACATGTGTCACATTTTCGACACCAACTTTCAACATCAGCTCGGCAATTTATCCAATAGAATCGTTCTCGTACTTTTTCTAATGTTTTGTTGACTCCCAGATGTCCCCCTGAAGTCCCACCATGTACTTCACCAAGTACCTCATGTACTTTGGACTTGGGCACAATCAACTGCATTAGTTTATCTCTACCATCAGAAGATTCCCATCTTCTACTGAGAACGCCATTTTCTATTTCCAGCGAGTCCCACTGAGCCCAATAACTCTTTGTTGTACTACTATAAGCTGCAATATCGCTCCGTCCCGGACGCTGACCCTGTTCTTTCCATTCAAGGATTGGTCCAATATCTTTGTCCTTTAGCTGTTCATTTCTGATACAAGTCTCGTCATCATTACCTATTCTTGTTGTCTTGACCATGACTATTTCCTTCTCATCTAGCCTACCACAGTGCTTACAATTCTCATCACATGGTCTTCTAGATAAGGCGTCAGCATTACCATGCGATGTCCGCTTTCTATGTTCTATTTTGAAGTGGTACCCTTGTAGTCGCTCAATCCATCTTGCCACTTGACCTTCTGGATTTTTAAATTGTAGCAACCATTTTAGTGCCGCATGGTCGGTTCGAAGTAGGAACTCCTGCCCGTAGAGGTATTTGTTGAAATGCCTGACAGTTTCAACTACCGCCAAGAGTTCTTTCCGGGTGACGCAGTAGTTTACCTCTTGTTTGGAAAGTTTCCTACTGAAGTATGCGATCACTTTTTCTTCACCTTCGATCTGTTGAGAGAGTACCCCTCCAATTCCGATATTGCTGGCATCCGTATCCACTATAAATCTTTCTCCAAATTTTGGATACGCCAATATCGGAGCAGAACATAGTCTATGTTTCAACTCCTCGAAAGCTGACTGGCATTCTTCGGTCCACTCGTATGGTTTTCCCTTATCCGTTAGCTTGTGTAGACAACCGGCTATATTAGCAAAATTCTTTATGAAACGTCGGTAGTAAGTACACAAGCCTAAGTATGACCGGATTTCATGCTTATCTTTTAGTACTGGCCATTGTTGAACTGCTTTTATCTTGTCTTTATCGGTGGCAATTCCTTCTGCAGACACAACATGTCCTAAGTATTTCACCTCATGTTGAAATAGTTCGCACTTCTTCGGACTTAACTTTAAATTAGCTGCACGAAGACGTCCAAATACTTCTCGTAATCGCTGGAGATGTTCATCAAAAGTTTTTCCGATTACGATGATATCGTCCAGGTACACAAGGCACGTCTTCCATGTTAAGCCCCGTAGGACATGTTCCATCAGTCGCTCGAATGTTGCCGGTGCATTACATAATCCAAATGGCATCACTGTGAATTGCCATAAGCCTGTTCCTACTGTGAACGCTGTCTTTTCTCTGTCTTCGGGTTCAATAATTTGTATTGCTGGCCTCCCAGTACCATCGACCAGTCTCGCCTCTACAACAGCTTCAGTATTTGCCGCAATTGTTTGGTCTTGTAGAATTTCTACTTTGGCACTGGAACCTGCTTCCTCCAACGTTAGCGAGAAATCAATATTTCCACATCGCAGAACTTCCTCTTCAACATTCACACTCACTCCATTCTTTTTCATGAAGTCCAGGCCCATGATACAATCGTCCATTATATCAGCCACCAAAAATGTATGTCGGAACACATACCCATCTAGCTCCAATGCTAGATCGACTTCCCCAAGAATCGGAGATGATTCACCCGTAACGGTTTGAAGCACCCTGTTACTGCTTTCACTGATGTGTTTATGATTGATTAGTCTCTTGTTAATGATGGATTTACTTGCGCCTGTATCTATGATAATTCTGCACTGATGACCAGCAATTACACCCTGTACCGTTAGACTGTTGTTGTTGTGTTGCATAAGCGAGACAGATACAACGATGCTGGGGGCATTATTCTTTTGAGCTAACTTGTCCCCCTTTAAGTTAGCTCCGTTTCGTTTCCCGAACCTTTTTGTCTTGTTGTTTGGTTCGGGCACTTATGTTGCACATGCCCCTCTTTTCCGCAGCCCCAGCATGTGATTTTCCTGCGCGTGTTTCTGTCCCCTTCTTTCTGGATTGACCGCAGTACTTCTTTTATTTGCTGCCTGAGGTCTTTGATATCCAGTTGCGGTGACCCTTCAGCAACTGTAGCGGTCCTGATCCGTGGGACTGATCTCGTAGCTTTCTTCGCACCTTCTAATGTCAAAGCAAACGCCAATACTTCTTGTAGCGTTCGCTTTCCGCTAACCCGGACGCTATTTTGTATGTCCGTATCCCGTATGGCGCTAACGAATCTTTCTCCCGCCATCTCGCACCGCATCTCCACAGGGTAATCAGGATAGGACATGTATACTAGACGTTCGATCTCCGCCGCTAATTCTTGAAGCGTTTCCGCAGATTTCTGCGTTCTGTTGATGAGTTCGATCCGGTATACATCCTTCATGTGGTTGTCCCCAAACCGATTATCCAATTGCATTACAATGTAATTGTAATTTTTCTCATTTTCCGGTGAGATTGTCCGCAATAAATCGGCTGAGTTACCCCGTAGAGCCAGAATTAATGCCGTGGCTTTTTCTTCATCGGACCAGTTGTTCGCACCAGCAGCCGCTTCAAACTGTCGTTTGTATACCGGCCATGAAGTTTTTCCGTCAAATATTGGTGGCTTCATCCTTTTACCTGATGACTCAATATTTGGTTTATTTTCTTTGATGTCAGCCATTTTTGCTTCGATTTCTGCTACTTTTTGTTCCAATTTTTGTTCTACGTTGCTGACCTCCGCACGAACTGTTGTAACTTCCGTGGTAATTTTGTTTTCTAGGTCTGTAGTATTGTTTTTCATTTTATCTTCCAGACTCGCAATACTGGATTCCACCTGAGTTTTCAAATTGTCCATACTGGACTCCATTTTGATTTCCAGTCCAGAAACGCTCGACTTAATTTCGCTTTCAAGACTAGATTTCATTTCATTCTGCATGTCAGATACGCTTGCAATCTTACTTTCTAGACTTGCAGAAGTCGAATCTATTTTACTTTGCAAACTTGAAGCAGTTGATTTTAATTCGCCTTGTAGATTAGAAGCAGTTGAGTCCATTTTAGTCTGAAGACTAGAAGCATTTGTTTTCATTTCTTCTTGCAGACTAGAAGCATTTGTTTTCATTTCTTCTTGCAGACTAGAAGCATTTGAGTCCATTTTAGTCTGAAGACCGATCATCATGGTCATAAGCATCTTTAAATCGTCTTGAACACTTGCTGTTGTTTTAGCCGCGTCTTCGTTGGTAGTTTCTTCTTGGTTTCCCTCTTCGTTGTTGATTTCTTCTTGTTTTTCCTCTTTCAGAATTTCACTAAAATCGAATGTGCTAATGTCTAGTTCTCTTGTTGCACATTCAGCGATTACTCTTTTCTTTTTTTCTGTTTTAGTTCCCGTGGAAACTGACTTCCACACACGCAGAACTGTGGATAGTTCTGATGTACTTAAGCTGTCTAATAGTTTACTTTCCATCGTTCAAATATTTTTAATTGTTCACGAAATTCTACTGTTCTATCGAAACTTCTCGCACAGTATCTAAATACTACGAAATTTCCTAGTATAATCTTAATTTCCACGAAATTTCTCGTACAATCGAAATTTTCACACAATACACGACGTATAACCTCAAATTTCGCACAATCGAAATTTTTATACAACTCATACAAAATTTCTTGTACGCCCCTGAAATTTCTCACACAGTCGAATTATTATACTCTCAAATTTCTTAATAACGAATTTCTTCGAAATTTTCCCCACAGAAGTTTCTAGTTTAATTTCGAATTTTCTTGCAGAAAATTTTAGCAAAATTGTCCTTCCTGCACTGATTCACAATAAATAATCCCACTTCTGACACCAATGTAGCGTGTTAGTCTTTCGGCTCGATGTTATTAGAATGATAACACTTTTTATTTATGTGAATTTAGCGTATAAACTTTATTTGTACTTATTTCTGCTTAACAATTAGTCTTAAAAATATTTGTCTTTCAATAACTTAATTATTACAATTATTTATCACAGTTTTAGAGCTTCACTATTTTAATTACTTTTAAGATCAAAGCTTTAGTTTTACTCCGAATGTTTCAAGTACACTGTTTGAAGTTCTGATCTGAATTGATTCTCCACTTGAATCCCGGCGGCTATTTATATAAAATTGATGTGTCTCGGAATATTCTCGAATATTCTCGTTTGGCTTTCTAAAACTAGGTGGCAACGTTTACACAAAGAAGATCTAGAATTTTCTATCCAATACACAAATAAA
The DNA here is from genome assembly GCA_963422695.1 of Xylophagus ater. Taxonomy (NCBI): domain Eukaryota; kingdom Metazoa; phylum Arthropoda; class Insecta; order Diptera; family Xylophagidae; genus Xylophagus; species Xylophagus ater. Next base: position 41,328,628 of record OY730479.1, on the reverse strand, counting down.
ATACTTCTGAATCATTGCTTTGGGTTTGTGACAATGATCTATTATTGTTTCCTCCTAAAAATATCTTTTGTATGCGCTATGAGTCATTGCTATTGTTATTGAGAAGTGTAAACAATTGCATTTTGGATTTTTCTGGAATAGTCTACAAATTCTCGAATATTTCCAAGAATTGTTTTTGTCGTGTGGTGTTTTTTTGTGTTAGTTATTTTACTTAGAATACTTGTATTGTGACAATGTTTTATTGTTATTGTTTGATGATTTTATGAATCACCAAGTATCCTAAGTAAAATATAGTGCAATATCAATTGTAATTGAACTGGGTCCAGAAATTAAGTTCAGTATTTTACGAGAGTGTCAAGTTAATCCAGTGGTTCGATGGTCCTATTCGGTTTGTTAGAAACATCGTTGTTTTACTATTTATATCTAAAATGCTTACTTATTGCTTTTATTGCTGCTTACAAATTATATTAGCTTCATTCTCCATTTTATCTGACAGATTGAGCCATGGTAGCATCCTTCAATATTACAATCTTGTATACACTATGCTACGAGTATTTAAGGGATATTTTCCTCAATACTCCAGCTAACGCAGCTGAATTGTTAATTTTTCAGATATCAGATAGTCTTAAAACTGTATGACAGATAAAAACATATGTATATATGTTATTTATTACTAAATTTATTTTCAGGACATATAATAATTCAAATTTTTGTTTATTTTACATGAAATTTTGGGAAGACATATTAGCTTAAAGATCTTGCGGTTGTTCGGCTGGACCCGAAGCGATCGATGGACAATTACATTCGTTCATTGCTGGTGTCTTTTGATTATCTTTTGTACCACATTGTATGTTTGCGGGTTCATAGGGTTTTGGTGCAACACGTGCAACACGATCATGTGGAGTGATTATAGTATGACTACCACCACAATACCGAGCACTAAGGGGTCTTGTTCGACCCGTTAAAGGTTCTTTATCTTTTATTAATGTCTCGAAATGATGTAAATTTCTACTTCGTCCGATTCCACCATTCATTTGTTTACGTATATTATCTAGCTGATAAGTAAGAAACGGTTTTATAGATCGTTGAGGAATTAGAAATCCAGCTTTCGGCATACGATCCAATTCATTTATTTTCATTATAACATCTTGATCACAAGAAATACAATTAACATCTTGTAGAAATTTCTTTCTTGTACCAGCTGCTTCCGGTTCTCTTCGTAATGCTGCCAAGGCTTTTAAACGATCTTGTATTGCTCGTGTTTTTTTATCGAAATATTCTTTTAATTCTGAAATTTCCATTTTATCGAGTTTTAAATCAATTCTTGTTTGAATATCTTGAATCATTTCTTGCCAATTTGTTTCTAGTTCTTCAAATTTCCTTATGGTATCATACAATTCGCTCATAAAATCTTGTTTTGTTGTATCAAATTGTTCCATAGAAACTTTTCTCTGTAACATACTGTAATCAACTTTATCCGACAACAAATCTTCAATTTCGTCCTTATCAATCTTTGAGTTTTTTAATTCTGTTATTTGTTTAATCAAATTATCAACCACTTTTGCCATATGATCATGTTCCGACATTAAAAAGTTTGACTTATCTTGAGTATCTGTTAAATCAATTTTAATTGTCTCTACTTGTGAAAAGAAATCCACCCCACCAGGCATTTGATTCTCTTGTGCACCTTCAACCTTTTCATCAAGTTCGGTTAAAGTCTTTTGAATATCATATATTTGATGTTCCATTGTTGCCAATTTGGCTTCGATTAATTCGACATGTTCACGCCCAAATCCACCTTGTGGATTTTGAATATCAACTTGAGATTCTGATGGCTCAGTAACAATTTCCTCAAAGCTTTTATTTGGAAAATTATTTAATACTGGGGGTGCTGAAACGTTCATAGATATTTGCTGTATCATATTTTTAATTTGATATATTTCAGTGCGCATAGCTTCGATTTCTTGATCTTTCTTAGTATGATCTATGATTAAATTATTTCGATACCGATTATTTGCATCATCCTGTAATGTACTACGATTGTCATGCCGACTACTGGAATCTACGACTCGTTGATGTTCTATATCAGGATTTGTTGTTTCGCTTCGAATATTTTGCTCTGTATGTGTATCATAAACTGCTTTCTCTAGAACATCGATTTTATCCATTAAATCTGAAATATCATTTCTACTAGACAATCGTTCTATAGTAATTCCAACTGTTTTATATTCCTCAGATAAATCTCGGAGCATCGATGTGAGTTTTCCAATTGCGATTTCCGTTGCATCAACACGTTTAGTTAAATTTAATAAATTAAACATTTCACCGATCGGATTTCGTGCTGAATCAAAAAGTTCTTGATTTTCCGGTATTGTAGCAGCAACTCCATCTTGAATTTTTTCAACACGTGGTGTTAATTTCTTGAAATCATCTTGTGAAACTACGCGTATTGGTTGCTGTGGAAATCCTGGCGGTGGTGGCTTATGTTTGGAAGTAGAGTTTTCTGAACCAATGATATCCGTTTCATCTGTTTTACGGATAACTAAAACTTTTTCAATTTCATCGGCCTGTGATGGTTTTTCTAGTAATATTCTTTTACCCATTTCTCCTTCTCCAGTTTTAACATTTTTATCAATTTCATATTCGGCAATAGACAGTACTCGTGATTCCGGAATGTTTCGGATTAGATTTTCAATTTTATTACTTTGGTTACCACTAAATTCAATTCGACATCTTTCCAAACCCATTTGCTGGACGATAACAGACAGGAGTGCATGAAGGACGTTGAAATTAACAGCACCAATATCCGGCGTTCCCAATGCTAAGTCTATCATTTGATTAATATTAATTAGTGATGAAGCCATTTTCGATAGATTATTTAATTATTATAAAAATCGAAAAAATATATTATTCTAGAAATAAAATTATTGAATTGCTGACAATAGAATTAATGTAGGCAACTTTGATCAAATATTTGATTAATTTTATAAGTGTTTTTTGTTAGAAATTTAAAAATTGGTTGAAATGAGATTTGATGTTAGTTCAAGGAACTACTATAATAAAATTGTTGCACGAATTTTCTTGGACGCTTGCAAAATGCTAGCCTAATTCTAGCTACGGGCCTGTGTTATATTACATAATATTTTAAGTTAATGTTTGAACTTACTTCTGTTGACACTTCTGAGCTATAGACTACTTGTACAATTAGTATAAGGATAATAATCCTTTTTTGTATTATTGAATTGAATAAATAAATCAATAATATTATGATATTATGTCGGATAATAGAAAGTGATTTTTATTTTTCAAAAATATTTTCGGGTGAATTATATGAAATTATAAATTGAAGATAGATGGCAATAGAAACGTTTTAAAGAAAAACTGACATGTTTTCGTTATGTGAAGTGAAATTGTATGAACGTCAAATTATGTGTTTGAAATAGCAAACAACTTGTCGCTACGGAATATTACTAAATTGTGTTATACAAAATTTCTATCTTGTAATTATATGAAATTATAAATAAAAAATAATAATAAAATTTACATTTTTGCTGACGAATTTTTTTTTCAATTACAGATAGATGGCAATAGAAACGTTTTAAAGAAAAACTGACATGTTTTGGTTATGCGAGGTAAAATTGTATGAACGTCAAATTATGTTTTTCAAATAGCAAAAGTCGTCGCCACGGAATATTACTAATTCATTAATACTAATTGTCTTATACAAAATGTGAATGTTTTTAATCACCGGTAACATTTTTCCAATAATTTTTTTGTTTTTATGTTAAAGAATTTATTGATTATATTGGAGTTTTTCTATTCGATTTCTTATCAAAGTGATAACAGAAAACAAATTTCAAATGAAACAAAAAAAAAAATAATTTTATATCCTATTGGTTTAGTGCTCAAAAGTGTTTCTAATTGACTTGTTTTATTGGAAGAGAAGTGTAAAAGTGTACTTAATTTAAAATTTTCAAATAAAAAAGTAATTAAAAAAAAAAAAAAAAAAATGGTTTTACATTCGGAAGTTGGTGTTCCGGACTTTGTCCTTTTGGACAAGGTGACTCTCGAGAAATTCATGGATAATCTTAAAAAAAGGTAAAAATAGATCCAAAAAAACCGATTTTTTAAATAGATATTTTTTTTTTAAATAGAAATAAAACAATGTTAGATCTTCCGAAATAAAAAAAAACAAAATGAGTATTCTTTTTATAACACATCATTTTAAGGCGTGGTTGAATTTTTATTTCTTCATTTCTAAGTTTTTCATTCATTCGATTTTTACTGAATTTATTTTTAGTCGTATCACAGTCAATACACCTGAAAAAGGTATTCAAAACAATGTTTTTATTGGTTAAATTAGCTCACGCAATCCACCAGAAGGATGAATATCATGCATTTCTGTTATCATATTTTATTAATTAATAATTACAAAAATCAGGAACAAACAAAATTTATATTAGATAAACAACAAATAAAAAATTGAGTTATAACGAATAAGATATGAGTCAGCATGATCAAAAAAAGAATTAAGAACAACACGAAATTGAAGTTTTGCGATTGCGTTTTCATTTGTATTTTATAAAAGTTTCTCTCTGAAAAAAGTACCCCTAGAAAAAGACCGCCATCGTCTGAATAACATATATCCATATACATATGTACTTACCTCGCGTAATCAACAATATCTGAATGCATGATTTCATACTTTCAATACGTATGTCGCTTTCTGAATGACGATATCATGATGATAAATATCTTACGACACAACCAATAATAATTCCATACTATAAGATATTTCAAGAAAACCACAATTCCAATATGTTATGGTCGCCGAAGTTACATAGATTTCTTCCAACCTGTTGATTCCAAAAAGGAATATTTATATTTCGACTTACACATCGTGTAAAAGTATATAAATTCACAATCGTGGTGGTGTCGTTTACTTTAATGGATGTTCAATAGTCGATTGATAGCAAGGTCAAAACTTAAATCTGAGCAATGACTCGTTTTCACAGTTCAAAATATAAAATTATATTGACTCATTTATGAAATCATATTCTTCAGAAAAATATTAATCTTAATAAATCATTTTTAGAATAGAAAGAATAAATTACTATCAGAATTTTGAAATGGTTTTTCTTTTTTAGGTCACCGTATCTAATATACTTCAACTGTTCTGTTCCATTTTCCTTTAAACTCTTTGCTGGGGCATATGGTATTCAATACATGTTTCTGACAATGTTGTCATCAACAACGTAATGACTTGCTGGTTTATCCAATATTTTTTTTACACCTACCTCTACCCTACAAAATATTCAGATTGTTCCATTAAAATTTCAGGATTTATGAAGTGTTCCGTCGTAGAAAAAGTTTAGGAAACGCTAGTTTATTGGACTAGTAGATTAAGATGTCGAATACATGTCGATACAGAATACCGCGCTCCATTAGAACTATTATTTTGGTCCTAAAATTTGAGCAATAATCTTGAAAAAAAAGCTGTCCAAAATAATTAAGTAATCATATTTCGAAAATATTTAAATTTAAATCATATTAAAATTATTATCAAATCTTTGTGTTTTCATTTTTTTTTTATCGAATTACATTCTGGTTTTTTTAGATAAACATAAACATGTAAAAACCACCAATGTTTTCCTATCTTAATTAATTACTTTATTTTTTCTTATTGAGAATTTCTTTATCATGAAATAAAAAAAGGTACTTCAAGTACAAAAATGTTGAAAAAAATATTTTCTTTGACATCATCGTCGTTACATTTAAGTATTTCTGTTTTTTTTTTTTTTGTTTTATTTTACTTGAAAATTAAAAATATTTTCACGTTTTTTTCTTGGCATACTAAAAATCATATATCATCGAAATATTTGTGTCAAGAGTTTTGAATTGTTTGTTCAGAAAATTTTTATTCAATAAATAAAACAAAATAACTAATTTAAGAGTATTTGTTTATATTTCAATTTGTTGATGGATAAATATTTCCAATTAAAGAAAATCAAAATCAAAATAAACAAATACGTAAACTTTTAACACTTATTAAAAATTGAAATACTTCATTTTGTTGTTATTACCTTAATTAGAATTTGTATTAATATATGTACATAGTAGAAATTTGAAAGTAAAATATAATGTCTTCATTAATCAGACGTGTATCCAGGGTAACTCGTTGGTACGCTCCGGTATTCTTCTTTCTCGGTACAAAAATACATTCGGACTTATAACACGGTTTTCTGAACATACAGCATGACTATAAATTTGAACAATCCTTTGATAACACGAATTTTTTCATCCCATTTTTTCGGTTTTTATTAACAGAGAACACTTCTTATATCCACAATGACGGCGTTCTATCTTTTTTTATGAATGATTGGCAATGCGTATGCATGCCATGTATTTAATCAGGCATGTCAAACTCATACGATATTACGGGCCACATGATCTATTTTGTATTAAGTTGGGGGCCGCATATTTTCAATGTTCAAAAAGTTAATAAAATCCATAATGATGATATCTTTTAATTCAGCACATTCATAATTTTTTGTTTCCAAGAAAATTATGATTTCGTCCAGCAATTTGAAGAATCGTTTTAACACTTTATGATTCGAAATCCATCGAACTTCCGTATAATATGGTAGATCGGTGTATTCACATTCTATATCTTCCAGAAATTTAGCAAATTGACGATGATTAAGTCCACGTGCTCGAATATAATTTACAATTTTCGTGACCATTTTTAAAACATGTCCGATATTTAAAACTTTGGAGCACAGTACTTGCTGGTGAATAACACAATGAAAATGTTCAAAATTATTATTACCATGCCGTTTGCATGTTTCTTTTAATTTTTCAACAATTCCTTTAGTATAGTACCGGTCATGGTAGGTACACCATCAGTTGCAAGACAAACCAACTTTTCCAATGGTAGCTTATACTTCTTCAAAACTTCCATAAGTGCATCAAAAATATCAGCTCCAGTGGTTGTATTATGCACAGGAATGATTTCCAAAAGTTCTTCACTTATTTTTAAATTAACATCGCATTCGCGAATAAAAATGGCCAGCTGAGCGATATTTCGAATATCTTTGTCTTCACGAAGTTTCACAGCGTATTGGTCAGTGTTTGTTTTATGATTTGTGTCATAGTGCCTTTTAAGAGTAGTATATTCTTTAGCAACTGAAAGGGAGTTTTTCATGTCGGCACTTGATTCATGTTTCTTACATCCGATAGCCATCCTACATGAATAAAAACCAAAATCCACTTTCAATCGCAAATGATTGAGCAAACACTGGACTTTGTCTTGATCATCTTGTGTTTTATCTCCGTTCGGTTTCGGCCGCCGCTTTTCATTTGACGCCTCGCGCCAGCATCAACCAAAAAGTTCAAATTTTCCAGCTTCAAGCGTCAAAGCTTGATGTTTTAAAATTGTTAAGTCTCGGCGGGCCGCAATCTATGTATTGACGGGCCGCGTGTTTGACATGCCTGTATTAAATGATATTTTTGCTTTTTTATGACTTTTGGTTCGACATAACACGGAACACATTCTCATGATTTGTATTACTTCTAGGTTTTTCTTAACAAAGTTTCCATATAAAATGGTTCACGGTTTCGATATAATACGAAATGTATTCCACACATTTATATAAATTTTTTAAGGTTTCTCTTCATTTTGTTCATAAAACTTCCTATAAACATGTATTTTATTTTGCTTAGTTAATTTTTATAATCATTTATGTTGTTTTTATACTACAACCGTTTTATTACTTTTAAGAAAGAACAATTTCTAAACATCTAACTTCTGGAAAAAACCTGTGATACGATACTGTTTCAACTGGAAATTAACACTTGGTTTCATATTAAATCGTTTGTAACGAGAATTCATAGTTTTTCTTGTGTCAATTATTACTTACTCATGTTAAGAAGATCATAATTATACGTATAGTAAAATAATATGCAATCACATTATATCTCTATCATTATTGAATAATAATCAAAGTAACAAAAAAAAAGATTTGTAATTTAGAAAGTGAAACATTTCACATTTCATCGTAAATAAAATTGAAAAATAATAAAATTTAATCAAAAAAATAGGGAAATAATTAATTTTATTAATTTAATTTATGTTTTTTAAATACAAAATGGAATATATTACCAAAAAAAGAAAAAAACTGATACGTATAAAAGCTTAAACTGAATAAATATGCTTACAAATGGTAATTAATTAAAATTTTTCTTATTCCAAATTGTTTTAAAATTATTAGAAATACCTTTTTTTTCTTTTTCTTTAAAAGCGATTCATGTAATTGATATTGAACTTGAAATCGTGTAAATTCGAATGGATTTGCTGTGATTATAATTGTATAAGCAGTGGCGTGCGGTCCATATGTGCAGAGCGTGCACTGCACCAAAGTGTAACTATAATAAATTCGCGAAACTTCCTATCCTTACCTTACCGCCGTTTTTCAAATTTTGCCTGCTCTTTTTAAAAAAATTTTCTATCCACTGCTCGCATAGATAGCTACATATTATACGTATGGGTGAAAGAGAAATATAATGTAAGCAAAGAAGCACGTGTTAAAATTTATATGCAATGCACAAATACTAGAAGAAACATAAGGTTTTTAAGAGTTTTTCATGTACTTTTTAAAAACATTTCATTCTCTCTCTTGTTGATGGATTCTGCCTATGAAAAGTATATGTACTCTTGCCTATTCTTTCCCCGTATTGCCACGTGCTTTTTCGAGCTACTTCGCTAGCTTTCTTCACTTTATTATAGTTATACTTTGACTGCACACCCTGCAAAAATTGTGAGGGACAATAATTTTCTGCACCTTTATATGTATCTTTATATAACCAAATTTTTTAAAAATTTCAACATATTCAGATATTGTGCCGATTCGCTTGTTTTTATTCCGGCAGTGCCCTACGTTCTGCACCTCGTAGCCCATAGAAATATCTATGAAAGTGTAATAACTTTGTGACTAACTTTGGTGATGTTTTATGATGATGTTCGAAATAATATGCTAAAAAACAATTTTGTTGTGTCAGAGAAAGAATAAACGAATTTCAACAGAACAATTTCAACTAGAAGCATTAATAATACTACATCGTAGCCTATCTTAAACATATCGCTCTACTATCAACGAACACGGGATATTATAAATTACTGCAAAAATAGTTTTGAAATTTTAACTTTAAATGTGTCTTATAGAGAGTATAGAAATTAACCTGTAAAACCATATGGCCAGTTTTTTCGTTTAAAAAGCGCTATAATCGTCAAGATGTGCAGGAAAAATTCTGCACGTTCGTTGTTTTATTATTATTCTCTGCACACCCTGCCTGATAACCCATCGCACGCCACTGTGTATAAGGTGAAACATAAATTTTACCTATTGTACGAAATTTCTGCGCAAATTAAAGACATGAAATATAGTAAATTATAATATAAAAAAAAACCATTCTAATATTCACCTAATCAGACATCAATTTACAATTAATTTAAAGAGTCTTATTTAATAAGGAAATTAAAAATATAAAATAAAATTTTAATACAAAACTATAACAAAAAGTATGCATACGAGTACTACATCGTATAGTATTATTAGCATTAAATAATAGCTTGGAAATTTAATGCCCTTGTCCTAAAACAATTGTTTATAGATTTTTGATATCGTCCTACATTAAAGTTGATAGTTGTAAAAGAATAAAAAATACATAAACTTTGTCATATGCCGTTGTACCAATCTGTTTCCCTTACAATACTTTAAGTCCCACATTTGATTGTACATCCATGATAATTGCATTAATTTTATAGGGTGATTCACACCTTACTTTTTATTCAATAGGTTTTTTTGACAGATCACGCGTGACTAGTGTCATTCTGATTTGTCATTTTTGTTCAGTATTATATGGCAATTCATCATGTCAAGACTTACATCTGAGCAACGTTTGCTGAATGGGCGCTTGAACGCATCGAAGAAAATCCGGAATTTTCAAGCCAAATTTTGTTCAGTGATGAGGCTCATTTCTGGCTTATTGGCTACGTTAATAAGCAAAATTGCCGTATTTGGGATGATGAGCATCCACAAGAGTTTCAAGAGCTACCATTACATCCATTGAAAACAACAGTTTGGTGTGGTTTATGGGCCGGGGGCATCATCGGTCCGTATTTCTTCAAAAATGCGGCCGGCGGCCACGTTACCGTCAATGGTGAGCGCTATCGTGCCACGATAACAGACTTTTTGGTACCTGAAATTGAAGCCCGTGGTCTCGACAATATTTGGTTTCAACAAGACGGTGCTACGAGCCATACAGCCCGTGTTACAATGGATTTATTGCAAAATCATTTCGGTGAGCAATTAATTTCACATTTTGGTCCAGTGAATTGGCCACCAAGATCGTGCGATATCACACCTTTGGACTTTTTTCTTTGGGGCTATGTAAAGTCAAAAGTCTTTGCCGATAAACCAGTGACAATTGAAGCATTGGAAGCGAACATTACACGTCTCATTCATGAGATTCCGGTCGAAATGCTTGAGAGAGTGATCGAAAATTGGACCGCCAGACTGGCTGAGCTGAAACGTAGTGCCGGCCAACATTTGAAGGAAATTATTTTCAAACATTAATTGCCATACTATGTGCTTAAAATTGATAATAACGATTTGATATTTGCATTCAATTCTAAGTGTTTTATTTTTATTTTAAAAAAAAAAGTAAGGTTTGAATCACCCTATATTTTATTCATTATAATTTCTTTTAAAGACTACAGTCGATACATGGGGTATAGAGAAAGCAATAATACATTTTTTAAACGAAAATATTTACAAATTTTTTGATTTTAGTTTTCATGAAATTCGTAAAAATGAAACGAATTTAATTACTTCTTGTTAAAAACTAGTTAAAAAAAATGTTTTCCAATTGTTTGCCTTGATCTTAATTTTGTTTATAATGCAAAATAAAAGAAAGTTTTTTTTTTTTTTTTAAATGTTTTTACATTTTATTAAACTAGCTTTTTTTGAGTTCACAAATTTTTTTTTCTTACAAAATAATTGTCACAATAAAATTTCAAACATAAAACCGAAATTTGAACATAATTCCTTAGAAATTTTTAAAATATATTTCTTTAACAGAAATTTGTTTTCTTTTTTATTTTATTTTTCAAGATTTCAATCAGGTAAAATTTATACATACATCGGAGAAGTTTGCGTTTCAGTAAATCCGTACCGACAAATGAATATTTATGGACCGGACTATGTATCCAAATATAAAGGTAAATAATTGTTCTTGAATAATGTTACAAATATTTACAATAAACATTATTGTTCTAAGGACGAGAATTATTCGAAAGTCCACCACATATATTTGCTATTGCTGATGCTGCATATCGAATTCTAAAACAACGTAATCGTGATACATGTATTCTAATATCTGGTGAATCAGGTGCCGGAAAAACTGAAGCATCAAAAATCATTATGAAATATATTGCAGCAATAACGAATGTTCATGGACAAAGTGAAATTGAAAGGTAAACAAAATGGAATTTCTAATGAAATTCATAATATGTATGTTTTAATTTGGATTTATTTATTTTTCTACAAAACACGAAAAAAAGGGTTAAAAATGTACTTATACAAAGTAATTCAATATTGGAAACATTTGGTAATGCGAAAACAAATCGTAATGATAATTCATCAAGATTTGGTAAATATATGGATATTGAATTTGATTATAAAGCTGATCCAGTCGGTGGTGTCATAACGAATTATTTATTGGAAAAATCTCGTGTTATACAACAACAGCACGGTGAAAGAAATTTTCATTGTTTTTATCAGGTACAACACTTTTGAAAATTGTATTATATAAGCTTTTGTAGGAATTGTATAGATAAAAATATTTTTTTTTTTTAATATTTTGCGATAAAATTGTATATTATACAATATACAAATTTCTAACTTTGCGGATGATATGACGATCTATAAAGAAATAAGTAACTTAAATGACCCTCTGTATCTCCAGAGCGATTTAGATAATTTTGTTATCTGGTGTTGTAAAAATAATTTGACGTGAGGTTATCAAATTCTCTAGAAAACGTGAAAACTGTCCATGTATATATAATATTGGCGATGTGCCTCTACGTAGAGTGACTAGCATTAGAAATTTGGGAGTGATTTGTGACAGTGAACTTAACTTCAAGTTACATATTAACTCACTCGTTCATAGAGCTAACTCTACATTAGGCTTTATTAAAAGATGGTCTAAGGAGTTCTCGGATCCTCATATAACTAAAGCACTCTTCATTACCTCGGTTAGACCTATTTTGGAATATGCCAGTCAAGTATGGTCTCCCTACCATAAAAGTCTAATTAATAGCTTGGAGTCTGTACAACGTAGATTCATACGTTTTACATTAAAAGATCTTCCTTGGAATGACCCTTTCCAACTACCCCTGTACTGTGATAGGTTAAAACTGATTGACCTGCAATCCTTAGAAAAGCGTCGTCAGGTGGCTGATATTATTTTTGTCCATCAAATTTTCAATGACGCTATTGATGCTCATATACTATTAGAAAAGATGCCGCTAAATATAAATGTACGTTCCTTAAGATCAGTTGACTTATTTAAACTTTATGTACCACAGAACGGATTACGTTGTTTGTCCTTTTCAAACTTTTCTCTAATTTGTAAGTAACTCAGACCCTAGTAGCATAAGTCTAATTTGCAAATTTTATTCAAATCGCTGTATTAGTTCTTAATGTACATCAAAAAAACTTTCTGAACAGGCTTATTTTCTCCTACAACTATTTCTTTCTCCACTATCCCTAGACCTATATCACTGAAATTTGTAGTGGTATCGTCTATTTATGTAGTCAAATTAGTAGTCTAATTAATTTAAACATAATTGCTTGACAAATTTTCCAATTAAATTCGAAAAACTATTAAAAAAAACGACAAAACTTTCTGGTCACCCTTGTTTTTGCTTAAGAACTACTCTGCCCCTAAGTCGATTTTGTTGAAATGCAATACCAAATCCACTATAGCAATAAACAAGTAGCATTCTAAATTTCATGAAAATTGGATAACGCGTTTTTGAGTTATTTTGTCGACGGACGGCGGTAGTACCTAACATGGATCATTAATATAGGGAATTTTTTTCAGAATTTTGGCTCATTTTCAAAAGCCAATTACCCCAATTAGTTCTGCCTGAATTTCACAATTTTTTTTACAAATATTCTATAAGATGTCATCTTTTAAGCGCGCTATAATATAACTTGATAGGATTAGAACTAACAAAGTTATACGACTCTAAAGCCATCTATTGGAAAAAACGCCTCGAACTTTCGACTTAACTCAATATTTCAAGGTTTTTTTCTCTATAACTTCGTTTCTTCATTCTCAAATTGGCTCAAATTTACAGGTAGGCTGGAGTCTAATAGCATAAACACGTTTCGTAAATTTGATTCAAATCGGTATATAACTTTTTAAAATACATCGGAAAAACTTTATGAATAGGCTTATTTTAGGATACAACTATTTCTTTCTCCACTATCCTTGGACCCGTTTGACTGAAAATTAATCTTGTATCGTCTATTTGTGTAGTTAACCTACGTAATTAATTTAAACAAAATAGATTTACAAATTTTCCAATTACATCCGAAAAACCATAACCAAAAAAAAGACAAAACTTTCTGGTCACCCTGGTTTTTCCTTTATAACTTTGTCCCCTGTGGATCGATTTGGCTAAAATGCAATACCAAACCAAGTTAAGGAATAAGCAACTCACATTATAAATTTCATCAAAATCGGATAACGCGTTTTTGAGTTATCTTGTCTACGGACGGACGGACGGACATGCATAAATCGATATAACTTTTGATTCCCTACACAACCATACCCTTGAAATTTTTCTACGATGATTATTTCTATGTGTTACACACTTAGTGACAAAACTAATATACCCTCTGGTAGTACCTACCATAGGGCATAAAAACCTTGATATATTGTTAGTTTTCACAATTTTTCTCTCCCATTTCTCTACCGGCTATAGGCCGATTTTAAATTACTTTATGTTTTTTTTTTAGAAAAGCACACCTATATTGATTGGTTCAGTAGTTAAAATTGCGTAATTATTTGGGCTTTTGAGAAAGATGTTATCAGCTTTTGTACACTTTATGAATGTTTTTATTTTATGTTTCATTTGTCTGATATAAAATTTAGATGTTGTGTGTCCTGTGTTTGCACCCAATTTCCACTTGATCTTTTCCTCTACTCATAAATGAGAATCAAAAGTTCTATCCAATATTAACTTATTCTACCAAACCTGCGCATATACGTGTGGTATTAGTTATCATACACAATTCATATCGATTGAAATTACTTTGGAAATTTACTGATAAGAAAAGAAAAAAAAAACATTAAGATAAGCCCAGTCCGGCTTTAGGTTGTCATTGAAAAAAAAAACCAAAATTTATTTGGTAAAATAATTTTTGAAGAAAATATTAAATGATATCGATTGAGAATTTCTTAGGTTGATTATGAATGGATTTTATTTAATTACACTTTTTTAATTGACAATATCAAGTATACTTAACCTTTGTATTCATTTCCATAAATTTAAAACAATATTTTATTGCAATTCCTGATAGAAATGACCTGCATTGATTAATCTTTGATTTATTTCTCATGTTTTGAATTAGTTTATTTATGAGAACTTATTTTATACAATAAAATGTAAGAGATCCTTTTGTTCTTGACTTTTATGCTTCAAATTACTTTTAATTGTATTAATAATGTTAAAGAAAGAATATTTGCTTATTTCATAACTAAAATAGCATAAAGAACTCAAAAACATCTTTAAGATGTTCAAACTTAATTTATTCAAAAGCAATCTTATTAAATTTCCGGAATATACCAGGCATGGTAAACTACTCAACATTCTTGGACAATATCGAATCAGTTCATTGTCTGATTATATTTTTTTATTATTAAAATCTTATTTCGCTAATTTAGATCCTTTTTACACTAGGAAAATAGTTCGTCTAATTCACTTCTGTTCTATTTATTCAATTATTTCTAATATCAATTGCCGTACTTCCTTTTTTTTTTTTAGCTTTTACGTGGTGCTAGTGATAATGAATTACGACAATACAATTTAAGTAGAGATCCAATGCAATATCATTATACAAATCAGGGAAGTACAGATATTCTATCGGAGAAATCTGATCATAAACTTACATTAAGTGCATTTAAAACATTGGGATTTTCAACGAATGAAGTTGAAACCATTTGGAAAGTTGTTGCAGCAATTCTACATCTTGGAAATGTGAATTTTAAAAGTAATCATTTCTTTTGAAATTTAATACATTTGAATTAATTTTTCAATATTCATTTGAATTATTTTAGTGGATGAAGAATCAATTCTTATATCAAATAAAACTGATTTATCATCAGCATCAAAATTACTTCAAGTAACGGAAAAAGAAATGTCGGATTCTTTAACACAACGTGTTATCGCAGCTCGTGGTGATATTATGAAGAAAGCTCATGATGTTACACAAGCTGAATATGGACGAGATGCTTTAGCGAAAGCAATTTATGATAGATTATTTACATGGATTATAAGTCGAATCAATCAAGAGATCCTTTTCAATGGGAATGAAATTCAAAAACGTTTCAACACTGTAATCGGTGTACTTGATATTTATGGTTTTGAAATATTCGATTATAATAGTTTCGAACAATTTTGTATTAATTATTGTAATGAAAAGTTACAACAATTATTTATTGGTTAGTAAATTTTGGTTCATATTTGGAAATTTTGTTTGAAATTATCGGATTACATTTTTCATTTAGAATTGGTTCTTAAGCAGGAACAAGAAGAATATAATCGTGAAGGAATTGAATGGACTAATATTGATTATTTTAATAATCAGGTAAAATTTTCTTTTAATTGATTGTAGATTACGAAGTATAACAAATATTTTTTTTTTTTTTTAGATTATTTGTGATCTTGTTGAACAACAACATAAAGGTATTATTGCTATTATGGATGAAGCATGTCTTACAGTAGGCAGAATTACAGACGAAACATTGCTTGATGCAATGGATAAGAGTTTAAGTCATCATCCGCATTATACAAGTCGTCAACTAAAACCGATGGATAAAGAATTAAAACATCGAGAAGATTTCCGTATTACACATTATGCAGGCGATGTGATCTATAAAATTAATGGATTTATTGAAAAAAATAAAGATACATTATTTCAAGATTTTAAAAGGCTACTATATCATTCGAAAGATAAGAATTTAAGCTCAATGTGGCCAGAAGGTGCACAAGATATAACGAAAACAACGAAAAGACCCTTAACTGCTGGTACACTATTTCATCGTTCAATGGTGGAATTGGTTGCAACTTTGCTCAAAAAAGAACCATTCTATGTTCGATGCATTAAACCGAATGATATTAAAAGTGCTGCTGTTTTTGATGATACCCGAGTTGAACATCAAGTTCGTTATCTTGGTCTTTTAGAAAATGTTCGTGTTAGACGAGCTGGTTTCGTACATCGACAGAGATATGATAAATTTCTATTACGATACAAAATGATTTCTGAATATACTTGGCCAAATTTCCGTGCAGGCAATGATAAAGATGGTGTCAAAGTTCTTATTAATGAAAAAGGTTTTACCAATGATGTTAAATTTGGTCATACTAAAATTTTCATTAGGTAATTTCTTATATATATTTGTTGTTTATTAAATTCATAATCATATTTGAAATTTTTAGATCTCCACAAACATTATTTTCATTGGAACAACAACGTAATGAAATGATTCCACATATTGTAATTTTATTACAAAAACAAGTTCGAGGTTGGATTTGTCGTCAACAATATAAGAAAATGAAAGCGGCCAGAGCAATAATGCAATATTATAAACGTTATAAACTTCGATCATATATTTATGATTTATCGCAAAAATTCAAAAATGCCAAAAATATGCGAGATTATGGTAAAAGCATTCAATGGCCACGTCCACCATTGGCTGGTAAAACTGCTGAAGCTGGTCTAAGACAAATTTATAATAATTGGCGTGCTTACATGATTTTACGAAAGTTCCCACGATCTGAATGGCCACAAATGCGTTTACAAATTATTGCAGCAAGTGCTATTAAAAATCGCCGAAAATATTGGGGACAAGAAAGAAAATGGCTCGGTGATTACTTAACAAATACACATGAGAATTCGAATTACTCGCCATATAATGCAAGTGTTAAAAATATGAAAAATTCTGATGGTTTCCGTTTCGTGATGTTCTCTTCGTTTGTTAAGAAATTCAATAAGAACAATAAAAGTGCAGATCGAACATTTATTTTAACAGATTCTGGAATTTATAAATTAGATGGAGCCAAAAATAAATTTAAAAATATGAAAAGAACGATTTTTATTAAAGATGTTAGTTTGGAATGAATTTTTAATCGATTTTGTTGTAATAATAATAATTTTTCAAATGTTTCTAGTTAACATCGATTAGTATTAGTCCCGGACGAGATCAATTAATTGTATTCCATTCACCACAAAATAATGATTTGGTATTCGCTTTACAGGGAGAACATACACCTCTAAAAGAAGATCGAATTGGAGAACTTGTAGGATTAGTTTGCAAGAAATATTATGAGTAAGATTTTGTAAAATATGTACAATTTTTGATATAAATTTTTATATAATTTAATAGTTTGTGCAACTCTGAACTTCGTGTGGATGTTAACTCAACAATTCCATGTCGATTAGGCAATAAACCGCGTACGATAACAATTGAAGGAGTTGCTGGCGTAGAAAATCCAAATTTTAGACATTCCGGATCGACAATTATATTCGAAGTGCCGTCTTCTTATTGTGTTTAAAAACCAAAAAAATCAATAAAATGATTTTTTTTTTACGTTAAATAAAATTTAACAGTGCTTATTTTTTCATGTTAATTTTACTAATTGAAAATTTTATATTCAAGTTTTTTTTTTGTCGTAACTTTAAAGAACAAATCAAATTGCTAAGTATTATTGACATTAGCTTTTATAAACTATTAAATATTGGTTTTACAAGGATTTAGACTACATCTTTTGATGTTGTTTTTTTTTGTATTGTTTTTAAACAAAATATTAACGTACAATAGAAAAGCATTTATTATTTAATATATAAAAGCTTCCCATATTTTCAGAGAAAATTAGTTATCATATTTTAATTTCTGTTAATTTAAATAATCAATATTTGCTCGTACTTAAAAATAGAAATAAACATTAGTGCCATTAATGAAGGACAATTCATATTTCTATATTTATAAAAACAAATAATAATTCTTGTATTTTGTGATAATTACATTTTTGTGCCTTTTTGTGAATAAATTTTTTAATTTATATTTCAATTGTTATCTAAATTTAATGCATTCCTTTAAAGAAACACACGAAATCATCATTACTGTTGGAGAGGAAGGAAAAAGAAAGTTATTAGTAACAAAAACAATCTCTTACCGCACAAATAAACTAATAAAATAAAAAGATAATTCAGATAACGTTGAATTATGAATTATTTTGGAAAGTTTCTTTAAATACTAGATGGAAAATTTAAATTACAAACAAAATTTCGGTTAAGTGAAAAAAAACGTTTAAATTTTGTGTTCACCAGATTTTAAAGCGTGGTGAATATAAAATTGGTTAATAAATTTTCTGAAACCCTAGCGGTGTCTAGCGAAACTTGTAGCCGGCTTCTTTTCAATTGGCTAAGAACTATTTGCCGCCAAAAAAATATTTTCATATCGTTGATTTGTTTTAATTAACCTCAAATAAAAAGAGGTAATCGAAGAATTCACACGTATTTGAAATCAAGTTATTTAAAAGAAAAATTTTAAAAATATGGGTGGCGAATCAAAGTGTGTATTACGTTTTGTAAAAGTAACAGAAAACGCTTTTGCTCCAATGAAAGGATCAGTGAAAGCAGCGGGATTTGATCTTCGAAGTGCTTACGATTATAGTGTTCCGGCGAGAGGCAAAGAACTTGTTAAAACCGATTTACAAATCGAACTTCCAGAAGGATGTTATGGTCGAATTGCTCCACGATCTGGGTTAGCTGTGAAAAATTTCATTGATGTCGGAGCTGGTGTAGTTGACGAAGATTACAGAGGAAATCTTGGTGTTGTTTTGTTTAATCATTCCGATGTTGCGTTCGATGTTAAAAAAGGAGATCGAATTGCACAACTAATATGCGAAAGAATTTTCTATCCAGATTTAGTAGAGGCTAAATCACTTAGCGAGACAAATCGTGGAGCAGGAGGATTCGGTTCAACTGGAATTCAGGATGAAGTCAAATCCAATGGTAAAATGGAGACTTCTTAAATATTTTATTATTCCAAAACTATATATAATTATTATTAAGCTTATAATGTCTTTGAAAATACCTTTACTTGTTAATTTCGTATTTATAAATTGAAGAACAATAAAATTCAGTTCCTTTTATTAATATCCAGTTTTTTTTGTAATAACCTCAAAATCCAAACTAGATTTCCCAAATAAGTATGTTAATTTGACTAGACGATTTTGCAGATTGACAGGCTTATATTTTTTCAAGGAGTACTATGCTCATGGACAGGGTACAAAATGGTATAATTTGGCGCGATGGACACTTCATCCCATTTGTAAATAAAGGTTTGTGCAAAATATTGGAGGATGTGTAAAATCATTGTTAGCTCTTTTATATCTATCATGAAATGTCTGCCTTTTTTTAAAAATAGATAACTGTGAATTACTATTGGGAATTTTTAGTAGTTTCTATTAGACATGAAAGGGCTTAGAAATCTTCAAAATCATTCCAATCCCCTGATAAAGCCAATTTATCGCAAACTGTATAAATCAAATCTTATTTGATTTTAATATAATTTAAAATAAGTTAGAGCTTAATAATAAATTAGTAGTTAGATCTAAGTTTAAAACTAGTGTAACTATGTAATTACTTATATAAACATAATTATATAATACAATAGATTTCTCAAAGGCACAATAAATGAATTGAAATGAGTATCTATTAGCGAACTGGTATATCATTGTTATACATAGAAACTAAACTAAACCGAGGCATGGATAAATCTATCACCGGCTACAAAATTATAACATGGTGCGAATAGTGGAGTAAAAATATCTTAAATAAAATTGATTATCGAATAATATCCAATTATCTATTCTATTAACCAACTTTACTAATAAGTGTCTAGGGTTTCTGAAAATTCGGGGTTTTTAGGACTCGGCGAGTACGAGTCCCAAATTTTGAAAACTCGTCGAGTCCGGATCTAAATCAAAACTGAAATCAATAAGCGAAAACGTTTAATATTTGTGAGTTCAATAACGATTCTCATAGCTGAAGTTTTTGTAAAACAGATAAATTCCTAAAATTTGCTAAAATTAAAATTATTTATTACATTACAAGATGTTCACCTGAAATTTGTGGTCGCGCCAGGAAATTAAATTAATTTATTAATTTTTTATTTATTTTCAAAAACTAAACTTTGAAATTAGATATAACAATTTGAACATTTATTTGATCCAATTTAGTTGCCTTTTTTTGTGTTAAAGTAGAAATATTTTAGAAATACTAACGAATTAAGAGATTTGTCAGAAAGTCTCGTTTTTTTTAAAAATTGCTTACTTAAAGCGTAGTTAGCTTCTTTAAATTGATTTTGCTAAGACAGAAATCGAAACTACGAGCATCTGTATTAACTGCAAGTAGCATTCGGGAAATTGGTTCGTTTTTCCCGTAACCCGTTCTGTGGTACAAAATTTGAAATAAGTCCACTGACATCAAGGAACTTATATTAATTTTTAGCGGCATCCTTTCTAACAGCAAAGGAGCATCAATAGTGTCATTGAAAATTTGATGGACAAAAACAATATCAGCCACCTGACAACGCTTTTCTAAGGATGGCAGGTCAGTCAATTTTATTTTATGAAACTGCCGCTTATCGAAAATGTTTTTTCATTAGAAGTTGAAGTTTTATGGAGGAAAGTACGTTATACAGGTTATCAATATTATTTATTCGTTTTCCAATATGTCTAAAAAGCAAAAACTCTTGTTTAAATTTGATATAAATCTCAGAATCGGACTTGTCGACTATTAGAGTCGAGTCCCGAATCCGAGTAACCACCCAAATACTCGACGAGTCCGAGTCGAGTTGAATCGAGTTCAGAAACCCTAAGTGTCGTCCTATAATGAATGCGCTAATTTCACATTTCAAAAAGGAACTGGACTAAATAAATTTCTCTACAACTTATAAACATAATTCGTACTGTAGAATCATAAACCACATCTTTAAACATAATAAAATTTTCATACATTCATCGCTAATTCATAAAAAGCTTCCAGCACGCATATTGAATGCACGAGACTTGAAACCTTTCATCTGCAACAATTTGCAATTGAATTTTCTTTTTTGTTTTATGAAAAACATTTTTGTTGTCTAGAAATTTTTCTTTTGAAAAGTTCGAAATCTATGTCTTCTATTGAAACTTATTAGTTACTGGTGCACCTCCAGATCTCTAGCCTACCATGGAAAGGGTAACCTTTATTTGCGCAGGTCAAGCCTGACCGTTGCGCTAGAGAAGTAGAAAAAAAAAATGAAAAATGAAAAACAAGAAATGCACATATGGTTTGCACGTATTCATTTATTTATGAACTTCAAGTTTTACGAAGCATTCTCGCTAATAAACATTTCAACTGTAATCTCTATAATGCACTCGATATGATGAATCTGTTCTTTAGAATTCAGTGTATACGAAGCAAATTATGGTGAACAGTTTCTCTGATATCGTTCTTCTAATTGCAATGCGCATCTCGATTTTATACGTTATTATTTTAGTTTTTATTAATGGTGATTAATTAAATATAATTAATTTTTTGTATTTTAACTAAATATGGTATTATCTGAGTTACATGCAACTATAAATATATAGGTATATGATTTCTTTTGGAGGGCAGGGCAACTATAAGAAAAAGAAAGATGAAAAATTGTAACCGTTTATAGAAAATGGTTTTGTGGTTTGGTATAATCGCTTAAATTCGCATTATACTTGTTACTGATTGATTGGGGATATCTGAAGATACCAAATCAAATAAACTCTTTTATCAGAAATATCTAGAAAACCAATTCATCCATGAAGGAGTTAATCTTTTCAGAGCAGATTTTTCAATTTCAGTGATAACGAAATTTCTTTTTTTTTTATTTTAAATTAGGAAAATAAAACATATAGTAACTTAAAATCGGCCTATAGCCGATTTTTTGATGCCATATGGTAGAAACGGGGCAGAAAAACAGTCAAATCTAACAGTATTTCCAGGTTTTTTCTTTATAACTTTGTTCCTTCTTTTCAAAATTTCTTCCAATTTGCAGGTTACCTAGACCCTGATACCATAAGTCTAATCTGTAAATTTTATTCAAATCGGTGCATTAGTTTTTAAAGTACATCAAAAAAGCTATAGAGAGGGTTATTTTCTCTTAGGATTATTTCTTTCTCCTTTATCCTTGGACCGATTTGATTGAAATTTAACATGGTATCGTCTATTTAGGTAGTTAACCTACATTATTAATTTCAATAATGATTGATTCACAAATTTTCCGATTAAATCCGAAAAACCATAAACAAAAAAACGACAAAACTTTCTGGTCACCCTGGTTTTTCGTTTATAACTTTGCTCCCCCTTTATCGATTTTGCTCAAATGCAATACCAAACCAAGTTAAGGAATAAGCAACTCACATTCCAAATTTCATCAAAATCGGACAACGCGTTTTTCAGTTATCTTGTATATGGATGGACGAACGGACATGCATAAATCGATATAACTTTTGATTCCCGACACAACCATACCTTTAAAACCTTTCTACGACGATTATTTCGATGTGTTACAAATGGAGTGACAAAACAAATATACCCTCTGGTAGTACCTACCATAGGGCATAAACATAAAAAATAAAATTCACATAGTAGATACCAGTTTTTTTTACTGCTAAACAGTTTTACACTAGCAGAAAAGAAATAGTACTCGGATTCACTAGGCAAAAATTGTACTAGTATAATTTTTGAGCATTTTTTTTCATATATAGATCTTAGCAACGCTTATACGACCATATACAATCGTATAATCGTTACTAAATCTTAAATACGACATAAAACATCAAAAATGCTACTAGGGTATACTACCGCTAAACTTATGACAATTGGAATCTATTTTATGGGTACAAAAATTTAGTAAATACTAGTACCGCCCATTGGCCGAAATTCGACCTAATAAAATTAAAATTAAAATATCGATTGCAATAATTAAAAGTTAAACTTGTGAATTTCAATATGATATTCTAATTCCCACACTTATTTATTTACAAATCCAAACATCAATACTTTTTTCAATTGTTTTCTTGAATTTGGTCCAGAAAAATAAACAGCTGTTTTCTATATAATTCTGAAACAAAAACTTCTAAAACATTTCAGTTATTTCCATTCCCTCATTACATAAATTCATATAGCACACAACACCTCTGTGTGCCATATATTTTGTTGTTCCTATATAAATATATGAGAAACTTTTACCTGTCCAACCTGGCTCAACGACCATATATCAACATACTTTTTGTGTTTAAACACTTCTCCTCATCAATAGCTTTGGATTGATATATATATTAGGCCGCATCTTTTGTTAGACTACGAATGAAAGGGAGGTAAATTTTTGTGTTTGCCTATTTATATATAGACTAGCGGCCCGTCCCGGCTTCGCACGGGTGGACATTTATTTTTTAAACATTAGAAGGGTCTTTGTGCATGAAGTCAGATTACAGAGAATATTAGACGCGACAGACATGAATGTGAGGATCATTGGATACAGATGTATGCGGAACAAATCTTTCCTCTTTATAATATTTCTGTAGAATATATTATTTAAGTTTTAGTAGGGATCCCTAATTTTTCTAGCAATAAATACAGCCTATGTTAGTCAGGGATAATGTAGCATTCTAATGGTGAAAGAATTTTTGAAATCGGTTCAGTAGTTTTTGAATTTATTCGTTACAAACATATAAAAATACAAATTATTTAAGTTTTAGTAGGGATCCCTAATTTTTTCTAGCAATGAATATAGCTTATGACACTCAGGGATAATCTTATTGGTCAAAGAATTTTTGAAATCGATTCAGTAGTTTTTGAGTTTATTCGTTACAAAGAATCCATACAAAAATACAAGCCTTTCCTCTTTATAATATTAGGTTAGATTGTAGATTTATCTTTGCAATGGTTTCACGAGTTGAAATCGCTTTTCTATAGGATTTATATTAACTGACTATATGTGTGGCCAGAATGCTTGATGGGATTAAAGCAGGACTAAAATTCTGAAGAGTTGATTGCATGCAAAAAAGGCTCGTACTTTTATTGTTGCATTATTTGTAAGATACTATCTATTGGCGGCAGTTGAAGCGGAAAATGGAAATCAAATGATTAAAACATATTCCTAAATTTTATATTATTTTTATTTGAATTTAGTTGTTCCTTTTTTTCTTTTTCTTTAAATACTGATAGCTTTACAATGTTCGTTTATCTTAATTTATATTTAATATATATTTAGATAAAAAAAAATTTTAACATTTTTTTTTTTTTCTTCATAAAAATTCTAAAGCTAAAAATTTAGTTCGGTTGCATTATTTATAATATTAAATATTTCATCTTTTAAATAACAAAAAAAAATATTAAATTAACAAAATTTAAATTTAAATATTTTAATTATTAAAGAATTTTCAAATTATTTTTTTTATTAAATTTAATTTTAATATTATTCTTTTATTTGTTTCTTGATTAATAGAAAAAGATATTTGTTATTATTGCCTTTGTTTTTTGGATTGAAAGTAATTTAAAAAGATTTAAAATATAATTTCCTAATTTCCTTTTATAAATTAACCAAATTACATTTTTGTTTTTTTTTTCTGATTTTATATAAATCCTACAATATTAATAATTCTCTAATTTTATTAAATTTATTGTCTTTGATAATTAAAATGGCAATTTTAAAATCACCAAAAAAATACATTTTCTTTAACAAATAAAAATTTGTTCAATTCAAAAAATTATTGATTGTTTTAAAAACATTTTTTTTTTAAATATTTTAACTTATTTACAAAAAAAAAAAAATAATTCCTTTGACTAGGTTTCACTTAAAATAATTAAAAAAAAAAAATTTTTAATTTAATTTTATATATTATTTAAAAAATTAAAATGATGAAATAATTTTTTTTTTTAAATTTAAAAATTAAATACAACTTTTCTGTTAGATAAAGAATCACGGAAATTTTATTATATTTTCTAAAATAAAACGACGTTTTTTTTAAGTACTTGTGCAATATTCTTAAATTTTTTCTTATATATATATAAAATGAATTTAAAAACAAGAAAAACCTTTATTGTACAAATCCCGGCT
Organism: Xylophagus ater; assembly: GCA_963422695.1. Lineage (NCBI taxonomy): Eukaryota > Metazoa > Arthropoda > Insecta > Diptera > Xylophagidae > Xylophagus > Xylophagus ater. The sequence goes on along the minus strand of OY730479.1, from coordinate 41,303,134 downwards.
TTAAAAAAACAAACAACTTTGAATATTAAAGAAACTTACTTCTTGTTAAAATGATTTAAAATTTATTTTATGTTTTAATATTAATTTTTAATTATCAGTTCCACCTTTTTGGGGTGAAAAGTTTATAACAAAAAATGCTTAGGCACTTAATTTTTTAATTAAATTTAATTTAATTCACATTTTATTGCTTTTTTTGTTGATAAAATTATAAAAAAAAACTTTTCAAAAATTCAATCGACTCTGTTAAACTTTTAGAACAAGGGTGTCCAACCTTTTTGTTTCCCTGGGCCGCATTGGAAGAAGACATGATGTTTTGGGCCGCAAGTATATTACTATGTATATAAATCCATATCATAAAATGAATGTGATGCTTGGCATTGAAGTTGAGAAACTAAACCGTCAATATCTGGTTCGATTGACGTGGTGGCAATTGTCAGGCGGTTCTCAAGGTGTTCATCCAACATGTTGGTTCTAATTTTACACTTCGTATATTTCATTCTTCACTTAAGACACCAGGTGACAAACAACACAACAGTGTAGCTGAACGAGCAACTCAAACAGAAAGAGAATTTACTACATAACGAAAGAGCTTTCTGTTCTGGTCCTGTTTCTGTTGTTTGTCACTTGGCAGCTTTAGCACGAGAGCGCAAACACACAAATCATTCCTCAGAAAAATGGACATGCTTCAGTAACTTTAAATATTTTCGGGCCGCGTTGATACTTGCTTTGGGCCGCGGGTTGGACAGCCTTGTTTTAGAAGAATTCCTGATTTTTCTGTTAATTTAGTTTGATTATTGGAAATTTTTAAATCGGTGGGGTATCATTTCTTAAGCTTTATACAACAATAACAGTGGAGGGTGGAGAAAAATACGATATTGATTAATTTTTTAGCTTCAAAATTAAAATGCTTTCATTTCAATAAGGTTTATTGAAATAAAGTAGTTTTAAAATTACAATTCAGGTAATTTATTTCAGTGAAATTGTTGGGTGAACTTTATTCGAACTGAAGCATATTTTAATTTATTTGAAATTGAAAAAATCAAAATTCTAGAACTTCCAAAGCCGTTGGATTCTTTACTCTCTTTATACATTAACGGCTTCAATGTACACGTTGTATATTCATTTGTTTCAAGCCGTTGTAAGAAAATTGTATTAACCAAATTTGATTATTTGGTTTAAAACCTTAAAAGACAACTTTATTGTATTGGAAAAATTACAATTTGTTCGTTATGAAAAACTTAACAGAGTGATTTTCAAATTGAAAAATAAAGAAATCTATGCAATGATAGAACTTTTAACTAACTTCCAGAATCCGAATTTGCCGGCAAAGGGTGATTATTACTACCACTGATTATTAATTGGCTATTATTTGCAGTAACAGAATTTGAATTAGCAACGTTAGAAGATAACGAAGCAGCTAATACAGATGATGATGATGATGATGATGATGATACTGTTAATGTTGGTAAATGACCATGTTGCTGTTGTGTTTGTTGTATAGCCGCTATGCATGCCACGCAAGGGCATGGTCCACCAAGCTTTTTTGCTAAAATCGATCTCAATTTTAAAGCTGGTCCAAGTTTCATACCCAATGAATTTGTTAGATGATCTTCCGTTAAAAGTGGTAATCCTGAACCATCAATACATTGATCTCGAAAATTCTAAAAAAAGAAATGAAACAAAAAAAAAATACATAAAATATATTAAGATTTTCATTTTTATGCTCATCTCAAGCATATGTCCATAATAAAGCATTAAAGTCTGTGAAAATACAGACGAAGTATATAGATGCAATAAAGAAAACAAAAAAAACCTTAAAGAAATTATCGATAATAATACTGTTGTGTATGAAAAAAATAAATAAAAGATCTTAGGGCTTTTATATCGATGGCACGCGCCTCCGGGTAGCAATATCACGACCAATCACAACTATTAAATCTTTGCTGCCTATAATCATCGCGAATGAGTGGAGTGTTGCGCAGCAGAAAAACAACAACTACCAACTCCTTTCGCGATTACTTATATACATATATACCATGAGTTAAATTGTTTCTTTTTTTTACATCTTTTTCTTCATCATGTAAAATTGTTATGTTGAAGCTTCTTTAACTTTTTAGTCTGGAGTTTTGGTTAATTGCTGATAATGATGAAAGAAGGTGTAGAGGGAGAGCTTGAAAACAATATACTATAAGTGAGAATGCAAAATAATGGCTATCTAACAAATATATAGTAACTCTTTAAGTTTCTACTTTTTAATTAGTTTTTTCATTATTAGAAAAACTGGAAGTGAATTTTGGACAATTGATTACGAATATGTAAGATTTTGTTGTTTATTGTCACCCCTTATCAAAAATCATTCGATCTCTATATACAGTACTGTGCGAATTAATGTGAACACAGTCAAATTTTTAGTATTTTTATATTGGTAGCACTGTTTTATGTTGAAATGTTCAAATTTTCCGTTATTTTTATTCGTTTATTTTTGGTCTGAGTTAGGTACATAAATACAAGCAAGTTTAGTAGTGACTTCAACAAAAGTTAACAAATAGTTTGGTTAATTGTAAATATCGGAATTTCTGTAGTTTTCGTTGTTATCATTTTATATTTCATTTTACAAGGGAAATCAGCCCTAGAAAGCGCGAAAAGATAGGGACACTTAGTGAATATACACCAATGTCACAAAGGAAGATAACAGAAGTTTTTTGGAGCCAGTCTTGGTGCTGTAGAAAAAATCATAAAACAGAAAAGAATGACAGGCTCCGTTGAAGTGAGTAGAGTGGGTAAGTGTGGGAGAAAACAGAAAACAAGCGATAGAGATCTAAGCTTTTTGCTCAGATCGAGTAAATGAGACCCACGAAAGGCAAGTTTCAAACTTTAAAGAGACCCAAAAGAGCTGGTGTTAAAATATGCGATTCTACAGTGCGCCAGCGATTGCTGGAAAATGGAAGATGAGCCATTAGAACTCAAAAGAAGGAGTTACTCACTGAGGCTAAGATGAAAAAAAGATCATTTTGGGCAATAATATATAAGGACTAGACAGCAGAGGACTGGAAAAAAGTTTTCTTCTCGGACGAGACGCAATTTTTGGTTCAGGAAAATCGATCAGAAAAGCCATACAGAAAAACTCACTCTATCTCATATTAACCAAACAGTAAAACATTTTATACAAAATATCTTTTGGGGCTGATTTTCATATATTGGACCTGGTACACTTGTGCCGGTAGAGGGTATGATGATTAGTATTAAATATAAATAAGTTTTAGACCGAAAATTGGCGTCAGAGCTAGAAAAAGTGGATCCGAACGGCAGTGAAAATTTTCGGCAAGATTCAGCGCCATGCCATAAATCAAAGTCTTTGCGAAATTCTTCCGCGAAAACCAGGTTACATGTTTGGATTGGCCAAGAAACTCACCAGATTTAAACCCAATAGAGAATTTGTGGCCAATTTGCAAAGGACGAATTAGGAAAATGGGCTGTACGACTAAGAAACTGATGATACGAAGAGTGATTTACATACGGTTTCACGAAGAGGAAATTAAACATATTTCCCAAAATCTTATCGATTCTATGCCACAGCGAGTGCAAGACATTATTAATTCCAAAGACGGACATATCTTGTACTAAAACTCAAAAAAAAATTATTTTTATAGCCATTTTTTGTTTTTAAGCTTAATAAATGATTTTTAAAAAAATAAATGCTGTGTTCACATTAATTCGCACAATACTGTACTACCAGAAGAAATATATCCTGTGGGGTTTTTGTAATTTTCACTCCTATTATGATGATGATTCAGATATATCAAATGAACTAACTAATTACAATGTATAAATATCATATAATAAAATCAAAAAACTTTTGTAATATTAAATAATATAAGCTTCAAAAAAGATTACAAGATAGACATTATCATTGATATTATAATACTAGAGGCACACATAGGGTATTCATACCATAGTTTAAGGATACCATGTCGTTTACCATATGTGTGTCGTCGAATACTAGCCGAATACCATTTCAACTACGTAGCATAAATCTGGTATTTAAATTCGAAAAAGTACGTGGTATTCTCTTTTTTACTTAATTTTTTCGGCCACTGTAATCGATTCTTTAGTGATTGTCGTGCCTTTTTATTGAAGCGGAAAATATCGAATGGAATTTTGTAGGAAAGCTGAACAATTGATACATGTTTACACTTTTTTTTTTGAAAATGTTATTTTAAAAAAATAGAAAAAGTAAAAAAAAAACGACAAATTTTATCGGTGGATGAAACCTCAAAATTTATAGATCTTTGTAGGAATCATATAGAGGATTTAAGAGGAGCGAAAAGAAATTCCCATATTCTCGCTGAAATGGCAGAATTTCAAATGTCAGACAAATACTATATTTGATGTGTGCCAACCCCTTTTTATACCATGGTACAAGGGTATACTGTAGTATCGATACTAAGGTATGAATACCCTATGTCTACCTCTACTATAAGGTATACAACCAGAAACCAAGTTACCTATTTAATTACAATATAACAACAAAATAACATACATATATTTTGCATAAAATATGAAATTTAATTTTTTGTGTGGGTATTATTCAGCCAGAATCGTATTATGGTATAATATAACCTATAATCGTTGCTAACTAAAAAGTTAAAAAGGTAGTATAACAATGCCTTTTGGCAATATACACAAATCGGGTGAAACATTTCTATAATATACTTTTGGAATAAAAAAAAATAAGATAACACAATAATGATGCACGCAGTTTTATGTTATTTATATGGTCATCATAAGTGCATATAATAGGTAATGTGTAGAGATATTGTGTGCTTCTATGATATTTACTAATAGCATAAATATAACAATAGAAGCGACAAACATAAAATATGAAAAACATATTCATACTAACATAGAAATGTAATAAATTGCAAAAAAAAAAAAAAAAAACAGAAGGATCTAAATGCAAAAATAAAAAGACTGGTTCAAAGATGATGATGATAAAAACCATATCTTAAAAATGTTAATAGTAATAACATTACGATGAATTGTTGGTTGGTTAAATACATATATAGTATCTCTCGAGTTCAGGTTCAAAGAAGTCAATTAAAGACGACCAGTTCACTTTAATTTCGAAAATATCAAACATCCAAACGGATCTAGTATAATATACAGTCTGTTAAAGAAGGTAGTTTAAAGGGGCGGCACATACAGGATACTGAATTCGTACATAGCATAGAGATATTATATTCACCTAGGATAAAAAATATGGAGATATATCTACCTAGTTTAGAATAGCTTCGCGTCATACTAATCGCGTTAGGCGTTATATAGGGTGATTCATTCTTTACTTTTTTTTTTTTTAAATAAAAATAAAACACTTAGAATTGAATGCAAATATCAAATCTTTATTATCAACTTTAAGCACATAGTATGGCAATTAATGTTTGAAAATAATTTCCTTCAAATGTTGGCCGGCACTACGTTTCAGCTCGGCCAGTCTGGCGGTCCAATTTTTGATCACTCTCTCAAGCATTTCGACCGGAATCTCATGAATGACACGTGTAATGTTCGCTTCCAATGCTTCAATTGTCACTGGTTTATCGGCAAAGACTTTTGACTTTACATAGCCCCAAAGAAAAAAGTCCAAAGGTGTGATATCGCACGATCTTGGTGGCCAATTCACTGGGCCAAAACGTGAAATTAATTGCTCACCGAAATGATTTTGCAATAAATCCATTGTAACACGTAGCACCGTCTTGTTGAAACCAAATATTGTCGAGACTATGGGCTTCAATTTCAGGTACCAAAAAGTCCGTTATCGTGGCACGATAGCGCTCACCATTGACGGTAACGTGGCCGCCGCCCGCATTTTTGAAGAAATACGGACCGATGATGCCCCCGGCCCATAAACCACACCAAACTATTGTTTTCAATGGATGTAATGGTAGCTCTTGAAACTCTTGTGGATGCTCATCATCCCAAATACGGCAATTTTGCTTATTAACGTAGCCATTAAGCCAGAAATGAGCCTCATCACTGAACAAAATTTGGCTTGAAAATTCCGGATTTTCTTCGTAATACAATTGAAGGATTTGTAAACGTTGCTCAGATGTAAGTCTTGACATGATGATACAATACTGAACAAAAATGACAAATCAGAATGACACTAGTCACGCGTGATCTGTCAAGAAAACCCTATTGAAAAAAAAAGTAAGGTTTGAATCACCCTTTATATTTCAAGATTGATTATGCTGGCACAAATTAAAGGAATCGAATTATTTTTAATTTGATTAATTCTTATTCGAAGATAAAATACAAATTTACGTTTAGTTTATTTGAAACATTGATAGCTAGCCTTCATGAGTTTTACTATCAGATATTGAACTAGCTACTCAACTACAAAACTATTTTGTTATCAAATACGCATTCAAATTTTCAGCCTTTTTCGATGAAACGAAGTATTTTTTTGTGGAACCTAATGTTAGGCTACAAAACTACTAATTCCTATTGATATAGATTTTCTTCTTGGTACATACTGTATCAATACTTGATGATGATTTTGATGATGATGCCAATGATGAGTTTGGCTCTTGATCTTTTCGGTTGGATAGGTGAAGAATTGCATATAGTCGTCTTTTTATTGTGTTTTGGTCGATCTTTTGTGTATGCCGGGGGCATTTTTAGGCCTTTTTTTTGTTGTTACCATATATTGATGCTTATTTTTTTTAAATGCATCTATATATCTTCAATGCTTAAAGGTTAACCAGGTCAAATTGAAGAACTAAATTGACTAACCACCACGCATTGTTCAATATCGAAAGATACATTTTCTAGAGAAGAGAGATACGAAACTTGCTCGATTTTTATGATTTTTCATATTTCTATTTTCGCGTGGAATCTTGAGAAATATCACAATTTCAAGAAAAACATTAAAATTTAATGAACTAAATATATAGTGTAGAAAGTAGATGCCTTTTTTTCACTTATTAAAAATAATATTTTCATGACTTTTTATACATATAAGAAATTGTTATTATTATTATTTTAATTTTCTGATCAAATCATTGATTCATGGATGCAAATCATATGTCTAGAGAGAGAGTTCAGTTCATATTATTTCACCAAAAGGATTATATATATAGTATATTTTCGTTGTTTGTTTTCGTTGTTTTATTATAATGGACTTCTTTTGTGCCTATCCAAGTTTCTTTGTAATATTATAAATAAAAGATACCTATAGAAAAAACAATATTATGCTAGCCAATTTAAGTTAGTTACACGCGGCAGTTTTTTTTTTTTTTTCGTTATAACTGCATATAAAAACGCGTTCTAAATTCTTCGGTAATTGACAGTATAATAACAAAGTAGAGGATTCATCTAAAGGCGATCGGCAAAATATCATACAACAGAAAAATGCAAATCTCTCTTATATAGGCTATAACTATATATATAGTATATGTCTTCAAAGTTCATTTAAAAAGTTACAACGTTGCACAATGTAATGTCTCCTATACCGAGTCTTTTTGTTGTCGGCATATTAACTTAAAAAATACTTTTATTATATATTCCAAACTTTATTATATATTATTTTCCATATTTTATTTTATAAGAAATTGTTGTTCTAACGGCGTCGGTTTTGATCTGGTCTATTAAAATGAATATAACTAGTACTTAAAAATTTCTATAGTGTTACAGATTGCGGACTAGTATATACTATCGTTTCTTATGATAAGAAAATTCATTCCAACTGAGTATATACTATATATTCTCTAGCATAGGTATATAAAACCATGACGATGGAAACAATTTATATACGTGATAAATTTTCTACAAGAAAAAATTAATTATAACCAAAATAAATCAATGAATTTATTTGATTTTAAAATGTCTTTTTTCTTATTATATTATTCACTGTTATGTTTAAAATCAAATCAATACAAAACAAACATTCAATATATATTTCAGTTCGTCGGGATTTTTTATTTTAGAGTAGAGAGATTTTCAACACATGATAATACAGTATAATTTCACAATTCACATATTTATTCCCAAGAAGCAAGCAGCCCACAGTCAATGATGGTGTATTATCATTATAATATCAAACAAGTGAAATTCTGTAACGCCATCACCATCTAAGGAACATGATTGCAATTTCATGTAAAACGGAAAAAAAAACATATAGTAACTTAAAATCGGCCTATAGCCGATTTTTTGATGCCCTATGGTAGAAATGGGGCAGAAAAACTGTCAAAACTAACATTATTTCAAGGTTTTTTCTTCATAACTTAGTTTCCTCTTTTCAAAATTCCTTCCAATTTGCAGGTAACCTCATAGACCCTGATAGCATAAGTCTAATTTGTAAATTTTATTCAAATCGGTGTATTAGTTTTTAAAGTACATCAAAAAAACTTTATAGAGAGAGTTATTTTCTCCTAGGATTATTTCCTTCTCTTTTATCCTTGGACCGATTTGACTGAAATTTAACATGATATCGTCTGTTTATGTAGTTAACCTGCATAATTGATTTCAATAAAAAAATTGATCAACAAATTTTCGAATTAAATCCTAAAAACCATAAACAAAAAAACGACAAAACTTTCTGGTCACCCTGGTTTTTCGTTTATAACTTTGCTCCCCCTCGATCGATTTTACTCAAATGCAATACGAAACCAAGTTAAGGAATAAGCAACCCATATTCTAAATTTCATTAAAACCGGATAACGCGTTTTTGAGTTATCTTGTATACGGACGGACGGATGGATGAACGGACGGACATGCAGAGTTCGATATAACTTTTGATTCCCGACACAACCATACCATTAAAACCTTGCTACGACGATTATTTCGATGTGTTACAAATGGAGTGACAAAACTAATATACCGTCTGGTAGTACCTACCATAGGGCATAATAAATATATCTCTAGTTTTATATTCACATATACAATAGTTAGCAGCCTCGTACTTTGCAATTCCTTTAAATAGTAGTACATAATGTAAAAATTCGTTATACGATGTAAGGTTTTTTGTTTTGTCATAGGAAAAGTATGTGAAAATCGTGAATTCCCTTTTTTAATTTGAAATTTATGAAAATTGCTCAAATTTTGTGAAAAGTCTGACACCTTTAACAGTTGATAGAGGTGTTAACGACTTTGTATTTATTTAAATAATTCGTTTAAACTGATTATATACGGACAAAAGGTAAATTGAATAAACTGTACAACATATATCGGTATATGAATTGAATTTACAAAAAATAAACAGGTTTTTACATAATTCTTAATTGTATTCTATTAAATGAAAATGTTTTACATTTTTAATACAATTCTTGTAAAAAGGAAAGGGACCTGGCTAAAACAGGCAAATTCCAATTAGAAAGTACTAAATATTTGAATTTAAAACAGTTTGAATTTGATTAGATTTTTCAAAATAGTTAGCACTTTTCAGTTAATAGTATAATTATATTCATTACATTTCTGTCCAATGGACGAATTCAATTTTCTATGACAAAAAAACAGAAACTATAAACAAATAAAAATGATTTAAATTATACTCTATCCTTGAGTTAACCTTAAGATTTGAGAAAACATCAATAATATTCACTATAAAAATCATTCATTTGACATATCCAAAGTGATAAACCTGTACTCCATAATTCAAGTTTGAATCTTTCTGTCTCTCCATCTTATAGTATTTTGCATAATGAATTTTTATCGTCGAACAACATTTTCATATAAATTAATGGAAATTCAATAAATTATACGATCGGATCGACATGTTGGAATTTCAAACCTGGACGAGATAAGTATTAATTTTTGAACGAACACATATTTTATGAATTTATGAAACGAAGTTAATTTAGAATTCACTCGATAGAAGAGTATATATGTTTTAAAATGAGGACGTTCACAACGAAACTCGTATGTTGCATTCAAATGTCATAGATTTGGGCGAGTTTCGCGATGTAGTACACCTTAAATAGAGTAGGCTTTTTACAATTAAAACAAAAAAAAAAAAATAGTTTAAAGTTTTCTTAAATTTAAATTATCATCAAGCAGACCCAAATTGATGTATTTGAACGTGATAAATTTCATTTTTATGCCCTATGGTAGGTACTACCAGATTTTCTTGAAATTTAGAATGTAAGTTGGTTATTTCTTAACTGCGTTTGGTATTGGATTTCAGCAAAATCGACCGAAGGGGAGGGAAGTTATTAAGCAAAAACCAGGGTGACCAGAAAGTTTTGTCGTTTTTTTTATATGGTTTTTCGGATGTAATTGGAAAATTTGTCAATCGATTTTGTTTAAATTAATTATATAGGTTAACTACATAAATAGATGATACCATGTTAAATTTCAGTCAAATCGATCCGAGGATAGTGGAGAAAGAAATAGTTGTAGCCTAAAATAAGCCTGTTCATAAAGTTTTCCCGATGTATTTTAAAAAGTTATATACCGATTTCAATCAAATTTACGAAACGTGTTTATGCTATTAGAGTCCAGCACACCTGTGAATTTGAGCCAATTTGAGAATGTAGAAACGAAGTTATGGAGAAAAAAACCTTGAAATATTGAGTTAAGTAGAAAGTTCGTGGCGTTTTTTTTCCAATAGATGGCTTTAGAGTCGTATAACTTTAGTAGTTATAATCCTATCAAGTTATATTATAGCGCGCTTAAAAGGTGACATTTTATAAAATATTTCTGAAAAAAATTGTGAAATTCAGGCCGAACTAATTGGGGTAATTGGGTTTTGAAAATGAGCCAAAATTCTGAAAAAAAATTCCCTATATTAATGCTCCATGTTAGGTACTACCGTCCGTCCGTGGATAAGATAACTCAAAAACGCGTTATCCAATTTTTATGAAATTTAGAATGCCACTTGGTTATGGCTATAGTGGATTTGGTATTGCATTTCAGCAAAATCGACTGAGGGGCAGCGAAGTTATTAAGCAAAAACAAGGGTGACCATAAAGTTTTGTCGTTTTTTTTATATAGTTTTTCGGGTTTAATTGGAAAATTGGTAAAGCAATTTTGTTTAAATTAATTATATTGGTTGACTACATAAATAGACGATACCATTGTAAATTTCAGTGATATCAGTCTAAGGATACTGGAGAAATAAATAGTTGTAGGAGGAAATAGGCCTGTTCAGAAAGTTGTTTTGATGTACATTCAGAACTAATACACCGATTTGAATAAAATTGGACTTATACTACCAGGGTCTGGGTTACTTACAAATTAGAGAAAATTTTGAAAAGGGCAAAAAAAGTTATGAAGAAAAAGCCTTGATATATTGTTAGTTTTCACAATTTTTCTCTCCCATTTCTAACATAGGGCATCAAAAAATCGGCTATAGGCCGATTTTAAGTTACTATATGTTTTAATTTTAATTTTGATAGAGTGTAAACTCATACCAAAACGATTAACCGAACGTGAATATATTATAAAATAAGTATTTTTTGTCGAAGTTCAATTACTAAGTACAGGTACTTTTGTTTCATCATCATTTCAAGAAATTGTTACCGATTTTACAATGATGTAACATAGTGAAGGGTTCCCATAAAAACCGTAATTCCATGCACGACTTGAATATGAATTCGAATATTTCTGGAAAAAAAAATCCTACTAAGAATTGAAAGAACAACTGTCTTTTGACAAATTGATTGGTAACAAAAAGAAACAAAAGGTGTTCTAACAATGAATTTTTCAAAAAAACCTCATTCAATTATTAACAAAAAGAAATGCATTATTTAAATTAATATTTTCAATAATTTCAAATTCAATTTGCATATATTGAAAATAATAACGAATTCTCAAAAGATTCGCGATCATCAATTTTGTCATATATTATTTTCTTTTTATGTTTTTTTGATCTTTATTTGAAGATCGATAAAGCCATAAAATCCGATGAGTTGAATATAATTCGATATTATTTGTTTGTTTATTTTTATGAATACATTTAATTTTTTTTGCAAATAACCTTAACATTTTGATTTAAAATTGACCTTGCGCTTTTAATATGAACTTTTTCGTTAATATATATATATATCTTTTTCCACCCACCCTCTTATCTATATGTTATATATTTGTGTATCAATACAAAATAATCTTGATCATCAAAAAATTCTGTAGTTTCCGCGAGAAAAGTTACCAACCTACGCTTTGTGTGAACTCATTTAAATCGCCAATCATTTTTTGTTGTACATATTCATTTTTTAAAAAAGAAAACTTTTTTGAATTTATATAGCGGCAAAAATCATACTAAAAAGGCCAGTCTAGGCTAGGGAATCGAGAGCCAGTCTAGGAGCGATTCTTATATGAAGGTGAAAGAAAGAGAGAATCACATCAATTGACATCTATGCGTATACACATATATGTGATAATATTATATGTTTTTGATTTTGTATATTTTTAGTCAGAGGCTAAGCAATCCGTAAATATAGAATATCTGGTCGAGCAAGTTTAAATGTCGTATCCCCCGTGGTCGTTCTGATGCTGTGTACATTTGACATGAGGCTATGTAGGCGTCCCTATTAAACACATTTTCATATTTTTTGTTGTTGTTGTTGTTTTTAATATAAATACAATATACAACGATTAAAATGAATACAATAACATGATTGTATTAGATAAAATTCATATAATATGTACTTGACAAAATACTAGATTTTGTTAGATAGATATGGATACTTCTTACGTATTTTTTTATATAATCCCACTAAGTTTTCCAATTTATACCATGAAGGTGATATATAGTCAGAAAATATTCCAAGGACATGCATATATTGATATATTTTATATTATTTTAACTGTTCGCGATCAAAGATCACCTCCCTAGCCTTTATATATAAAACATAAAATATATGTGATCTGTACCTGGTATAAATATATATATATATATAATATGCTTAAAATATCACATAATCAAATTAAATATCACATATCTTAAAAGAGATCGGTTAGTGTAGATCACCTTCTACTTGCTAAAAGGTTAACGATCACATAATTAATGACCTCTTAAACACATTATATATATATGAACAAGTTTTACTTAAAACATTTTCTACTCGACATTATTATATTATAAATATACATTTATGTTTCGATTTTTATTTGTATTTTCTTCCTTTTTTTCCAAAATGTACATTTTAATGAAATTGCAAGAAGTTCACGAACGAATGAACAATCCAGAAATGGATATAATCGCTCGATGCACATTAATCTAAATACCATATTTAAACATATATGTACATAGAGTTTTTTCTTTTTACTTTAGATTAAATTATAAATCCACATTTTAATTTATGTAGTACTTGTGTACCTGTTTTGAAACATGTAACATCAAAACATCAAACAGAATTTACGAAAAGCTTCAGGATAAATCAATTTGAAAAATCCAGTTTTTATTTTGAATCCGTTAAAATCTGGATTAGGTATATAAAACTATAAATGAAGAAAATTCATATAAATGGAGTACAAGAAAGATTAACAGGAAATTTGAATTGGAATATAAAGAAAAAAACTGTATATATTTATTTAAGGCAATATATATAGTATGTAAGTGAACCTATATGTACATCTTAAGAGTTCACTGAATTAATTAACTCATTTAAATCAAGACAATCAGGTATTTTCAGAATGAAGCCATTAGAGATGTTTCTTATATAAAAAATATACAATCAAAATCCGATGAACTCGAAAGATCACTTCAAATATAGTAATAAGAGAATCAATTCCTGTAATGGAAATTTTTATAGCGAAAAACACTTGATCACTAGACAGGCATTGCATTTTACCAATTTAAAATAAGTATAATATATTAAACGGAACCAATAAAAGAAGTAACAAGCATAGGTTTTCATTTGATCTTAGCTTGTCTGTATGCTCAAAAAGACCATCTCTTGTTGATCTTTTGACAACATTTTTATTGTTTCGTCGTTCTTACTTACAGAGCACCAACATTAAATTGGAATTTCATTTAATTCAGATCTTTGAACAATAAAGTTGTTCTAAAAGTTCGATCTAAATTTTAGATTGAATATTATAAGAGGAAGAAAAATTTTCGAAGATTTTCCTTTTCTTTTTTTGCTAATCGAGAGAAGATTTCGTTTGCAGATGAAACAATTAACTATTTTTATAATTAAGAGTATAATTGAGAAAGTTATGAAATTTTAACTCGTATATCAATTGATTTAGGTAGGATGGATTAGTTTAAAAATTTCAAACTTCCAAAACATTGATCATATAATAGGTAATGAAAAACCCTTACCTGAACATATTCTGCACAGATATCAATGCTACCAACAAATTCACACACTTGATCTACGCTCCATGAATTGATTTCATCACTTTGGGCTTGGCATTGACGAATTGGTAAAACACTTGTAGAAGTTGTCGTTGTTCCAGTATTTACTACAGCACTATTATTACCATGAGTGTTTTCGGTTATTGTATTCTCAGCTTTTAAATATGATTGTATACCAGACGATTCGCCACTATGTGGACTATTGCTACGACTTAAAGATACATCAATTTTCATACGTTTCGTTTGTGGTGTAGAACTCAAATCCAAAGGTGAAACATTCACAATTTCATTTGAAACTCCAACACGACTTACTGGACTATGTGAATGACAGGATCGTGTCTGTGATGAATGCTGCTGCTGTTGTTGAAATTGAGATGGAATAATAAATGATTGTGATGCAAATTGCGCCACTGTTTGTTGGGTCGGTGTTAAAGTTGTCCGTATTGTTGGTGATAATTTTGGACCTGTCGATGGTCTTTTTTGTGCTGTTCTTAAGATGTTTTGTATTTCGGCTTCTTTTGCAGCTCTAGCCTATTTTGTTTTGTTTTGAGAAAATATGAATATTATATATTTTTTTTCTCAAGTACCATAGTAAGTCTACACATACCAAAGTTACAAGTGCTTGTGTACTGCTCATATCGATAAGTGGAGGAAAAACGGCAGGTGAAAATGGAAGGCTAGACAAAAGTGATGATACAAAAGGAACATTAGGGACTTGTGTCGATGTTAAATTTTGTTGTAATTGTGATGGCCGTTTAACATCTGGAGGTGATGGTGATTCTTTATTGGTTAATTTTCCAGTTGTTGAGAATTTTTGATCGAAAAATAAGCTTCTTTGAACTGCGGCTGCTGCCAAACTGAAATAAAATCATGATTTTAATTAAATTTTTCTAGAATTTCGAAAATATAAGAGAAAAAAAAACATACTCATTTGGATTAGTATTATTATATTTAGCTGCTAAGCTTCTCATGAAATCAGAATAATTTCTAGCTTGATATTCACTATTTCTGGCTTGAACTGAAGACAAAAGACTCGATGTAAAATTTTGTCCAACCATATCATTTGAATGTACCGGCTGCGGCGGTGTCCCCGGAAATGATGTCGGTGTAGCACTACGAGATCTAAAACAAATTTAAAATCATAAGATAACATTTAATGAGATGGTGTTTAGAAGTTTCCAATGATTGATTAATTTCGCTCTTATATACATATGTATGTATTAAATTTTATATATTTAGAAGCAACCAATAGATTACTAAAGGTGATGGTATGATTTTTGACATCGAAAAATAGAAATGAAAAAAAATTGGTGTGGAAATGATTTTTCTCAACAAGGTTATATGATTCATTCATCCATTGAAAATTCACCTTTTTGAAATTTCTTGCTTTTTAAGGTGACGAAAAAAAAACAACATTTAAAAAATCTTCTAAAAGTTAAACTAATGTCGACGATAATTTGTTCTCAATGAATCGACCGAAGTTAATCAATTTTCTTGACGATTCCCTCAAGCGTATAGTTATAACCGCATTTTTTTTTTATTTCTTTAAAATAGTACGAAGGCAAAATTAAAGGTAAAATTGTTTTTATTCATAACGTATTTTAGATGTACTTTAATTGTAAACAATAATCAAAAAGTTTTTAAAGTACGTTTTTTTGTTAGAAAAAATCAACGAAACCTATTTCAATACCGCAGTTTCTCTAGTTATAATAGTTGACATGTAATACTAGAGGCACACATAGGGTATTCATACCATAGTTTAAGGATACCATGTGGGATACCATATGTATGTCGTCGAATACTAGCTGAATACCATTTCAACTACGTAGCATAAATCTGGTATTTAAATTCTAAATTCTCTTTTTTACTTAATTTTTTCGGCCACTGTAATCGATTCTTTAGTGATTGTCGCGCCTTTTTATTGAAGCGGAAAATAGCGAATGGAATTTTGTAGGAAAGCTGAACAATTGACACATGTTTACACTTTTTTTTTTTGAAAATTTTATTTTAAAAAAATGGAAAAAGTAAAAAAAAACGAAAAATTTTATCGGTGGAAGAAACCTCAAAATTTATAGATATTTGTAGGAATCATATAGAGGATTTAAGAGGACCGAAAAGATATTCCCATACTCTCGCTGAAATGGCAGAATTTCAAATGTTAGACAGATACTATGTTTGATATGTGCCAACCCCTTTTTATACCATGGTACAAGGCTATACTGTAATATCGATACTAAGGTTTGAATATCCTATGTGTGCCTCTAGTATAAGTATAGTAACATTAAGAGCGGTACATTTCCACTTTTCATAAGAACTTTATTTATTTCGTTTTAAAAGGTCATATTGTCTCTATATGCAAAATTATGGCTGAATTTATGAGGCGATTTGATCGAAATTTGGTAAGAGCAGTCTCTATCATATTAAAAAGATTCTACAAATAGATGGATTTGATTTTAAAGTGCGACATTATAAAAATGTATCGCTTTTCATTCTACTATACTTATGTATTCGTTTAGCAATAAGTTATTCATTTTTTCTTTGGTCTAAAACTAAATACTTTTCATAAATAGGAAATAATTTTACTCTTGCGTATAAATACGTAAGTATAAATCTTTTCAACTGGCAAAATGAAAATATCCAAGAAAAAAACTAGAGAAAACTCTAAATAGCATTTTAAAATATTGTAAAAAGAAATAAGCGACAGTTAAACGATATCGTCGTCCTTGCATAGCAATCAATCACAGCTATCCAATAAATAAAAGTGCGCTCTTCACATTTTACCAATATCGGTTTTTTTTTCGCTTATATAGTTAACATAAAATTTATGAATAAAACCAAAACATTCATTCATTCAGAAACAATCGTCTTGTCTTTCCATATTTTCATATGTGAGCATGTAGAATACACTATTTTGTATAGTATTCAAGGTGGCTTCGAAATGTATATTGGTCAGGTAAATATCGCTCTTCTAAATATATGCTAAAAACTCTAAAAAAAAAAAAGTTAATGAAATACTTCAAATACAAAGACTTCTTCTATAAAACCGGCATTAACTTAGAAAATGTGTGGGATTGATATATAAAATGCTGTTTTTGTATATTTTCTTACGTAGATACATATTAATTGTGTACAGGGTGATTTAGTACAGTGATTTTTATTTGTTAATATACAAAACAATAGTTAGACCAGTAGTAACATATGGTTGCGAAATCTGGACACTAACTCAAACAGACGAAAACTGCTTACGTATATTCGAAAGGAAAATAATGCGTAAAATATTTGGGCCTAGAAGACTGGATAGCGGAGTTTATGAAAAAAGAAGTAACGCCGAAATAAATGAATTAATTAAAAACGAAGACATTGTACGCTTTGCTAAATCGCTGCGCATAAGCTGGGCCGGACACGTGGCTAGAATGCAAAATAGTAGAGCGCAAAGAAGTGTTTTCAATGGAAGACCTACTACAAGCAGAAACAAGGGAAGACCACGAAAGAGGTGGTTAGACGGCATTGAAAATGATGTGCGTAAATTACGAGTCCTTAATTGGATCGCGATTATTGGAGAAGTGTTGTGAAGAAGGCTAAAGCTCACTCCGAGCTATAATGCCATAAGAAGAAGAAGAAGAAGAAGATTTTTATTTGTAAACTATTCAATATATTCTATTTTATGTTATGAAACGTTTCATTTTATTATTATTTTCACTTGTTTTTTATGAATTGTAATTTAGAATGTCCTTAATTAATTCAGGCAATTAAAATAATAGCTGTTAAGGTTTGACTATCACTCTTCGTCTTCAATCGTATAGACTACAACCAGAAAGCATAAAATAATGAGAGTTTCCAATTTGGGCACGTCTGCAAGCGTCACCTTATTAATAGTGTTTGTTAAAACAACTCTGTGTGATATAAAATTTCATGTATTTACAGTCTTTTTTACCAATACTATTTAGAAAAAAGAGCTCTTTGCAGCGCTGCAAACGTCTCCTCAATTTATATAGAAATATTTACATGTGCTACAACTTTATGACGTTATAAATTTATTTTTCGTTGACATGATAAATAACAAAAATACCTTATAAAGTTGACTTATTGGAGGTTGACTTTGAAATCGAGTTTATTGATCGTAACGTATGCAACTAAAGGCCAATCTCCACACAGCCGACATCCTATTCTGACGAGAAAAATCAGAAAACTAGAAAGAGATGGACTTTTGCAATTTTCGCTAGGATTGATCGAATAAAGACATTAGAATCTCCCCACACAATTTAGTAAAATTGGTAGTGTGCGACGGTATCGTGTGTGATTATTGTGAGAGTATGCACCCGCAGATGAAGTGCTATATAAATCAGATAAACATGTTTATCTGTTTTTTAGGGGAATCATCTGCAGATCGAAAATCGGATGGGGAAATGCAAAAGCCGACAAAATTAGTAGGATGATTGTTTCTCCCTTTCTGTTTAACCAAACTTTGCATAAGTGTATCCCATACTTTCATCAGAATAGGATGTCGGCTGTGTGGAGATTGTCCTTAATCGACCTAATAAACTAACTATCGCTAACTCTTATATGTAATATACGAAAAATTGGTTCCGCGATTAGATCTGCTTAAAAGTCAAGAATAAATCTCATTATAGTTAAGTAGCAGTCAACAATAACTTTCGCAGATTTAAACGTATTTGCTAATTCAACTATATTTGATTATAAATAGTGTCTTAGAATTTCTTTTTCTGCATAAAATCGTCCTATTGTACAATCTCATCTGCGAAATATGAGAATTTAATGAATTAGCAGACATAATCTTTCGAAAGAACATTAATTTTGGAAAGCCAGTAGGAACAAGATTTCAATGGGTTTTGTTACTGAGTACTACTATGAGAACTATGGTAATAAGTTACCCTGTACATTTTTTATACATATGTAGTCTATAATATATTCCATAATTTTTTATTCAAAATTACTTAACAAATAAAAACCGGAATTCGGAAATTAAAATCGAGATCAAATTTGATCAAACATCTTTTCGAAAGACTTAAAGTGAACAAGCAAACATTTTCTTAATCGAATTAACTTAGTTCCTGGATGTTAATTTTTCCAATTTTTTTTTTTTTTTTTTTATTTTGAAAAAATTGATTTTAATTTAAAGGTCGCGATTTTAAAGTTCACTAAAAGGACGAAATTAATGGCTAATTTGAATATTATCTTAAATTAGAAATTATTAAACGGTAAATTTGTATTCTTAGTTAGCTCCTAATTGTAGGAACAAATCGGGAAAAGGCTGCTACTCTTTTGTATACGAGTAGAGACATTTTTGAAGGAAGTTAAACTTCCATAATCATTTCTTTTTCAAATACACTTCTTGTAATAGAAACATTGCCGATTTGTACCATGTTAATGATGGAATACAAAAACTAATTAAACAATATTGTCTGAGCACCAATTTTTAATTTGTTACTAAATAAAGAAAATACTTTGTATGAAAACTAAATTTTCAATTTATTAAAAATTTTCAAAAAGCCTTAGAAATTTCTCAGGTTTGATAAAAAATACCGTGTGATTCAAACCTTACTTTTTTTTCAATAGGGTTTTTTTGACAGATCACGGGTGACTAGTGTCATTCTGATTTGTCATTTTTGTTCAGTATTGTATGGCAATTCATCGACTGACTTTCGTTTTCGTCGTTTGTTTGCTGAATGGGCGCTTGAACGCATCAAAGAAAATCCGGAATTTTCAAGCCAAATTTTGTTCAGTGATGAGGCTCATTTCTGGCTTAATGGCTACGTTAATAAGCAAAATTGCCGTATTTGGGATGATGAGCATCCACAAGATTTTCAAGAGCTACATTACATCCATTGAAAACAACAGTTTGGTGTGTTTTATGGGCCCGTATTTCTTCAAAAATGCGGCCGGCGGCCACGTTACCGTAAATGGTGAGCGCTATCGTGCCACGATAACGGACTTTTTGGTACCTGAAATTGAAGCCCGTGGTCTCGACAATATTTGGTTTCAACAAGACGGTGCTACGAGCTATACAGCCCGTGTTACAATGGATTTATTGCAAAATCATTTCGGTGAGCAATTAATTTCACGTTTTGGCCCAGTGAATTGGCCACCAAGATCGTGCGATATCACACCTTTGGACTTTTTTCTTTGGGGCTGTGTAAAGTCAAAAGTCTTTGCCGATAAACCAGTGACAATTGAAGCATTGGAAGCGAACATTACACGTGTCATTCATGAGATTCCGGTCGAAATGCTTGAGAGAGTGATCGAAAATTGGACCGCCAGACTGGCCGAGCTGAAACGTAGTGCCGGCCAACATTTGAAGGAAATTATTTTCAAACATTAATTGCCATACTATGTGCTTAAAGTTGATAATAAAGATTTGATATTTGCATTCAATTCTAAGTGTTTTATTTTTATTTTTAAAAAAAAAAAGTAAAGAGTGAATCACGCTATATAAAGACACTTTTCTACACGTGATTTTTGTCACCATCGTTCGAGACCTATGTTGATACCAGGTTTGTTAGATCTTTGTAATAAAATTATGTAACTTTGTGACAATCAGAATAAAATAAACACCAAACAAATAATAAAAAATGGATATTGTTGAAATATTATAAAAGACTAGAAATCAAAATCTAATGTCACGTCTTAGTCATGTTATTGCAAATTTTGTTTGAAAGGATGAAAGTTGTTTTTATACAGGTATATGAATAGAGTAGAACAGATGTTCATAGATTCCAACAAATCTAAATCACATATCATAAACTGGTGGATATATAAAATTTGTGGAGGATAAATCCATGCAAAGATATAAACGGAAGTTTTTGTGTATATATTCATATAGAAAATCGTGAGACATGCAATTTGTTGCAATATCCCTAAGACAAAGTGCATCATAACAAAACAAAAAAACGCTACACAACATATATGTGGTATATATTATGTGTGCCATAATATATTGAATGAATGAATGAATGTTTCATTACGAAATTGTAATATATAGTTAGTCAATTCACCTGGATATTGAAGATTGTACATCGCCATTTGCTGGCGGGCTTAGTCTTTCTCTCTTTATACTAGTATTATTATTACTATTATTATTATTTGTGTTGCTACTATTACTATTGCTGCTATTACTGACGTTATTATTATTATTATTATTACTATTATTATTATTATTATTATTATTATTATTATTATTATTATTATTATTATTATTATTATTATTATTATTATTATTATTATTATTATTATTATTATTATTACTAGTTAAGTCGCCATTCTTTATAGAATCCATTTGGGTTTCATTTTTAATTTTATCATAAAGTAAGCTATTTGTATTATCACAGTGTTTTTTATTGTTGTCAACAGCACTGTATCCCATTAGCATACGATCGCTTAGCATCTTTTCTAAAGATGATTTATTTATTAAATATGATGACAACTGTTGTTGTTGCTGTTGATTTTGTCTATGATTTCGTTGATTTTGTTGTTGAAAATTTAATTTTTCACTTTTAATATCGTCAAGAGTAATAGTATTAATAGAATTAAATGACGATTGTGAGCCTGTCGCTTGTAACGATGTCGTGTAAGTAGATTTCCTTTTAGCACGAATTTTATTTGTTGATGTTATAATATTGCCACTATTGCCAATTGATGATACTGGTACTGTTGTCACTGGAGTTGTCGTGCTCGTTTGAATAAATGATGATGGTGATGATGCTGTTTTTGGTAATACTTCGTTTGAAAGTTCTCCTAAAAAACAAAAAAAAGAAACGAAAACTAAAATTTAGTATTATTACATTATGTGTAAATATTTGTAAAACAAAATATATAATATATTGTGTTAAATTGAATTTACTTAAAAATCACAAAAAACAACAATTTTTTAAGGCACTAGATTTACACCCTTTTTTTATCTTTTACTTAATATTTTTTTACATAAGTCTATCAAGATGAAATTTTGCTAAAAATACGACTTACGAGAGTTAAGGGAGGGATTAATTGGTTCCAGAAAAACCAATCACATGTCGAAACGATAGTAAGTCTAATAATTGTAGATCCTTATAGTACAAATCTAAGCAAACCTCAATCCTTAGTCATGATCATTCATATTAAAACATTTTTTATCGCAAATCTGAAGCATAGAAAAGCCAAGTTTGTCAAACTTCCTAGGTTGCTGTGGACCAAAAAGGTTATGGGTTAGTTTGTCAGACTAAATCTTACAAACTGGTTGGAAAATGCTTTGCTTTTCGAAGGTGTGGCTTCAAGTTTGAGAAACTTGTTGTAGTATGAGTTGCTTGTAGCAGAGGATTTTGCGGAAAATTAATTGGAACCCAAAATGAAAATATCGTAAGTCTTAAATGCCGTAAATTAAAATCTCATACTTCGACGCATCACTGCAAATATTATTTACTGAAAATCAAATTTTCGTGCACGCATTATACCGACTTACAAGTACTAGTATGTTATATAGAAAGGATGAGTTAATTAGTAAACGATTTAAAAACGTTTATATTGAATAAATTGAACGAAAAAATTACTCAAATACCAAGTTAACCATAACGAATGAATATTATGATGATGATGATGATGAAGTAAAAAGTTGCTACCATAATATTAAAGTGAAATGATGAACCTGATATAAAATCCATACATATATGTATAGTACCGAAAAAAAAGACTTAGCAAACTGCTGCCAACATCAGTAAGTGGACACGATCGACAAGTTCCAATCAAGTTTACCAAAGGTCAAACCATATCAGATCATAACAAGTTTGTTGGTGTTTTTTTTTTGCTTCATATATTATTCTTATTGAATTCAACTTCCTCTGTCAAAAAAAAGAAATCTTTTTTTTTCTTCTTGTTTTTCCTCTGAAATGCATTTGAAATGAATCGGTGGCCTCCGCTCATATATAGTAAGGTGAAAAGTATAAGAAATCTATACTTTGAAGATGCTGTATAAAATTGGAAAATACATTTATCGTATTTAATAAAATATGGATTTATATATGTATATTGAAGCGCATAGATCTACTCACGTACGATTTAAAGAATTGAAATTAAAGCATAAGTAAGCAAAATTCTATGTAAATGGAGAAGAGGCGTATATATGCCTACGCTTGCGGTTATTTTGAAAATAAACATCTTAACTTTTAAAAATAATAACATAAAACAAAATTGAATTAAAATGAAAATATGAAACTAAATTAAATTGCACTATGTACTCGACCCGAAGATGTCAAAATCAAGTCAGAGTGCTTATCTTTCGTCACAAAATGAACAACTTTTCCGATGATTTTTGAAAAATAAACTTGTATTTAAGATTTACATTATTTACAGTGAAAACTTTCTTCAACAGACAGCCAAAGAATTATAAAATTAGAGCTGTCTGATTAAAGGAGTAAATACATAATCTCACCGTCTAAAATGGTCATCGTTAAGATAATTCACTTTATTTAAATTTCTAATAGTATCACAGCGTCTGTCTGATGTATCTGTCCGACTTAACGTGCGCCTAAAGATAGGCAATTTATAATTTTTATAGCATAGCACTTATCTGCGTCTTATACTAGAGGCACACATAGGGTATTCAAACCTTAGTATCGATACTACAGTATAGCCTTGTACCATAGTATAAAAAGGGGTTGGCACACATCAAACATAGTATCTGTCTGACATTTGAAATTCTGCCATTTCAGCGAGAATATGGGAATTTCTTTTCGGTCCTCTTAAATCCTCTATATGATTCCTACAAATATCTATAAATTTTGAGGTTTCATTAACGCATAAAATTTTGCGTATTTAATTACCTTTTTCAGTTTTTTAAAATTATATTTTCAAAAAAAAGTGTAAACATGCGTCAATTGCTAAGCTTTCCTACAAAATTCCATTCGCTATTTTCCGCTTCAATAAAAAGGCGCGACAATCACTAAAGAATAGATTACAGTGGCCGAAAAAATTAAGTAAAAAAGAGGATACCACGTACTTTTTCGAATTTAAATACCAGATTTATGCTACGTTGTTGAAATGGTATTCGGCTAGTATTCGACGACACACATATAGTATACGACATGGTATCCTTAAACTATGGTATGAATACCCTATGTGTGCCTCTAGTATTACGCGAAGCAGAAATAATGACCGACAATTTATTCTTCCAGTATGTAATTGCAAACAGATTTCGAAAAGTATTAAATTTGATAACATAAATGTCATCTAAATTGAGCAGTTCTTGTGAATACCTGAATTATGAAGTTTTCACTATTACAGTCAATACCATAAACTCAATTTCACATTTTTAAATAGTCTCAATTTATAACGTGAAAATATCATAAAAACTATAATCTAAAATAATTTATTTATAATTGATCTTTAAATCTTTTAAATACAAAAAAAAAATGCGAATATCGCGAAATAAAGTTATAATCAATAAAAATCATCAAATAAAAATCAACACACAATAATCAAAGATAGATATAAGTTTCACATTTCATGGTAATTATTTTTATTTAACTATCGACAATTTGTCGTGTTTTTTGCAATAGAATTTAAATACTATACGATTTTGAATATTCCCTGGAATGACATTCCGACACACGCCATATAAATTTGTATACAACGGTCATATTATACATTTTCTTAAAAGGTGCATTACACATATATTATATGAGACCGCCCTGTAGTAAATATCTATCTATGGAAAATTATATAAGAATGTTTGAGGATATTTTTTTTTTGAAAGAGAGGATCATTTGTCACCGAGAATCTTCTACCATATAATATGCAAAAACGTACTTTGCCTGTCATAATAAATAAGACATCTTGGTGCATGTGTTTTTTCTTCAATTTATTTGCTCTTTATATTATAAACTGTTCACAAACACATTTGTTTAAATGAGATTTATATATATAAAAATATTTACATCCTATATACATATATGGTATATATAAAAGAAATGGAAGAAGATGAACAAACGACATTCAACATAATATCGAAATCTCTTTCTTCAACTAAAAACAACAGCAGCATAATAACCAGACCATAAGAGATAGGTTTTTGGACTTATATAGCCGAAGTGGAGAAAGAGATTCTTCTAAATATAGATAAAGAATATTATATATACGGTGAAAAAGAAGACATTTGGAGGTAGATTGATATTTTCGATATAAACGTTAAAAGATATATGGATATACTCGAGTATAAGTAATCGATATATATATATATATTTATTGATAAAAATAAAAGAGGATAGGAAAACGGATTTGATACCGCCAATGTCGTAGTGATAAAATTCAACAAGTAATAATTTATTTCATATCAACAATATTACGACCAAAGCCTTGTTTATATCTGTTATTTATTCACTAAATTTCTCTCCGATATTGAAGTCTAACCGCTTTTGCAATTTCTCCATGTAATGTTTTAAAATTGGAAAATAATCCAAGTACCCAATATTAAAATTTATATAAAACTATCAGAATACCCGACGTTGTTCGGGCTTTCTTCAGGACTTTGTTGAGCATGAGTTGAGGTTGAGTAATGCAACATTTTCTGATTACTTTGCAAACGTTGCTCCGTCATTAAATTTGCATAAGCCTCCCCGACAATTCGTACATTTCGAGTATTTCTACCGATGTTTCCTCCTATCAAACGTCTCGACATCCATTTTTTCTATTAACAAAAATGAGGAAAATTGAAATTTCTTGAACGCAGCGACAGCTACCGGAAAAAACTTAAAACAAACCTAGCTTCGCCCGGACATATGGTCCAAATATGGTGTCAATACGTTTAACTGTTCTTGAGTTTGACCGCAGCGCCCCCTATCGGGATACAACATAATATTAACCTAGCTTGGCCCCGAACCAACATATGGTCCAAATATGGTGTCAATACGTCTAGCCGTTCTTGAGTTTGACCGCAGAGCCACCTACCGGAATCAAACTTAAAACAAACCCAAAAATCAAAGTAGCCTATAACCAGCACGCTGGAACAAAGAATCGGTGGAGATATGTTTCATCAAAATCGGTCCAGCCGTTTAGGATCCAACTCGGTACATACAGACAAAATTCCACAAATATTATAAAGATTTATTCACCAAATTTCTCTCCGATATTGAAGTCTAACCACTTTTTCAATTTCTCCATGTAATTCTTTAAAATTTGAAATTAATCAAAGTACCCAATATAAATATTAAAATTTATATCAAATTTCGGAAAATTTTAGATCTAAACAAGACCTAAGATCATTTCTATTTACGAACCGGAAGTATAATAAGCTCTGTAATGCAATGAACCTTTCAATTGTTGTATCATTAATTAACGACAAAGGTGGACCGTATCGTAATCCATAATAAAATATTAAAACTTGTTTTTGGCATGATTTAACTTAAAACTATATTGTTTTGGGGTCATTTTACAACACCACTGATTCTATCTAATCCAGCATATTTTCACATTGTTAATTCATAAAGTGAGCTAATTTGCTTACACGTTTTACATCATACGAAATATGTGTACTCTCAGTATGCAAGAAATATATAAATATAAAAAAAATCTTAAAGGAAATTGTTGATAATCCGTATGAGAACTAATAAAACTAATATTATATTTCGTTTCTCTTAGTTATTTGTTTCTAGATGTCTATTTAAGATCATATGAATACCTGTAAATGCACATGTATGTATATACGAATGTGCCAGGTAAAAAGATAAACTTTTCATCATAAACAAGCTTAAAGTGTCATTCGGGTCAAATGTATGCGCGTTCAATTTATTCTCATTCACTTCAGAACTCTGAAATAAATAATCATATATGCGAGTACATATATGTATACTTCATAATAATTTTACATTGACAATATTATGTTACGTTTTTATAAAAAAAAAAAGAAAAGAAAAGAAGAGACATCAGAAGTCGCGTGCAAAATAAGAAGAACAAGGCGTAAAAAGGTTTTTCTTATAAAAATGTTGCAAACCAACCCATTCTATATGAACTAAACACCTACGACATGCTCTCATCATTTGAATATTTAACTGCATATGAAAATATATGTAAGTGCAGGCGCAATTTTCGGATTACAAATGAGCATGCAAATATTCTTTTGCAATAGACAACATAGTATTATAAAAAAAACGTAAAAAATAAATATAAAATAAAAATTTTCGGTACCCACTTATGTAAACGTATTTAGCACATACATGATTATTAATAGCGTGTTGATAGCGACTTATTCGCCTATGTACTCGATTAATAGAGGCTTTCGGAAATATAGTACATAGAGAGAAAAAAAAGTCATTTATCACGATAATCAACATTGTGTTTACTATGACATATTATCTTCAGATTTAATCACTATATTTTTCCCCTAAAGGTAAACTTTTATCAATCAGATAATAATTTTAACCTAGTTTCAAATATACTCGTATGTATAGCTACGTATTCTAAAATAACAATTCAAACATTCAGAACTTTTGATGCAGCTTAGTATACATCCCTAAAAGAAACTGTAATAAAAGGCCTTTTATACTAGAGGCACACATAGGGTATTCATACCATAGTTTAAGGATACCATGTCGTATACCATATGTGTGTCGTCAAATACTAGCCGCATACCATTTCAACTACGTAGCATAAATCTGGTATTTAAATTCGAAAAAGTACGTGGTATTCTCTTTTTTACTTAATTTTTTCGGCCACTGTAATCTATTCTTTAGTGATTGTCGCGCCTTTTTATTGAAGCGGAAACTAGCGAATGGAATTTTGTAGGTAAGCTGAGCAATTGACATATGTTTTACACTTTTTTTTGAAAATTTTATTTTAAAAAAATGGAAAAAGTAAAGAAAAAACGCAAAATTTTATCTGTGGATTAAACCTCAAAATTTATAGATATTTGTTGGAATCATGTAGGAGATTTAAGAGGAGCGAAAAGAAATTCCCATATTCTCGCTGAAATGGCAGAATTTCAAATGTCAGACAAATACTATGTTTGATGTGTGCCAACCCCTTTTTATACCATGGTACAAGGCTATACTGTAGTATCGATACTAAAGTATGAATACCCTATATCTGCCTCTACTATTAGACTGTCTTCTTATATGTTCTTTTTTTTAATTATCATATTTAATTTTAATTATGCCTCAACAAAAATGCATTTCCTGTTTCCATTCCAATTTGATAATAACTCTTATGACAAGATGCATTCAACTATTTAGATTAGCATGCAATATGTTAATAAGTCCAAATGCAACTACATATATTAAACAATAAAATATTTAGAAAACTAAAATCAGAGTATAACCAAAGAATAACAGTTTTCGAACATATAATTCGGCAATATATGCTGTGCCAATTATTTTCGAATTTAATAGCTTAAATGTAAGTTCATAGTGCAGAGGTGTTTACAAACTACGCTGCTAACTACGTATATTGTCTAAGTTCAAAAATCCAGAGTTGAAATTTTGTCAATGGTGAAACGGGTTCTTTGTGCTCTCAACACCCCATATCTAATGTAACCTTAACCTAATATTATAAAGAGGAAAGATTTGTATTTTTGGTTGTAAGGAATAAACTCAAAAACTACTGAACCGATTTCAAAAATTCTTTGACCATTAAAATGCTACATTATCCCTGAGTAACATAGGCTATATTTATTGCTAGAAAAAATTAGGGATCCCTACTAAAACTTAAATAATTTGCATTTTTATATGTTTCTAACGAATAAACTCAAAAACTACTGAACCGATTTCAAAAATTCTTTGACCATTAAAATGCTACATTATCCCTGAGTAACATAGGCTATATTAATTGCTAGAAAAAATTAGGGATCCCTACTAAAACTTAAATAATTTGTATTTTTATATGTTTGTAACGAATAAACTCAAAAACTACTGAACCGATTTCAAAAATTCTTTCACCATTAGAATGCTACATTATCCCTGAGTAACATAGGCTATATTTATTGCTAGAAAAAATTAGGGATCCCTACTAAAACTTAAATAATGTAATCTATAGAAATATTATAAAGAGGAAAGATTTGTTCCGCATACATCTGTATCCAATGATCCTCACATTCATGTCTGTCGCGTCTAATATTCTCTGTAGTCTAACTTCATGCACAAAGACCCTTCTAATGTTTAAAAAATAAATGTCCACCCGTGCGAAGCCGGGACGGGCCGCTAGTATTATATATATAGGTAGTACCATAGCTCAAAAATACCTGTCAATGCCCGCTAATATATCGTCAGACTAAAATGTTAATACTGTTATAAAACTGTCCTGATTTTCTGCACATCGTACCATAGGATGATATACAAATTCTAAACCACAAAGTCATCGTATAATAAGATGATCAAAATAATGAACTTTTCTGTATTTATATACTAATATGACTTACATTATTAATAATAAATATTGGTCGTATTTATTAATAAACATTTATTACAAAAAAAAATTAACGCCACGAATTATAATTATTCATGGATTAATGGTAATATTAGGCGTGCGCAAAGCACTTAACTACAACGCTTTGCAAAGAAGAAATGGAAGAAGAAATTCAGCCAGGGTGAAAAACTTTCTTATGGTGGCAGTGTGGTTGTAGGTGATTAAAACATGACTTTAAGATGATGGTTGCAGTTTTTATTATAATTCGTTAATTGCAAAATATAATTGTTATCATTAGTTCTTGATGTTAAACACAAAATGGAAAATCAATAAATATCTACATACTTACATATGCATATACTTGTAGTATTAATGCTGTTTAAGTAAATCTAAATTTAGAATAATTGTATATAATTTTAAAATTTTGATTTCAAGTAAAAATTGTTTGCTTTTTTTGAAATTAGACAAAAATATTTTGAAAATTCAAGCAAATTAAAACTATGTTTTCTTTCAAAATTGAACCATGGTTCAAGGTAGGTCGGGCTTTATAGAAATAGATAGGCTGAACTGAATTAACCTCCCTAAACCCAACTGATGGCAATTATTTTTTATTCTGTTAAAGTATACCAAAACAAATCAAAAAAATACTAGTTTTAATCAAATCTGGCAACGTAGACTACACCTTAGTTTTGGAATGTTGTCACAACGTTATAAGAACTTTTTGGTATGCAAGACCACTCATTTTCGATATTCATGTGACGAATACAAAATTGAAAGGTAAATGATATCCCATAACAAAAATCTAAAAGGTTAAAATATACAAAGATCGATTGTCATTCTGCGCAATGAATACCGTCAATAATAATAATTATTATTTATGTGTACAATGTCTCTACATAAATATATGCGAGCATAAATATAATATTATAATTTTTAGTATTCACATTATTCATTTTAATTTTATGCTAATATATTATTTATCACGTTAAAGTGAGTTTATTTTTTGATGGTTTGATCAAATCCGTCTATACTACAATTTGGCCTTTTCAATCAATGAAATAAATACGGAGTAAGAAACTCTTTTATGAGTTTAAAACTATTAAATATGGTAGGTTTGCAATTTTTTAAAAATCGTAAGAAATTAGTTTTGTTTTTTTTATCGAAGAAACTTTAATTACTCGAATTTAATGAATATTGATTGATAAGCTATGTGGACAGAATAAATGAAGTTCCCAGTCGTTTCTATATGAAGAAGTGATGTGAATTGTACACAAGATATATGAAATACCACTGTGTTCAAAAACTAAGGTGAATTTTGTTGTAAAATTAACAATTTTTATTTATTCTTCCAAATCGATTTTGTCCCCCTCAAAATAATCCCCCCCCCAGCTACAATATACTTATGCCAACGTTTTTTCCAATCTTTGAAGCATGCTAAAAAGTCGTCCTCAGGTATAGCCTTCAATGCGCGTAGCGATTCACGTTTGATTTCTTCAATCGACTCAAAACGATTTCTCCGGAGTGGTCTCTTTAGCTTTGGGAACAGCCAGAAGTCACACGGAATACAGTGGTTGTGGAGCGACATGAGTGAAGTTTTTGGCGAAAAAATTGAAAAATTTTGGCATCAAACGTGATTTCACTCTTCTGAGGCACAAATGATCCTTCCAAATTGCTTGCACTAATCAAATTGATATTACAAGCATGTCGGCAAGGTCTCGAATTGTTAATCGACGATTTTCGAGCACCAATTCTTTGATTTTCTTAATGTGTTGCTCATCAATTGACGTCGATGGTCGTCCAGAGCGTTCCAAGTCATCATCATGTTCTCTGCCTTCTTTGAAGTCTTTGTACCACTTGTAAACATTTTTCTCCGACATAGTCTCGTCACCGAAGACCTTTTGTAACATTCGATACGTTTCAGCGGCGGCGTTTCTTTGCTCAACAAAATTCGACATCGTAAAAATCGCCAAATTTACTTTTCTTTGTTCACAAAATCAAGCGTAAACGAAAAACTAATGATGATATTCACATGTAATTTGTCACAGATGTCACTAACAGTCCTACCAACTGGAAAAAAATTCATTTGTCCGATTCGGTTAAGGCGGGAAGTTTAAATTACCTTACTTTTTGAACACAGTAGTATAAAGAGATTTTAAAATGGCAACAAAGTCCTTAAAAATATTCATTCAAGCAGTGAAAACCGAATTAAAAATCCTAAAACATTTTCTGTACGTAAATTAAGTGAACGTGGCATTATAAGTTATTATAAAGAATCTGCAATAAGAATGTTATTAATTTAAGCTTCATATGGGCATATAAGAAACCGTATTAAATCTAATGTTAAGGTGTACAATAATGAGCAATAATGTTCGTACTATACTGTAACTGTTGCAATTAGTTAGGTCATTATCTTTCCACGCTTAACGTTTTATATAAGATATTCATTAGTGTAATTAGCGATGGTTATTTACCGAAGCAGCATGCACAAAGTTTTTAAATTTGATTGTTTTTTTCTTATATATTTATGTAGTATATATAATTTGCTTATTTCTTTAGATCGCACTACAAAAAAGAAATGCATTTTTCTATAATGCAACTAAATATCTAAATACAATAATAGCAGTGAATAGCACGGTACTCTCGAATTGCTTCGATGATTCTTTAATATTAAAAATACAATGAAAAAAAAAACTAAAGAACGAAAACAATTTGCTATTTTATCAGAGCGTGTTTAGAAGATTAATTAAATTCGATAAATATAAGAATTCTTTTCCTAAGAAAATAATTTTTTTTTGTAGCAGCATATTTATCTGAAACATCAGCATAAAGACTAGGTAACATATATACATGTGTCTACCTATTATATATATGAGGGTATATCAATTGATTAAATGCACCTGCCATCGTTATAAAGAAAAATTATACGTTAAGATCGATGTCAAAGTTAAATTGCATATTTTCATCGGTATTAAAATAATGTAAAATTAATTAAAATTAATGGATTTGAAATTTTCAAAATATTCAAGAAAACCTTTCTCTAAATTGAAAAATATTTGAAATTATCTAATTAGCAATTTTTGTTGGAAGTTATAACTGAAATAAGGAAATCTATTTAACTTTTCATTGGCGACAGTAAAATCAAAAAAATACCAATCTATCGTAGAGGAGTCCGCGAATTAACCGAAACAAATCTCTGAAAACGTTTAATACTTACTTATTCATTAAAATTTAAATTCTAGTTTAATTTTTGAAATTTATAACTTATGATAACTGAACTGTAAACACTAAATTGAATCTAAACTTCAAAAAATCTTTCAAGAGAAAGTTTCTAATTCATTACTTTAACATAGTCAACACCTGATTCTAGATACATATGTATTTATCTCAAATATGATGTTCATTTCAGGCAGTTTTGATTATACAGTTTCGCAAATTGTAACGTGTGATTCAAACCTTACTTTTTTTTCAATAGGGTTTTTTTGACAGATCACGCGTGACTAGTGTCATTCTGATTTGTCATTTTTGTTCAGTATTGTTTGGCAATTCATCATGTCAAGACTTCGTTTTCGTCGTTTGTTTGCTGAATGGGCGCTTGAACGCATCGAAGAAAATCCGGAATTTTCAAGCCAAATTTTGTTCAGTGATGAGGCTCATTTCTGGCTTAATGGCTAAGTTAATAAGCAAAATTGCCGTATTTGGGATGATGAGCATCCACAAGAGTTTCAAGAGCTACCATTACATCCATTGAAAACAACAGTTTGGTGTGGTTAAGGGCCGGGGGCATCATCGGTCCGTATTTCTTCAAAAATGCGGCCGGCGGCCACGTTATCGTCAATGGTGAGCGCTATCGTGCCACAATAACGGACTTTTTGGTACCTGAAATTGACGCCCGTGGTCTCGACAATATTTGGTTTCAACAAGACGATGCTACGAGCCATACAGCCCGTGTTACAATGGATTTATTGCAAAATCATTTCAGTGAGCAATTAATTTCACGTTTTGGCCCAGTGAATTGGCCACCAAGATCGTGCGATATCACACCTTTGGACTTTTTTCTTTGGGGCTATGTAAAGTCAAAAGTCTTTGCCGATAAACCAGTGACAATTGAAGCATTGAAAGCGAACATTACACGTGTCATTCATGAGATTCCGGTCGAAATGCTTGAGAGAGTGATCGAAAATTGGACCGCCAGACTGGCCGAGCTGAAACGTAGTGTCGGCCAACATTTCAAGGAAATTATTTTCAAACATTAATTGCCATACTATGTGCTTAAAGTTGATAATAAAGATTTGATATTTGCATTCAATTCTAAGTGTTTTATTTTTATTTAAAAAAAAAGTAAAGAATGAATCACGCTATATAATAACACGATTAAATCCAAATATATACCAATGGAATAACTTCTGCAAACTAAACCAGAAATTTGCAGCTACTTACAGTTATTTGATATTAACATACACCATAAGATTGCAATATTGCTAAATAACCACAAGATGTCGTTTGTATCTTGCTGCTCCTCTTTTTAACCTTGAGTGTAGAGAGCTGAATCAAAAATAAGCAAACTATTCAAATATGTAGGAATTGAACAGAAATTGTTGGTCAAATCAATTTTGGAAATAAAAATACAATATATAACATATATGTAACTTTTATCATTTACGACCGGGAGATCATCCGAGGCTTCCTAAATGAAAGAATATAGTATAATACAAATAAGAAAAGAAAATGTTAAAAAACAAAATTTGCATTTTTTGGGGGAATTTTATCCGTGAGAACCGGGTGCAATCTAGCTGGTCTCATGAAAAGATATAATTTAAACGCGTGCAATGAATTTTATATGCGATAATATTAATGCATATAATAAAGTTAAAAATTATGATGAAATTTACTTTTTCCGGAAATCACATTGATTTCAGAATTTAATGTATTGGCTGGAAAACAAAAGATAACAAAAAAAAAAAAAATGTTTTGATTAGAAATTAAATTTTAAAAAGTCTGATAAAAAAATTAAAAATATGATAAAAACATCATAAAATATAATAATGATGACGTGTTATTTGAAAATCGTCTGAAAGACATTTTAATCAAAGACTTCGTTTAAATATCAAATAGATTACGATTAAAATTATAGCCTGTCTGGTTATTTTTTTTTTTTTTCGGAGCAATGTGATAAAACCAATATAAATTATTATATATATCATATTATATATATCATTGCTTACAGGAAATACAATATATCAAATATAAGTAACCTACTAGTGGTAAACTTTAACCCTTGAAATAAAAATTGTTAAATTGAAAACTATTATTAATAACCTAAGTAATCCATAATGAAATGCTTAAATGCATTAATGGCAAATAACAGCATTTTAAAATCTGCTAATCTGTAATAGCGCTTTTAATACTGGAAATTATACAAAAATGTAACTTGGGAAGGCAAGCCTCGATATCGACGTATCCTTAGTAGCTGATAATTTTAACAGTTTAGACGATGATTACTCACCTGGCCCTGACGGTATGTATCCCTGCTATCATCTTAAAAAAATGCAGTAACATCCTTGCACGTCCTCTTTCGGCTCTTTTCCAGAAATCTCTCGAGACGGGAATATTTCCTAAGCTCTGGAAAGTCTCTTATATTATTCCGACCCACAAGAAAGGCAGTAGAGGTGATATCGGAAATTACAGACCAATTGCTAAATTATCTTGCATTCCAAAACTGTTTGAATGCATCATTCAGCAGTTTGTGTGCTTTGGTTGTAAACCTTTTATTTCCAGGAATCAAAACGGTTTTTTGAAGGGTAGGTTTACGATCACTAGCTTAGTTGAACTCGTTTCTTTTTCGACGTGCTCCATGGAAAATGGCAATAATGTTGATTGTACAACTACAGACTTCAGCAAAGCGTTTGATAAATTGTCTCATCAAGTAATTTTGTTTAAGGTTAGTGCCCTTGGTTTCCCGGTTTTTTTATATTGATTGGATTCAATCCTATCTCCACGGAAGGAGTTATCAAGTACTTTTCCGTTCTTCTAAATCTGAGTTTTATACTGCAACATCTGGCTTCCGTCAAGGCAGCCATTTGGGACCAATTTTGTTCGTTCTTACAATTAATGATGTGTCTTCCGTAATTAAGTACTCTAAAATTTCTAACTTTGCGGATGATATGACGATCTTTTAAGAAATAAGTAACTTAAATGACCCTCTGTATCTCCAGAGCGATTTAGATAATTTTGTAATCTGGTGTTGTAAAAATAATTTGGCACTCAACAGCGACAAATGTGAGGTTATCACATTCTCCAGAAAACGTGAAAATTGTCCATGTATATATAATAATGGTGATGTGCCTCTACGTAGAGTGACTAGCATTAGAAATTTGGGAGTGATTTGTGACAGTGAACTTAACTTCAAGCTACATATTGACTCATTCGTTCATAGAGCTAACTCTACTTTAGGCTTTATTAAAAGATGGTCTAAGGAGTTCTCGGATCCTCATATAACTAAAGCACTCTTCATTGCCTTAGTTAGACCTATTTTGGAATATGCCAGTCAAGTATGGTCTCACTACCATAAAAGTCTAATTAATAGATTGCAGTTTGTACAACGTAGATTCATACGTTTTGCATTAAGAGATCTTCCTTGGAATGACCCTTTCCAACTACCCCCGTACTGTGATAGGTTAAAACTGATTGACCTGCAATCCTTAGAAAAGCGTCGTCAGGTGGCTGATATTATTTTTGTCCATCAAATTTTCAATGGCGCTATTGATGCTCCTGATACTATTAGAAAGGATGCCGCTTAATATAAATGTACGTTCCTTAAGATCAGTTGACTTATTTAAAGTTATGTACCACAGAACGGATTACGGGAAAAACGAACCAATTTCCCGAATGCTACGTGCAGTTAATATAAATGCTTGTAGTTTCGATTTCTGCCTTAGCAAAATCAATTTAAAGAAACTCTTATATAATTCTAACGCTTGAAGTAAGAAATTTCAAAAAAAAAAAAAAAAAATCTCTGAGGATGATACACTGAAACGATCTACCAGAACCATTATTCTTACCCAGTCCTGGATATCGAACTAGGGTCGTTAAGAGGAGAATAGCGTGTTGTTTTAAGCAAAATGCATTTGAAATTAATATTTATATACGATTTTATTAAAAACTTTATTATATATAAAAGCTCGAAGTTAATTCGTCGTTTTAATATAAAGTGCGTAATTTTAAAACCTACTTATAAAATTACTCAACAATAATCTATGTATTGATTTAGTTGTGGTTACGGTGAACACTAATCCTATATAATATTTATTAACAAAACTAAAATTATGATAAACCATTAAAGAAGCAAACCCTTTGATACATAAGATTTCTTTATATGACATACCAAATAAAGTAAACCTTTTTTAGCTAAGAATAGGTATAACACGTCGGTCAATAAGTCCGTGGACTAACATAGAAAAATTTTTTTTTTTTTTAATTCGATTTTATTCTTCAATATAGTTGCCTTCGAGGGCGATACAGCGATCTTCCAACTTTTCGATACCATTTTTGTAGTACGATTTATCTTTTGCCTCAAAATAGGCCTTTGTTTCGGCAATTACTTCTTCATTGGTGCTAAATTTCTTTCCAGCGAGCATTTTTTTGAGATCTGCGAACAGGAAATAGTCGCTAGGGGCCAAATCTGGAGAATACGGTGGATGGGGAAGCAACTCGTAGCCCAATTCATCCAATTTTGCCATCGTTTTTATCGACTTGTGACACGGTGCATTATCTTGGTGAAAAATGACTTTTTCTTCTTTAAACCAGGTCTTTTCTCATGAATTTTTACATCCAATTGGTCCAAGAGCTTGTAATAATAATCTGAGTTTATTGTTTTACCAGTTTGGAGGTAATACACTAACAAAATTCCTTTTGCATCCCAAAAAACTGATGCCATAACCTTCTTCACTGCTCTTTCGGCCTTAACCCATTTTGGAGCCGAATTATTGGTTTTTGATTTTGCTTTGGACTCAGGATCATAGTGATAGACCGAAGTCTCATCCATAGTGTGAATTGGCGCACAAAATCCACTTTATCCTTTCGAAAATGCTCCAAATGTTGTTGAGAAAGTCGCATTTGCATGTGTTTTTGTTTCATTTTTCGGAAATGCGGCACCCACTTTGCACAGAGCTTTTGCATACCCAAACATTCGTGAACGATATGTCCAACATGTTCCTTTGATATCTTTAGAGTGTCAGCTATCTCGATCAACTTCACTTTACGATCATCCAAAATTATTTTGTGGATTTTTTTGATGTTTTCGTCCAAACCAGCCTCTTTTTGACGTCCACTGCATTCATCGTCTTCGATGCCCATGTGGCCTGTACAGAATTTAGCAAACCATTTCTCAACGGTTGATTTTGCTGGCGTAGAGTCCGGATAATAATTATCAAGCCAAGATTTTGTTTCAACGGTATTTTTTTTGGCCATAAGGCAATGTTTAATCAATACACGAAATTCTTTTTTATCCATTTTTTTTTCAATAACAAAAGTTACGTGACGTTCAGAGCAATAACTTTAGAACCAATGGTCCGATTCTTGTCAAATTTTGACACCAATCATTTAAAAGATGGGCGATTCAAGATATCGTATCGATTTATTTTTAGTGACACCACCTATGTGTCAGTCCACGGACTTATTGACCGACGTGTTATACTGTATGCTCGTAGATAGTACATGTATACATCATTCATATATGATAAAAATCGTATTAAAAACGTCGTAATAATATCGAAACAATGAAGAACAATACGATTTGCAATCACTTGACCTTTTATCCCCGGGTGTTTATTCATAAAATCAAACAAAATTAGACAAAGTACTTATGTACTTATGTGAAATGTTTTTGCGGTAAATAAAGGTGTCACAGTTAATAGTGAGACGATCGTTCAGTGACATATTAAAATATAATAACTAAACTAATATTTTAACACCTTGAAAATATTCATATTACTTTTCTTAATGTTTTCTTTTTTATATGAAATTAATCATATTAACATTAAAATTTTCAAAAAAATATATATATACCTATACTATATCGAATAATGTAATTTGATCGGAAATAAATTCTCCGACCAATCAATAATCAATCAAAATGAAATTAAAACTTCGAAACAAATAAAATAGATATTATATTTTGACGACAATATTTTTCACCGCATTTTATAATATTGCATTATATTTTAATGTAGATCAAGAGCATGGGCATTAAAAAAATCCGCAATAAAATTTCTGACATTCAGGTCAAGATCATCACATCTAGAAATCATATATATTTACAATATATGCTTTAGGTATAGACGAGTGAGTACTCGATATTATAGCACTCTATAATATGTTTCATATGAGAATAGAGATGCATTTGATACAAAAACAATTGATATGCTAGAATGCAAAATCGTTTTCAAAACCGTAAATAAACTCCATGTCAACTTTTAACCAAAACGTATTCGATATGCTTTTATTATGATAAGAAAAAACTATGTTTACCATATTTTACTGCATTGATAAAATATTTTATTAGTTGGAAGTAAGTATAATTAAAATTTTATAAAAGAACAGGGATATGATTACAACTGGTGACTCTTAAAAGTTTTACATTCCAAGTGGCCCCAAGTAAAAAACTGTTTCCTATTTAATTTGGATCTCTATATCACTTTTATATTATAGACAGATCTCCGATTTTAATGCTCATTATTGCCCAATCGGTCATTAAAACTCGATAATGACCTTTATTTAGGTAATAATGATCAATTTTAAGTATCTATTTCAAGCATCATTATTGTTTTAATTATCAAATGAAATTGTGAAGAGGTCCCAAATTTTCACTTCACACTGTTTACAGGGCCATCTACATTTGAACATTTTAAAAACTTCATGTGATTTTGACATGTTTTCTTGTTTGACATCAACTTAAAAGGAAGAAAAATGTTCATTGTTCTAAAAATTTCTTAAAATTTACTAAAAACAATTTTAAAAAATTAATTTTATTGAATCAAAATGAATAAACATTATATTTTGAAAATTATAAACAAAATAGTAATTTTATGAACCTTTTGGAATGACAAGAATAATGATCATTGTGAGAAAAGAAGATGTGTCATGGGTCATCCAGAAGTATCATTAAAAAAAAATTATTGTAATTAAAATCGGAGATCTGTCTAGGATATAACAAGACATTTGTTGGAGAAAATGATCGTATAAGAGTATAGAACAATTCAATTATAATTAGTAGGGAGAAATCAAACATGACGAAAAAAATTAGTCGATTTATGATGTGATTTACGATGTATAGTATGTACTACGTTTTTCGTTTTAACTAAAAAAACACAAGTACATTTGGCTTAAGCATTCATCGTATAACTATATCGATAATTTAAAATACATTAAGTCCGATTGACTTTTTCCTTTAAATGTATCTGCATAAATACTTTTCACATAGTTTGTAGCTAAATTTATAATATTATTGTTTCATTAAATTACTTTAATTTCCGATGAATAAAGCAGATGCTAAACTGCACGCCGATAAACGACCTCTAGGCTGACATAAATCTTTAATTGTTTAAATACGTTACCCTAAAAGCGTTTGAAAAAAGTACTTAAATTTCAGTATTTTACTTGGGCTATCCCTTTTATATTGATTTGAAATATCATAATTCAAAAGAAAAAAAAACCCCAAAGTATTCGTCTTGTCGACATAAACTCTTCGAAATAATGATTCTAAAAGAAAAATAATGTCAATTAAGTTTGAAATTTATAAAAAAAAAAAAAAAAAATTGATGACAAGAAACATTTCACAAATTAACACCATTCGAAGAAAATCTTTCGACATTATTTCAAAACAGATCAATTTTTCTTGTATTCTTTTTATTCTTGCAACAATCTTAAAAGATCAGGTTGAATCATTTGCAACAGGTACATACTTGAAAAAAAATTCTTGCACCATCGTTTTATCCCTTTTTCCATTTCCTCTTATATGATCATCGAATTTTCTTACTATACCTCGGGTACCTTGAATTCAGTTTTCTGCTGTTAGTCTTATCGTAAACTTACTACTTTTCTTCTTTTTTTTAAGTCAAGTCTTTAGTTTTGGTAAATGCCTTCATAATAAATTGATCAGTTTATGGATCTTCTGTTTATTGAGAGAGTATCGGAATAGATGAAAAAATTACAAAGATGTTATTACGCGACAATAACAACAACGGCAATATTAAGAATAAAATTGCGAGAGGATCGTTGATAATTGAGACAACAGCTCGTTTTTATGTTTATGACTTTTTCCAAATAAATTACTTTCTTAATATCGGCATTATTATAATTTTATTAACATTATATGGACTTGGCTTTTCATGAAGTTAAGTTGAAGGCCTTTTCATATAGTGATTTTTATGCGAATCTTGGATATAGATTAGTACCTGTAGTTTTTAATGTATATCCTTTATGATTGTAATATTTGTTATAAATGACTAAAATTTCATTATCCATATGTTTGTCAGTCGTAGGTATTTACAAATTATATAATTAGTTGGCATTTTAATAAATGTTCAAGAAAAAGAATAGATAAATTATTATAATGAGTAATTTTTCAAAAATTTTCTCATAATTTAATACCAAATTAAAATCTTATAGATAATCCAATTAAATGCTTTTAATGAATATACATATTTATTTGAAAACATTTTGAATTTTTTAGACAACATTGGTAGCTATTAAAGCTTAGAAATTTATAATTCATCTTATTTTTGTACTTTTTAATTCGGCCGAGACCAATTTTGTTATTCTGCAATTTTGATTATGAAATTTTATCATATTAGAGTTAGGACACCACTTTTTCGAATCACCGAGTTCTGGATTCTTCCAATTTTTATTAACGAAAAATAAGTGGTAAGTAATAGAAATCCCTTCTTATCTTTTATTGTCAAATTTGGCGGAAATCTCTATTCAACGCTGGTCCAAGCTATTTCAGCGCCGTGTGCAGATTTGGTAAATAGCGCCTTCAATACCAAAAATATCGTATAGGTCAAGGAAAAAGTTCGTGACGTTTTTTCACCCAAAATTCATACACATTTTTATTACATTTTAAATGAATTTTATTAAACCAAATATGTGCCGTTTTGGTCGATAATCTTTTGACATTATTCTGGTAAAACCATTATGTCATCACTGTTAAATTTCTGAGATTTCTGGGCAAAAAACTGAACCAAGTGATTTTCACAGGTCAGCTTTACACCATTAAAGGAATTATGCAGAGACCGAAGCAAATGGTAGTCGGACGGAGCAAGGTCCGGCCTATACAGTGGATGCATCAAAACTTCCCAGCCAAGCTCTCTCAATTGCCTAGTCAATAAAGATCTGTGCTGCATGGAATTGTGCTGATGGAAAAATACGCCTTTCATATTAATCGATTGTGGCTGATTTGCCTCAATTGCGTGCTTTCATCGCGTTGCAGTTCATAATACATGATTCCCTTCCAATCCCGCCAAAACACAAAGATTGCCTTACATGGCGTTAGTCCTGGCTTTGCCGCCGTTTGTGCAGCTTCATTCTTTTCGGACCACGATCCTTTTAGCAGATTATTGTCGACCCACTTTTCATCCCCGTTATCAATACTTTCAAAAATGGCTCGATTTCGTTTCGTTTCAGCAGCGATTTACAGATTGAAATTCGGTCGATTAAATTTTTCACTGTTAATTCATGTGGAACCCAAATATCGGGCTTCTTTTCGTATCCAGCATCACGCAAATGATTTTTTGATCAATCTTTAGTTCCATAGCAATGTCATAAGATGAAATGTGCAGGGCTTCCTCAATTTTTTGGAGAATTTCATCGACTTGTACAATAATTGGTCTAGCAGAGGGGGGCGCGCATATACAATATAATCAAAGAAAAATTGTAGTACCTTCTCTAATTTTCCACAAAATTTAATATGAACCAAAATGAAAAAGCGCTAAGTAAACTAACTAAAAAACGCTCAATTTTGGCGCCCTCCGAACTTTGGCGCTGGGTGCGGTGTCTCCATTGCACCCATGGTTGGAACGGCCCTGTCTCTATCTAAAAAGCTGTACATATTTTTCTAGACTTTTATTCTTAGCTTCGTACAAATGAACCTGATTAAGAAGGAACATTTATTTGGTTAGGTTCTATCTTCAAGTAGTCAAATCAATTCAATGTTTTTAGCTATTGTATTATGTAATGGAGGTATGTATGTTAATTCGCCTTTAAGGTAAAACTATAGGCAGTATTTGAATAATTTTTTTTAATCTTAATATTTTAGTCTTTGCTTTATGCTCCCACACAGATTATAGGACAAAATAGAGTACAGATAAAATTATGTATATTTGTCTATATTTTAAAACCTTGACGAAATTATGTTATGTTTCCGTGAGAATAAAAAAAAAATGAATATTTCTTCCGCACAGTTTATAAAGGCGATTGATCCAAATTAACAGATTTCGAGAGTGGAATTTGTAAAGTAAAATTTTAGATGTAGGCTTTCATAATAGATACTAAAAATAACATATATTTTGAACTCATAAACTTAATAATTACAGTTACATTTCATCTTCTTTAAAACACTTTTCAAATAAGATTTTCCCACAACTCTTAATGTAGATCTAATATAGAAATATATACATATATATATTATATGTTTACATATCGAACAAAAACATAAAATTCCTAAGCATAAATTATTATATTTAATTCTTAATTCTTACACATTTTTTTTTGATCTTATTTCATGATAAGTAAACAACTACTAAAAAAAAAACAGGATTTGTTTTGTTGCCATTAATTTTATTGGAAAAAAGAAAATATCTTCCATGTTGAAGAATTGGTTCCATTATTACATATATGTATATGTTATAACATTGACTACCCATCATAGGTATAAATGCATCAGAATCCGTTGATTGGTTAATATAGTTACTGCATGTAACAATCTCGTTCTTATGATGTACTCATATGTTTCCCTGAGTAATAAATACTATGTACATCAGTGTTTCCCAACGTAGGGCCCACGCCCCACAGAGGGGCAATTTGATTGTTAAGTAGGGCTATTCGAAAATGGACATGACACGAGTTTAACCCTTTCGCTCCAGGCCATTTAAATGCAATGCTAGATTTCGGTGCCAAATTTAGTTTCTTAAGTGAACAATTCAATTGTTTAAAAATTATGTATGTTACATAGGGGGGGGGGGCATAAAATTTTTAGAAAGGCTAAGGTGGGGCATGGCACAAAAATGGTTGGGAAACACTGATGTACATAAAGTCGCAAAACTCAAACTGAATGTATACGATTTTCTTGATATATAATCAAGGCGACAACCTTTTATCAAATATCAGTTAATAGCAAGCGAATCTAAAGAATGTAAAAATGTCAAACGTTCGAAGAAATCAAAACGATTGGATTTTATGGAATGTCCATTGGTAAAAAGGTAAAAAAAAAAAATAAGAAGAATTAAATATAATAAAATCGTTTTTTTTTACTTGCGTTTGTAGGTATAAAGTTCGTTCGATTTTCCAATTTAATATGCACGACAGAACGTTGTTTGTGTCTGGAAATTCTAGTCATTTGTTTGGCGCATTTTTTCCCCGTTTCGTTAAAAATATAATAATATGTTCTTTTTTTTGTTAAATAGATGGTTTATTTAGTTTGTTATTTTATCAGAGTTTCATATTCTTTCCCGTGATATGATGATGATGAGAATGTGACGCCAAACACATTTTTATATTATACTTTATACCAGGCG
Source organism: Xylophagus ater (assembly GCA_963422695.1). Lineage (NCBI taxonomy): Eukaryota > Metazoa > Arthropoda > Insecta > Diptera > Xylophagidae > Xylophagus > Xylophagus ater. The sequence continues at coordinate 41,258,674 of OY730479.1, read as the reverse complement.
CGGCCAACCCAAATGATCTTGCGGGCCACTTTGGAAATGCATTATAACTCCGCGGGCCACATATAAAATTATATATCTCTATATTAGATTTAGATACACTATAGACATTTTTTTTGGAGTGAAAAATTGAAACATAATGAGTTATTACTATTATTCTTACTTGTGAACATAGATAATATAATAATAATGATACTAACATCCTTATTCTGGCATTGTGACAGTTTTGCGGTCAGAAATATTTATGACAATAATATTCTGACTGTAATTATGACTGCTACGAAAATTCGTATTCTGGCGAACGGGTCATAATAATGTACAAAATATGAATTTATACCACTTTAAACTGGTATAATTCGAGCGAGCTTTCGTGGTTATTTGAGAAATACTCTGGAAAATGTTTGTATGGGTTTGAAATTTTTCTATAGGTGTAAAATTATTTGTGTGTCTAAAAGAATGGTGGAAATTATTCCATATTTATCAATTGAATCACTCAGAGAACCCATATAAAATTCCGTTATGATGTAAAATATTGTCGGTCAGAACTTATAATATTTTTTTATGACAGTTGTTAGTTATGAGTGCGTCAGAATACCAAATAGTATTAAAAAAAAAGTTATGACAATGACGTCATTTTATGACAGTCAGAACTTGTTATGACTGCGTTCAGAATAAGGGGGTAAACGTTTTAAGTTGAACCAAAAGCGCTAACAACTTTTTGTGCCAGATTTCTCAAATTTGACGACACACTGTTTGCCGAGATAGACTTGGGTTCGAGAACAGTTTACTTTTATCAGGCAAAATATCCTTCACAACAGCATCCAAACATTCTTTCACAAATTCACCATCCGAAAATGTTTTCATTTTTTTTGCAATCACAAATGAAACAGAATAGCTTAACAATATTGGAAGGTTGCTGTAATGCTGCACCAAACATTTTTTGTTGAGCCTTTAATTGCGACATAAACTCCTTGAGCTTCGATTGTAAAATAGAATATATTTGTTATCAACAATCAACTGTGCACGCTCATCATAAATTCGCAGAATATAATTTAATTATTCTGCGAACTCATAACTGTAAACTCATGAATAAAATAGGCAATATCTGTCATATATTCGCAAGAATATTATTTTAAAATTAAAGTTAATTTTTTCTCATAATTTCGACGGTTACTTTTTGAGTATATGGATGCACAAATAATGTATTTTCTTAATGCATTGGTTTTCACTACTTTGGCCATTATAAAATAAATATATTTTGTAAATTGTGATGAATCTCGAGGGTCAGAAAAATGTTCTGGCGGACCACATGCCCGCGGGAGGCCGGTTGGCCGTACCTGCTTTATAATTATAGGGGGTTTTTGATTTTAAATAATAGAACATAAATCAAATTGTATTGAAAATAGCATTAAAGATTAATACAAAAACGGCAGGGTGGCAAGTTTTGACCGTTTCAATTTCTAAAATAATAAGAAAAAAAAAAGTTTATTCACTATTCTGAACACATCACTTTACTGGGGGACAATAGCCTATGGGACAGTTGATATATCACTATAGGCATGTAAAAAGAAAGCATTTTTTGTTGGTAAAATTTCGTGACTTGAATTAACACTTAACACACAAAATAATAAGTCTTAAAAAAAAATGCCAAACTTAATTTTGGTTATCTAAAAAAAAAAAAAAATACTTTAAATATATATATTCGACGTGTAAATAAAATATTAACGATCGTTAAAAGACAAAATAGATGATCTGAATTATGTGACATTGATGATTCGAATTTATCAAACACTCTTTTATACAATATAAAATTAATTCATGTTAAACAGAATGGATTAAAATGTTACAATTTCAATTGACAAAAATTCATCATGTCCAATATAAATATGTTCATTATTCATTTTTCGGATTTTTAGTTGGTCACGATTCTTTAAATTTCAATACAATTTTTTCTCTTTTTTTATTAGAATCAATTTATAGAAAATAGAAAAAAAAATGTATATTTTATTAATTAACTTGTTTTCTTAATCTTTCTCCAAGGTTTTAGGTTACATGAGGTTACATCGTACATTAAAATATAATAACAAAATTGATCTGAAAATACACGTTTTTATAACACTATAATAAATTGACAAAAAAGTTGACGCAGAAAAATTAACCTATAGCTTTTCCTGCAAAAAAAAAATTTTTAAGGACCTGAGCTTTGTATGAAAAACATAAGACCTGTGTTTAATAGTTTCATTCCTCGACGTTTTAAGTAGCTCATTTAGATATCATTCTGTATGTGTGTCCAATTTAGCTCTTAAGAAAACTATATAAAGGGTGATTCAAACATTCCTTTTTTCCAATAGGGTTTTTTGACAGATCACGCGTGACTAGTGTCATTCTGATTTGTCATTTTTGTTCAGTATTGTATGGCAATTCATCATGTCAAGACTTACATCTTAGCAACGTTTACAAATCGTTCAATTGTATTACGAAAATGGGCGTTCTGTGAAAAATGTTTTCAAGCTAAATTTTGTTCAGTGATGAGGCTCATTTCTGGCTTAATCGCTACGTTAATAAGCAAAATTGCCGTATTTGGAATGATGAGCATCCACAAGAGTTTCAAGAGCTACCATTACATCCATTGAAAACAACAGTTTGGTGTGGTTTATAGGCCGGGGGCATCATCGGTCCGTATTTCTTCAAAAATGCGGCCGGCGGCCACGTTACCGTCAATGGTGAGCGCTATCGTGCCATGATAACGGACTGTTTGGTACCTGAAATTGAAGCCCGTGGTCTCGACAATATTTGGTTTCAACAAAATGGTGCTACGAGTCATACAGTCCGTGTTACAATGGATTTATTGCAAAATCATTTCGGTGAGCAATTAATTTCACGTTTTGGCCCAGTGAATTGGCCACCAAGATCGTGCGATATCACACCTTTGGACTTTTTTCTTTGGGGCTATGTAAAGTCAAAAGTCTTTGCCGATAAACCAGTGACAATTGAAGCATTGGAACCGAACATTACACGTGTCATTCATGAGATTCCGGTCGAAATGGGAGAGAAAAATTGTGAAAATTAACAATATATCAAGGTTTTTCTTCATAACTTTGTTTGCCCTTGTCAAAATTTTCTCTAATTTGTAAGTAACTCAGACCCTGGTAGCATAAGTCCAATTTGCAAATTTCATTCAAATCCGTGCATTAGTTCTGAAAATACATCAAAAAAACTTTCTGAACAGGGTTATTTCTTCCTACGACTACTGCTTTCTCCACTATCCTTAGACCGATATCACTGAAATTTACAATGGTATGGTCTATTAATGTAGTCAACCAATATAATTAATTTAAACAAAATTGCTTTACCAATTTTCCAATTAAACCCGAAAAACTATATAAAAAAAAACGACAAAACTTTATGGCCGCCCCTGTTTTTCCTTAATAATTTCGCTGCCCCTCAGTCAATTTTGCTGAAATGCAATACCAAAACCACTATAGCAATAACCAAGTAGCATTCTAAATTTCATCAAAATTGCATAACGCGTTTTTGAGTTATTTTGTCAACGGACGGACGGTAGTACCAAACATGGAGCATTAATATAGGGAATTTTTTTCAGAATTTTGGCTCATTTTCAAAACCCAATTACCCCAATTTGTTCTGCCAGAATTTCACAATTTTTTTTTCTAAGTATTCTATAAGATGTCACCTTTTCAGCGCGCTATAACATAACTTGATAGGATTAGAACTACTAAAGTTATACGATTCTAAAGCCAACTATTGGAAAAAAACGCCACGAACTTTCTGCTTAATTGAATATTTTAAGGTTTTTCTCTCCATAACTTCGTTTCTTCATTCTCAAATTGGCCCAAATTCACAGGTAGGCTGGCGTCTAATAGTATAAACACGTTTCGTAAATTTGATTCAAATCCGTATATAACTTTTTAAAATACATTGGAAAAACTTTATGAACAGGCTTATTTTAGGCTACAACTATTTCTTTCTCCAGTATCCTTAGACCGATTTGACTGAAAATTAACTCGGTATCGTCTATTTATGCAGTTAAACTACATAATTAATTTGAACAAAATCGGGTCACAAATTTTCCAATTACATCCGAAAAACCATAACGAAAAAAACGACAAAACTTTCTGGTCACCCTGGTTTTTCCTTTATAACTTTACCCCCGTGGATTGATTTGGCTCAAATGCAATACCAAACCAAGTTAAGGAATAAGCAACTCAAATTATAAATTTCATCAAAATCGGATAACGCGTTTTTGAGTTATCTTGTCTACGGACGGACGGATGGACGGACGGACGGACATGCATAAATCGATATAACTTTTGATTCCCTACACAACCATACCTTTGAAATTTTTCTCCGATTATTATTTCTATGTGTTACACACTTAGTGACAAAACTAATATACCCTCTGGTAGTACCTACCATAGGGCATAAAAATTTCTCGGATTTATACAGTATTCTCTTGGTCTGAATTTATACGGTTTCGATTTATCTGGAAGATTTCTGCATATTTTTGAGGTCTTCGTCTTTATTTACAGTCGTCATATATGTAGATACAGAACGTAACTACATAAATAAAAAAGCATTACATTAGGTGATACTGCCGAGTTGATACCGCCGAGGAACTGTTAAATGTATAAGAACTTAAACAAGCATGATAATTTTCGAATTGTCGCTCTGTTTTACATGATATTCCTGTAGATAGCTCTAGAATAGTATATGATAGTTTACAGTTTATAAATTGAACATAATCTATATTTTATTATTAGAAAGAGTCATTTAAAAGGGTCTAGAAATTTTCCCAAATAGTCCTAATTTGAAGAAACTAACATTAACTTAAGAAAGAATTCTCGTAAATAACCTGTATCTCTAATAGTTTCGAACATAATTTACACATACGATTAGACTGGTAAACTTGTAATATGGGTATTCATGAAAACGCGTAAAACCCTCGTAAATCGTGTAAACTGCATAATTTTCCCACCTCGTAAATGAACTGTTTCCTATGGAAACTCCACTACACAAACCTCGGAAATTTCCGCGACAATTTTGGCGCGAAATAGCCTGGTAAACTTACACATATGTTACTTTGGCTATTATTATAGGAGGAAAAAATATTTTTCTTGGACAACTAAAGAAATACTACTAATTTTTTGTTAAAAATATCGGAGTTAAGTCGAAACTAATCAAATTTAACAATTAAATTGACAAAATTATATTTATGAGACCAAATTTACACAGTTTATACACGAACCCGTTCATGCAACACTTCTCGGAAAAATATACATTTACGCGATCGGTAAAATTCCCAGATTTCATGAATACCCTTAATAAAACTATTAAAAAGGGTTCATTCCGCAACTTTAGAAAGATTGATAAGTACTTTAAAAGTTATAAAATTGAACGGCGTATATTCATCAACTTTATTTATTACCGCATAAATTATATTCTCCATCATGTTCATTAAAAGTACATATGCGCCTCCTAAAGTAATACATCTAAGTCTGTACTTAACATTTTTTTTTTGTGGAATGAGACCGCAATAAGATGCTTCAAATGGATAAAGATTGATGTCTATATTAAGGAAGACCTTTTTATTTTAGTTCAAATATTGTTTTCGTTGCTTTTATTAGTTTTAATCAACTATTTTTACAAAGAAGTATTATTATTCCCGCAACCACATTATTATTTTAAGAAAATACAAAATCGTTATAAATAAAATTAAATGTGCAGCTACATAGACTAGTCTCGGAATATATGTATCGATCGATCCATTATCAATTAATCAATATGGTAACATACCAAATAATGGTATTCCGCTAAACATTTGTGATTGAATTCAAACAAGAATGTTTATAATAATTTATATAAAGAAAATGCACGATTCAATATTTTTTTTTTATCTTGGATCTTCTGCCAATTGGAAAGATATCGCAGGCGAACCTTTTATATTTATATAGAATTTTTTTTTCCGTGGTGTATTTTTTAATGAAATTTCATATGTTAAATAAATAAACACTGATAAATTACATATTTGAAAAATAAACACTTTTATAATGTCAATCTTGGAAGCTGTATGGGCGTATTTTTTGATATAAAATCCACCTTCTTCAATTATACTCATTATACGAATGAAGGAAAATTACAATAACATTTTCATTTTGGTTATTCGTGTCTATGCCCTAGGTAGATACTACCAGAGGGTATATTAGTTTTGTTACGACATTTGTACCGCATAGGAAAAATTATCAGAGAACGGTTTCAAGGCAATAGATGTGTAAAGAATCAGAAGCTATCATATATCGATTTTTGTATATTATGAATCAAAAATTATATCGACTTTTGCATGATCGTTCAAAATGAAATTAAAGTGAAAATTGCAATGTGAGGCAGTTATTCCTTATCCCGAGTTGGTATTACATTTCAGTAAAATCGGCCAAGAGAGATAATTCATTGAACTATGGATTCGTTTGAACTATAGATTTGTTAACTACGAGCCTCACTTCTACTATTGGGCATCAAAAAAACGGCTACAGACCGATTTTAAGTTTTTAAATGTTTTAATTTATGAAAGTACTTAGTTTATAATTTTTTATATAAAATTTTTTTTTTTTATCTATACTATTGTAGTCAAAGGCCACAGGTAGAGTGTAGTATTAAAGTGTATAATTTTGTGTTATCTATAATAAAAAAAAAAAATGTCTGAAAAAAAAAATGTCACCACGACCCGAATTGAAAACGTTTTAATCGGACAAACAAAACGTATATATAATATTTCCTGAAATGTATGCCTTTGTACAATATAATATCAAATTGGAACCTTGATAAGCGTTTATCACCGCTTGATTTGGCGTCGCTGCGTAATATTACAGTTTAAATAGCAGGTCAAATAAAAGAATATACATTTTCATTTGCGGAATAAAAACTTTTTAATATGTTTTTAACTAAATCGTAATTTATTTATTTTTATATTTTAATCTTAATGATCTACAATTAGAAATAATAATTTAGTGTCATATTGCATATGTTATAAAAATCATTGTTTATCATAATTCGGATTAGAATAAACTTACGTTAGCATAAAATATAAATCTTCAAATCCACAAAAGAAGTATCAGATTTCTGATTTTAAGAGAATATTTATTTAGTTTATCTTTGATTGCCTCAAGTGGTGTATATTGTGATAAAAATTTTAAATGTACGCCCTTGAAACTGAATGGTTCGACTAAATGCGCTAAGTAATTTAATTTTTTTTTAATAATCGCTAAGATATTTAAAATTCTCACACCCACCACTAGCATTAGCCTTCGTTTAAAAAAAAAAAATATGATGAACTCTATTCATTTTAATATAGGGCAGGGCTTCTTAAACTTTTTTCATTCGCGACCCCATTTATGATTGCGAGTTTCCTGACGATTCGATATAAATATAAAAGAAAGATAAATTAATATTTTTTGATGATTTATTTATTAGGTAGCAATATATAGTACATATACATATAAAAATAAAAAGTTTTAGAAATTCAATAAGATAAATAAAAGGGACTTCTGACGGTCTTAGTTCGCTCGAATATGAGCGAATCCAATGAGATGGATGTGCTTGTTTTTATTGCATAACAAATTAAATCTTGGAGGAATGTTTGACACTGCTAAACTTAAAACCTCTTCAACATTTTTTATCGATGAACGATATTGGGATTTAATATGTGTTAAAGCTGAGAAAGTAACTTCACATAAATATGTGGTGTTGAATGGAAGAAGAACATTTAACGCCATATCAGCGATTGTGGGAAATTCAGTTCTAGTTCCGATCCAGAATTCAGTCAAGGGCTTTTTTTGGAATTGTAGTTTTAAGTCCGAGTCACATGAAAGCTCAGCAAATTGCTCTTAACATGTAGATGTTAAAAAATCGTGTATTTAAATATTTGACATTAAAATCTCTCGAAACCCCAGAATTTTGCTACGCGACCCCAAATGGGGTCAAGACCCATAGTTTAAAAAGCCCTAATATAGGGTGTTCCAATAAAGTGTAGTAAAATTTAAGAAAAAAAAAAAAAAGTAGAAATAAAAAGGATATAAAAAATTCAACTTTGAAACTTTTGGCATAAATAAATAATTGATAAAAGTATAATCAATTAATATACCAAGAAAATATAATCTGAAATTTGTAACCTTTGACCAAAGACTTGGTTACACTTTTAACCCCTTAAATTATTGATATGATTAGAAGGCCTCAATATTTTATTGTATTTTTTTTAAAAAGTAGAAATATTTTTAAAAATTATTTTCATGACGATATTGTATATGATCAGTGGCTTCGTCTTAATATAAAATTTTAATTAAACGATATTAGTTGAAATGAAATTAAACCGAAGGTGTTTAAAAAAAAAAATGTGAAGAAAAATGCTTAGTTACCGTTGCAAACACCGATTGCTATATAATTTAGGCTCAAGAATTGAAATAAATAGGACATATACTAACTATTGTCAAAGGCAGAAATGGAGACATAGTGACGATTCAAGTTTTGAACAGATAACCAGAAGAAAAGAGATTCGTAAAAGGACACAGTTCGAGATAAGTTCAAGAATGTTTTCAAGCAACGCCGGTCCAAGCTATTTCAGCGCCGGGTGGAGACTCACGGAAATGGTGACCAATATTTAGTTCCTCAGCAATGTCATAAGATGAAATATGCAGGTCTTCCTCAATTTTTTGGATAATTTCATCGACTTGTACAATAATTGGTCCACCAGAGCGCGGCGCATCTTTAACATAGAAATTTCCAGAGCATCTTCAACATAAACACTACGAATTTTTTCACAAGCCTGCGAAGCTTTATCACCTTGGTCGAAGTGATATAGTAAAATATAGCGAATTTTTTTCAGAATTGACTCATTTTCAAAACCGAATTACGGCAATTACGTCTTACAATTTTTATGCAAATATTCTATAAAATGTCACCTTTCAAGCGAGCTATAATATAACTTGATAGGGTTAGAACTACTAAAGTTATGGGACTCTAAAGCCATTTATTAAAAAAAAAAACGCTACGAACTTTTTCCTTATACAATATTATCACTATATTTTTTATATAGTACCTTTTCTAATTTTCCACAAAATTTAATATGAAGCAAAATTAAAACGTTCGCGATTCTAAATAAAAAAACGCTCAAATTTAGCGTCTTCCGAACTTTGGCGCTGGGTTCGGTGGCCCCATTGCACCACTGGTTGGACGGGCCCTGTTTTCAAGGGTACAGAAAGGTTGGATTGTATTGAAATTTTGACCCACACAGGACTTCAACTTAATTTATTAATAAAGTCTATTTAGATGAAAACTATAAACCTGACAACTTTAAAGTCTGTGACCACAGATTCGAACCAAGGTCGGTATGAATTTGTCATTTAAGTTTCCATCCGCACATGCTGGGTTAGTGCGCAATAGCTACCAAAAGGAAAATAAATACAATGTATTGCAAGGTACAAGTATAGGGTCTACTCCTACTAAAGAAAAGAAAAAATATACACATGTTCTTCTACCGAAATTTTTTAATTTATAAAATCATGAATAATTGAAGACAATATCCATAATAAAGTTAATTTCACGAAGGTAAATACAAATTATTTTAACTTTTTATACACGAGAACTTGAAGTCTACTTAAAGTAGACTCCATCTTTCAATACTTCGTGTATATACGTAATAAGTGATGTGGATACTATGTATTAACGACGTTTAAAAGTTCAATATTCAAATTTAATGAACAATATAACTACACACAAACTGTGCTTGTTTTAATTGAATGTCATACGGCAAGTTGAAAGATATAAGTCACATTTAGGTATAGAAATTATTTCCAATGTCGAATCTCAATTTCTAAGCAAACTTTAAAAGGTTGAATAAATACCTGGCCTGTGAACCTGATTTGAATAAAATACTAACAAGAAAAACCCGATCAAAATTTACTTGATTTTTTTTGTTGTAGTAGAAATACAAACAATTTTCGTTATATAAAAAAGTTCACATGTAATTTTTAGTAACTATTTTTTAAATTCCAAAAATGTTTAATTCCAAAATTAAATACGAAAACAAAATCAGTTCAATTTAACTAAATATTAATATATTTCAAAAATATTTATGATCGCAGACAGTTTATTAACCTTTCAAGCACTTTTCAACTTAAATTGAACTAACTTGTACATAAATAATTGGTAAAACAACTGAAAAAAGAAATGGGTGCACAAATTTATATATCTAACATATTCTATATAAAATAAAATAGCAAAAGGTGTGAAATAACATAACATATGTAATACCTGAATAACACCATGCAGGCCATATAACTGGAGTGTCTGTATCAACTTCCCTCATTTTTTTTTTCACATGAGGGGAGTGAAAGAATGAAACTAATGATGATATTACCGATGAAGTTCTGTTTTTAATTATTTTCTTATTAAATTATGTTCGTTTTGATGGCTTGTCCTAAAACATTTCTATTTTATAAAATCACCTGTTATGTCACTTTAACACTTTGCGCTAATATGTAAATAGATATCAACCAAAAAGCACACTAAATTTAATATGCAAACTTTAAATATGAACTTATTTATATTTTTTGCATTAATTTTAGTTAAAAGTAATCACTTTTTCTATAATTTTAAAATATTTTCTATTATTTTTAAAAGCACCAAGAATAAGAAAAATTCCACAAAAAAAAAAAAAAACGTTACAAGACTAAGACCGTCGGCGCTACTGTGACTGCCCTCTGTTCTGGCCTTATAAATTTGCTTTCACATATTCCCAGTCACAAACTCATTTTTGTTGTTGTTGTTGTACATTAAAATGCACTCACTATATGTTAAGCAAGTGGTATGAGATGGGGCCAGCATACAGGTCATCGGTCATAGTTCAAGAATTTTTTTTTATTTGAATGCGACATTAAAGCCTATTCAACAATACACTTTCTTACACACACACACTGTTTGATTCTTAATATATTCGGTTTTTCACTCGATTTTTTTTTTTTTTGTTTTAGTCACTTAACAAATTTTTTAGATTTTTGCTATGTTTTAGGTTAAAAATAAAAATTAAGTAAAAATTTGAATTTAAATAAGAAGAAAAATAAAAGAAAAAAAAAGTTTTGTAAGTAAAAATAAAAATTAAAGTTGTATATATATCGTTGGCGGGTAGAGTGAGTGACGATGAAATATATTTGGCGTACCCGTAACCCGAGTGTTCACGTACATAATGTATATATTTATATATTCATATGTGGAGCAATAATTTTATACATATAGAAATATGTTTATGATATTTATTAAACTGATTTATATCGAGAGGCGGCCGCCAAGAGAAATGGGGACTCACAGCTCAATGTTTAAAAATTCTCGCTAGTGTTTTTTTTTTTTTTTTTTTTGTGTTTTCAATATGGATGTGAAATAGAACAAATTTTAGAACAAAATACTTGGTAATCTTACAAGAAAACCCCAAAAAAATAAACACAAAAGTTTATTTCAAAAACACGACCCGAATGTATTTTTAGCAAGACTTTTTTACTCTCAAAAAACAAAAAACTGACTGCTGATGATGAATATTTCCCAGCTCTTGTCCGAGACGATCTTGTTTAAACTCTTGGGAGCATAGGTCATAAGAGGCCCCCTTTTTCAATATTCTTTCTTTATGATTGAACACATTTTTTTTTTATGTACTTTATTTTTGAGTACTAGGTTTTTTTTTTTTCGTTTTTCTTAAGAAATATGATGAAATTTGTTTCACTTTAAATTTAGAATCGATATTTTGGATTCTTTATTTTTACAATAGTATCAAAGAATTAAAATTTTATATTTCATAATACTATTCGAAAAAAATATTAGATTTAAATATATGATTTTTTTTTAAAAACGTAAAAAAAATATATATATTCTTAAGAAAAACTTGAAAAAAAAAAATAATCCCAGACGAGATTACCACTAAAAAAAAATGATTATTAAAGTGGAGACGACGATCTTTGATCTTTAGTAGTCAAAAAGATCACTTAAAAGATCACGGCTTCAAATATACAATGTGTGTAAGAAGGACAAAAAAAAAGAAGTAATTTAAGAAAATTTATATTATAAAATATAATACACATAAGAAAATAATTAAGAAGCAAAAGAAAGAAAGAAAAAATATTAATAATAATTTATATTATTATTATTATTATTATTATTACTATTTACTGTCTATCTCTTTCTTATCAAAAGGCTTATTCAAGTAAATAAGTGTACACACCTTTAATAAACAAATCATCGACCGCGCATGTCACTTCAATATAATATTTGACATTACCACACTAAATTACAAGAACAACAATAAAATGCGGACACTTATTTTTTAAATATCTTAAAAATTAATTTTTTTTTTTTGCCTTTTTTTTTATGAATGATAGTGCAAGTATGTTTTATGTTATGTTATGTTATGTTATTTATTTATTATATTTTCTTTTTTTTTTGTATTATTTTCGACCGTTCTCATATATTTTATAAAACTTACATACACTTACAAACAAAACATTGATTATATTTTTCTCACATATGATTATATTTATTACTTATTTATTTAAGTATTTAACCGTCTTATCAGTTTTTCAGCTCCGGATATGTTAAAAAAGAACGTAACGAACAATTCTATGGTCTCTTATATAAAAAATTCTTTTAATACACATTTTATATTAAATATTTAAATAATACGAAATATTTTAATAAGAAAATAATATATGAACTTTTTAAAAACCGGAAGTACAATATCCGAATTAAGAAAATATATATACAATTTGTTTGTTTGCAAATATTTAAAATTGTATTTAATTATATTAACGGAACGCGTTTTTCTTTCGATTGTAATACACTGTATTTATTTATATTAAAAAGAGTTTCTTTTCTTATTCTTTTCTTATTCTTTTTTTTTAAGTACAAATACGCCTATAAAGTAAATCGAGCAAGTTATATTTGGGTTGTTAATCCAATAACGTAACTAAGCTGACTGATTTCGATTCCAACAATACAAATTTAAAATCTTACCTTCGCCGTCTCTCTTACCTTTCAATTTAACCTATACAACCTACAAGTATATTTCTGTGATTGTATATGACGAGGTTAAAAATATATATATATATATAAATAATATAATAAATAAATGTATAAAATGAACGAAAGAAGAAAAATACAAAAAAAAAAATAAACCGACCGCGGGCACGGGTCGTCGTCAGCTCGAGAGTTTAACTTCACAGAACAAATGTGTAGGACCGATAATAATATAGTATTGCGCGATATACTTTTTTTTTTACCTATTTTTACTTTTTTTTTTTTTTGCTGATAAAAATTCTATTTGAAAAGAATTGCCCTATTATACCTGGAGAGTAGGTGAATACATATCTACATAGGAAAATTGTAATGAAATACTTAAATATATTCATTTGTTTTGCCTAACATAAAGTAAAGCGAATAGTAAAGTTCACTGCTCATATACTATATATGTTGGAGATTTTCTGTACAGTACAAGTTATGTATATCGGGTAAAATGTCATTCAGTTTAAAGGTGATATTTAATACCATGGAATAGACAAAAAAAAACAAAAGAAACATTGTACTATGTGGATTAGAATCTTTAAAGAGCACTTCTTAAATTAAGTTTTGTTATTAATTAGAAGTCACACATCCTGAAAAATTAACCCCATATATGGTATGGAAATTAGAAGAAGTACTAGGTGGAGTGAAAAGTAACCTCCTTGACCGCCAGAATGCGCTGCTACTGCAAAAAAAGATTATGGTGCCTTGAAGTCCGTTCATATTTAGGCAGACATGTCAAATTTCAGTGCGATACTGTCTTTAGTTTTGTTTTGACAGCCGATTGTTGTTGACGTGTTTGGCATCATGTTGAGTATGGACAAAAACGATTTTCGTTCTCTCATAAAACATTATTTTTTGAGAGGCAAAACGGCGAAGGAAACAAAAGAAAAGTTGGATAAATATTATGGGGCTAATGCTCCGTCAGATTACACCGTCAAATATTGGTTTCGAAAGTTTCGTGGTGACCGCAACTCCACTACCGATCAAGTCCGCAGCGGCAGGCCTTCCGATGCGGTTACAGAGGACAATGTCAAAAAAATACATGAAATGGTGTTGGCTGACCGGAAAGTGAAGGTGCGCGAGCTAGCAGATACCACAAAGATTAGTACTGAGCGTACACGCCATATTTTGGGCAATATTCTGCTTATGAAAAAGTTATCCTGCCGCTGGGTGCCGCGCATGCTCACTCCTGACCAAAAACACGAACGCGAGAGCACTTCGAAAGAGTGTTTGGACTTGCTGATGCGTCGATTGGTAACTGTTGATGAAACCTGGATCCACTATTACACACCAGAGAACAGAATGAGTGCCCGGCAATGGACTGAAGCCGGCACGAGGCTCGATGGGTCGGAAAGGTTATGGCGTCGGTTTTCTGGGATTGTCATGGCATACTCTTCGTGGACTACCTCGAAAAAGGAAAAACCATCAACAATGAGTATTACTGTGCATTATTGGAGCGATTGAAGGCCGAAATCGCTGCAAAATGGCCTTCCAAAGAGGTTACTTTTCACTTAACCTACTAGATTATATTGTATTTTGATAAGGAAAAGAATTATTTTAATTTTATATTCTTCTTCATTACTATTATACAATGATTACTAATTTTTATGTACAAACTTAATTTTTTTTTCTTGTCTTTGAAAAAATATCAAAAGTTATTAATTTTAACTTGCTATTTCAATCGCAGATTTTTTAAATATCATAACAAAGTAATGGTATAATATTTCTAGAGTACACTGTTTCTTTTTTTCATATTAGAATCTGTTAGAACTGTTATGTTTTTTTAAACTTATAAAACGGATAAAATAAAATTAGTAACAGTCCTTGTTTCATTATACTACTGTGTTCAAAAAGTAAGGTGAATTTTTAATTTAAACTTCCCGCGATTTTTACGATGTCGAATTTTGTTGAGCAAAGAAACGCCGCCGCTGAAACGTATCGAATGTTACAAAAGGCTTTCGGTGACGAGACTTTGTCACAGAAAAATGTTTAGAAGTGGTACAAAGACTTCAAAGAAGGCAGAGAACGTGTTGATGACTTGGAACGCTCTGGACGACCATCGGCGTCAATTGATGAGCAACACATCAAGAAAATCAAAGAATTGGTGCTCGAAAATCGTTGATTAACAATTCGAGACCTTGCCGACATGCTTGCAATATCAATTGGATCAGTGCAAGCAATTTTGAAGGATCATTTGTGCCTCAGAAGAGTCAAATTGCGTTTGGTGCCAAAATTTCTCAATTTTGCACTGGTTCTTCGTGAGTTTTTCGCCAAAAACTACACTCATGTCGCTCCACAACCACCGTATTCGCCTGATTTAGCACCGTGTGACTTCTGGCTGTTCCAAAAGCTCAAGAGACCACTCCGGGGAAATCGTTTTGAGTCGATTGAAGAGATTAAACGTGAATCACTACGCGCATTGAAGCATGTTCACAAAACCAAGCGTAAACTAAAAACTAATGATGATATTGACATGTAATTTGTCACAGATGTCACTAACAGTCCTACCAACTTGAAAAAAAATTCATTTGTCCGATTCGGTTAACGCGGGAAGTTTAAATTAAAAAATTCACCTTACTTTTTCAATACAGTGGTAAGTACTATGAAAATGTGATTTTTAATTTTTAAAACTTTCTAAGCTCCAGCATTATAACAGTATTATCAAAAAGCATACGTACATAGATATCTTGCTATCAATAAATGATAATAGAAACTGAGGTTCTAATAAAGTTCTACATTTTTCGAGTACAAACATTAACGACAAACATATTAAGAAATAGTTTATTATATACTATTTACCCAGTACCATAATAGTTCTCCTACTATATTATACATATTCTTGAACATAAAATTTCAAACGTTGCTTTCAAATACATGTTGTTAAGATAAATGCATATGACCGAGTACAATAAGGAGATATCTTGAAATTTAGAGATTTTGAGTTAAGTACGTACTTTTGTTCTGAATGTCTTATATTATATTAAAGAGATAATTTTAAAATTTTTGAATTCTAGGTTAAAATTAGATTTGCCAATATCACATTTTGGGCTTTTATCTGTTTTAAATTCTAACCAAAAAAATTAAAATTACATAATCTGTAACTAATTTATTACTTTTGTGAGAAGAAATAGCTTTTATCTGACTTGAAAACCTGCATTTGCATGTACTTAAAAATTTCGAATCCAGTTTTCTCAAAATCAATTTTTCAAGATATCTACGTATTGAACTGGGCCAGCGAAATGTAAAATTGTACAGATTAACCAATTAAATCCAAACAATCCAGCAAATACGAAATTTCAAGTCGATCGTAACTCAAAGTTTTGGCTCTCCATATGTACGTAGAATAACTTGCAGAGTTGGAATAATACTCTAAAATTTAGAGTATAAAGGCACATTTTGTTCTGGTATATTAATTGTGGCACAGACAGTAGTAGTCTTTTGAATCAAGAGAAGGCTCACTCTTTGCCGGTGTCATAAGTTCTCAGCTTTTACTAAACAAAAATAATAAGTAGTAGTCGTAATCGATTGCTATGATACAAAGTTGTTAGCTTTTATAACAACAATTTGATATTTCCTAATAGTCGCTTCCAAGTTTAAGGTTAAAATTACTTAGGTGGCCACTTATCATGAAACTGGATAGTTTAATGAACATTTAGTGTTAATTTGAAAAATTACAACAATCTATAAGATTGATAACATATTATTATACTTTCGTATTTTATCACTTTACGAGGTGCTCGTAGTTGTAGATACAGAATAAAATCATTCAAATGTTATCATGGAAAAGTTCAATCTCATCAAATAACCGAATATTGATGATGACACTGAAAGAAATTACTTATTCAAAATAAATTCAATATATCAATTTTAAATGCAGTTATTCGTCAATGGTCAGGGTTTTCGAAATAAACCCAGAAAAATCAAAAGAAAACTGCTTGAATTATGATCCACGATCGCCTTCATTCGATCATTATGTCGCCATTTCCTTATTTTATTTTAAGCAATTCGCGCACCCGCACAACATTTATTTTTTGACTATCTTATTATTTTTTTTTTTTTTTAATGAAACCACTACAAATTTAAAAAAATTTGATAGTAACACATGCGTGCATACATATGACACTACAAAAAAAAAAAAACACACTTTCGTACCTAAAGAGAAAATCTCAAGAACGAATATAGTTTATATTGAATTTGTCGGCGACAGTAAACAAAATGAAGAAAGGTAACCAGGTAACAATGGTGTCGGTATTAATGGTGATGGTATATTGACCACGATATTTGGAACATCCATTCAAAATAAGTACAACGTGGTACTATGCTGTCAGAAGATTTTCTTGTAAACAAAACGATTGAAAGCAATGAACAAGTGTACATATACGTATATTAAGATGTGACTTTACAGGTAGCTATAGCCATAATTTTTCACAGAACTGAGTGTAGCCAAGTTTAAAAGTCGTACAAATGAAATTGATATACATATATGGATGAAACTTATATGTACAAGTAATCCAAGTGCATGATGATTTGAAACTATAGCGTGTTTAACAATTTAACACATTTGCATATCAATGAACTTAGTTTGAATGGAGAGATTTTAAGAATAGTATAACCGAAAGATTCTCAACATTAGTGTTATTCCAGCTAATATAAAAATAATAAATACGACATACACTGTAATTGTGCACATGAGGAACATGTATATTTAAATATCATGTGTTCAATTTAGCGCATAGCGGCAATTTTCAGAATGTTGTACTCTGAATACTGAACTGAACCAGTTTTGACATTTGATCTGTCATGGAAATGAATTGAAATGAATTTTTACCTTTGTAAAATTGGTTTAGTTTTAATTTTTCTTTAAGAAAATGTGTCTTTTTTTTAAAAAATGGAATGGTGATCACGAAATTCTTGTATATATATATATATACATGTATATATATAGAGGTAGTTACGATGATTAGATGTGAACCCAATTGTATGGATGAATGATTGAACTAAAGTTAAGTGCGGGTCCAATGACTTATCTAGACTTGACTGTAACAAAGATAAGATTACATTCAATGTCATTGACTTTCTCCCAACTTTATTTTATTTGTTTATTATTATTTATTTTTTCAAATTTTGTTTAGTTTCTCCGATCAAATATATTTACTTTGGTATAAGAGGTCGTCGGTGCCTCCTAATTCATTTATAATAAATTTTTTAGATATTAGATGAGTCTGGAATATTCTTAAAAATTTATCATATGCGATTTGATGTTTCTTCAAATTTTTTAAGCAGACGAATAATGTAAAGAACACCAAATTCCAATAACAACAATAACCAAAATAATACATGGTAACAGTTATTCCAGGTAGTGGATGCTATATTTCTCTTACTATTTACTGTATTGACAATGGACAATAGTTTAATTCGATAAGAACTAAATCGAATTGAAAAATATATTTTCATACGATTTGGGTCAAGCCTCATTACACAATTCAACTCCTGAATTATTACTAAAAGAAAAATTGAAACTTATTCTGCAACTTGATGTGCTTTTTCACATATTTTTATATACTTTTTCACATACACTACCATCTTCAGAAAAGTTTGATTATTTTCAAGGTATTCTATGATTATATCACTTTCTCTAACTCAACTTCTTAATGACGCCAATCATTCTTTTTCTTTATGGATATTATGTTCTTAACATTGGAAAGCTTTATATGACGACGATAATGATTAGAAGCAAAAAATATGATTATAGGGTGGCAATTCTAAGTGCATTCTTACATCTTCTATATCTATACATATAATTTTTAAAACTGCATTAGCCTTTAGGTTTGATTACCGTTCGTTCGTCAATCATTTATTGAAAAACCTTTTTGTTTTGTAATACCAACAAAGCAACAAAAAAAGCGCAAAAAAATAATAAGAATGGTCGATGATGGATAAAGATACTTCTCCAATCACCCATTGAAGACTTTTTTAATCAACAGCAAAGAAAAATGATATATCCAACAATAAGTACTATATAGTCATAGAATTTCTGATAAGATTTGCTTGAATGAGTTTGAATTCTTCAAAAACCCAATTTTTTGCATAAAAACTGGCAGTAACACGGTTTTGTTTTTATAAAAGAAATAAAATCTTACGAATTGTATTCAAGTTCATTCATCCGCGAAAATGTTTCTCCAGAAATAAAAAAAAAAGTTAATAAAATTTGAAAGAAAAGTCAGTATTAGTTAATTTACAATTACGGATATGTATGATAAAATTTTGTGGAATAGGTTTATCCGAAATTTAATAAATTGGGATCGTGGTAGGTAAGGATACTTTATATAACATAAATATTTCTTTGGAAAAACTGTAACCAAACAGCTTGATTGAGGATTTTCAGAAGTTAACCTGTTGCCCATAAATTGAATTCTAATTAAGGAAAAAAGGGTAATTTCAATGAAAATAAAACGAATATGAAACTTATTAGATGTACTCTGTTTCATTAATATTATATTTAGTATAAGCATAAAATTCCACAGAAACTCCTAATATATAAACGACCAGAAAAATTTCATATATTTACGTCAATTTAGCTACTAGTATAACTTTCACGATAGGTTTGAAGTCTAGAAGACGATACTTAAGTAGAAATCGTTGTCGGACTACCAAATTTTGTCACAAAATTAAGAATCTGTTTTGTGCCGAAATTTGGTAGTCCGATAAAGAATTGAATAATAACAGAAAAATTTTAATCTAATTTCAGATTTTTCTTTTTTAAATCAACAATAAAAATCAATTTCATTAGAAGCTTAAGAAAATTTTAATTTCTTTCTTTTTTTTGTTTAATTAACATCAATTAAAAAATGCCCACCTATCAAAAATCGAATAAAATCATTAATTTAATTAACAAAACAAATTTCTATATTTGATATTTTGACTGGTCTCATCACTAAGAAAATCAATCAATTTGAACAAAACGAAAAAGAGCTCAAAAAAAAAAAAGCAAAATAACTGAAGAAAAATCGTGGTTCATTTATTTTATTTTTGGCTTGATCTTTCACTTTAACTACTACAAGTGCTTCTGGTGATGGTGTTATTGCTGCTGTTGAGATTCAACCCAAAAGAAGCTGGTACAGATCAAGAAATTGATCATCATCGAAATTGTGTACAGAGACAGAATAGGTATATTGAAAGAGATTTTAAAGTTTAATCTAAATCTTAATCTAAAGCCTGAACATCTCGACATCCGACCGAGTTGATTGATTGATATCTTTCCCATGATCAATGTGGTCAAGTATTTTATTGTGTATACCTTTGGTTTGACCAATCGCCACCTTATACCGTGTGTGAGGTAAATATATATATACAGAATTCAGGCCCACACCACATGAATCAGAATATAGTAATACATAAAATTGCGTTTTTTTGAATCTCCGCAAATATGGTAGTCAAATGAAATTTCCGTTGAAGGTTAAAGCGGGGGAACACCAACTGTGCATATTTTATTGAGATCCATAAATATGATATACCTATATGTACCTGAACACAATCATAAACATTATGGTCTATTTGTATTGTGTGTTAAGATCATATAATAGCAAAAATGTCAGAGATGCCCTCTTGAAATTGGAATGACCTTTCATAATTTTCAAGCAATATGAACGTTTTTTTTCGTTTTTTTTTTTAATTCGAGAACATTGCCGCTTGACTTTTATAATAATATACATATATACAATATATATACAAAACTCTTAAGAAGACACAAGTAAGAAGAAGAACAAGAAAAAAGAAGCATTAAAATTCAAGTCAAAGACCACAGGAGAGTGTATCCACCAATTCGATCGGCATCCGTTCCAAAAGTTCCAGCAAACACTTCTTTCTAACCTACTGGCAGATTATTGTACACCCTCTTTCGTCCGTTCACAAATGTTATATTCAAAATGTTCCATTTCTTATTCATATCTGAAACCGCAAAGATAGATACTTCAGAATGATGAAGATTGGAGAACTTTGGGTATACAAAAAAAAAAAAAACAGATTGAAAGAGTTGAGCTTCTCGTTTCGCGCGTGATGCCATCAATAAGAAATTGTTTTCCAAGCAACAAAATAGGCAAGAGAGCTGGCAGTGGCACGGCGGTGATCGGGTCAACCTCTGAAAGGTCACTATAAATGTATTATGTATTTATTTCTGAATCATACTTTTGTTTGTGCACTCATACAAAATAAAATCTACGTTTTTCTTACACAGAATTTATAGAAGTTAACACACATACTTACTCAATTTCTACCAGAAAGAAAGATACATGTTTTGATTATGAACTTTTAATATATACATACTTTTTCTTTTATGTCATTTGTGTCCAGCACCTCTTCATTAGTGTGTGTTTATTTGATCTTGTTTTGAAACATATCCAAAACCACTTCACCTGATCAGGTATTTAAAACCCTGTAACAAAATATTAAATGATCATCGAGTATTTATTCGATCTTGCGAAAAGAAAATACATATGTCAAACTACATTTTTAATTCGGTTTTTGTTTTAAAAAGAATCACTAAATCAGTATTCTTGAATCATCGCAATTCAGTAAGAAAAAATCGAAAATGATTCATAATTATGTATTTTATAGATTAATTAATTTTAAATTTTATTAAAATGGTATAAAAAATAAATTTAACCGGAAGACATTATAATAACGTGGCGGAATTGAGTGCCAATTTTTCTCCTAACAAGAGCATATGAAAAACATATAGTAACTTAAAATCGCCTATAGCCGATCTTTTGATGCCCTATGGTAGTAGAAATGGGGCAGAAAAACTGTCAAAACTAACATTATTTCAAGTTTTTTTCTTTATAACTTTGTTCCTTCTTTTCAAAATTTCTTCCAATTTGCAGATAATCTAGACCCTGCTAGCATAAGTCAAATCTGTAAATTTTGTTCAAATCGGTGTATTAGTTTTTAAATTACATCAAAAAAATTTTGTAAAGAGGGGATTTTTCTCCTAGGATTATTTCTTTCTCCTTTATCCTTGGACCGATTTGATTAAAATTTAACATGGTATCGTGGTTTTGTGTAGTTAACCTACATAATTATTTTAACAAAATCGATTCACATATTTTCCAATTAAATTCTAAAAACCATAAACAAAAAAAACGACAAAACTTTCTGGTCACCCTGGTTTTTCCTTTAAAACTTCTCTCCCCCTGGATCGATTTTGCTCAAATGCAATACCAAATCAAGCTAAGGAATAAGCAACTCACATTGTAAATTTCATGAAAATCGCGGATAACGCGTTTTTGAGTTATCTTGTATACAGACGGACGGACGGACGGACGGACAGATATGCATAAATCGATATAACTTTTGATTCCTGACACAACCATACCCTTGAAACCTTTCTACGATGATAATTTCGATGTGTTACAAATGGAGTGACAAAACTAATATACCCTCTGGTAGTACCTACCATAGGGCATAATCATGTTGTACTATAATTATCATTAAATATAAGTAATCTTCGGTTACCAATATCAAGTTTTTTTTTTTATAAAATTGACCCGTGCGCAAAACATATTTCGATTTTAGATAATCTTCTTGGTTTTCTTCTACGAAAAATAAACGTGAATTTTAAAATCTGCACAAAAAATCCACCATTTTTTTTAACCTGTCCTGGTTATATACTTTCCTTTTGCTTCGTTTTGTTTTTTCAATTGGAAACTGGAGTGTAGCATTTTTTTTTGCAGAATCTATATAAGAAAAAGAAATTACATGATATAAGATTTTATTACAATTATAAAAACTACATTAGAAGTAAGGTATTACCGTGTAACACCAATTTCGAAATACCATTAAAGTGTAATACGGGTGTACACTGACCTGTATGTTTGTAGATTCCATTTGGTTTCAAGGTGCTCCATACATCGATATATGTTTAGCCTTAAACTTTATTATATTTTATTATACTTTTCTTTAATTATTTTTAACTAATACATTAAGAATATTTCACTTGATTTGATTAATTAAAATTTTATAAAACTGTATCTGTTGGTTGTGATTGCGTAGGTACAAAAAGTAAGCAAGAAAAACTAACCAAATAAGAAAGGAAAATAAAATTAGTTCTGAAAAATCCTAATTTGAATTGAAAATAATTAATGTAACTTAATTGGTTATGTCTGTTTTCTTTGATCTTATACGATCATAAATATATATAAATAGTTTTGGCCTATAGCAAAGGGCTTCAAATAAATCGTTTTCTTCTTTTTGTCCATATTACAAGGTATTCTAATCCATTGCGTTTTAATTTTAACCTGTACGTGTTTATGTCCTATGTTATTATACTATTGCAATGGGTTATCACACCCTTATATTTAAATAGCTTCTATTGCGGTTAAGATTTTGCGGCCCTATACTTGATTCATGATGAGTAAGCACAACTCTATTCGTGTTGTTTTACATCAAGGTGGTTGCTCATTTAAATAGGTCATGAATGCGATCCAACAATATATATTGTCTTTTAATAGGGACATAACAATTTTGTATCTTTATATGAACGCACCCTTAAACATTAATAATGACCTGTCAATGTCAAAACGTAGATTAAAGTCAATATTTTCATCATGGTAAAGTTCACGAACGAGCAACGCTTGGAAATTATTAAAAATTACTACCAATATTCCGAGTCGGTCGCCGCAACTTTAAGAGCGAAAAATCATCCTCAGCGATGAGCTCATTTTTGGCTAAACGGATTTGTCAACAAACCCACATGTGCTTCAAGAGACACCATTGCATCCACAAAAAATTACTGTATGGTGCGGCTTACATGCCGGAGGCGTGATTGGGCCGTATTTTTTCGTTAATGCGAACGATCGCCATATTACCGTCAATGGAGAGCGCTACCGTGCCATGCTAGAGGATTATTTTTGGCCAGAATTAGATGAAATTGATATAGGCGATATGTGGTTTCAACAAGACGGCGCTACAAGCCACACAGCACACATTACAATCGTTATGTTATGTCCTTAATGAAAGACCCTTTACATATAAAAATTCAAGACATCGAATAAGTGCTGCGATATTTAAATTTTTCAAATTTTATTGAGTTGTTGGAGTGTTCTTGTATGAAAAATGCGTTATAGGGAGACCGCATTATAGGAGAAGGATCGCTTTTTCACTCCGCGTTATATGGAAACCGCGTTCTAAAAACGACGCGTTATAGGAGACTTGACTGTATAACTATATATCTTTCTTTCAATTAAATCTTTTCATATTTCGACCAAAACATAAACAAAATTTCTACCTGGGTTGCCTGCCCATTCTAAGGTCTGGAGTTCAATTCTTGACTGCAACGATTTTGCATTTTTTCTTTAAGAAATATTTTCTATATCATCCGTAACTTTTCCTTGAAATTAATTCAAGTGTGAAATATTGTCGTATTAACATATTGTCATTAATTTCTAATTTGTTCGTAAAACAAATATTAATAAAAGCTTCCAAAATCTTTTCAGAACACTTCTTAATCTTCATGAGACATTTTAAACTTGAATAAGTGGTATAAGGTGACTTAAGTGATAATTATGAAATCTTCTAGTTCAAATGTCTGACTTGAACTAGCCAAAATGGCTAAATTTGTTCAGGATTGACGCACGCCCTGCAAGGCAGGCGTGTTCGCGTTCAAGCACTTCGCAAATCTTGGGAGGGTAGCACATACATGGATGGCCCTTGATTGAAGAATATATAAATATATATTCTTTCATTCATTTGGATAGCCCGTGCACGCATGTAGTTTACCCACCCAATTAGTATATTATATGAACATATAAAATTTCATTCTACTTACTTGAGAAGACTTATAAAAATGTTTCGTTTGGGACAAAATCGAACTATTTAAAAAACAAATGGAAAGTAATATGAGCGTTTAATTTAATTTTCGTTAAGGCTATCTTGATATCGATATTTGAAATACATCTAGGAAAAAGAAAGCAATGAGTATTGTGTAAGTGTTTTACACTTCATTCTACTTACTCTTTTACGAACTAATTAGACTCTTCCCAGTCTTTGCCTTGCTCCAGTTTAGGCAAACTGGCAGCCCTGCGCAGATCTGGGATTTATCAAATAGGTCTGAAAAAACTTCTTTTTTGCGAAAATAGTACACACTTAATAAATACGTGTAGATTTTCACACTGAAGTTATGTTCATGGCTTTTGGATTGTTTCTTTATATACGCCGTAGTTAGTAACATTGAAATTAAATGTCAACTGGCACATCTTTTGCTTCTTTTTTTTCTTAAATTTTGTCAGACTTTTTTAAATTTAAAAGGATTGCCCACATAGTACTTTTTACAGCCCATGGATTTTAAAAATTGGAGGGAACTTTGGTTGTGACCCATTACATGGCATAATAACATCATGTTAAAGTACTTCATTTTCAGAAGTGTTAGTTAATTTTCTACTTGAAGTGTTTAGTAGGACAAGCATAGGAAAATAAAACTTCAAAACTTACTATTTTCTAAGAAATTAAATTTATATATTAGATTTGTAGAATTTCATAAAATTATACTAATTTGCCTTTTGTTTCGGGAATACATAATAAAATATATATAGCCCCTAAAACGCATATTATACCAAATATTAACATAACACTATGTAAACCAATAATATCAACAAGAATTGGAAAAACTATTAACATACCAAAACCGATAACATTCAATATTACATTGCATATACTCGAACCTATCGAACGTATCTAAAATAGAAACATAATATAGAATATTCATTAGAAAAAAGTTATTTTCCTCCTTACTTTTTGTGGAAGAAGTTCTGTTAACACTATAAATGTGAGTGGAAGCAAACCAGCTGATGAAGAAAAAATTGCAAATGATATACCAACTACTGGAAACCAATTGTAATGCGACAAATTATATCCATGTGAGAAATATGCAAATAATGCTGTACTGATGAAGCCAAGAGCTATACCAAAAGTTGTTGCCGTTAATAATATGCGACGTCCTAATCGATCGACAAGAACTGTTGAAATATATGATCCCAAAATTTGATTTACTGCCACAATAATAGAACTTGTATTCGGGTCTAAGTTAACTTTAGCTTCTTTAAATATTGTCGATGTATAATTAATTACTGCAAAACAACCGCTTAATTGATTTAATGTTACTAAACCTATACCAATTATCACGGCTTTTCTTGCGTCTGGTTTTACTGAAATATAAATTTTTTATAGTATTTGTAATATAAGGATTACTTTAAAAATATACAAAAATCTCCGAAGCATAATTTTTCATGTCCTGTATTATCTTTTCCCTCTAGAAGAGATTTCAATTGTTGTAATTCAAAATCTAATTTTTCTTTTCCATCTTCATTAGATTCTTTAATATTTCGATAAAATATTAGCGATTTTTTGGCATCTTCTTCACTTTTATTACGTAATAAAAATTGTGGTGTTTCTGGTAAAAATATGACCGTCAAAAGAAATGCAATTGGTAATAATGTTAAGATCGACGGAAATAGATGATAGCTTAAATTCGCACCAATTACAAAACCCAATAAGATTCCAACATTCATGCATAAAACTAGAACCGAGCCAAGTATACCACGAATTCTAAAAGATTTTAATTTTTTTATTAATATAAAAAGTAATATTGGTTTAAAAGCCCGTACATATGGTCAAATTTACCATCCGTCTTTGGAATGACAAAGTAGATTGGATGAAAAGTTCGATCGTGTGTACGCAAAAACTATAACAAACTGACCATGTGTACCGGCTTTAAGTAAAATATGCGAACTTACTCTTTACTGGCAATATCTGTAACCAGAAGAGGAATACTAACGAATGAACCGCCGTCAGCCATTCCAGCTAAAACTCTTGCGGCGTATAAATAATAAATGTGATTACCAAAAATTACCAGCAACCAAAATCCCTAAAAAAAAAGGTTAGATTATTATATTTTCAAGTTTAATTTTTTACCATTTGTGGAATTGATAGTAAACAGAGAGCTCGTTTACGACCCCATGAGTTCGCTATAATACCAAATAATAAATTTCCACAAATTCCACCAATACAAAATATCGATCCCAGCCATGCGATTTCTACAACAGAAAGTTCACCCGAAATTAATGGTGAATCGTCAGATTTCAGTATTAGAAGTGCCGGTGATAGCCAACCAATTGCAGCTCCATGAGAAAGTGCAATTAAATTCGCTAAAAAAGAAAAATATATAATTAGTACCCGATCCTTAAAGAATATAATTCGACCTAGTACTTTAGCTGTACGTTTAACAACAAATATGAAATCTATTTCGAAAACAGTATGACTAATAGCCAAATGGCTAAACGAAGGAATGGAAGATTCTCTCCAGCAGGAACGAAGCGAATGGCATGGTCCTAAAGATCGAGATGGACCAAAAGTCCAATTTCCGTACGTACTAATAGAGGCAGTTTAGGGGAATATGAGGAATATTGTGAATCTTTTGCAACAACTAACTTTTAGAAGTTATGACTGGAGATTTAAATAAAAATAAAAATAGAGGATCGGTGAAAACGGAGTTTACTGCCGGTAAAGAAAAAAAAACTTGATGACGAAACCGGAGTTTCCAGTCAAAATGGGTAATAGTTGCAATCCTATTAGATGTTAAGGCTAAATTTTCGGGTGTAGAAGAAAATAGAGAACACTCTTTTGATTGGTGATGTAATTTGATTGGATATCATTATCACTTTCAAATTTCCAAATTTCGTACTTTCACTTAACTAATTTAACTTTATTCATTATTACACGTCTACTGATAGAATCCAAAAGAAAATTAAATTAAAAACAAATTGCACTCTGAGTAAAAAAGATGTTGATCCGATCTACTCGAAAGAACCTTTGAAAATGTAAAATGTAGAATCGTTTCACTACTTATTAAGATTTCTTTTTCTGATCTTATTAAATTGAATTGAAGTGAATCATTTCTACAAATATCAATTGCCACTTATTATGTACTGTTTTATTTAATGATACAAACGGAAACGGAAAGTTAGACCCGGTAAAGTTTTTTTTCTTTTTATAATATAAAAATCTTACCACAAATTGTTGCAATAATTTGATATTTATATTCTCCTGAGAATTTATTTTTCGCCATTTTTGTATATTTTATAAATTATTTCTAAAATTATTTATTTCCGATTTAAAAATTATTATATAATATAAATTTAAAAACTCTATTCCAAAAGAAAATTTTAGTAGCGTCGATCAATCTTGAGATTCAAAAGAATTCTGAAGATTTTTTGACGAAAACAAATTTGGAGTAATTTTTTTCTGAAAATCTACCTCAAGGCCTTTTGTTAAAAAGATTAAATGTACAAAAGACAAAAGTTATCTTCTAACTTATTATAAAAACTTTAAAAATATCAGAGCTAATTTTGCTAATTTTAAAGAATATAGTATAAGATAAACTGAAGAAGTAAATTTTTCTTAATTATTTTAATTTATTATAATTCACTTTAAAAAGTCACAACTTATTTTTATTTACATATTTAAACTCAAGGTATCATAAAAAAACATTTCCACAGTAAGCGTAGCTTATGATAACTTAATTTATATTTGGGGCTATTTTACACGTACAATTCATTGTATGTTATGTTATATATATATAGTGTCTTTTAATAGGGACATAACAATTTTGTATCTTTATATGAATGCACCCTTAAACATTAATAATGACCTGTCAATTTCAAAACGTAGATTAAAGTCAACATTTTCATCATGGTAAAGTTCACGAACGAGCAACGCTTGGAAATTATTAAAAATTACTATCGAAATTCCGAGTCGGTCGCCGCAACTTTAAGAGCGAAAAATCATCCTCAGCGATGGGCTCATTTTTGGCTAAGCGGATTTGTCAACAAGCAAAATATACGTTATTGGACAGCAACAAACCCACATGTGCTTCAAGAGACACAATTGCATCCACAAAAAATCACTGTATGGTACGGTTTACATGCCGGAGGCGTGATTGGGTCGTATTTTTTCGTTGATGCGAACGATCGCCATGTTACCGTCAATGGAGAGTGCTACCATGCCATTATTATTATTATTATTATTTTTGGCCAGAATTAGATGAAATTGATATCGGCGATATGTGGTTTCAACAAGACGGCGCTACAAGCCACACAGCACACGTTACAATCGTTATGTTATGTCTTTAATGAAAGACTTAATTAGGACTTAATCAAGGTATAGTCCGAGCATATAGAACCTTTTAAAACATGAGAATTATATTTTACTCATTCCTGCTTAGATATACAAGTATAAGAAGTTTGTATTTAATATAATGGCTTTCATATAATAATAATAAGGGTCAAAAATTTAGTAAGAGATATGTTATATAAAAATAAACAAAATATGTAAAATAAAATAAAAAGCATTTAGAAGCTTTAAACCGGTCCATTAGTCCCGATGGAAGTAATGGGACTCGGAGTTAACAAATCTATAATTCAATGTATTTATTGTAAGTCTGTGGAAAAAAACAAACAAAAATAATTGAATCACCAATTTCGAAAAGGGCTCATGTCGGTTTTTTCAAATTGTTCAGGAGACACAAACAACTGAATTTCTGCCAAACTATATGGAATTTAACCATTATATTTAACTATTAGACTATATCATAACATACTGAAATAGTTTTCTTTATTATAAGAATGCCAAAAAAAACAGCTGTTATAGTTTTCCGAGATGAGCCCTTTTCGAAATTGATTGAAGAACGCAGGTGGTTTTAGTAATAAAATGACAAATAAAGAATGTTTATCATAAGACAGCCAGTTTATTAATCAGAAAACATCATTATCACAATCATTGTACGAGTGACCTCTTTGCTCATCTCCAGAAAGACATGCAAACAGACAGATAAGACAGACAGACAGACAAACAGATATGTGTCCCTCTTGCTCATGGAACATGAGTCTACACATGAGGATAATACTAGAGGCACACATAGGGTATTCATGCCATAGTTTAAGGATACCATGTGGTATACCCTATGTGTGTCGTCGAGTACTAGCCGA
This sequence comes from Xylophagus ater, assembly GCA_963422695.1. NCBI lineage: Eukaryota > Metazoa > Arthropoda > Insecta > Diptera > Xylophagidae > Xylophagus > Xylophagus ater. Next base: position 41,228,534 of record OY730479.1, on the reverse strand, counting down.
ATACCATTTCAACTACGTATCATAAATCTGGTATTTAAATTCGAAAAAGTACGTGGTATTCCCTTGTTTACTTAATTTTTTCGGCCACTGTAATCTATTCTTTAGTGATTGTCGCGCCTTTTTATTGAAGCGGAAAATAGCGAATGGAATTTTGTAGGCGAGCTGAGCAATTGACACATGTTTACACTTTTTTTTGAAAATATTATTTTAAAAAAGTGGAAAAAGTAATCAAATACGCAAAATTTTATGAGTTAATGAAACCTCAAAATTTATAGATGTTTGTAGGAATCATATAGAGGATTTAAGAGGAGCGAAAAGAAATTCCCATATTCTCGCTGAAATGGCAGAATTTCAAATGTCAGACAAATACCAAAGACAGTAAATAATTATAAGATGTGTAAAATTGGGTTTGCCCACAAATTTCGACTTAAAAAACTAAATGAAATATAAGGAAAAAATATACGAGGAGAATTCTTTCTTATTTTTACATTTCGTTTTTGAGATTTGGTTTTTGTACTGGATTGATAACTTTTTTCAAATCAATTAAGGAAATTAAGCTTTGAATTCATTCATATTATGAATCTCGTAGTGTAGTATATTTTGTTCTTGGTTTTTTTTTTTCTTTCTAATTTTAGAATTAAAGTGTTTGATGGCAGAGAAACTTGTGTTCTATTCATGTGCGCACACAAGCAATTTGTGGCTTTGAATATATCTTATAGAGAAATATGAATGGTATGGATTGATATATTTGGTGTCGGTTTTTTCCTAGCCTGATCTTAGAATTCAAACGTACTTTTAGAAATATTTTGTGTGTTCGATTGTGTGCATAATTTGATAATATTGAACGTATTATAATTTTTCTGCGAGTGCCTCATTCTAATCGTATACTTCTTGCGCTCAAGTTGTCTTTAGAAAAAAGTAAAAAAAAAAAATGAGTGATTCTTTGAATTTAAAACCAACAGCCTTTTTCAAGGCTAACAAAAAAACGAATTTCCTCAGATGTTGCATATCTGGTTGCAGTGGCAAACATTTTTCATCAAATGTTACTTTCTTTCGTTTTCCGAAAGATATCAATTTGTTTGAAAAATGGTGCCATAATTTGCAACTGAGTCCAGAATACTGCAAAAAAACTATTGTGCGAATCTGTAGTCGTCATTTTGAGAAACAATTTCTCGGTAGAAGAAAATTAATCGGAGAAGCGATACCTACTCTTTTTTTGGGGCACGGAGAAAATGAAAAAAATTTTTTAAACTCCAAGCTAGAAAGAAAAAAATATAGAAAATGTTGTATGGAAAACTGTAAAAGTTTTGGCAAAGGGAAATTTTTTGCGTTTCCAAAGAATGCAAAATGAAGGAAACAATGGATCAGTATTTGTCGTTTGGAAGAAAATTGTAATACAACAAATAAGTTTATTTGCGTAAAACCCTTTGATCCCGAACATATAGGAAAACAAAAACTTGTGGCTGGTACTTGTCCTACATTTAGACCAATTGAAAAGTTAAACGACAGTGCTTTAAATAAAATATCACTAGATATAGATTATAATTTGAAAGATCAGATATGTGATGTTTACGAATTTAACGATAATAGTTTAGACGAAGTTCCGCAATCAGTGTTGATACCAAAGAAAACATACAATGGGCCTGCTTCCATAAATAATATTCTTCATAATGAAAGTGATATTAGCTTAAGTGAGCTGAACTGTCTTAAGTATCCGTCGAATTCAAGGCGAAGGGTTTCTGATTCCGCCGAAGACATTCCCTTTTGTAGTCAATGTAGGAGGATACAAGAAAAATTGGAATATTATAAAAAGAATGCTAAAAGTTTTTCTGAGGAATGCATGCAATTACGGAAAGAAAAGGAAATGTTGTTAGAAAAAATAAAACAATTGAAAGAAAACAAGTCCATTGATGCTCATATCGATTCGTTACCTAGCCTAAACTTAAATAGCAAAGAATTTTGTAAAATGATTTTAGCTGAAAAGAATAGCTATAATGATATCCAAAAATATTTGTCTCAAAATGTCAATTATAAGTCTGCATCTTGTTATAATTTCTTGCGTGATGATTTAGGTCTCCACTTACCTAGTCAGTCAGCTATACTTGTATATAAGTGGAGTCCTGTGAAACGACTTCAACCAGGTTTTGATGATCTTTTAATAAAAAATTTGGTACAATTAGTTAATAAAATAGACAAGCAGTGTAGGCAAGCAGTGTTATTATTTGATGAAATATCAATCAGAAGAGATTTAGTTTATAATACATATCATGATCTCGTAGATGGGTTAGTGCATTTAGATAAAAATGATAGGAAATTATTACTAGGAAAACAAATATGCGTTTTCATGATCAGGGGCTTGTCTTCTAATTGGAAATATATAATTAGTTATTTTGTTTCTGAGAACAGCATTGATGGTGCCATTTTAAAACAAAAATTGGAGGCTAATGTAAAAATATGCTTCGAAATAGGGCTTACGGTTAGAGCTATAGTGTGCGATCAAGGTATGAATAATCAAAAATGCTATAGGCTGTTAGATATTAATAAAGAGAAGCCATATTTCTATTATAATCAGAATAAAATAATTGCATTATATGATCCTCCTCATTTATTAAAAAATATAAGAAATACACTCAAAGATTGCACTATTGAGACTCCTGACGGACCTGCGAGTTGGGAAGTTATAAAAAGTGTTTATAGCATAGACGAAAAATCCAAAAAATATAGGTTGTGTCCAAAGATAACAAAAAAACATATTGAACCAGAGGTTTTTGATAAAATGAATGTCAGACTTGCAGTGCAAGTCCTGAGCAATAGTATGGCTGACGCAATAGATGCATTATTAGAAAATAACTCCTTTCCACAAACGATTAATTTATATGCAGCAGCGACGAGTAAATTCGTTCGTAGTTTTGACAAAGTTTTTGACTGCCTAAATAGTCGTAATTGTGCGAAAAAAAATCCATATCGGAAGCCATTAACAGAAAATTGTACTCAATTTAAATATTTAAATGAATTCAAAGAATATTTTACAAAATTGGGTCTCCCTGCAAAAAAAAACTATTGTTTTGACGAATTATATCTTACAATTAATGGTATTTTAAATTTAAGTACACATATATTTTCGGACAAATATTTAAAAATTAACTTTATATTAACATTTCGACTAAATCAGGATCCATTAGAGAATATGTTTGCGCAAATTCGGGCAAAGGGCGGTAGTAACAAAAATCCTAGTGTCCACGAGTTCAATGGACTAGTTGCGCGCCTAATGTCAATGAGAATTATGACGTTCTCATATGCAAATAAGAATTGTGAAACTGATGAAGACATTCTACTTAATTGGGATGACCCATTAGAAGATACTTATATTGATAATTCTAATGAAATTACATCCAGATTATTGGCACAAAGTTCTGAAATTGTTTTGGATGATATAGAAAAAGATGCGAAAATAAATGAAACCTTAAACTCCAAGAGTAATTCCGTCGTCGCAGACCCAGCAAAAAGATATATTGTCGGCTATGGAATTTTAAAAATTATTTTGAAAAAAATTAACTGTCCAAATTGTGCCATGATAATGAATAAAGACGAATGTGATTTTCTTTTACCGTTGGAAAAACTTATTAAACACGAAAATTTCGACAAAGCTATTGAAAGGACTTTTCTACAAAATCCTTCCGATCTTTTTTTCGAAATTTGCAAATTGCATTTTCAAATATATGAAACTTTTTTTGATAATTATTTGCATTTTACCAACGTAAAAGCAAAAATTATCGAGGAATGCATTCAAAGAACTAATGAATTTTACCCCAGTTGGTTTGCTGAGAACCAATGTTTAGAACATCGAAAGGAAGTTCTAAATTTTTTAATTCTGGTTCTATTAAAAAAGAATTGTTCTTGGGTCAAAAAAAATAGAAATAGTTTACCCAATAGTTTTACAAAACACCCACGCTTAAAAATTTTAAATGAATAAATAATCCTGATATATATTTTCCAACCTTCTAACACGACATCATGAAATCAGTTATTTGGTTATTCAAAGCATTCCTGAAACGAGTTATGTCAACATTCGATGTTAAAATTCTAGGAAAAGGTATGTTGCCAAATATCATCACATATTAACTGTCGAAAGTACTTAAAATGAGTTAGACAAAATTCTTCCAAATAAATATATTATATAATAATCTTTATATATAATATATACAATTTCAAATTTACGGAAATCCAATAATCCTTAGTTGATCATAAAATATCAATATTCTACTATATAATTTTTAAAAAAGAAATGAATATGTCGATTACTTAAAACAAAATTCAATTCAATTCCAGGCCCAAGTTCGAAAGACTTTAAATTCTTTATTTATTATTATCTAAAAGTACACGAGAAACTCTGAGAAAAAATTTTTTTAAAAAAATACTTATAATACAATCGACATTAACTTGTTACACACACAATCGAGCATAAAAAATATTTCTAAAAGTACATTTGAATTCTAAGATCAGGCCAGCAAAAAACCTACACCAAATATATCAATCCATACCATTAATATTTCTCCATAAGATATATTCAAAGCCACAAATTGCTTGTATGCGCACATGAATAGAACACAAGTTTCTCTGCCATCAAACACTTTAATTCTAAAATTAGAAAGAAATAAAAAAACCAAGAACAAAATATACTACACTACGAGATTCATAATATGAATGAATTCAAAGCTTAATTTCCTTAAATGATTTAAAAAAAGTTTTCTATACTAATCAATCCAGTACAAAAACCAAAGCTCAAGAACGAAATGTAAAAATAAGAAAGAATTCTCCTCGTATATTTTTTCCTTATATTTCATTTAGTTTTTTATGTCGAAATTTGTGGGCAAACCCAATTTTACACATCTTATAATTATCTACTGTCTTTGCAAATATTATGTTTGATGTGTGCCAACCCCTTTTTATACCATGGTACAAGGCTATATTGTAGTATCGATACTAAGGTATGAATACCCTATGTGTGCCTCTACTATAAGGTATGAATACCCTATGTGTGCCTTTAGTATAAGAAAACGGCAAAAAAGTCCATTTTGAAAAAAAGCCAACATGAGCCCTTTTCGAAATTAGTGATTCAATTATATTTCAATGTTTTTTTTCAGATCTTTGTTTCCCATTCTTCGAATTTGCTCTAATTCAGAAGCAGTCTGGGTCGTAGTAGCCCTAATTTATTCTACAAATTTTATTCAAATTGATGTATCTGCAACAAAAAAAACTTTATTGCTTATTTTGTCCCTAGAACTAAAATAATAATATAATAATTTAACAATTATTTAAATGAAAAATATTTAATTAAAAAATCAAATGACTATAATTAAATTAAAAATAATTTTATTTATGCTTTTGAATTAATTATTTCAGACAGAAAAACATTTTATTACTAATTTTATGCTTATGAATAAAATATGAGAAATAAAAGTGTCCAATTTAAGAAAAAATTTTATAATTTTTTTTTTTTTTTTGTTCAATGGTTCACGAATCTGAAACGATTTATTTTGAATAATTTTTATGATTTTGTTTATTTCACACAAAATAAAATAAAACATAAAGTAATTAAAAATCGGCCCATAGCCGATTTTTTGATGCCCTATGGTAGAAATGGGAGAGAAAAATTGTGAAAACTAACAATATATCAAGATTTTTTCTTCATAACTTTTTTTGCCCTTTTCAAAATTTTCTCTAATTTGTAAGTAACCCAGACCCTGGTAGTATAAGTCCAATTTGCAAATTTTATTCAAATCGGTGTATTAGTTCCGAATGCACATCAAAAAAACTTTCTGAACAGGCTTATTTCCTTCTACAACTATTTATTTCTCCACTATCCTTAGACTGATATCACTGAAATTTACAATGGTATCGTCTATTTATGTAGTCAACCAATATGATTAATTTAAACAAAATTCCTTTACAAATTTTCCAATTAAATACGAAAAACTATATAAAAAAAACGACAAAACTTTATGGTCACTCTTGTTTCTGCTCAATAACTTCGCTGCCCCTCAGTCGATTTTGCTGAAATGCAATACCCGATCCACTATAGCAATAACCAAGTAGCATTCTAAATTTCATCAAAATTGGAAAACGCGTTTTTGAGTTATCTTGTCCACGGACGGAAGGTAGGACCTAACATGGGGCATTAGTATAGGGAATTTTTTTTAAGAATTTTGGCTCATTTTCAAAACCCAATTACCCCAATTAGTTCTGCCTGAATTTCACAATTTTTTTCATAAATTTTCTATAAAATATCACCTTTTAAGCGCGCTATAACATAACTTGATAGGCTAATAACTACTAAAGTTATACGACTCTAAAGCCATCTATTGGAAAAAAAAACGCCACGAACTTTCTACTTAACGCAAAATTTCAAGGTTTTTTTCTCTATAACTTCGTTTCTACATTCTCAAATTGGCTCAAATTCACAGGTGTGCTGGACTCTAATAGCATAAACACGTTTCGTAAATTTGATTGAAATCGGTATATAACTTTTTAAAATACATCGGGAAAACTTTATGAACAGGCTTATTTTAGGTTACAACTATTTCTTTCTCCACTATCCTTACATCGATTTGACTGAGATTTAACATGGTATCATCTATTTATGTAGTTAACCTATGTAATTAATTTAAACAAAATCGATTGACAAATTTTCCAATTACATCCGAAAAACCATAACCAAAAAAACGACAAAACTTTCTGGTCACTCTGGTTTTTCCTTTATAACTTTGCTCCCCGTGGAACGATTTTGCTCAAATGCAATACCAAACGCAGTTAAGGAATAACCAACTTACGTTCTAAATTTCAACAAAATCGGATAACGCGTTTTTGAGTTATCTTGTCCACAGACGGACGGACGGACGGACGGACATGCAGAAATCGATATAACTTTTGATTCCCTGCACAACCATATCCTTGAAATTTTTCTGCGATGATTATTTCTATGCGTTACACACTTAGTGACAAAACTAATATACCCTCTGGTAGTACCTACCATAGGGCATAAAAACTTACATCAACTTTGATCCAAAAAAGAAAAAAAAAACTGAATCAAAAATTTGAAAATTTGGAATATTTTATGTGATTTATCTGCCATGTTTATGTCCTATGGTAGGTACTACCAGAGGGTATATTAGGTTTGTCACTAAGTGTGTAACACATAGAAATAATCACCGTAGAAAAATTTCAAGGGTATGGTTGTGTAGGGAATCAAAAGTTATATCGATTTATGCAGGTCCGTCCGTCCGTCCGTCCGTCCGTCCGTAGACAAGATAACTCAAAAACGCGTTATCCGATTATGATGAAATTTAGAATGTGAGTTGCTTATTCCTTAACTGGATTTGGTATTGCATTTCAGCAAAATCAACCGGGTGGGAGGGAAGTTATTAAGCAAAAACCAGGGTGACCAGAAAGTTTTGTCGGTTTTTTCTATGGTTTTTCGGATTTAATTCGAAAATTTTTGACAATCAATTTTGTTCAAATTAATTATGTTGGTTAAATACATAAATAGACGATAAAATGTTAAATTTCAGCAAAATCGGTCCAAGGGTAGTGAAGAAAGAAATAATCCTAGGAGAAAATAAGTCTGTCCATAATGTGTTCTTTTGATGTACTTTAAAAACTAATTAACCGATTTAAATTAGATTTATGCTGGTAGGGTCTCAGTTACCTGCAAATTAGAGAAATTTTGGAAAAGAAGAAACAAAGTTATGAAGAAAAAATCTTGAAATAATATTAGTTTTGACAGTTTTGCTGTCCCAATTCTACCATAGGACATCAAAAAATCGGCTATAGTCCGATTTTTAGTTACTATATGTTTTTTATGTGTTTTTTTTTTTCCAAAAATGAAAAATTGATTTCTTATATGACCTCGGTACAAAGATTATACAATGCAAAAATTCGTATTTAGAAAGAATCAAAAGTGCATTAAAAAGATATTGAAAAGTGATATAATAACCAAACATGCTTAAAGGCCATATGTATATAGAAAATACCTAATCTATCATTTTTCCATTTGAATCGCGACTATTATTTTTGCAGTTCTTGAATCATTTAACCAATCGTGGTTCCTTCTTGTTGTGTACAATTCTACTTACAGCAATAGTTTAGAAAAAAAAAAAACTGACCACAAAGTATACCCCAAAGCGAAAAGTGTTGAACCAAACCAATTTAAAAGAAGATCACAGCAACAAAAAGCCATCATCATCATGGACAACAAGCATGTCTTATATGAAAAGAAAAATGTGAAAATATAAATAACACACAGTACTTATCTATAGTATGGAGGCTCTTTAGTAGTAAAAGAAATACTTGTTGCCCATTTTATTGAGGAACACTTGCTTAACCCGAAGATCTCTATTTCATTCTGTTACAGTTTTTTTAGTTTGAATTTTTTTCCTTCCTGGTTGAGCACATTATCTATCTATAACCACATCGTATTTGGACATTGAAAACTATATATATATATAATCTGTAAAACAACATTACTGTATGCGTGCTTATATGTTTTATTTTATGGTATTTAGAATGTGCACATATTTATTTTATTTATAATAATAATAAAAAGTACAGAAGAAAAAGAAGAAGAAAAAAAAAGTAAGTAGAAAAAGTTTTGTAAAAATGTTGAAGCAAAAAAGTAAGACACGAACTCAACAAGCCCAGCTACCACATTCTTCTCTGCTGTTATGTTGCTTTTCAGCTTCGAACGACTTATTGACTTCTGACTTCACTTGGCCTGGCGGAAGATTTTTACCTTTTCATTTCTGTTTTTTTTTTTTGCCTTTATACCTTTTTCGATTTGATATTTACCACGTTTTCTGCCCCGATTTGATTATGTTTGTTGATGCGATGCTCTACCTGTCTATATCTGAATATGGAATTCCATATAAGTATATACATATATATAACATTGATGGTCACTGTTTTATGCTACCTGTTGGTATCCAAGTCACGCCATTTTTATATTCGTTATTATAAATTCAATCTATAACTTATTTACAACATAGTATTCTGATTCCTTTTTCCAATAAGAATTGTATGACAAGTTCCTTTGATGTTCATTTCTATCTTGGGTATATTTATGTATATATGTAGTTGCGGTCTGTTTAATCAAGAGAAGCAGCAGACTTCAATGTAATCAAAGTAAATTTTCAGATCATAAAACTTTGATTTAATAATAAATGTAAGAATTTTAGACTTTTAATACTTTTTCTATAACGATGTGAATGTGTGTAAGGCGAAGGAGAAGGTAATACTTGAAGAATTCTTATTTAATAATAATTATACTATTTGAAAAGTTTACTTCTGAGAATTACTTTCTTATGCGCATTCTTATAGTCACTTTCGTTCAAATAGATTTTTTTTTACGAGGTGTGCGAACTGAAATTAAAACGTTTGACGTGAATAAAACTCTTGATATTAATGATTTCGAATTGATAGTGCTTAGAGTTGAGATTAGAACATACCAGTAAACATATAGTGCAAAGTTATAATTGGAACTTTTGTAAAGGGTCTTTCATTAAGGACATAACAATTCAAACTTCTCCTTCAATAAATCGATTGTAACGTGTGCTGTGTGGCTCGTAGCGCCGTCTTGTTGAAACCACATATCGCCGATATCAATTTCATCTAATTCTGGCTAAAACTAATCCTCCAACATGGCACGGTAGCGCTCTCCATTGACGGTAACATGGCGATCGTTCGCATCAACGAAAAAATACGGCCCAATACGCACCATACAGTGATTTTTGTGGATGCAGTGGTGTCTCTTGTGGCACATGTGGGTTTGTTGCTGTCCAATAACGCATATTTTGCTTGTTGACGTAGCCATTCAGCGAGAAATGAGCTTCATCGCTGAGCATGATTTTTTGATGAAATTCTGGATTTTCTTCCAGCTTTGCCAGAGCCCAGACGGAGAAGTTTCGGCGCTTCATGCAAACAGGTGCCTATTATTCTATTCCAAATATATTATGTGAAGAAATTATCAAAAATCTTTACTTTTTCATCAAGATATTGAATTTGGAAATTATTCAACAAATTTTTACACAAGAAAGTTATTCAAAAATATAAAAGCGAAGAAATCGATATGTCCGTAACTAAGGAAGAGTATCTTTGCATCTATTTCGACATAATCATAAAAAGAATTTATGTTATTTGTTCTTGCACAGTTAAGAAAAACTCATCTAAATTTGTTTTATATGTGATTTTAAAAACTGGTTGGAATTTCGAATTTCCTTTATAAATGTTTGAATAACATAAATAAGTTATAGGGTATATTATAATATGCAAAAATTTTATATAATTTATATAAAATTCATATAACTATTTGCTGGAAACAGACTAATTCCGTCGAGCGAGAGGCTAAAGACAGCGACCCGCGTACATGTTATGTGCATTAACCTCTGAATGTTACTACGTGTATGTAATAATAAATAAATTCTATCAGTAACGGTGCTCACAGGTGAACTGAATTAGATGTTCATTTTTATTTCTTTTTTTTTGTACATATAAATTATTATATTACTTTATTTTTTTCATTAGGCCTTTTCTATACCATCATCATATCCGTTGCAACTATAGAGCCAGATACTTACTATACTTGAAACTACATAATATGGTTGTGAAGTAAACACTCTATTTCGATAGGCATTTTGCTGCTGTTTAAACTTTCTTGTATATATCTACGACTATATATTATATTAAATTGAACATTTTCCTCATTACTTTCGTACCACGACAAGATCGTTTTTTATGCCCTATGGTAGATAGCACCAAAGGGTATATTTGTAATGGATAGGAAAAATCATCAAAGAATGGTTTCAAGGCAATAGATGTGTAAAGAATCAGAAGCTATCATATATCGATTTTTGTATATTTGTCCGTATGTAAGATAATTCAAAAATACCTTGTCCTATTTGAATAACATTTACAAAGTGAATTGGTCATTCCTCAAACTTCAATTAGCATTGAATTTCAGCAAAACCGCTCCAAAAAGAGCGAAGTTATAAATCAAAAACAATGGTGGCCTCAAAGTTTCGTCATTTTTAGGATTTAATTGTAAAAAAAGTTCTACAAGAATGTCAACAATGTTTGGCTACATCAATGTACGATACTGTGTTAAATTTCGGTGAAATCGATCCAAGGATAGTGGAGAAAGAAATAATTATAGAAAAAAGTTTTCGCCTTTTTTGTTAAATGATACACCGATTTTCAAAAAAAAATTCACATGAATAGGTTTATTCGATTAGGACACAGGTTATCTCTAAATTAGAACAAATTCGAAGAAGAAGAAATCAAGTTATTGTAAGAGTTAAAATAGGATACAACTGAATTTGATAAAACAATTGAGAGGTTTGACAAAAACAGTTGTAATGATTTGAATAATATTGTTGTTAGTAGAGGAAAAGGCAAATGAACAGACTGGTTGATACAGTGTAGAATGGTCTAGTTGGTTAAGACCTCGACCTCGCCTCATGAGACTGATGAGACCCTGGTTCGAATCCAGGTCTAGGTTCTTCACTTTTTCTCTACTTTTCTTTGCCTTACATTATCAAGTTAGAACAACTTTGAAATTTAATTATTTATAGTTATTTTGTTCTCAGAGTTAATTCATTGAATTATAGATTTTGTTAACTACAAGTCCCAATTGTATCATAGGGCATTAAAAAGTTGGTTGTGAACCGATTTTAAATTTCTATCGATTTTTATCTCGTTTTTATGCTACTGGCAAATAGATATCGAGTAACTAGACCAAGCTAAATAAGTACATACATATATTTATATATTTCCTCCTCTTTGGCTATGGATATGGCTAACTCGTATTCATTTAGTTTAGTGGATTGTGATAAGAACCAAAAAAGCCTACACGTACTTACATACATATTTAATGCATGCATTGTTGATACTATTTCTCGGTGTTTATTGCTTCTTTTTTTTTAATCTGTGCTCAAAAAATCTACGCAAAAACGCGGGCAAAAGGAATGATTGAATGACTGATGAGTTATAATATTATTTTAATAGAATTTTTTTTTGCCTTCAATAAATTACGAAACTATATCCAATATGGGTATTCATTGTAAAACTATTTACGTGCGCATAAATAAACTACAATATGTTTGTTCATTGGTTTTATGTTGTTAATTGTAATCATAAGAAGAATAGTTTGCTATAAAAATCTTAAACATTATCCATTTAAAATGATTTTTTCAAGAAAAAAAAAAAAAATATAAAGAAAAGAAATGCTTTTTATAGTATTTCTTATTTAACAGAACAGAAAAAAAAATTGTAATCAATTTATTACATTGATTTAGTCTGAGTTTGGTTTTAGTTTTTTTAGTTTCTTCATTAACACGAATCGTGTATAAAATTTAGAAAACATTTAAATACAAATATTAAAGATTTTTCTTTGTACTTATTTGTATTGACCAATATAGAAGATGATTTGATATACGAACACTTAGTTATACTCTCTACAATTGAACATATTTATTTGAAATATCATATTTCGCAATCACTTCATTCTAATCGAATTTCAATTAAAACTGTAATCAAAAAGTTAACATCCGTTTCGATAAATTATATCTCTTTCAATTTTCATTCATCCTAAGTGCATCCATGGCACAATAGCAGTGGCACAGTGGCAAAGCATAATTGTATTTTTACTTTCCCGATAAACGAATGTTTATAGGAAAGTACTATAATCGTGCGAAAACCTAACTTTTGATCTAGAAGGGCTAGGAAGATGAAAATAAGTGCAAAATCCGTTTCGTCAAAAATAATTAGCCCCATGTCCGTCCGTCCGTCCGTCCGTCCGTCCGCTTTTTGAAATCGTTAATAAAATCTGAATGGATGGTCCGATTTCCATGAAACTTTCACCATTTTGGTGTTGCATCAAATGCCAGATGGTGTTAGATTTTGGGCGAAATTAATATATGGTAACGCTTTTTTTGTCTAAAAACGACAAAATTTTGTCCGCACGGTTCAGACTAAACTGTTGGGCCAATTTCGATAGAATTTACACGGTTCATGTATTTGATCCTAACTTAGATCTGATTAGTTTTTGGGCCATATTCGACTATGGCAACACTGTCTAAAAATACATTTTGTCCAAATATAGTCTATTTTTGCACTTGTTGTAAAACCGAAACTGCTCGTCCAATTTTGATGAGATTTGCACAGTTTATGTACTATATTCGAAATCAGAACATACTAACTTTTCAACGGAATTTACATCTGGCAACACTAATGCGCAAAACTTTTTTTCAGAAAATGCTGTGGCGGAAATATAGAAACTTCCCTAATTCGGTTAATAATAGTCGGATTTTAATGAAATTTCCAACGTACGTTTGGGATGGACCAAGTGAAAAAATAAAGTATGTCTCCCTGCGGTAGGAGGTTGTGGGGGGCTAAAAAAGAAAAACTTCAATAATTCACTCAATAATGGGCAGATTTTTTTTAAACTTGGTGTGTACATTTTGGATAGGGCAAGTGAGAATATAGAATGCGTCTCCCCTCGGTGGGGGTTGCGGGAGGGTGATATAAAGAAACCTTAATAATTCGGTAAATACTAGTCACATTTTCATGAAACTTGGAATGTACATTTAGAATAGGAGAACTGAAATGAATATTTGATGACATTATCGGGAAAGTTCCATAGTGGTCCGGCCGATATAGAGAAAATGTAAATTCACTACTATGGTTTGCTTCGCTCATTTTTTATTCTTCTTCAGTTTTAATATAATAATTTCAAGTTTTCAATCCGAAAAGCATATGAAAAAACTAAACATGCACATTAGAATGGGCTTGCAGCATCCTATCTGGTAATATATCAGTAGGTATGTGATCATGTAGAAAAGTAAAAAGTGCAATGCATGTAATTATCTTCCATTTAAACTTTAGCATCTCGAGGTAACATCCCATATAAAAAGGTAAAAAAGAATAATAATAGAAAGACTGTATACATGGAAACTATATACGAAGTAGCCACTATTTGCCAAGGTAAAAATTTAATTTAAAAACAATTTTTTTTTTCGATTCTTACAAGTGTATTGTATCCAAACGTAACTAATGCTACGCACATATTTTTAGTAGCGAACGTACTCGTATTTTACAAATATAGTTAGTATATAAAAGACGGTGTATAGTCAAAAAAAAAAAGAACGAGTGTTAGACTTCAACTAAAGGATAAGTATTATATGTAGATTGTTACTTGTTACCAGATTTTAAGATTATGGGTAGGTCGTTTCATTTATGTATTTTCAATATAGTTGCGGGTGTTTTGGGTGGTCCCTGTTAATCTAAAATCCAAACGAATGATTAATTCTACATTTAATAACAAATAATCTATTAATTTTCATTTTATTGACTATTAGATGATTTTCCGATCAATATAGAAACATGAAAATTTATTCTTTCATAGCATTTTCCTTAACATATGCTAAAACTAATTCAAATTTTTTAATAACTTTGAACTAGAAACCATTAATCAGTATTCTTCATCAACCTAATCGCTAGAATACCAAATTAAAATTGATAAATTTTTGACTTTTTACAAAAATTTTAGTCTTTTTACTAAATTCTATTAAATCATACTAATATTATAAAGAGGAAAGATATGTATTTTTGTTTGTAACGAATAAACTCAAAAACTCCTGGACCGATTTCAAAAATTCTTTCACCATTAGAATACTACATTATCCCTGAGTAACATAGGCTATATTTATAACTAGAAAAAATTAGGGATCCCTACTAAAACTTGAAAGATTTGTATTTTTGTATGTTTGTAACGAATAAACTCAAAAACTACTGTATCGATTTAAAAAATTCTTTCACCATTAGAATGCTACATTATCCCTGAGTAACATAGGCTATATTTATTACTAGAAAAAAAATTAGGGATCCCTACTAAAACTTAAATAATGTAATTCCGCATACATCTGTATCCAAAAATCCTCACATTCATGTCTGTCGTGTCTAATATTCTCTGTAGTCTAACTTCATGCACAAAGACCCTAATTGAGATTTTACGACTATTGCTTTCAATCACTCGATATTCAGTGTTATTAGCGACGGCTGGGGTCCCATTGATCCATTGTATGGTCTCTATAGTCTCCAGACTGGCGCCAGGCGCTCGGACCCTCAGCGGACTCGCCGGTGGGAACCTAGACTACCCCCTCTCTTTATCTCCGGAAATTTCCACAACCCTCTTTCCGACCTAAGATTTTCCATTCTTCGAAACATTGTAAAAAATATAAACAAAAAAATGTTATGTTGCTTTTTCGACTGCAATGAAAATTAGCTTAAAGATCGAAGTCTTTGTTTGTCGTTTATCTCAAAATGTTTAAAAAAATTTAAAATAGTAAATATCTACAAAATTAAATTACTTAAGTCATAAAATAAAAATGTACAAAAATGTAAATAAAGTCCTGCAAAAAGATACATTTACGCTACGTTTATCCCAAAATGTTTAAAAAATAAATGTCCACCCGTGCGAAGACGGGACGGGCCGCTAGTTATTAAATATTTTTTAAAAGTGCAAGTGCATTTAATTTTGTTTTAAAAAAAAAAAATGTCATTAATTAATCAAATCAAAAATGTTTACCTAGTTTCAAATGTTGTTCTACTATTTCATAGATGGCGCCTAATAACAAAAGCTTTTCTGTTATATTTTCTTTGTTAAAAAATTTGAAAACCAAAAACATTTAAACAGACAATAAAGTTTTGAAATGTTTTATTAAATTATCCTTTTTCTTATTATTTCAATCTTTCAAGTAATAATTTTTAATAATATTATTATTTTTATTTATTCATAATTTATATTACACAAGATTTTTATGTTTTTTTTTAATGATATATACTATAATAGGAAGGATATGAAAACTACGAAGAAGAAAATATATGACACATCGAGGTAATTTTATTACATAGAATATAACATAAATTTATTTATAATAGTTATAATAATATAATAATAATTATTTTATAGGACTTAACAATTCTTGTTTTATTACATTTTCTATTTATTTTATTGGGTTTCAAAGTGCTCATGTATAATTTTCTTGTTGTTCTTTTTTTTCAGTTTTTGTCAAGTTATGGCTGGGAATATAATTTTTTATTTTATTTTTTAAGAATTTCAATTTTACACAAATTTATATAACATAATTTTTTAAGAACATAAAAATCAAACCAGATCGGGCCTTATTTAATTTTAGAATCCATTTATTTTTTTTGTATAGTTTTTAAAATTTTTAAAACAGTTTTATGGTTTTTACTTTTTAAAACATGAAATTGGATTGAAATAGCACTGCCGATATCTGACTTGACGTTTTGATTCTGGAATTCGGTAAAGATTATCCCATGAACCTGATCTAAAATCAAAGGAAATTAAAAGGAATTATTAAAAAAAAAAAAAATTCAGAATTATTCAAAAGAAATAGCTTACGCTGGTTTTCCTTGGCCTATTAACATTTGTAATCTTTCCAAAGGTGCATTTTCGAAGACCGCCTGAGATGGATAAGAATAGTAACTTCGTATATCTGAGAGGTTTGGTTGATATTCTGGAACGTCCTGTGAAATAAATTTTATACAATTATTCATGAAAATATAAGTAACTAGAAGCCCTGTGCTATTGGCAATATTAAAAAAAAAAAAAAAGTAATAAAAAACTTTTCAGTCTTAGCAGGATTCGATCTCGGATTCTTTCAAGTTGAACGGTCTAAATTTAAACTGATGGAGATTATTTGGTCTAAAAAGAAAATTGTCTCATCTTTAAGTTTTCCAAAAATATTTACGTTGATGATATATATTCTATTTATACACAAATTACATGTATTAATGGTTGAAAGTTTTATGTAATTGCAATCCATTAAATAGTTCAAAGCTCTTCTTGCCATTTATTGCATTCTTTCGTGGTGTTTGTTGCATGCAAACAATTTATGTAATCGAAATCAACTTTAAAGGTCAATGTTAAAACTTGTTACAAACAATTAAAATGATTTAATCGTGCGGAAAAACATGTTAATTGAAAATACGACAACAAATCGAATTGAAAATTACTTTGAAGAGAAACACAAATCTTTTAAATATCATAAAATGCAATTATACAATATGTTCCAATGGAATATTACATATCATATGGCTTTGTTAACCTAGTATATGATCATATGTGATGTAAAGCTTCTTAGAATGAAAATGAAGCTCGGAGAAATGCCTTGTCAAAAGGACAAGAAGATAAAAGAACATTAGGAAAATGCGTCCAACATCGTGTCAATTTGGCATGCACTAGGGCATTCTTAATGTTAACTTGGCCTGGCTTTTTAATCCTTCAGGTGAAGACCTCTAACCACAAATTAACTGAATTGAACTAAGAAATGCTTCAAATGTTTTCAAAGACTGCAAAAGACTGCCATTTCCCCGTCTTCCAAAGATTTGGTTATGGGACGGATCTGAAAAATATTTCAATTCTTTATCATGTTCTTCTTAGATAGTCTGTAAATTATTTTCAAACTATATAACTATTAAAAAAAGAAATTCATATTCAACTTTCTAATAAGAAAAATTAACCTAAAAGAGAACAACATCGCCTTAAGATCTTCATTTTTCCTTCCTAGTTAGGAATATGTTATTTTTTGATAAAAACTTTTCAATTACAATTTCTTTCTACGAAAAATGAAAAAGGTTCTGACATAATTACTTTTCTTTTATAACTACAAATAGTAATGTAAATTTTTACAAAATACAAAATTAAATTATATTTAATATTTTATTTGTTATTTTGGGAAAAATATTTTACTAGAACTAATCCGAATAATTTGAACAAACCCACGCTACTAAGATTAACGAAATTTACATTGCTTAAAGCTTTTGGTGTCATAATCTTGTAAATTAGTTTCTTTAAGCTTAATTTTAGGGTTAAATTGAGGTACATTAGTTCTATAACATATTCATTATCAACATTAATAGGCATGCAAGGATAGCAAAATGGATGAGATCCATAAGTATACAATTTCGTTAGTTAAAATATTTATGAAAATAGTAAACAGTTTGAATAAAATTGTAGTAAACAAAAATGTGGTTGGAAAATATTACAAAAATTCTATTTAACTAAATTAGTTTAAATTAGTGTACGAATGAAAAACTACGTGGTAGTTAATAAGAAAATTAGGGGAGTCTAATTATATGTGATGACAATCTGTTATTCTTTTGATATATCAATATTAAAGGGTATGTACAGTCAGAGTCAAAAGTGAGTCAGCGCCACAAAATTTTACTTTTCTGTACAAATTAAGTAGGTAATAAAAGGATCTGGACATTTTTTTTATACTTAAATGAAAGACTTATCTGACCGTAGTGCTGTTGCTGCAAAAATTTTGTTGATATCATAAATAGTACAGTTTTTACACACAATAATATAAAAAAAGTCACAATTTTATGAGTCAAAAGTGAGTCAGCACTTGTAGTTTCTGAATGAAAAATAACGGTAATTTGTATTAAAAAAAAAATTAATATTTTGTTTGTAAGCCTTTAGCTTTTATCACTGCTTCCATGCCGTGGCATTGGTTCTACCAATTTGGTAGTGGTATCTGAAGTTATCTTGTCCCATTCCTCCCGAAGCGTCATCTTAAGCGATTCTGTGCTATTAATGGTCCTTTTGCGCAGTTGTCAATCAAGATGCTCCCACAAATGCTCAATTGGATTGAGGTCCGGTGATTGGGCAGAGTGATCCAGTTCTTTTGGCCTTCGATAAAGCAGCCATTCCTTCACCAAGCGTGAGATATGCTTCGGATCATTGTCTTGTTGGAAGATCCATGAGACAGACAGCATCAATTTATATACACTAGGTGAAAGGTTTTGTCTTAAAATCTCAAGGTAGTCTTCTTTGTTCATTGTGTTTTCAATGAATACCAGATTTCCCACACCGGATGCCGCCATGCATCCTCCTTTTTTTTGCAGCAGTACTACGGTCAGATAAGTCTTTCATTTAAGTATAAAAAAAAATTTACAGATCCTTTTATTACCTACTTAATTTGTACAGAAAAGTGAAATTTTGTGGTGCTGACTCACTTTTAACTCTCACTGTATATACGTAGAAACATAAAACATGTAGTTAACTGAACAAAATATGAAATTATGGAAGTCTGGAAGTCTAGCTTCAACTCAGAGACTTCTTAACAATGCCACCCTAGATTTGTTTCAATTCGATATAAGGATTAATGAGATTAACCGAGTTTCAACAAACTCAAAAGTTACCCCAAAAATACAGGATTTAAACTCCCCCTAACATTTATAATAATCTGTACAATCCCATTTTCCTATAAGGCAGTGAAGAGACATAAAAGTTTTTCGAAAATTTGCCATTTCACCTGTAATTTATTCACCACGAACTGACTGAGAAAAATATTAAAAATAAAATTTTCTTTTAAAATTGATTAAAAAAATAAATTGAAAATTGCTTAAAACTTTTTTTTCTTTTTTAAACGATGCATAAAAAAAATTCAGAACTTTCTTCGAATGTTGTCGCCTCCTAACTGAAGTTTTGTGCTCTCTGAACAAAGTTGTTCATCGTAAAATTGAAAACAAAACTTCTTTGGAAATATGATTCTTTCAAAACGGTTTTTTTTTTTTTTTAAATATTTTTTTAAGATAAAAATATCCTTTTTAGCAATTTGTGTTAAAAAGAAAACAACAAAGTTAAATATCCTGGTATATGAATGAAAAATCATTAACCAACTTTCTTCTATAGAATTTCTCATAAACTTTGAATAGGAAATATAAAAATGATTTTAAACCAAATGTAATACATTTTATGCTTTAAAAATTGTATTTTTCGACAAAAGTAATAAAAAAGATATATTGTTGGTGTAGTATACTTTATCCAAAAAATATTCGCTTCCGTTTTTCACTTGAAATTCATGTCAGGATCAATTCATTGGACTAAAAGTAAAAAGTGACTACAAGTTACTTAAATAGTCGAAAACAGTTTTACAGATTATTTTTAAGATACAAATATATTACTCTTATAGTCTAACATAATTAAATGTTAAAATTTGATAAGTAACACGTCGGTCAAAAAGTCCGTGGACTAACATAGAAAAAAAATTTTTTTTGTTAAAATTCGATTTTATTCTTCAATATAGTTGCCTTCGAGGGCGATACAGCGATTATAGCGATCTTCCAACTTTTCGATACCATTTTTGTAGTACAATTTGTCTTTTGCCTCAAAATAAGCCTTTGTTTCGACAATTACTTCTTCATTGGTGCTAAATTTCTTTCCAGCGAGCATTCTCTTAAAGTCTGCAAACAAGAAATAGTCACTGGGGGCCAAATCTGGAGAATACGGTGGATGGAGAAGTAATTCGTAGCCCAATTTATGCAATTTTGCCATCGTTTTTATCGACTTGTGACACGGTGCATTGTCTTGATGAAGCAACACTTTCTTCTTTTTTAAACCAGTTCTTTTCTCACGAATTTTTACATCCAATTGGTCCAAAAGGTTACAATAATAATCTGAGTTTATTGTTTTACCAGTTTGGAGGTAATCCACAAACAAAATTCCTTTTGCATCCCAAAAAGCTGATGCCATAACACTCTTCACTGATCTTTGGGCCTTAACCCGTTTTGGAGCCGAATTATCGGTTTTTTGATTTTGCTTTCGACTCAGGATCATAGTGATAGACCCAAGTCTCATCCATAGTGATGAATCCGCGCACAAAATCCACTTTATCCTTTCGAAAATGCTCCAAATATTCTTGAGAAAGTCGCATTTGCATATGTTTTTGTTCCATTTTTCGGAAATGCGGCACCCAATTTGCACAGAGCTTTCACATACCCAAACATTCATGAACGATATGTCCAACACGTTCCTTTGATATCTTTAGAGTGTCAGCTATCTCAATCAACTTCACTTTACGGTCATCCAAAATCACTTTGTGGATTTTTTTGATGTTTTCGTCCGTAACAGCCTCTTTTGGACGTCCACTGCGTTCATCGTCTTCGATGGCCTGTACGGAATTTAGCAAACCATTTCTCAACGGTTGATTTTGCTGGCGTAGAGTCCGGATAATAATTATCAAGCCAAGATTTTGTTTCAACGGTATTTTTTTTGGCCATAAGGCAATGTTTAATCAATACACGAAATTCTTTTTTATCCATTCTTTTTTCAATAGCAAAAGTTGCGTGACGTTCAATTCAATAACTTGAGAACCAATGGTCCGATTGCTGTCAAATTTTGACACCAATCATTTGAAAGATGGGCGATTCGAGATATCATATCGATTTATTTTTAGTGGCACCACCTATGTGTCAGTCCACGGACTTATTGACCGACTTGTTACATATCACTTCGCCATCCGTCTGAGTGAAATTTCGCATTGCATTCCGGTTTAGGTGAGACTCTAAATTTCTGAGTTTTGTGTAAGCCGTCCAATTAATTTGGGTTCCTATTCTATAATATTAGATCCGGGCCAAA
Source organism: Xylophagus ater (assembly GCA_963422695.1). Lineage (NCBI taxonomy): Eukaryota > Metazoa > Arthropoda > Insecta > Diptera > Xylophagidae > Xylophagus > Xylophagus ater. The sequence continues at coordinate 41,207,035 of OY730479.1, read as the reverse complement.
AAGTGATTACCTTTTTTGTGTAAATGAAAGGCGAATTTTGGACGGAGAACAAAAACTGTATTAAACAATATATTGTTCATTTTAGTCGACGACTTTTTTCCAGGCAGGGCCATTATCCCTGTAGAACTTCTGAATTTTCTGAGCGAGAAATCGAGAAAAACCATTTTATATTTAAACTCAAATTTACACTACGTATATTAAAGAAGTTTTAATATTTTGAAGCTGATTTATATATGTATGTTGTTATTTTGATAGTGCGTGAAAGTAGAGTGGCCCTTAGCTGTATGAAATTTTTTGAAATTTTTTTGTCTTGCTTCCACTCCCTAATCCTGTTTGAATGACCAAAAAAACAGGCTATGCAAAATTTCTGCTCAATCAGACAAGTTTAAGCCGACCCTCATTCGCCTTGAATTTGAAACATAGTATTCCCAACGATATTTTCTGTTTAAAAGCAGTAGACGCTTCCCTATATAAACCATTTTTATTTCTCTTCTTAAAGTAATTTATGTGGTAACATTCAGGCGACCCCAGGAACTATTCAAAAATATTCTGAAATACAATAAATTTCCCAAAAGTTAATTCGGAAACTCCTTAAATTTTCAAGCTCGACGAGGGTCGCCTTGCAGTTATCCGATTGAGCTAAAATTTTGTATATATCATTTTTTTTGTTAATTGGAACAAGATTGAGGGGTGGGAGCTAGAGTTTTACAAAGTTGAAAAATAAGAGCCACTCTAGCGTGAAAGAGTGTCTCGTTCGCAATGCAACCTTTAGTATTTTATATAAGAAAATAATAATCTAAATTTCTTGTAATATTTTTGGAAAATTTCAAGATCTTATAATTTTTCTTTTAAAATTAAATAGAACATGAAAACTAATTTTAAACGTGAATTTAAAAAAGATTGGAATTAAGTCTTGTGTAAAAAATTACCATCGTTACTAGTATATGTAATTAATTTTACAGCCTTTTTCTTGTATCCTATCTTTTATCGCGGTTGTTAAATATGTTACAGGATTTAATCGATTTTTATTTAACTTTCTAACATGATTTTGTATTTTAAGGAATTACTTTATGTATATACTTTTCTTTATTTTTAATATTTTTACCAAAATCACACGCAATGTTATGTTTTCATTTAAATTATTACATTTGTTTGTATAAACCTAAAAAAACATCATATTTAACATGCAACCTAATTTTTTTTATTCAAAATAGACGAAATTCTTGGAAAACATTTTTATTATGATTATTATGAAACTAATTAAAAATTTTGTTTAATATATTATCTTTAAATTGTGATGATATACAATGATGAAACGATTTATATTAATTAATACAGGTTAATTTATATATGTACATACATGATAAAAAGGTTAAAGGAAAGTGTTTGGACATTCTTATCCCATATTTGTTTATTATTAAATGGATAGAAATTATTTCCGGAGCATATTCTTATATGTTGGTTTTATATACGCAAATATTTATATGTTCACATATGTATAAATTTTCTTAATTAAACTCGAAATGGACATGATAAAGTAATTACCTGACTGTCGATTGGATTTTGTGGCCGACATGTAGACATGGTTACAGCAATTGCCAAGATGAAAAGATGAAAGACAATTTTTGTTGTTATATTTGCCATTTTTCCTAGTATTTTTTTTTTTTTTGTATTTTTGTTTTTATAATATTTCTGTAATGGCAAAAAAAATAAAAATATTTTTTTTTATTTTATTTATTTTTATAAAATATTTATAAAGAATCATATTTCTTAGAGATTAATTTATTTACTCGTATTTAGGCTTTTTTCTTGTCGTAATTTTATATGTAAGCCAATGGAAATTAATCTAAATAAGTGATATTTTGAAATTGTTTTTTTTTTTTGTATTTATATTTAGGATATGTTGTATAAGAGAAGAAATCTTCTTTAATATTAATTTTAAATTGACATAATTTAAAAATGAATTTTTAAAAATCATAATTAATATATTTAGCGAAAAAATAAGTCTAATGAATGAAGATCTATAGGAACATCTAGGTTCAGAGAGAAACAAATTGTCTTAGAGAATAAATAAATAAATATTTGTAATGTACGTGACAAATGATCTTACGAGACAATATGCAACAGGGTGAAAATATATAGTTTCAACCCTTTTGCAAAAAGTACTCAGTAGAAAACGTATAGAATCATATGGTTATCACTAGGGCATGGTTCGAACAAACAATTTCTTGATGCAAGCAAACAAGAGTTGTTTGAACAGTTGCTTGAGCAAAACCATCCTCTGTTAAAAAAACTTTTTAAGGAAAATAGACTAAATTCGAAGAGATAAAAATTTTTATATTGAAGAATATGATATAAAAATAAAATAAGCAATATTCTCTTAAATATACATATGATTCTCTTTATTACAAAAATGATAGATATATTTTTTTCTGAGTACATTATGTTAGTACAACAGAGATAGAAATAGATTTAACTTTAATAATAATAACTTATATAAAAAATAAGAAATACTATTCCAGTGGCGTGCGGTCCATATGTGAAGAGCGTGGACTACACACCCTGCAAAAATTTTGACAATAATTTTCTGCACCCTATGTATCTTTCTGTAATCACATTTTTTATAATTCAACACATTCAGATATTGTGCGCTTTTTTTAAGGCAAGATGTGCAGGAAAAATTCTGCACGTTCGTTGTTTTTTTATTATTCTCTGCACACCCTGCCTGATAACCCACCGCACGCCACTGCACTATTTATACAGGAACTAAACATTTCAAATATTAACAATAATTCTCTTCTGCTTATTATTCGTACATGCACCAATACTTGAAAACGGGTTGTGAAAATACAATATTTATAAGGTTTTTGTTTACAAATATTGAGTTAAAAAAAATTTGGATTGCTTTCTTTGTTTCATTCTTTCTGTAGTGCAAAACCCATAAGACTATTATGAGGCTATCTAAGCTCTCCCTTCCTCTAATTATCTTATAGAAACCACGTTGTAAAATAGAACATATTTGATTTATAGTTATTTCATTTTTTCTAATGAAAAATTTGCATTTTCTGTCTTTATTTTGTGCGAAGTTTTTTGTTTCTGTCATTTTCATTAAAGTTGTGGGAAGATCCTAGTTGTCTTTTTCAAATATATTTTTCTCTTTAATGAAAGAATTGTTTCATTTCTGTTCGAACAGTGAAAAAATATAACATGTTCTGCTTGCTCAAATAATTGTTTGTTCAAACCATGCCCTAGTTATCACATGGTTATATACGTTTTCTATTGACTTCTTTTATTAAAATATTTGCTGTCACACAAATGGAATTATTAAATCAGAACTTATAATTATCCTCAGTTGTTTAGGCTCAAATGGAAGTTCATTGACAAATTCTTTAATACCAAAGTTCGAAAAGAAAATGCACATATTTCATACAAGTTCAAGAATCTCGAATTGGTAACAACAAGTATAGTTATAATAGAAGTTTAGTTACTAAATTAACATGCTTTCAAACTTTCATCGAATACCCAAAGTATTTTATTAAGGGACAATATATCACACATATTGCACACAGAAACGTGTTTATTTTATAAAAACGTCCATAAAAAGATTTAAAATATATGTGAAACTTTCGTAATTCTTTTAGACGACTTCATTACATCCATTTGTTCCGTCGAACATTATTCTGCGGACAATTACTCTGAATACAATTTCCATGAATGCAAATCATTGTTATTTTTTATCTGTCTGTTATGATTTTAAGATAATTTTGGACATCATTATTACTCAAGTCTCCGTTTATTTAGTTACACTTTTTCAGATCAATAACCAACAACTTATTCAGCAAAATGTATACCTGATTGAACTATTATACTCGTATATCCGTGATTTTATTAGCCATAAGAACTTTTATTTACCAAGGAAATTTACACTATCAAGTATTCTTATCCTATCAATTGGAATTTTTTTGATTACATATTGAAATGTTCAATTACACTCACGTTCGTTTATAAGGGAGACACTTTATTAAAACGGAAATAAAAACGTGTCCTTTTTTTTATTAAAGGATAGGATTGTACAGAATTGAATCACAGAAATGAAAAAAAAAGAAAATATAATATATTTGTAATTACTCGATTTCAGGTATACTTATGTCCTCTAGATAAGAATTTTATTATTCACATTATATCTCTCGAAATATAAAACCATTGATTTAAAGATTTCTGCGGATTCAATAAAACATAAAACGAATTAATATCGAATTACTTTGTTTTATAGAAATGCAATTTCTGATCAGATTTCATTATATTTTTAAAATAAGATTTATTTTTCAATATCCTTTCCTGCGAATATTTTTAATGATATAGAATCAATTACAATTAAATTTATTATTTTTTATATGAAACTAGATTCGGCCAGGTATATGCCGGGATGTTGTAGTTGGAGATTACAGAACAGTGTACCAGAGTGCACTAAACAGAGGGTTTGCAGTCTGCAAAGCATTGTTCTTCATTAATAGTATTTGTAAAAAAAAAAGATTCTGTATGATATAAAAATGCATGTTACAAATTACTTATATAATACGAGGAATGTTTGCACAACGATCTCGAAAACCCGTCTAACGATTCTCACGAAACTTGGGAGTTAGGGGTTTTCCGAGACTAGAAATTGATCTAGATAGGTATCACCTCTGAGAAAATTCGTTTTCTCCTTCTCTCGATACCTCTCGCTTGATATTTTCGAATTGGGTGGTTCGATCTTAATGAAACTTTATAGTATTACTAAGGGGGCCAAAAGCTTTCGATTTTCCCACTACAAGCCTTACTTTTCCTTTCCCCTCGATACCCCTCGCCTGCTGTCTTAGAATTACATGAAGGTATCTTAATGAAAATTCGCAATATTGCTAAGGAGTAAGGTTTTTCGATATGGATTCATTAGATATCTATCAGGAGGGATAAATAGTAGTTACAATACCATCAAGTTCCCTGAACCTCATTCTACGAATCAGATTGCAATTACAATCGGATTCAATTACTCAGAGACAGACTGCATTAGGAATTATAATTCATGGCCATTTGTAATTACTATTTCAAACTGTTTCCAGTACAACTTGCCAAATTCATCGCGACCGGGGCCTTCGCCTTCTGACGTATTGCTCGACCCATTACATTTTGATGAGTAGTCGACTACTTCCACTCAACATAGCCATGCTTCTAGGACCAGAAGTAAAGAAAGAATATCCGAAATCATGGATACCAACATTTTGTTGAAAATTGCCGAAAATTTGAAAATATGGAAATGTAAGAACTTTTACATTTCTCTATTTTAAATTTTTCGGCATACTTTAACTTTGCCTTACCGAGCAAATCTCGGTCCCCCGGTACTACTATTAATGAGGTAGGTGACTTTGCAGACTGCAGATCTGACTAAAAATTAATACACGGTGAGAACTTGGTGCACTCTGTGATTGTACATATCTTTTGATATTTACTCTAAAGTCTAAACCTTTGCGATAGATTGATTTATCGATGTCGTCATTAGGAGTTTTGCGATGCAACGATGATATCGAAAAATGCTATTCCGCAGAATAATCTTTGTTTACGCATATTCGAGCTTATTTATTGATCCATTTGAACTTTGCTTTTAAAGATCAATGAAAACCTGGTGACAAAATTTTAAACATATAACAAAATTTTTGAATGAGAATAACTTCCTGTTGTATGTCGTAAGGGCGAAAAATTTTAATAATTTTGAAATAAACCTCGTTGCTATGAAGTTATGAAACAGTTCTGTCTTCTAGAAAATCCTCTTAAATCATAATTTTTATAATGCATATACCATATATAATAACAAATATTAATGCTATGAACTTTAGTGTTAAAGTATATGTGTAGTTTTTTCTTGAATTCTAACAATGAAATGTGAAATGTCAACGTCAAATATGCATAAGCCATAAGTACATATGTACAGTACATACCCACTTTTTAATCAAATCTTTTATTATACATATACATATGTATATAAGTTATATTCCAGATCTTGCCTTAGAAACCCAAAGTGTTCATATACGCGAACTTTCATATTTCATATATCACAGAGCTTAAAGTTGAAAATTTAGTAACTTTAAAAAGTGCTCTATTTTTGTTTAAGATTTATTAATATTTATAAAAGTCAGAATATAATTTTTAAGAAATTGAGTTTAAAAATGGTTTTCAACTTTGATGGCAGAAAACATATTAAAAAAGTATTTCCCAAATTTAGAACGCGATAATATTGTATGTTCCAAAAAAATAGGAATTGACTCTTTATACTACCTATGGACAAAAAGGAAAATTAATAGACCTGTCATATGTGTTTGTTGAGTACATGTGAAATTAGGTATTGTATACTACCTTGATCAAAAACAAAACGGAATAACCACCGTGTGGCGCTCGCATCGTTCCGGTTTGAGTTCTGTTTTTTTTTTGTTAAATTGGTACATCTGTTTTTGATATTCCCTCAAAATTTTAGCGTCATAGCTTGACATTTGCAGAAGTTACGTAGCCACGAGTACATCTATCTCTGTGTGTGTTGGCGATTTTTTACAATTTTATGCAAAAAAGAGACCGTGTTGACGTCGCAAAAGACATGATTTGCGAGGCTGAATCCGATCCCACATTCATCAAAAGGATCATTACTGGAGACGAGACCTGGGTTTATGAGTACGACACGCAATCCAGACATCAGGCAAGTGAATGGCGTTCACCAAATGAGCCGAGACCAAAAAACCAGTCATAAAAGAAGGCAATGCTCACGGTTCTCATGGATTACAATGGTGTAGTGCATCATGAATTTTTGCCAGAAGGGCAGACAGTAAACAAAGAGTGTTATTTGGGCGTTATGAGACGTTTGCGTGAAGCAATTCGCCGAAAAAGACCAGAATTGTGGGCAGAAAACTCGTGGATTTTGCAGCATGATAACGCACCGTCGCACAGTGCCATCATTATTCGTAATTTTTTGACGAAAAATGCAACAAATACCATCCAATAGCCACCGAATTCACCTGATTTGGCTCCGTGTGACTTCTTTCTGTTCAATCGAGTTAAAAAACCATTACGGGGAACGCGTTTCAGCAGCCGAGAGGAAGTAATGAAAAAATGGCCAACACAGACAGAGATAGATGTCCTCTTGGCTACGTAACTTTTGCAAATGTCAAGCTATGACGCTAAGGTTTAGAGGGAATATCAATAACAGATGTACCAATTTAACAAAAAAAACAGAACTCAAATCGGAATGATGGGAGCGCCACACGGTGGTTATTCCGTTTTGTTTTTGATCAAGGTAGTAGTTCATCAAAAAAAGATTATATCCATTTTCTACGTACAAAACAGTCCTCTCTATACAAGTTCCAAAAATCTAATAAAATTATGTAGAATTCGAATTAGACAATATATGGTTCGATTGACGTGGTTGTAATTCTCAGGCAATCCTCAAGGTTCAACATGTTGGTTCTAATTTTACACTTAGTATGTCTCATTCTTCACTTAAACCACGATGTGATAAACAACAGAACAGTGTAGCTGAGCGAGCAACGCAAACAGAAAGAAAATTTACTACATAACGAAAGAGCTTTCAGTTCTGGTCCTGGTTCTGTTATTTGTTACTTGGCAGCTTTAGCACGAGAGCACAAACACACAAATCATTCCTCAGAAAAATGAACATGCTTCAGTAATTTAAAATATTTTTGGGCCGCATTGATACCTGCTTTGGGCCGCATGTGGCCCGCGGGCCGCGGGTTGGACAGCCTTGATAAAGAGCATGAACACACCAAAGAAATGTTTTCTTTAACTTCAATAGAGTTGAAATTTTTCCGATTAATTCTATATTTTTCGAAAAGTAAAGGAAAATCAAATATTTCTTTTTGTTAATTGAAAAGAAATATCTCACATTCTTGACGATTCAAAGACCTATTAGATTCCTTACTGGATTAATGTGCTTTTTAATCGAATTTTATTTGATAATTTCATGGATAAACATAAAGTATGTTTAAAATGCGTACAATACTTTATTTCCAAAAGTATATTTCTATTTTTAATTATGTACTTTATATCATATATCCTTTTAGTTTTTCATGTTTATTATCCTCATTTAACAACTTGGACAGAAAAGTGATAGACTATTGTTTCAAAAATACAATTTAAATTTAATAAGATTTGTTACTAAACGAATGTTCCTAGTTGGTCTATCCCAATTTGGTAGCGTAAGAATGGAATGGTACTCCTTTTTAACTGAGTAATTGATTTTAGTGTCATCTATAAAATTAACGTATTGTGAGTTATGAGGGTCACACCTTTAAAATGACGATATCATTTTCTAGCTATCGAAATATTTTATATATAGGGTGATTTGAAGATGAACAAACATGACTAAAGATTTTACTATTTTGTTTACTGAAGAAGAAGATGCAGAGGTACTTTTTAGTAGGCATTTAAAAATTGCTTTAGTATTAATTTTAAAAAGAATACTTAGAATTGATTCCATATACATATATTCAAACATTAGCTTGGAGTATATTTATTTTGTATATATGAAAAGTAAAATAGGATAATTTTATACTTTAATTTGAATAAATGAAATATTTATGAAATGCACGAAATCCAAATTTCCATTGGAAAATTCAAAAACAAGTATTTTCGCTGGAAAATTAGAAAAGAAATCTTTTCTATTAACTGTCAATTTTTCCATCTATATGGTTCATAATGTTTTCTAATACTATATGTAAGTAAGTAAGTAACTTAAGTAAGTAAATTAAGTAGAAAGTTTTCCTATTAAAAAATTCTTTAATCTATTTTCTTTTTATCTACGTTTCTAAAGTCTAAAGAAAAATTTATTTCTTCGTTCAGTTGAAGTCATAAATTTCCATTTTTATTGCATTTTTTTCTATTCGCTTGACGAGAACACTGTCAGAATTTATGTCGGGAAATTTAGTAAGTTAAAATTTAATCGGGTCTTATTTCAAAATCTGGATTTTAAGTTGTATATTTCTTTTTAATTAGGGACATTTTACGAACAAGTTTATTAATAAAGAAAGGAAAAAAAAAGATTTAAATAAACACTCAATCATTTTAATTGAATTTTGTATTAAGTAATTCTTAAGATTTCAAAAGAAAGTTAGTAAATAATCTCTAAACATATTATCAAGGATAACAGAGAAAAAAAGGATGTTCGATGAATAGCCTGATCATTTCGAACAATATAAAACTATGTTGTTTGAATATAAATACAGGTAGCCCTTCTATAACACGGTAGATAGGTACCAACAAAATGGTGTGTTGTGTGATACCGCGTTATATGAAACCACTACAAGCATTGTGCAGATTTATAAAAACTAAAGAAAATTTTTTAATGTGACATAAAAAACGTATTATTGTATTGTAGAAGTATTGTTATATGAGGGTTTCCGTAGTTTTCCTATATTGTTAGAGCAAAACCATGCTGTAGGATACAGAATTGTAGGAGGGTTGCTTGTAGGCAAACTTAAAAAAAAAAACATTAAGTAACTGAAATATTCTGTATGGTTGCCTTAGAAAGTTGATCTTTGTTTATTAAAAACAACTTTTTCTAAAATACTTAATTAATACAGGATGTCTCATGAGTTTTTGAAGCTAATCAATTAAAAAATGGTTTCTTGGTTCTTTTTATAGCAGTCTCTTTTTTAATAAAAGAATGTTCAAGACTTCTTCAAAAATGCTAAACTTACTCAGTTCTTGTAGCGATGCATAATAATTTAAATATAACTAATACTAATTTTTTTTTTTTTAAACATAAACCAATTTAACTACCTATATAAAAATCGCTGGTATAATAATTTTGAGTGGGTATAAATCGCTTTGAACTAATTCTTAAAAGGGAAATTTTTAAAAGAATCCCTAAAAATGACGAGATTAATTAAAATATGAGAAATATGCAATCTATCGCTCCAATGATGATGAAACAGCCCACATTCGCATCCTGGAATCCTCATAAAAATACAATAATTGGATTAATACTTTCCACGCACTTATAATCGATGGTTTTAATTTGTTATAATGAATAAAAAGCTGCACGTTTTTTTTCATCTGCAAAATTCTTTTTTGCTTTACTAAAAAACTATGGAATTTAATTCGCAAAAAATTAAACTTTTCTTTTAGAGTACATAACCATTACAAGTTTTTCATTTCTGTGGTTCTTCCGATTAGCTGCATTTTATATAACAAAAAAGTCAGACAGGATTTTTAACCCACTTTGTATACCTTCTTGTATTGTATTTCCTCCAATATACGAATAATCACGTGACCAGAATATTATTAACGAAAGTTTAATTGAATTTAAAAGCTTTCACATTACAAAAGAAAAGTTTTATTCTATTTATTTCATGATATCCTTTATTTTCTGCCCGATTTTTATTCAATAGAATTTTTTTAAATGAAACAGGATTTTCCTTTTGATATTAAACCATTTATAAACGCGTCAATTTAGTAAAATTTTGTTTATGTAATGGGCTAAAAGAAAGTTTATAAAGCTCCGAAAAGTTAGTCCCGAATTAGCCTATAGTAAAACAATAGTTATTATATCGATCAAATCTAGAAAATGAAAGATTTAAGAACTGGATATTGTTAGTTGTGGAAACATACTTTACTTTGACAGGCAAGTTAAGGCCAATCTCCACACAGCCGACATCCTATTCTAAAGAGGAAAATCAGAAAAGTAGAAAGAGATGGACTTTTGCAGTTTTCGCTAAGATTGATCGAATAAAAACATCAGGGTATCTTCCCACACAATTTATAATATTATGGGAAAATTAAGAACATTCCCTTCCATTTTATAGGAAAATGTAATACCAAATTGTGTTTTCAGCCTTTATCATAAGGCTTAAATTCCTATCACATCTAAAAACAAGCTATAGTGCAAAACGACGAAATTCTATACGTATGTTCAAATCACGTTACCTTCCGAAAGCCTTTCTAAAAGAAAACTATATGAATATGGAAATTCAGAGCGAACGTGGTCCTTAGTTAATCACAACATTTGTTGTGATATACAGACAGACAAACATTGGATAAAAATGATTGCAAACCATTTAGAATCTTATAAAACGTGAAGATTTGCAAAACAAATTTTTTTTATTTTTTATATACTTCGTATAGAAGTTAAAAATTTAACTTGCGTAACCATAAAAATCCATTCGTCATAGAAAAACTTCCTATAAGAAAATTTGGTAGTGTGCGACGATATCGTGTATTATTATTGTGAGAGTATGCAAATGCAGATGAAAACCCATAAATCAGATGAACAAGTTTACCTGCGTTTAAGGGGAATCATCTGGCAGATGAAGAATCAGATGGGGAAATTTGAACTGCAGAAGACGACAAAATTCGTACGATGATTGTTTCTCCCTTTCTGTTTAACTAAATTTTGCATAAGTGCATCCCATACTTTTATCAGAATAGGATGTCGGCTGTGTGGAGATTGTCCTTTAGACAATCACGCTTGCAGAACTAGGAAATAGGATAACGGAACACCATATGGGAACAAATCATAAAGCAAAATAGGGATGTAAAATCACATTTGTGATCCAATTTTCAATACATAGTAAATAAATGAATGTATAATAGTTTGATTAAATGTCAAAATTTTAATATTTCCTAAAAATCTTTATCTATCGGGAATCAACGTGGCAAATAAATTTATTTGAATAATCTTGAAAACAATGTGATACATTTTTATTGAAAATTTTGTTTCTTTAAAAACGCCACAATTTATGTATTTTAATGTTATTTCTTATAGCATTCTTCTAAAAGAAGATTATGGAAATGTCCTACGAATGGATAGATTTACTCTGGCTTCCCAAAAAAAAGAAATGATTTAACTGAAACCCTAAAAAATAAGAAATGAATTCATTTTGGGTATAGGCTTTTCAAAATTTACACAACACCTGAATTTTTACGTTTAAAACAAGGATAAACAGAAAAAAAAAACAGGAGTACATTAAATTATATAGAATTGTTTTAAAATAGATTTTTTTTACATTGAAAAGGAAAATCATTTTTCTTATTGGGATTTTCACATGAAAAATGTGTTTCTTCTAGAAAATATTTACATATAATTCTAGCGTAAGTTAATCCAAAAAAAGATACACTTCGATAAGATTACATCTCCATATATACATACTTGTATGTATATAGATTTTTAAGCGTTTTCCGTTTATGAAAAATTCACTTCAAAGTTATGGCAATAAAGGAAACATACATATACGTATTCTTTGGAGATGTCAATTATTATCAAATTTTGATCACTGCAGTCTAAATTATTGTTGAATATTTCCTTTTACATATACCTCTGGATGTCCTTTATATCCATTTTCTTTAAATAGATTTTTTTATAAATTGGTTAACTAAGAATGTTATCTAATATATTGAATTCCATGAATCATTCCAATGTAATTAAAATAAATAATGTAACAAATACTTATATAAGTCAAGTGGATAAACCACATAGAAACATACGAGTACGAGTATTATTTTTAAATCCTGCCAACTGCCTAAAACTGTATTATTTTTCATTTTATTTCTTAAGAAATGGGGGAATCTTAAATCAGAGTTAAGTTATTGGCGGTATTTATGTCACCTTTTGATACCAAAATATGGGTTCATCCTACACAGATATCAGGTAATCCTATGATTAACCTTATTTTATTGTATTATTTTGAATTTAGTCTATGACATTTGATTTTACCTGGAATTATCATCTAATATGTAACCAAAGAGGAGCTATCTGCTATCATATACTCCCTAATATATGGTACACATGTTTTGTTTGGTATTGTGTGATATCATCGAAACATTTGTTATTAGATTTCGAGTAATTTAACAAATCATCAGTGTTATTATATTATCATCTTATGTACGCGTTTATATGATAAAAAAATGTATGATCCTTGTGGCAAAGATTTTTCATATTTCAATTTTCTGAATTATTGTACTGTATGTATTATATAAACTGATAAATTAGATAGGTCTGAAGAAATTCTCATATCACGTGTATCAATCGTTGTACTCGAACTTACATTACTTGGAAAGGAATTAAAGTATAATATGAATAGTGTTGCATTAAGGATAGTTTGTAGTTCATTTCTAATTATGGTGAATAATTATTTCTAATAATTCCACTTCCAAGAACATAAACGAACTTACTACCGCGTTCAAAATGTAAGCCGAATTTTTAATTTAACCGAATTAACCGAATCGGACAAATGAATTTTTTTTCAAGTTGGTAGGACTGTTAGTGACATCTGTGACAAATTACATGTCAATATCATCATTAGTTTTTAGTTTACGCTTGGTTTTGTGAACAAAGAAAAGTGAATTTGGCGATTTTTACGATGTCGAATTTTGTTGAGCAAAGAAGTGCTATTAAATTTTGCTTGCGGAATGAAATTTCTGCCGCTGAAATGACCTTCGGTGACGAGACTATATCACAGAAAAATGTTTACAAGTGTTACAAAGACTTCAAAGAAGGCAGAGAACGTGTTGCTGACTTGGAACGCTCTGGACGACCATCGACGTCAATTGATGAGCAACACATCAAGAAAATCAAAGAATTGGTGCTCGAAAATCGTCGATTAACAATTCGAGACCTTGCCGACATGCTTGCAATATCAATTGGATCAGTGCAAGCAATTTTGAAGGATCATTTGTGCCTCAGAAGACTCAAATCGCGTTTGGTGCCAAAATTTCTCAATTTTTTCGAATTTCTTCGTGAGTTTTTCGCCAAAAACTCCACTCATGTCGCTCCACAACCACCGTATTCGCCTGATTTAGCACCGTGTGACTTCTGGCTGTTCCCAAAGCTCAAGAGACAACTCCGGGGAAATTGTTTTGAGTCGATTGAAGAGATCAAACGTGAATCGCTACGCACATTGAAGGCTATACCTGAGGACGACTTTAAGCATGCTTCAAAGATTGGAAAAAACGTTGGCGTGAGTGTATTGTACCTGGGGGGATTATTTTGAGGGGGACGAAATCGATTTGGAAGAATAAATAAAAATTTTTAATTTTAAAATAAAATTCACCTTAGTTTTTGAACATAGTGGTATATATATTCAAAAATTTCCTTGCTAAACGGAGGATTGCGAGGAGAATGCAATTTTAACACACTTCGTACTAAATTAAGTATAACTAATACCTAGATAAGTGTAATATAGCTAGCTTCTTTGATTGTTATAAAACTGAGAAGATTTATTTAATTTGAAATATTTAAACAAGGCATAAGAGGCGTCATAATTAGGAATTAATCCATAGATTGTGAAAATAGATTAACTGCTAAATTTAGAGAATATTTATGCTTATTAAATTCTGTAAAAATATTTATTTAATAGCAATTACGAAATAATTTTCCGAATTGTCAAGGAAATCATTAAAAGAATTTGCAATTTAGGCAGGAAAAAAAAATTATGGAAAATCCGTGTTCGGATGTTCTTTGGATCATGTAAAATCTTCAAAAATATTCTTAATATAGAATTTAAAAATTGTTTGAATTTTCGTTTGAAACTTTTACAATTTCTTTTTTTTTACAAAAAAAATAGAAACTTGAATTTTAAAAATTTCTTACTCCCTGTTTGAAAAAGTTTAATATATCTATAAACACAAACATATATCATTGACCAAACCTCTTCTGGTACTCCCGGAGTAATTTTCTTGATGTGGGATGAAATCTCGGCAATTGGTAAACAGAGTTGTTGTTCTTTTATACAAAGATTTTCAGGTGCAGTTAAATCAACCGCAAAATGTAAATTCTTAATAAAAGCAAACAACATAAAATAAGAATTGAAACAAAACGAAAGAATAACAAGAAAAACCAAATTTCCGTATCATGAAAATGGACTCGGGAAAACCATAAAAAGGTTTAGGATTCGAAGTTTTTTTCTCTTTTTTATGAAATATCAAAGATTTCAAAAGACTGTTATGAGTAAATAGAATAAATTGGTGGATGGGTGAAGGTCGAAAATAACGGGGTCGTAATAATATGGTTGATTCGGAAGGATGTCATTTCAATACATGTTTTTTTTTTTTGAAAATCCAATTCATATTTTTTGGTCCTTCGTATGAAAAGGCAAGAAATAAATTCGAACGATTTTTACAATATTTTCAAATATTTTTTGGGGAATTGATTTTAATCGTTCCTTATGATTTCCTTTTTTATCTTTTTTTTTTTAATTTAAAATAAATCCCGAGAGATTTTATTTTAGTTGAAAATTTTATTATCGAAAAAAATTTCGATTTGTTTTAGAGAGTAAAGGTATATTAGAAATGAGAAGAATTCAACTGAATTTCATCTCATTTCTATCGAATTATGTTCAGTTTGTAATTTCTTTGGAAATAGGATGTCCTGAAATACGTTGAAATTGAAATTTCTTGGAAAATATACTCTCTATAGACGTAAAATTGAGAAAATTGTGATGGAAATAATTTATAAATGTTCCTTTTATATAGTATTTTAAGGCTAGAGTAATTTAATTGAGAAAATGTTTTTTCTAATATGTGACTATATATATGTTTCAATGAAAGATGTACATATAGTGTGCTTGCAACCAGAATTTTAATTTCTTTAGAGAATAAGGAAGTCCTTTTTCGGATAATATATTTCATGACAAAAATTTGATAACACTATAATTCAATAAAATCGTATTAAACAACGAATCAATCTTCCAGAAAACATAAAACAAATACGAATGATGATTTCAGAAGATTCTTGTTTTAATGACCATATCGTAAAAGTATAAAAAACATACTTTCGTAGAGTTCCGGTAGTTACTTACAAATCCTTTCAGAGTTATTACTTTTATCGAAATAATGGAATAAAATATATTACGTTTCCAAAAAAAGCCGTTTTAGACATGCTGAAATCACCTGTACCCGAAAAATATGCTTTCTCGGTTTTTTAATATTGTGTATGTTTCTTGTGATAACTCCGTCACATGTCTTAAGCATTATAAAAATATCAGTTAGATATGGGAAAGGATATACATATAATTCTATAGAATGTTTTTTTTTGTATATTAATAAAGTTTTACATATCTTATTAGATATGCGACTTATTTCGCGAAGGTATAAACAATAGGATTTCATCTATTTAATACTGACGGGAAATTTGTTATGTTTTCTATCTCTAACTCCCAAGAATTTAAAATGAGCTCTTAGTATTTTCAAAGTACACCCAAACTTGCCATAAAAGAAATACAAATCACGTTCTGGTGAACACTGGGCTACTGTCTCAAAATTTTGGTATAAAAATCATAGTTACATTTTCTTTGGTTGACATTATTTTTACAATATATTATATTTAACACTATATCGATTTATTTACTATATTTATTTCTCAAACAAAATTACCAAGATATTGCCTCTAGTCATAAATGGAAAATCAAAAATTATTAGAAAACATTATAAAAATTTTGTATAAATAAAGTAATGAAAAGATACATAGTCTAAGATATTTGTCAAAAATATACAAAAGAAAAATAGAACTTTCGGAAAATGAATAATAGAAAAACATTTTACATTTTCCAATCAAAAAAAGTTTATGTATATGTACATATGTTTTTATATACTTTTAAATACACATATGAACCTTTCCTTGGGCTGTTAAACCGAGCATATTATTTTACATTTGAGAAAATAATTGTGAACCTTATATAGCTTTTCACAATATATATGAATACAATGAAATTATTACCATGTATTGTTTAAGAAATTAAAAAAATAATAAAATCCTCCTCCAATAGTCAAGGGATATACGACAAAAGGATACTAGAATTAATGATTTTCCCATAGATTTGCTTGAAATAGAGGCTATATAATATAATATAAATACAGATGATGCACAATTAAAAAAATAAAAGTTTACTTTAAAGAAAACTGATAAAAAAGAGTTTAAAGCTCTAAAACATTGCCGATTCAAAAAAAAAAAAAACTTTTACTATGTCCTTAAGTTAACGCAAGAATAATCAGAACTTAAAAGTTTTGTAACAATAATACTTGTATAACGTACCTGTCGTCGACACGTATAGTATGTGTAGTGTTAGTTCGACTGCTTTGTATAAATATGTTATTTTAAAACGTTTTTTATGAAAAGAAATGGATTTTTGGAATAGTACGACGTTAGCTACAAAATCCTGTTGTGGAAATATTTTAGTAGTTCCCAGAAAGCTATTGTATCTTCTTATATTTTTATATATAATATTCAAATGTTATATGTAACGAAATTCGTCCAAACACAAAACGCTTTTTACAAAGCAATTGACTCTATATAATTTTGCACTGAAACTGAGTGGGTGACTTCTGTCCAAAACGCTCTGATCATTTATATATTGTGTTTAGTTACTGAATGAAATTGTTTATTCTAACATAGTATAAATACTTATAAGGATAATGATGGTCATTTGCCCCAACGAATGACTAATGTTCGATACTATTGAAACATCTGTTTATCTCATTTAAGGTAATCATATGAATTGTTCCAGTAGTCAGTTGTTATTTAACCTATTCTCAATGATTAATTTATCAAAACCTTTTTATCTCAGTTTATATTAAAGTACCTATACTCGTATATTTGTATCAATATATTATCAATAAATGGCAAAACACATATAAAATCCGAAAATAAACCTCTTTAAATGACTATAATTAAATGAAAAATTAAGAAAAATATATATACCGAAGAATCCTTTTTTCCGAACCGAAAATACACAGGACAAAAAAATCATTCTAAAACCGAGAAAAAAAAAACTTAAATCTTCTTAAAAGCTTAAATATTAATTAAAAATAAAAATGCCTAATAATCGATGGTAAAGAAATCCCTTTGACTTTTTCTCTTTTTATAATCACGTAATATACGCGGGTATAGACCGACCGACCGACCGACAAGAACTTTAATGAATTGATATGCAAATTTCATGGAAATCTGTAAACTAACTTAAAATGTCGAACTAAAATATAATTTTATAAGAATGGAAAAATCCTTATATGATGGGCATACGTGTGTGTGTGTATATATTATAATTGAGAAAAATTTAATTTCACTGTCAAAATTCACAAGGGTGTGACAAAACAATTTTTACTGAATAAACAACCTTAAAAGCTTAATGTTTTAATTCATAGGATTAACAATAGGGTCGGGTTTACTAATATAATGTGGTGAAAATTTTTTACCCAAAAAATGTGTCAATCTAGTGAGGTTACAAAAAATTAAAATAGCATAAACCAGAAAAAACCTAATCCTACAAGAAATTTAAATGACAGTGATTAAAAGCAATCTTTTCACTTCGATTAATTAAAATAGTTTATTTACATGTTTAATAGTTCCCAAGCGACGATAAATTAATAAGTTTGATGGTAAAAAAAAATTTATAAATTAAATTGTGTTTTCTGTAATGGTAATAAACCAGAAGAATTTGTAAAACCAATATAAATCCCAGATCACGAAAAATTCTTCACTTTATTCACACTTCATATGTCCACACTATGTCTCAATAAAGAAAACTGATATCAAATACATATATCATGGAGTTCGTTAGGTTGTTTTAACTTGTAGTTTCAATTCAAGATCCATCAAGTGAGTTCATCTCTAGATTGAATAACATATGTGGATAAAATTCTTGCTAATGTTGTTGAAGTACTGTAACAAAATTTGTGGTGCCAGAATATGCAAAGAAAATCTGGTTACAAAGATTTGAAAAACCAAATCAAATTTAATTTGAAATCAAAGGAAATTTAAACAAATTCTGGAATACTGTTACAGAAAATGATATAATGTATTTCTATTATATTTAGTTAATTGGTTAAAGGTTGTAAATTGTTGTAAAGATAAAAGCAAGCACTGCGTTAAAGAATTCTTCTGTAAAAAGATTTCTTATTTAGAAATGTGAGATCGAATTTTTGTAAATACAAGTATATACAAAAGTATTTCAGTAATGATTTTAGATACACAAGTTATACATATTTTAAGTACAGAATGTATAATAAAATATTTATACACACTTAAAATCGGGGCTTTTCATCATAATTCGAGTTCGATAAAACACGTTTAAACTAAAAGGGATTTCTAAAATTAATTATCCAGAAGATTTATCATTTTATTAGTCAAGATTAGTAATATTATTAAGGACCATTTTAATGGATCCCAATCAAATTAGAATAGGTTTATGTTTTGCAATAATTTCAATAAATCTATTAATACGTATAGTTTCTATTTTCAATGTCACCACAATATGGGTCCACTTTTAGATTTGGATATAATACCGCAAGACTATTTTGTAAACCAATTCTTACATTATACTTTAGATCAAGGCTGTCCAACCCGCGGCCCGCGGGCCGCATGCGGCCCAAAGCAGATATCAATGCGGCCCAAAAATATTCCAAATTACAGAAGCATGTCAATTTTTCTGAGGAATGATTTGTATGATTATGCTTTGGTGCTAAAGCTGCCAACTAACAAATAACAGAACCAGGACCAGAACAGAAAGCTCTTTCGTTATGTAGTAAATTTTTTTTCTGTTTGCGTTGCTCGCTCAGCTACACTGTTCTGTTGTTTGCCACCTGGTGGCTTAAGTGAAGAATGAAACATACTAAGTGTAAAATTAGAACCAACATGTTGGATGAACACCTTGAGAATTGCATGAGAATTGCAACCATGTCAATCGAACCATATATTGACTGTTTAGTTTCTCAACTTGAATGCCAAGTATCACATTCATTTTATGATATGGATTTATACATAGTAATATACTTGTGGCCCAAAACACCATGTCTTTTTCCAATGCGGCCCAGGGAAACAAAAAGGTTGGACACCCTTGCTTTAGATATCGGAACCTATTCGTATTCGATTTGGTTTAGTCCTTATTGAACCGAATAGTCTCTTATGTCTTCTATTTACTACCGATTATAGCCTATCGCGAGTGAAATAATAGTTTTAATAATAATTCCACATTCGACATCACTATTAAACATTATAAAAATTATAAGATGTAACAAATTAACGCTTGTTTCTAATAATTGAAAAGAACTTTTAAAATCTTTATTAATAAAATAAATAACGTGTGATTCAAACCTTACTTTTTTTTTAATAGGGTTTTTTTGACAGATCACGCGTGACTAGTGTCATTCTGATTTGTCATTTTTGTTCAGTATTGTATGGCAATTCATCGACTGACTTTCGTTTTCGTCGTTTGTTTGCTGAATGGGCGCTTGAACGCATCGAAGAAAATCCGGAATTTTCAAGCCAAATTTTGTTCAGTGATGAGGCTTAATGGCTACGTTAATAAGCAAAATTGCCGTATTTGGGATGATAAGCATCCACAAGAGTTTCAAGAGCTACCATTACATCCAATGAAAACAACAGTTTGGTGTGGTTTATGGGCCGGGGGCATCATCGGTCCGTATTTCTTCAAAAATGCGGCCGGCGGCCACGTTACCGTCAATGGTGAGCGCTATCGTGCCACGATAACGGACTTTATGGTACCTGAAATTGAAGCCCGTGGTCTCGACAATATTTGGTTTCAACAAGACGGCGCTACGAGCCATACAGCCCGTGTTACAATGGATTTATTGCAAAATCATTTCGGTGAGCAATTAATTTCACGTTTTGGCCCAGTGAATTGGCCACCAAGATCGGGCGATATCACACATTTGGACTTTTTTCTTTGGGGCTATGTAAAGTCAAAAGTCTTTGCCGATAAACCAGTGACAATTGAAGCATTGGAAGCGAACATTACACGTGTCATTCATGAGATTCCGGTCGAAATGCTTGAGAGAGTGATCGAAAATTGCACCGCCAGACTGGCCGAGCTGAAACGTAGTGCCGGCCAACATTTGAAGGAAATTATTTTCAAACATTAATTGCCATACTATGTGCTTAAAGTTGATAATAAAGATTTGATATTTGCATTCAATTCTAAGTGTTTTATTTTTATTTAAAAAAAAAAGTAAAGAATGAATCACGCTATATTTAATAAAGAAAATGATTTCAATTTTCTTCCTTCAATTAACTATCCTCATTTTTTGTTTTTTTCTGAAGAAAGAATAATTTCAAAGATAAAATTGCATAAGAAATGAGACAAGTGTTTTTTTTTTCTTGTATCAAATCTTAAGGATCAACCTTTGATATATTTTTTATTCCATTTTTTGATACTCTTGGGCTTCGTTTTAGATTCTAATATCAAATGGAAAATATTTTTAAGAGTATACAATTTGAATTTTGAAAATACAATATATAAAAGTATATATAAAAAATTCAAGTTCATGTACTTTATAAAAATGTATTTAAATTCCAAATTTTCAATTGTTTGACCATGTAAAATGGCAGTGAAAAGAATTACGATTTCAATTATCGATGAGAAATACTTTAATCAAATTTTGATCCTTAATTCATAAATTAACAAGAAGAGACGTATAATAAAAATAAAGAAATAGTGACTTCGTTAGTCTCGTAGGTTAAGAACTTTTGTTGCTTGTAACTGAGGTCTCGCCGATTTCTCATTTCTTTACATTTTAATACGTATATAATTAATGAAAAGGTTTGTCGAGTCGAGAGTACATTTTGAATTTAATTCAAAATATTAATATTAATATTAATATTAAATTAAGTTTTTAATAATACATAAATAAGTCTTAAAAATTGGACTTATATTTTAAGATATAATAAATGAAAATAGCTCCTCAAAATTATAGCCAAATAATGAAATATCTTTGCGATACGAGCAATATAATTTCAATAAACTTTAGGCCACGTACGAAAATTATGACTTTTAAATAAGTATTTTAATAAAAATGTAATATTCTAGGAGAATTTAGTTAGTAAACCTACACCACTTCCATTTTTAGTATAAGCTTTTAGTATTATTACTTAGAAAGTATATTTCGAATTACATACGCAAGTATGAATCTTGTAACGTTATTTTAGTATTTCAAACTTTCAAAGAATTTAATGATTAATATTTTATTACGCTTTTCCAATTCATTGTCAAATCTTCTTACGTTTTTATTACAAACGAATCACATCTTATGAATTTTTATCCATCTTTAGTCATGATAATCTTATATTTATTTTATTTATTTCAATATGTACTTAACTTACTTAGATATTGTTTACTTAACATTCAAGGTACTAAATATTTTGTTTTAAAAGGAAATTCGAGAATTGGAAAATTCAATATTCCAACTTTTTCAGCAGGCTTTAATGACTTATAACTATAAAAATGCATAAAAAATGTATATAAACTTAAATTCTTTAGAAGATTTTCGTGATTTTCCAGAGTATTCGGTTACAAACTAAGGAATTAGTATAAAACGTTGTTATGTCTTAAAGGACGAAAAATAAACATTCATAATAATTTATAAGTTTGCATTTGAATCTTAATCAAATTAGAATTTGAATGACAGGAAATGTCTTTCCAGAAGAAATAAAATATCCTTACGGATTTAAATATCAGCATTGTGACATTTAAGATTTTACCCAAAAACTAGAATTAAATTGATATTTTTAGACAGTATTTCATGCTCGCAGTTGTATTTTATTGGAATAACAATTCCTTATATTGTATAATATTTCCCTAATTAGAAAGTAGTTTAGAAATGCGTTGTATTGAAGAATAAAAAATCTAAATGAACAAATTGATATTATATTACATGTAATATGTATCCATTCAATATATGATATATTTTATTGTATTGGCTCGGAAAATGGACAACAAATTAAACCATTTTATTGAAAATTAGGGAAATTTCATAAAATTAAAATTTTGATTGAACAATTGTCATTGACCAATTTGTATAATGTATGACGATATGGTTTATACACTGTCATGAATCCGTATAGAATTAGAAAATTAAACCTTGCTAATCGTACCACATACCAGTTGGACTTGTTTTTCTTGACTAGACGTTTGCTAATTTTCTTATATATTATATTTGTCCCATTGATGTTGAATGGGGGTCTGAAATGTAAGGCTCTCATTCATAAGATTCCAAATGGTTTTCTTTAAAGGATACATCAAACTTCAAAATGTATAAATAAGCAATGGATTTAGGCTCTAGATATTCGAAGTAGCATAATACGATTCTAAAATAAGGACATGTTAATCAATTTGGATAAATTCTCAGTATTTTGAAAGAAATATACGGAAATCGTTAGGAATAGAACTTTTATTCTATTTCTTCAAAAAACAAACATATATGGAAATGTCGTACAATCATTTAATTAAATTATTTCGTAATATTATTATTTGTTATTATTATTAGTGTAATAACTGTTTATTAGTTTAATAATCGAACAAAATAAATTAATTTTATATCTTCAAATTTTATTTTAAATCAAATATACAAAATATAGTCAACAAAGTGAAGATTATGTCTTATTCCTCTAGAGAGAGCCTAAAATGAAATGTCAAGATCCACAAAGCAAATAATAATAGAAAATTTAAAATTTCACTTTTATATGGAAAAAGAAAAGCATATAGAATATATGTAAAAAGTACACCTCTAAACACATTTTTCCTATATATGTTTTCTTCTATACTTTATTAAATTGTTTTCTTTAAAAGAAAAAAAGAAGGGAATTTTTCTTCTTTAAAAGTGTAAATTTGGATGATTTTCGGATTCAAAGTAATATGCGAAAGCCTTTTTTCACCATCATTGACTCGAATCTATATAAAGTGTTTGTTTTTACACCTGTAAATATTTATCACCCCATGCTTTATTTTAAGCGGCTGCGATAAGAATTTTCTTGCAATATCGAAAATATATATTTCCATTTTATAGAAAAATATGTTTCTTTATAATATAACCACAAACAGAAATAAATAGAAATTGTTTTTAGTAATGGATTTCGCGATTTTATTGAATCTCTTTTAGCAAAAACAGGAAAAAAATTTTAATTTTCAATATTAACTTAGATTTTTCATATTTGAAACATTTATATGGAAATATTTCATTTTAAATAGCTTTTCTTTTTGTTTAAATATTTTTTATATAATTTTGTAAAGAATTCAAATTCAGTTATATTATATAAGCGCTGAGGTCCAAATCGACGGGATACTTTCTGAAATTTACTTACATACAGAGTGTCTCAATAAAATATCTACAAATCGGACATTAATTGTACCTGAATTGCATCAGATGTCTATGGACGAAGACTATAATTGTCAACAAAATGGAACACTTTTCTAATCAGATAGATAGTGTTAAGTACACACCACGTCCATCTGTTTTAAACCCATTTATTTTCTAATTGCGAGGTGACGAAGTATTCAATATTCATTGCAGCCTTACAACATTTAGAAAAATGTATAACAATTTCACGGAAAAACTTAGTGTATGGTTTCAGTTCCATTCTGTTCAAATAATTACGTCAGCATCCAACGGTTTACAATTCAACTATTTGAGATAATGAGCCCCATGTTAAAAAAATTATTCCTAAGACACTAAGTTATTAGATTAAAATTAAATAAATGAAACTGGGATTTCTTGGCCCATCCAAGTGTGTGTATATTGGAACACTCAGTAGTTAGAATACATATATTTCTAATCTAAGAACTTCTAATATTGAAAACGGATTAAAAGTTAGTAAAAACTAACTAAGCGAGGAGGAAAACATTAATGTTTTCGACAATATTTATAAAAACTAATGTGGTTGTTATCGTAAACGAATTTCTTGATTTGGTCAATACCATATATGAAATAAGTTTTGACACTTGTAAAGAGTCCTTTAATCAAGATTTTTTTTTTCTCCTATAATATTCATTTTTCCCATTTCTCTGCCCTTAATTAGTCGACATTTTATAGAAGATTTTTGTCACGTAACATCAAAGTTGAAATTGCGACCGATCTCAAATAATTTGATGCCAAAATTACATAGTTTCGAAAAATCTTTATGAAATAAATTTTAAGGAAATATACATTACATATTTTCTACATAATATATATATATATAAGAAAAAATTATATTCCTGCCATAGAAGGTGAAAATTAATTAATTTATGAAATGGGTAATATAGGAAGAGTTTATCAAATTTATTTAAATATGTTTTGTTATCTTGGAGATTTTTGAAAAGATGAAAACAGGATCAGGATAATTACTTATTTGGAAACCTTTTCTTATACGAGAAAATACGTATTAAGTGTAATTTGCTTTTCTACACTTAAATATTCGAAATTCGAAATATGCTTGTAATAAAGTTCCTTTCAGGAAGAATAACAATTGTAGAAAAACCTATTTTTTTGACTGATGTTTCCAAATTATTACTTTTATCTATTTCTCATATAAATGTTGCTAGTCTTGAAAGTTTCTAAACTATTAATAGAAACCAATTTAAAAATTACTAATTGGGCGTAAAATGCTAATTAAGTTTCATAGCTTACGATCCATGTAAAAGTGTGGGCCCAAGATGTATTGCTAACAACACACCAAAGCTCGCATTGGACATTGCGCCATTAAAGAAAAAGGAACTAATTATGAGACATTTTATTTATCTATATACAAATTAGATTATTTTAAACAGTTTCTGTTTTTTTTTTGTCAAGAAGGTTAACCCATTAGCGTACTAACTATTTTTAGGGCATATTATTCTAATTTTTTTTTGACAATTCTTAATTTAAAATTATAATCTTCAGGTCGTATTGAAAAGAAACAGCAAATGTAATAAAGAAAAAAGCATTTGTATTAGAAGAAAATTTAAAGAGTCTTATAAAAAGAGATCATATCTGCCTTAAGGAAAAAGAAAAACTTGAATTTTATTTTCAAAAGAATAACATTTAAATTTGGCCTTTTTTTCATCAAAAATCTTCAATTCGGTTTCTTGTTACTATTTTATTTTGATTGGATTTATTTAGTAAATGACTAACGGCTATTATATGTAATTTAATAAAATTAATTGATATTCTTTATTTCCAATTTAAATACGACATTTGATTAATTTTGATCTAGATTAAAATCAAAGCTACTTAAAAAAGAAAAGTATTCTTCTCAAATGTAATCTAAGAAGTTGATTTTGTTTTGTTTTAATGTTAAAAGTTTTAATTATACAATTTTTTTTAAGAAGATTTCTTCGTTCTTAAAACAATTTTAATTCTGTTTGCATATTTTCAGTTTACATTAATGGAATAAAAAAATTTTTAATAATTTTCTAATAATAAAATACACATAATTTAATGTTTAACAATTGTCTTTTTTAAAGTGGAAAATCAGTCGCCAAAGGAAAATCAAATTGAATAATGTGTTAAAAATTAATTACCAAAGATAGATTTAAGAATATTTAAACAGAGAAAATATTGTGATTTTCTTCAAAATTTTATCATTTTGAAACAATTAAAGTAAATTATATATAAAATCAAAATATTTTTTAAATTAAAAATTTCACTCACATAATAGAAATTCTTTTATTGAAAAGAATTCCGGCAAATCTTTCGGCCAAGCAGCACTATATTTACTTTTCAAGAAATACAAAAACAAAAAAACACTTTTACACTGCACTTAAATAAGAATTCTTCTTTCAGTTTAAAATGGTATAAATATGATGATGGCTCTTTTAACACTTCTTTTGATATACACGATATGAAGTTCTGGTGATTACTTGAATATTTATCCATGGAATGAAGCTTTTTATACAACAAATTGTGGGGGTAGATGGCTTATCTTTTATCAGCTGATGAAAGATATTTCCCCTATTCTTCCTATATACATACAAGAAAATTTTTTTGATTCGATGACGTCCATGCCACAAACGATTTTTTTCTTTAGAATCTGAAAAAAAAACCTACTTTAGTTACACTTTAGTGTTTGTGATTCAACAGTTCCCTATTTTTTGCCTTTTTGATGGAGAAATTTTCAAAGTAACACTCTGTACATATTTTCTTAGTAATATTTCAACGTGCATGCTTACTTGTTGCATTTACAGGGTTGGATATCGCGGTGTTATTTTGTCTTAGCATATATGTATATAGCCAATAAGTTTAATAGTTGGTACTTGTTGATTAACTGACTGATTTATAGCAACTTTTATTATCCCATTAATTATTTTTATTATATTATATAAGACTCTTTCTTGTCTTTATTTTATCTGATATTATTAAAAGTATCGTTAGAAAATATTATGTTTTTCATTGTTAATTGTTTAAAAAAGCGAATAAAAAACAATCAATAAACGAACATGAAGTGTTTATACAATTTTATTTAATTGTTAATTAAAATTTTTAAAGGAATAATTTTTTGATATACATTTTTAGATGCTTCCTGTTTTTTAGTGTAAAAGGGCAAAATTCAGACCTAATACCTGCTTTCAAGTTTTTCTAAAATAATTTTCATACAATCCCACTTATTTTACATATATTTTGAATCACTGAATATTTTAAAAGTCACTTTACACCTTCAGACAAACTCAATCACATGGAATACAATATGTGAAAGCCTAATCTTCCGCTCTAACGAAATTGAGCCATTGCTAAAATTAATGTAATACAAGGAGCTGTGAAAATTTTTATATATCATATTGGATCCAGAAGTAAACTAGAATTCCTAATAAAATCAAGGCTAAAATCCCGGAACATACATATAAGCCATGATAATTCAAATAGCGACCATTTTTATGCCCTATGGTAGGTACTACCACAGGGTATATTAGTTTTGTCACTAAGTGTGTAACGCATAGAAATAATCATCGCAGAAAAATTTCAAGGGTATGGTTGTGCAGGGAATCAAAAGTTATATCGATTTATGCATGTCCGTCCGTCCGTCCGTCCGTCCGTCTGTGGACAAGATAACTCAAAAACGCGTTATCCGATTTTGTTCAAATTTAGAATGTAAGTTGGTTATTCCTTAACTGCGTTTGGTATTGCATTTGGGCAAAATCGATAAGCGGGTGGCAAAGTTATAAAGGAAAAACTAGGGTGACCAGAAAGTTTTGTTGTTTTTTTGGTTATGGTTTTTCGGATGTAATTGGAAAATTTGTCAATCGATTTTGTTTAAATTTATTATACAGATTAAATACATAAATGGACGATACTATATTAAATTTCAGTCACATCGGTCCAAGGATAGTGGAGAAAGAAATAGTTCTAGCCTAAAATAAGCCTCTTCATAAAGTTTTTTAATGTATTTTAAAAATTTATATACCGATTTGAATCAAATTTACGAAACGTGTTTATGCTATTAGACTCTAGTCTACCTGTGAATTTGGGCAAATTTGAGAATGAAGAAATGAAGTTATGGAGAGAAAAACCTCAAAATATTCAGTTAAGTAGAAAGTTCGTGGCGTTTTTTTCCAATAGATGGCTTTAGAATCGTATAAGTTTAGTAGTTCTAATCCTATCGAGTTATATTATAGCGCGCTTAAAAGGCGACATTTTATAAAATATTTATGAAAAAAATTGTGAAATTCAGGCAGAACTAATTGGGGTAATTGGGTTTGGGAAATGAGCCAAAATTCTGAAAAACATTCCCTATATTAATGCTCTATGTAAGGTACTGCCGTCCGTCCGTGGACAAAATAACTCAAAAACGTGTTATCGAATTTTGATGAAATTTAGAAAGCTACTTGGTTATTGCTATAGTGGATTTGGTATTGCATTTCAGCAAAATCGACCGAAGGGGAGGGAAGTTATTAAGCAAAAACGAGGGTGACCAGAAAGTTTTGTCGTTTTTTTATATGGTTTTTCAGATTTAACTGGAAAATTTGTAAATCAATTTTGTTTAAATTAATTATATTGGTTAAATACGTAAATAGACGATACCATGTTAAATTTGAGCAAAATTGGTCCGAGGATAGTGGAGAAAGAAATAATCCTAGGAGAAAATAAGTTTGTCCATAAAGTTTTTTTGATGTACTTTAAAAACTAACATACTGATTTGCGGATTGGATTTATCCTATTAGGGTCTAGGTTACCTGTGAATTAGAGGAAATTTTGGAAAGAGGAAAGAAAGTTATGAAGAAAAAACCTTGAAATACTGTTAGATTTGATCGGCTATAGGCCGATTTTAAGTTACTATATGTTTAGGCCTGAGTTAGTTACTCTTGAATTTTTATATATAACAAAACCATCATACGATATACCTACTCTTACGTTTTTCATGGTTCGGACATGCATAATGAGCTCTACATAAATAAACATTCTGAAATAAGTTGTTACATATTTCTTGATTTGATGTCAATTTAACATGAATTTGATATTTTTCCAAAACAAATCTTTAATATGTAATATCTGTAATATTTATAATAAACTTATTTTAGGACTTTTTGAATTATATTTTCATAAAAAATGCATGAAATAACAAATTCATTTTTATCCTAATTAGTCTTTACGTATCGAAATAGCATAGTAGTACGTTTTTTAGCAAAAAAAAAAAATTATAATATGTAATTTAACACACTAATAAATGTTGTGAGCTAAATTACAAATTTAATATTCTTTTTATAAGAAGTAATTATTATGATATCAAGAAAAATCTTTTGAAGATATTATTATAAAATAAAAGTACGACGAGTAATTAATTAAGAAAAATAAAACGCTCACACGATTTTTCATACAAACAAAGTTACTAATAAGATATTAATACAATTCAATATCAAATATATATATATATACATATATGTAGGCTTTAGCCCGAAGGCTAAATTTGATTTACTGCACTGATGGCCTGATCATTAAGGCTCCAAGTAAAGAATCTTGGGGAAGTATCACGTACATATGTGCATAATATTTGAAATACACCTAGAAAATTATGAATATTGTATATATTTAAATATTTTGAAATTCATTTCAACTTACTTTCTTTGATTTTCTTGATACTTTTCTTGATTTGAGTGTTCCCCGTCGAAACATAGCTAAACGATATCAAAAATATCATATTGTTTGTCTTGCCCCAACATTTTCGTTAGATTAAAAGAGCTTGTTATGAAGAAATTCATGTTTCTATATCTATCAACATCTCACCCACATCCAAAGTTCAATAAAACTACGAAAACGGAGCTGTCTCAGTTTAAACACCATCACATTTTCTTCAAGGATTAAAAGAGATTTGAGGATTACAGGCATCAGCTCAAAATATTACTTTTCATTAAAAATATTATTAACTTCTAGTATTTAATTTTTGCAGTGTATATTTTAAAAAGATACGATGAAATGTTAGCCTGTCAGTTATTTTCTGTTATCCAATTTTTTAAAATATAGTATTACCTCGATTTTTAAAAATCCAGTTTCTTACAATAGAAACAAATAAAACAATTTCACTTCGAATTTTTAGCACCTTTTTTCTTGTATGTATATACTAAGCTTAAAGGCCAATCTCCACACATCCGACATCCTATTCTGACGAGAAAAATCAAAAAAGTAGAAAGAGATGGGCTTTTGCAATTTTCGCTAGGATTGACCGAATAAAAACATCAGGGTCTCTCCCCACACAATTTATAATATTATGGGAAAATTATGAACATTCCCTTCCACTTTATAGGAAAATGTAGTACCAAATTGTGTTTTCAGACTTTATCATAAGGCTTAAATTCCTATCATATCTGAAAACAAGCTGTAATGCAAAACGACGAGACTTCTATACGTATGTTCAAATTAAGTTACCTTCCGAAAGTCTTTCTAAAAGAAAGCTATATGAATATGGAAATCCAAAGTGTAGGTAGTCCTTAGTTAATCACAACATTTGTTGTGATATACAGACAGACAGACATTGGTTAAAATTAATGGCAAACCATTTAGAATCTTATAAAACGTGAAGATTTGCAAAACAAATTTTTTTATTTTTTATATACTTCGTATAGAAGTTAAAAATTTAACTTGCGTAGTCCATAAAAATCAATTCGTCATACAAAAACTTCCTATAAGAAAATTTGGTAGTGTGCAACGATATCGTGTATTGTTATTGTGAGAGTATGCAAATGCAGATGAAAACCCATAAATCAGATGAACAAGTTCGTCTGCATTTGAGGGGAATCATCTGGCAGATGAAGAATCAGATGGGGAAATTTGATCTGCAGAAGACGACAAAAATCGTAGGATGATTGTTTCTCCCTTTCTGTTTAACTAAATTTTGCATAAGTGCATCCCTTACTTTTATAAGAATAGGATGTCGGCTGTGTGGAGATTGGTCTTAAGATTTCCTCAAATCCCTATTAAATCCTTTAATCTTTAGTAATAGTTTTAATGACGATTCCAGAATTTACCGTCAGATTTGAAAATTAGTAAACCACATTTTTTAAGAATATATACATAATAAGAGGCTTTAATATTGCCTGGAAGTCGGTATCTATAGTCTAGCTACACCTCCAGTTTTTGTTATTATATAAATATGTATATTTTTTTTATGATGATTATGCGTAAATATAGACCTGAATTTTATTTAGCAAATTAACATAATTAACTTTGCAATTATTATTTCATATGAAAAAATATTATTTATTTTTTTCTCTATTAAACTATGTATTATTTGAATATAAAATGAAAATACATATTTTCTTTCAAAAAGTTCATGAAAATTTCAAAATTATTTTCTTTTTATTTTCAAAAAAGTTTTCTTTGGAATAATTAAATGATACTTTTGATTCCACAATATAGAAAAAAAATCAGTATAAATTCTATGAAATTATGAAATTTTTTATTATCAGTACAACGAACTATTCTATGAATGACATAAAATGTTTCTTAATGTAATTTTTTTTATGTTATTTGAGTTTAAAATAACTTTTTATGCAAATATCAGAAAAAAAAAGTAGCTGAGTGTTATTCAAATATAGTGAGAAGGAATCCTAATTGAATGTAAACACTTTTGAAGCATTGAATTTGATATGGAAATTGTAAATTGTTCTGCAGTCTCAAAGGACTTATTAAACAAGTGGAAAGAAATTTCAGATGACTTTTTTTTGTGCATTCATGCATTCCATATGTTTTTATGAAAATTTTACATTTCAATGTAAATGTACATGAAAATGATTTACATTCGTATATTTTCCAAGTAATCGTTTTCTGTTTTAAAACGTATTTACTGCGTACATTAATGTACAACGTATCGCCGTTATAGGATCAAGATTTATTTATTTACATGTAGGCCCTTTCAAGCTGTAATTATGCTGCAAAATTATATGTAAGTTTATATAACTGTCGTATCTTTGCCTTTTACTTATTATATTGCACTACTACAAGTGTAAAATTTCAGAATTAAAATTCTTTGAGAATTACGAGAAATACAAACACTAATTCCAATTTTGAATTTTCCGCGTTAAAGGTTTTTCACTTAAATTTCATATATCTATTAAAGTCAGATCATCGGAAAATACTTTAAAAAAACCCACAATGTGGCAAGAAGAACAGACTAAAATTAGGCCTAGTTATAGTTCTTCTTTTAAATAAAGTTTCACAATTATTTATCTAGTACAGTAAATACCAAACAAATATATTTCCATCATACTAATATTGTAAAGAGGAAAGATTTGTATTTTTGTTTTTAACGAATAAACTCAAAAACTACTATACCGATTTCAAAAATTCTTTCACTATTAGAATGCTACAATATCCCTGAGTTACATAGACTATATTTATTACTAGAAAATATTAGGGATCCCTACTAAAACTTAAATAATGTAATTCCGCATACATCTGTATCCAAAAATCCTCACATTCATTTCTGTCGCGTCTAATATTCTCTGTAGTCTAACTTCATGCACAAAGACCCTAATTGAGATTTTACTACTATTGGTTTCAATCACCCGATATTCAGTGTCATTAGCGATGGCTGAGGTCCCATTGATCCATTGTAGGGCCTCTATAGTCTCCAGACTGGCGCCAGGCGCTCGGACCCTCAGCGGACTCGCCGGTGGAACCCTAGACTACTCCCTCTCTCTATATCTCCGTAAATTTCCACAAAATTCTACAAAATTTAATTACTTAAGCCATAAAATAAAAATGTACAAAAATGTAAATAAAGTCCTGCAAAAAGATACATTTACTCTACGTTTACCCCAAATGTTTAAAAAATAAATGTCCACCCGTGCGAAGCCGGACGGGCCGCTAGTAATTTATAAGGAAGAAATTTC
This sequence comes from Xylophagus ater, assembly GCA_963422695.1. Taxonomy (NCBI): domain Eukaryota; kingdom Metazoa; phylum Arthropoda; class Insecta; order Diptera; family Xylophagidae; genus Xylophagus; species Xylophagus ater. Next base: position 41,173,940 of record OY730479.1, on the reverse strand, counting down.
ACAAATTAATTAATGCTTTGGCAAAAGAATATTAGAAAATTTTAAATATAAAATTATAAAATTCTTCAATTTAAAACGTATCATAACTAACTTTAAGAATATATTTTTCAATTACATAGTAATTAATTACAAAATAAAAATAGAAATTCAAAATTGTTTTACAATTTTTAAGCAACCTTATTCATAATGTTTGAAAATATAAGAATTTATTTAAACATTATAAAAGTTGAAAAAAAAAAATGTAAAGTTTGTTCAATTTTCCACGGCGATTAGTTACATGTACTTGACTTGAAGATAAAATTCACATTTGTGACGTGTGCTCGTCGATACATATAACTCTTTATATAATTCATATCAACTTAATTACAATTTATATAACGTAAATTTTGTTATATTCAAATTTTAATGAACTTTTCCGTAATTTGTTAACGATTAATATATATAAATATGTCGAATTTTATTGGAAACTAATTCCCTTAGTGCTCAATTCGATTATTTAGAAAAAAAAAATAATAATAATATTACATTTAATCATTAATAAAATGCTAAATATGTTTTTAATGATTTATGAAATGTTGTTTTTATTTGAAATTGTTTGATTACAGAACATAAAAACAAAGTTATAATCGTGTTTTAAATGAATTCAGAGGAAAATAACAACAAACCGATATCAAAAAATTTTATTAATAATATTTTGATAAATAAAATAAAATATTGAAAATCTGTTAAAGCCCTTATACATACCAACAAGTATAATCGATTTCTACTAGATGGGGTAAAAAGAATGCGCTGCTACTGCAAAAAAGGTTATGGTGCCTTGAAGTCCGTTCATATTTAGGCAGACATGCCAAATTTCAGTGCGATACCGTCTTTAGTTTTGTTTTGACAGCCGATTGTTGTTGATGTGTTTGGCATCATGTTTTCGTTCTCTCATAAAACATTATTTTTTGAGAGGCGAAACAGCGAAGGAAACAAAAGAAAAGTTGGATAAATATTATGGGGCTAATGCTCCGCCAGATTACACCGTCAAATATTGGTTTCGAGAGTTTCGATCAATTCCACAGCAGCAGGCCCTCCGATGCGGTTACAGAGGGATTGTCATGGCATACTCTTCGTGGACTACCTCGAAAAAGGAAAAACCATCAACAGCGAGTATTACTGTGCATTATTGGAGCGATTGAAGGCCGAAATCGCTGCAAAACGGCCTCACATGAAGCATTGCAAGACAATGCACAAGAGCATCGCAACCACGGCTAAAATCAATGACTTACGGCTCCAATTGCTGTCGCATTCGCCCGATTTGTCTCCCTCGGACTTTTATCTCTTCCCAAACCTCAAAAGATGGCTCATGAATAAAAAATTCAGCTCACGCGAGGAAATCATCAACGCCGCGGAGGAGTATTTTGCAGACCTTCCGGAAAATTACTTTTCGGACGGGATCAAGAAGTTGGAAAATCGCTGGAATAAGTGTATCGAGCTAAAAGGGGACTATATTGAATAAAATAAAAAAACATTTTAAAAAAAATTTTTTTCATTCCCAAGGAGGTTACTTTTTACCCCACCTAGTATTTGAGTTCAGTGCTAGGATTTTTCTAAATGCATGGATGTACACTTCCTTTAATACGTATACGTGGAGAGTCCAAATCAGGCCGTAACTGGTCTGAAATGAATGTATAATATATATATATATCTATCTATTATATAAAAAAGTTTTTTCCGCACATCATTTATAAATTTTGTAGTAGAAAAAGCTTAATAAATAATTTATAACTAAAAAAAATTTCGGCTCGGACGGGGATTCGATCTCAAGCACTTGGTCTTACTAAGCCAATCTCTTGCTAACTATACCAGCGACTTCAATTACTAAAGTGAGTCAGATTCGCTAATATAAAATCAGAACTGAATGATTAATCTATCTACACGGAGTCTTTTTTTACAAATATTATTAAAAATGAGGAGAAATGATCACATGTGCTATTATTTATATTATTTATACTATACGTATACACATTTTATATTTCCTGGAATGATTGGGAGAAAATATAAAATGTCACATGGTCAACTGTATGTCTTTCTATCACGATGTAGAAGTAGAGGAGGTATAAAAATAGAGTGCAAGCTAGAACAAAAGGTCATAAAAAACATTGTATTTGAAGAAGCAGTGAAATAAATCACAAAAGCAGTTACATACTTTTTTTGCTTCTTACTCTATTATGCTTTATTTTTTACCAGTACATTACACGAAAACTAAAATCTACGCGAATTCCACTCCGGGATCCGGGGCTGGCAAGCGAAGCGAGCAGGGGCGGAGCCCCCTAGTATATACATATTATTATGTCTAATCATTAATGGAATAAGTTCCTGAAACTAGATTAATGGAGAATAATAATTTTGATGAATTTTTATACATTAAAAAGAAAAAGAAATTGGATTGACTAAATTTACTGCGCTTTGGTGCCTGTGTCACTGTTTTCATGTGTTTGGTATAAAATTTCCATTTGGTATGTTTTCGACTGCATTTGGACTTGATTTCCAGTTGATATAATATTTCGACCTTCTGTAATGCTAAATACGGGTCCAAATTTCGACTAAATCTCCTTGATCTTTCGATGCTTCATATATACGTACTATTTGTTTAATTGGTTTCAGATCAACATTTTGTATCCCGAAACTTCGGTTATAGTTCAGGATCGTTAGTATAAATTTGTACTGAATGTGTATTAAATCAATTTATGGAAATTCTATGCATTAAAACTCGTAAATCTGGAAAATTAATTTTGATCATAGATAAAACTCGTAAGTTTGAGAAGTCATAAATCTAATATTGCCGAATAAACATTTTAGTAGCATAAAACAGGAAATAATTTTAAAAACAAATAAGGAAATAAAGTATTTAAAAATAAAAGCAACGTTGCTCTATAAAGAGGATTAAATGATGCTAGTTAATTGACTCAGTAAACTGATTCCAGAGTTTCTATAAGGAATTTTGAAGGTCAGATTATGTTTGGATTATTTAGGACTTGCGTTTCGTTTCCTTATATTTAGTAAAATTGCTGATTTCAGCATAGAACTTGCAAAAAGAGTCAATGCCCATTCTTTTGATGGGTCAATAAAATATGAAACTTCGTATTTTTTTTAAAATATCAAGGATGGAAGAAAAATATTTTATCTATATTAGGTATTTCGAACTCAAACATATTATAATTGTTGATTGATGAATATTTATTGAAGAGTAATTGCGTATAAATATTTGAATAGAATCAATAACAACGAGTGTGAAGAAGTCTTAATTTTCATACTCAATAAACGTAATTACTTTTTTAAAAGCAAATATATATTTCCCTCCCTCCCCCATCTCACCTCTAGTAGGAATATAATTCAATTTAAAATTTGAGATGTTCTTGAAAGTGCGTATTACGCAATAAAACAGTATACGTTTTTTTTTAATATTGTATAAATTTGGATATAATGAAGATATAATTTTCCTTTGTGAAATTTTCTAGTTTTCCTGACCGAAAAGTTTTCACATCTTTAAAGTTTCTAATCAAAATATTTTCAAATTGGGTACGACATTAATTTGGAAAGGCATCAAAAAAAAAACGACAATAAGCGAGACCCCAATGAAATTATTAAGCTATAAATTGCTAAAATGTATTATTTTTTATGACATTTGAATTAATAAAAGTGTGTTCCGACAGTTGAAATTGTTTTAATTGATGTTTTGTATGAAGAACATATCATATTTCCCAATTCCTTCGTTTACTTATAAATCAATTCAAAGTATAAAAAACAATACAGAATTTGTAGTAATAACTCTATTATAATTAATATATGTAGCAAATTGAAATTTCAAAATTGAATTATTTAATCTTTGCACTAGTTTTATCAGAATGATATGTAAATTCTACTTTAATTTTTTATTCTATTAATGATTTAATGTAAAACCATTTATTTATATAGATAGATTTCTATATAAATAAAATCGTATCTGTACGTTTGTACAAAATCGATAATCACCGAAAATCCTTGATGGATTGGCTTAAAATTTTTATAGCACATTCCTTAGGAACACGAGCTGGTTCTTACATACTTTTTATTTACCTATGTTACACCCGAGAATTTTAAAAAATCAATTAAAGCAATTCATCACTAATACAAAGACACAAGCATGTCTAAAGTCATGAACTTGCAACGAGAAAACGTGATTACTCTTACTCACACGCGCATACATCAATAAGCTTATATTATAAAAAAACAGATGGGCGTAGTGGCGGCGTTAAAAATATTAATTCGAAGGGACAACACTCTAAATGGGCTTAATGCTTATGTATTCTGGAACATCACAATTGCGAAAAATGTTTGCGTTATTTATTCCAAAAATCAAGTTTCTCTTAAGCGTACAAAATTAAATTATTCGCTTTAGATCCTCTTTATTGAAATGTAACGAGCAAATTATATCTCTACTAAATGGCGTAAAATTTTGTAAGCCGAAAGCCATTTCATTTCTCATTTTTTGGAAAGCTTAAAGCCAAAAAAAAAGTATTTAGAATTGACTAGGCTGAATTTTCAAAAACTTCGACGAATTTTAAGAATTGCCCCCATTTTCACCAAAAAAATTACTGTCACTGGTAGTTTTCGTTATAAAAAAAAAAATGAGGGGTATTGGGCTAAGATCTAGATTCAAAGTTGATTCAAAAAAAGAATTTTTTTACTAAATTATGAATTAACATCATTTCTGTTTGATTAATTATCATTAAATAAAGCCTATAAAAACATTTTTTTTGTACAGTAATAATGAAAATTTGCCCATTTTAATACAAAATATATCAAACTTACGTGTGAAAGGAAAATGTTCCCCCCCGAACATTATAATACGAGCTAAAAAAGATATCGTAAAAAAAGGGTTTATGCCAAAAATCAAGTTTGTTTAAACATACAAAATTAAATTTTAAAATTATAATCTACTCTCTACTAATTGGCGTTAAATTTTGAAAACCCAAAGCCGAAAGACATTTAATACGTAGAGTCTCATTTTTTGGAAACCCTAAAAATGAAAATGCTGAATTTAACAAAATCTTAAATGAAATTTCCAACTTGGGACGATTTACAATACAAAAGCTCTTACTTCCTGGGCAATCGCCGCTGGATAGGCATGTCATCACAGCACCTGTTTTCAGACAGAAGCTGAAATCGCTGATGGATTTCATGATAAAACATTAAGTATTTGGGCCTGTGCGCTGCTGGATATACTCAGTGGAATAGCAAAAGAGAGGATTCCCAAACGTACATATACTAATCTGGCTCTATAACAAAATCACTTCAAACGAAATCGACGATGTAATATGCGCTGAAATACCGATGTCGATAAGGATTTTTATGAAGTTGTAACGAAAAATATGATACATGGACCTTGCGGTACGCTGAATCCAAATTTACCATGCATGATGGTATCCAACACAGGAAACGATGGATATCCTTTACACGGAAGAAGATCAGCAGAAGATGTCGGTAAATTAGCAACCCCTAGCATATTCAATGAAACTACGATAGGCAAACTCTACACCGTGCATTCCAATCAAGATGAATGCTTCTTTCTTCGCATGCTGTTGATAAATGTGGCCGGTCCAACGTCTTTCCACCAACTGAGAATTGTGAACGATGTTACATATGTCACTTTCAGGAGCGCATGTCAAGCTCTGAATTTATTGCGGCGTGCAAAGCACGACGCAAATGAAGCAGTTGCTTCGGGCGTCACATTTGAGGGGCGGCAAAATTGCGAGCGCACAACCATGGGTCAAGAACGGTTGAACAATTTGGCTATACTTTCAATTGAATCTGAGCTACTTGAATCAATTCCGAAAGAGATAATTACCGAAAAGTTCGCAAATGCCAAAGCGCGACAGGTTATTTTTAATTAAACAGTTGACACTAAGCAAGTCATAGTTAAATTTGTAATAAATTAAAACAGTGGGACGGATTATTGATCATATTTCAAAGTTAAAATTTAATTCAGTCTTTAAACTATTAACTTATCATTAATATGCTAAATTCATATTTCCTACTTATTGGACGTGTTTCCGTTGTAACAACTGATTTTGATACAATAAATAGAAGTGAATATTGAAATCGTTCAATTTTTTATGTTGTGAAGTAAATGTTTAATGTTTGTATAAAAATTAAAAGTAAAAATGCAGGAAAAGGTAATTTCCATTAATTCAATGAATTTTCAAGCCTTTTTGTGATTCAAAATTTTGGGGCGGCATTCTGAGGATTTGCTTCGGGCGGCTCATTTGTTTTGCACGCCGCCGTATGCATTAATGACGCGTGCAACACGTCACATCCACATCAAATTTGTGCATTGTTTGCAATTATATTGACCGGCTGCTCTCCTTCATCTGCAACAGAATTATAGGAGAAATTTAAAACCCACGTGGCTGAAGATATTTTCCGTCGAATATGCAAAGAAATTCAAATATGAACATGGATTTCACAGCAGAAATCTACAACGAAGTTTTGATAATGATTGAAGTTTTGTGCTTAGAAATCGCGAACAAAGTTCGCAATCAATTGGAAATGCCATCACCGAATCGATCTGCTGCTGCTTTATTTGATGTAGAATTGGCTCGTGAACAAAATTACAACACAGGTGATCTTTTGTCCTATGTGCAATCAAATATTCCTAAGCTAACGTTTGAGCAAAAGGGCATTTACAATCAAATAATGCATACTGTCAATAACGGAGTTGGAGAAATATTCTTTATAGATGCGCCAGGAGGAACTGGTAAAAGGTTCCTAATTAGATTGATTCTGGCCACAATTCGATCCCAAAATGACATAGCCTAAGCTCTTACGTCATCCGGAATAGCTGCGACATTGCTACCAGGTGGAAGAAGGGCTCATTCCGTTTTGAAATTGGCATTAAACATTCAATTCATTGAATATCCCGCATGCAACATTTCCAAAGCATCCGGCATGGGAAAAGTATTGCAGAAATGCAAACTTATTGTTTGGGATGAATGCACAATGACGCACAAAAAATCGCTCGAGGCCCTTGGTCGATCATTGCAAGACTTACGTGCAAATATCAGACCATTTGGGAACGCATTAATATTGCTTGCAGGAGATTTCATGCAAACATTATCTGTAATTCCTCGATTGACACCAGCGGACGAAATAAATGCTTGCCTGAAACACTATACTTTGTGCCGACGCATAAAGACGTTAAAATTGACTACAAATATGCGAGTCCAGCTGCAAAACGACCGGTCAGCATGGATATTCCCACATCAATTGCTGGAAATTGGGAACGGAAAGGTGTCGGTTGATCCGACGTCAGGACGAATTTCATTGCCTCATAACTTCTGCAATTTAGTGACGTCAAAAGAAGAATTGGTTGAAAAAGTATTTCCCAATATTCAAACCAATTATAAGAATCACGATTGGCGGCCAAGAACAAAGACGTCTACGAACTTAACAATATTATTCAGTCTAACATTCAAAGCGAGGTGGTCACATACAAGTCCGTCGACACTGTTGTAGAAGCAAATGAAGCGGTTAATTACCCAACAGAATTTTTGAATTTACTCGATCTGCCAGGGATGCCACCGCACGTACTGCAATTGAAAGTCGGTGTGCCAATTATCATGTTGCGAAATATCAACCAGCCAAAGGTTTGCAACGGGACGCGGCTTGCAGTAAAAAAATTAATGAGCGACATCGTAGAAGCAACAATCTTGACAGGACCTTTTAAAGGTGAAGATGTGCTCATTCCTCGCATTCCTATGATTCCAACGAATATGCCATTTCAATTTAAGAGATTGCAATTCCGGATGCGATTGGCGTTTGCAATCACCATCAACAAAGCTCAGGGCCAATCTTTAAAATTGTGCTGTTTAGATCTAGACACGGATTGCTTCTCGCATGTTGCGTGTTCTAGAGTCGGCAAACCAGAAAATCTCTATATCTGCACAGAAAATGGAACAACAAAAAATGTTGTATAACCACAAGCATTGTGAAATTAAAAAAACGTTAAAAAAAATCAATCACTAACACATAGCCACAAGCAGGTTAAAACCATGAATTTCGAGTGAGATTTATCAACATATACCAATATATACATCATATATACACAAGATAATGATTATTCATGCATATCAATATTAATGATGTCATCCGCACACAAAATAATATCGAATCAAACCAGTTGATATTGTGATTTCAGCAAGTAAACAGCTGGTTTTCTTCGAGGCCTTTTTTTCAGTGCAAATAAAAAAAAATTATTATTTGCAAAAAAGCTTACGTTTTGATTTTTTCAGTGCAAATAAAAAAAAAAATTAATATTTGTGACAAAGTTTTTGTTTTTTCAGTGGAAATAAAAAAAAAAGCTCTGATTTTTGTGAACGTGATTTTGTGTTTTCATTTCATTACAATTGTTGGAAAAAGAAATTTTTTGTTCGTTTAACGCTTTTTCTTAAATTTTGTTGATTTGAAAATTCCTTTCATTGTCATCGTTGGAAATTTGGCGCTCAAAGAATATTCTTTGACAGCGAGAACGCTGGTAAGCTCTTATGACCTGAGAAATCATAAGACTCAGTGGCCCCAACACTTTTCATTTCCTTTCTTTGCCTTTGATAGCGTCGTTGGAATATAACATTTTTTCTTCGTTTTTCCTAGCATCGTTGGAAAACATTTTTTCTTCGTTTTTCGTAGCACCGTTGGGAAATTACGTTTTCTCATCGTTTTTTTGTAGCATCGTCGGAAAAAGAAATTTTTTGTTCGTTTAACGCTTTTTCTTAAATTTTGTTGGCATTGTTGATTTGAAAATTCCTTTCATTATCATCGTTGGAAACTTGGCGCTCAAAAAATTTTCTTTGACAGCGAGAACGCTGGTAAGCTCTTATGACCTGAGAAGTATAATACTCAGTGGCCCTAACTCTTCATTTCCTTTCTTTGCCTTTCAAAAACAACGATTTTTCTTGGTTTTTCATAGCATCGTTGGAAAATTCCATTATTTCTTCGCTTTTCGTAGCATCGTTGGGAAATTGCGTTTTCTCTTCATTTTTTCATAGCATCGTCGGAAAAAGAAATTTTTTGTTCGTTTAACGCTTTTTCTTAAATTTTGTTGGCATTGTTGATTTGAAAATTCCTTTCAATATCATCGTTGGAAACTAGGCGCTCAAAGAATTTTCTTTGACAGCGACAACGCTGGCAAGCTCTTATGACCTGAGAAATCATAGTACTCAGTGGCCCTAACACTTCATTTCCTTTCTTTGCCTTTGATAGCGTCGTTGAAAAACAACGATTTTTCTTCGTTTTTCATAGCATAATTGGAATCAGTGCTATCGATCTGCTTTAGTTCATTTAAATAATGCCTCGCAGAAGATCAAACTTAAGTCGTCGTACTCGCGGAGCGGAAGCAGTTTGACGAGTAATTGTAAATCAAATTGAGGAAGAAAAGGCATCAGCGAACGACCGAAACAGACAAAGATTGGTTCAAATACGTGCCGAGGAAGCAGCAGAGCGACGTGCAGTCAGAATTGAGGATGCACAATTGCGAGCACGGCAATTGCGTTTTGCAGCTTCAGATCTGCTTCGTTCTCAACAGAATAAGGGCAACAGACTTAGAGTGGCTGAAAAACGTCAACGAGAAACTGCAGATCAACGTCAAACAAGACTCCGTGCACAGCAATCACGCGATTACAATCGCCTTGCATTCCGGTACTACCCAGGTGATGATTATAGTTTGAGCCCGCATGTTTTAATCGGCACTATGACTGAAGTGTGTCCGTATTGCAAAGCTCTGAAATTTGATGGAGAAACGAAAGGAATGTGTTGCGCCGCCGGAAAAATTAAACTGCCTCAACTTGGCGAACCGCCAGAGCCATTAAAAACTTTGCTGGCCGGATATACCGCCGAATCAAAGCATTTTCTATCTAACATCAGGAAATACAGCTCATGCTTCCAAATGCCATCGTTTGGCGCAGAAATCATAACAGCTTAATTCATGCCAACTTTCAAAGTGAAAGGACAAATTTATCATAGGGCTGGCTCCCTGCTTCCGTTCCCAGATCGTCAACATAAATTCTTACAAATGTATTTCATCGGTGATGACAATGATGAATTGAATGCACGATGCGGAATTTCTACCGGTATAAAAAGGTACATCGTTTCCCAACTGCAAGGGCTTTTTCACGAAAAAACAATTAATTGCGTTTGTTCAAAACAGCAATTGATATGATGCCATCTGATTCACACAAGATCGTTATTCATGCTGACAAAACGCCTGCTGGAGAAGATGTACGAAGATTCAATGCTCCAACTGTAGATAAAGTGGCAATTGTTATAGTAGGAGATCAATTCCAACGTAGACATATTGTTCTTCATCGGAGAAACGATCAATTGACAGCAGTTTCAGAAACTCATCGATGCTACGATGCCCTGCAATATCCAATTATTTTTTGGAATGGTGCCGATGGATATCACTTCAATGTTAAGATGATAAATCCAGTCAGTGGCGAAGAAACAAATAAGAAATGCAGCGCAATGAACTATTATTCATACCGATTAATGATTCGAGAGATAAGGATAATCACATTTTGAAATGCCGTCAATTGTTTCAGTAATACATCGTAGATATGTACATTGTAACAGAACGTTTGATATTCATCCGTTTGAATCAGACCAAGCTACGCTCTGAAGAAGACATTCATTTGCGAGATGCAATTGTAAATGACGGTAATACAACTAACGTTGGAAGACTAACGATTTTACCATCTTCATATATAGGCAGTCCACGTCATATGCATGAGTACGCTCAAGATGCTATTGTGTATGTCCGTCACTACGGGCGTCCAGATACCTATTCATTACATTCACATGTAATCCAGCTTGGCATGATATACAACAGCTTTTACTTCCCGGGCAATCGCCGGTGGATAGACATGACATTACAGCACGTGTTTTCAAACAGAAGTTGAAATCGCTGATAGAATTCATGGTAAAACATAAAGTGTTTGGGTCTGTGCGCTGCTGGATGTACTCAGTGGAATGACAAAAGGCAGGACTGCCACACGCACATATACTAATCTGGCTCTATAACAAAATCACGTCAACCGGAATCGACGATGTAATATGCGCTGAAATACTCGATGCCGACGTCGATAAGGATTTGCATGAAGTTGTGACCAAAAATATGATACATGGACCTTGCGGAACACTGAATTCAAATTCACAGTGCATGATAAACGGAAAATGCTCTAAGCGATATCCTCGAGCATTAGTATCCAACACAGTTACAGGAAACGATGGATATCCTTTATACAGAAGAAGATCCGCTGAAGATGGGGGTAAATTAGCAACCATACAAATGCGAAACGGTGAAATCGAAGTAGATAACCGGTGGATTGTTCCATATTCGCCTTTGCTATCAAAAACATACAAAACGCACATAAACGTGGAATACTGTAACTCAGTTAAATCGATCAAATATATTTGTAAGTACGTGAACAAAGGCAGCGACATGGCAGTTTTTGGCGTGCAACCAGAAAGAAGTGATAGGAATGCGGTCATACATATCGATGAAATAGCACAGTATCACACTGGAAGATACATAAGCAGCAATGAAGCTGTATGGCGAATTCTTTCCTTTCCAATACATGAACGAAAACCAACTGTTGTTCACTTAGCAGTACATCTAGAAAATGGCGTTTATTTCACAGCTGCAAATGTGCAACAAATAGCCTTGAATCCACCCGCTACAACGTTAACTGGTTTCTTCACGTTATGTCAAAATGACGCGTTTGCGAAAACACTGCTTTATTCGGAAGTGCCTACGTATTACACATGGAATGCGAGTAGAAAATCATTTGAACGACGCAATCGAGGAGAGCGAGTCGGCGGACAACCTGGCATATTCAAAGAAACTACGATAGGCAGACTGTACACCGTGCATCCCAATCAAGGTGAATGCTTCTTTCTTCGCATGCTGTTGATAAATGTGCCCGGCCCACCCTCTTTCCACCAATTGAGAATTGTGAACGATGTTACACATGCCACTTTCCGCAGTGCATGTCAAGCTCTGAATTTATTGGAGAACGACCGACACTGGGATGTATGCATTAATGACGCGAGCAACACATCACATCCAAATCAAATTCGTGCATTGTTTGCAATTATATTGACCGTCTGCTGTCCTTCATCTCCAACAGAGTTGTGGCAGAAATATAAATCGCACATGGCTGAAGATATTTTCCGTCGAAAACGCATGGAAACTTCAAATATGAACATGGATTTCAAAGCAGAAATCTACAACGAAGTGTTGATAATGATTGAAGATTTGTGCTTAGAAATCGCGAACAAAGTTCTCAATCTATTGGGAATGCCATCACCGAATCGATCCGCTGCTGCTTTGTTCGATGTAGAATTGGCTCGTGAACAAAATTACAACACGGGTGATCTTTTATCCTATGTGCAATCAAATACTCCTAAGCTACCGTTTGAGCAAAAGGGCATTTACGATCAAATAATGCAAACTGTCAATAACGGAGTTAGAGAAATATTCTTTTTAGATGCGCCAGGAGGAACTGGTAAAACGTTCCTAATTAGATTGATTCTGGCCACAATTCGATCCCAAAATGACAGCCTTAGCCTTAGCTCTTGCGTCGTCTGGAATAGCTGTGACATTGCTACCAGGTGGAAGAACGGCTCATTCCGCTTTGAAATTGCTATTAAACATTCCATTCATTGAAAATCCCACATGCGACATTTCCAAGGCATCCGGCATAGGAAAGGTATTCCAGAAATGCAAACTTATTATTTGGGATGAATGCACAATGGCGCACAGAAAATCGCTCGAGGCCCGTGATCGATCATTGCAAGACTTACGTGCAAATATCAGACCATTTGGGAACGCATTAGTATTGCTTGCAGGAGATTTCAGGCAAACATTATCTGTAATTCCTCGATTGACACCAGCGGACGAAATAAATGTTTGCTTGAAACACTCTACTTTGTGGCGACGCGTAAAGACGTTAAAATTGCCAATTATCATGTTGCGAAATATCAACCAGACAAAGCTTTGCAACGGTACGCGGCTTGCATTAAAAAAATAATGAACGACATCGTAGAAGCAACAACCTTGACAGGACCTTTTAAAGATGAAGATGTGCTCATTCCTCGCATTTCTATGATTCCAACGGATATGCTATTTGAATTTAAGAGATTGCAATTCCCGATTCGATTGGCGTTTACAATCACCATCAACAAAGCTCAGAGCCAATCTTTAAAATTGTGTTGTTTAGATCTAGACACGGATTGCTTCTCACATAGGCAATTATATGCTGCGTGTTCTCGAGTCGGCAAACCAGAAAATCTCTATATCTGCACAGAAAATGGAATAACAAAAAATGTTGTATACCCACAAGCATTGTGAAATTAAATATACGAGAAACGTGCGCTTTTTCTTTTCTTTTCCATTTAACCAGACTGAGCCACAGCAACGGGTACAGCAACGGGTACAACTAGTTTTTGATAAATTCATTCTTTAAGAAATATTTGAAGCGAGTGCAAATTCTATTGCTTTCAATTGAAGAAAAAACAAAATAGTTTGTAATCAGAATATTTTAAAATCCATGTGTTAAAATTTTCCCAAAGATTATTGCTAAAAAAACAATTTGAAATAAAAAACAAAAGTCTGTGTAAAAAGAATATTTAATTAAATTTAATTTAAAAAGAAAACATTTAGTGTAAAAAAGTGGTTGTATTATTTTTTTTTGGATTTTTCTAAAAAGTTCGTTCTGTAAAACAATATTCCAGAAAAAAGAAAATCACAAAAAAAGTAGTTAAGCTAGTATTAGACTACATGACAAAGTGCCATGTGTATGGCACCTATTGCATGGCACAAATTCATGCCATATAATTATTTGGCACATAGCCTATCACACTACATGGCAAATTTGCCATTTTTGTATGACACAGTACATGGCACCATAGTGCGTCATGCGAATGTGTGCCATATACATGGCACACTATATTACACTGTATGCGAAATTACTGCCATGAATAAACATGGCATGGCTTAAAAAGTTTCAATAAACAAATGTAGTAATATTTTCTTTCTTTTTGTGTATTTGCGATAATAAACTTGAAGTTGTATAATATAAAATAATACAATAATTTACCTAGTGCTATATTTAATTATAATGAGTAAAAGAAAATATTTGGCCATTATTTTGGCAGTATGTGCAATTGAGGAAGATAAGGAAAGCTGTGAGACCAGTAATTACATTGTTGAAAGAAACCAGAAATTTCCCCGGAAAAAACGTAGCGTGTGGGTTAAAGATTGGGTAGAAAAACGAGAAAAAGAAGGATTTTGTGCTAAATTAATGCGCGAATTATGTGGCGAAGAGCCTTATTTGTACAAGAATTGTATTAGAATGACTCATGAACAGTTTCAAAATTTATTAATTCTTGGCAAGCCTCATATTGAAAAAAGGGACATGCCCTTTAGGAAAAGTATTTCAGCTTTGGAGAGGTTGACTTTAACATTACGTTATTTGGCTACTGGCGAAAATTTTAATTCATTGCGGTACCTATTTCGCATACCGCAATCAACTATTTCAACATTTTATTTTAACAACTGCAGTTTTGCACGTGCACTAGATACTGGAAACTTAAATTTGCCTGCACCAGCACCTCTGCCAGTGCCGTATTTTTTAATCGCTGATGATGCATTTGCTTTACGAATGAATGTATTGAAACCATATAGCCAACGTGGATTACACATGACGGAACGCATATACAACTATCGCCTTAGTCGCGCACATCGTGTTATAGAGAATGTTTTCGGTATAATGTCATCACGTTTTCGCGCCTTGTGGAAGCCTATAGCGTTGGACGCCGAAAAAACAAAAAAAATTACTCTTGCGTGTTGCACACTGCACAACTACCTGCTTGTCACTAACAAACAAAAGTACGCACCAACAGAAACTTTAGATACTGAGGCATGTCCAATTTTTTGAGGAATGATTTGTGTGTTTGCGCTCTCGTGCTAAAGCTGCCAAGTGACAAACAACAGAAACAGGAGCAGAACAGAAAGCTCTTTCGTCATGTATTAAATTCTCTTTCTGTTTGCGTTGCTCGCTTAGCTACACTGTTCTGTTGTTTATCACTTGGTGGCTTAAGTGAAAAATGAAACATACTAAGTGTAAAATTAGAACCAACATGTTGGATGAGCACTCTGAGAACTGCCTGAGAATTGCAACCACGTCAATCGAACCAGATATTGACGGTTTAGTTTCTCAACTTCAATGCCAAGTATCACACTCATTTTATGATATGGATTTATACATAGTAATATCCTTTTTGCCCAAAACACCATGTCTTCTTCCAATGCGGCCCAGGGAAACAAAAAGTTTGGACAAACAGTACAAACATATTTGAAGTGTATTTAAAATATTCTGCCCAACGGAAAGAATTAATTTAAAAAATCGATATTTATGATAAATATTAATATTATAGTTTTAAAGCAATAATTACCTGCGCCACAATGAAATGCAAATATATTCACATTAACACAAACTTAAATTCGAATTATGTGTGAAAATAAGTAAAAAAATATTGTGTCATATGTATTTATATGGCAGTCTAGTTTTTGCCGACCTGCCATGCGGAAATCTCCGGCCATGTAGTGCCATATGCCGTTTCTTCACATGGTAGCACAATTTTTAATCATATCACACTACATGGCAATACGACCATTTTTATATGGTAGAACATGGCACGAGCCATTCGCATGACGTGAAAATGTGTCAATCAGACTACATGGTAGAAAAATGTCAGAAAATATGCCATAAACATGGCACTTTGCCATGTAGTCTGATACTAGCTTTAGAATGACTCAAACAGTTTCAAAATTTATTAATTCTTGACAAGCCTCATATTTAAAAAAGGGACATGTATTTCAGCTTTGGAGAGGTTGACTTTAACATTACGTTATTTAGCTACTGGCGAAAATTTTAATTCATTGCGGTACCTATTTCGCATACCGCAATCAACTATTTCAACATTTTATTTTAACAACTGCAGTTTTGCACGTGCACTAGATACTGGAAACTTAAATTTGCCTGCACCAGCACCTCTGCCAGTGCCGTATTTTTTAATCGCTGATGATGCATTTGTTTTACGAATGAATGTATTGAAACCATATAGCCAACGTGGATTACACATGACGGAACGCATATACAACTATCGCCTTAGTCGCGCACGTCGTGTTATAGAGAATGTGTTCGGTATAATGTCATCACGTTTTCTCGTCTTGCGGAAGCCTATAGCGCTGGACGCCGAAAAAACAAAAAAAATTACTCTTGCGTATTGCACACTGCACAACTACCTGCTTGTCACTAACAAACAAAAGTACGCACCACCAGAAACTTTAGATACAATGCTCAAAACGAATTGATTCCCGGTAAATGGCGCCTGGAGAATACGATGACAGGAATGATGGCTTTAGAACAGGCTGTCCAATCCGCTGCCCGCGGGCCGCGTGCGGCCCAAGGCAAGTATCAATGCGGCCCGAAAATATTCAAAGTTACTGAGGCATGTCTAATTTTTTGAGGAATGATTTGTGTGTTTGCGCTCTCGTGCTAAAGTTGCCAAGTGACAAACAACAGAAACAGGAGCAGAACAGAAAGCTCTTTCGTCATGTATTAAATTCTCTTTCTGTTTGCGATGCTCGCTTAGCTACACTGTTCTGTTGTTTATCACTTAGTGGCTTAAGTGAAGAATGAAACATACTAAGTGTAAAATTAGAACCAACATGTTGGATGAACACTCTGAGAACTGCCTGAGAATTGCAACCACGTCAATCGAACCAGATATTAACGGTTTAGTTTTTCAACTTCAATGCCAAGTATCACACTCATTTTATGATATGGATTTATACATAGTAATATACTTGTTGCCCAAAACACCATGTCTTCTTCCAATGCGGCCCAGGGAAACAAAACGTTTGGACAAACAGTACAAACATATTTGAAGTGTATTTAAAATATTCTGCCCAACGGAAAGAATTAATTTAAAAAATCGATATTTATGATAAATATTAATACTATTGTTTTAATGCAATAATTACCTGCGCCACAATGAAATGCAAATATATTCACATCAACACAAACTTAAATTCGAATTATGTGTGAAAATAAGTAAAAAAATATTGTGTCATATGTATTTATATGGCAGTCTAGTTTTTGCCGACCTGCCATGCGGAAATCTCCGGCCATGTAGTGCCATATGCCGTTTCTTCACATTGCCTACATGTAAATACAAATATTTTTGTATTTTCTCCCAAACATTAATTTCTATTAAATTATCGCTGAATATATTTAGAAGTGTTTTATCCCGTTTTAGACATAATCGACAAAGTTCCAAATTATCCATTATCAACTCAAAAACATTTTTTCTAAAACATTACATACCAGAATGTTTGTTGTTAAAAATTAATAAACAAACGGTTATTCACAATAGGAAAATAATTTTATACTAATTAAATTTCTATTATACTATAATACTTTTCCCATGCCGGATGCTTTGGAAATGTTGCATGTGGGATTTTCAATGAATTGAATGTTTAATGGCAATTTCAAAGCGGAATGAGCCGTTCTTCCACCTGGTAGCAATGTCGCAGCTATTCCGGACGACGGAGGAGCTAAGGCTAAGGCTGTCATTTTGGGATCGAATTGTGGCCAGAATCAATCTAATTAGGAACGTTTTACCAGTTCCTCCTGGCGCATCTAAAAAGAATATTTCTCCAACTTCGTTGTTGACAGTTTGCATTATTTGATCGTAAATGCCCTTTTGCTCAAACGTTAGCTTAGGAATATTTGATTGCACATAGGACAAAAGATCACCCGTGTTGTAATTTTGTTCACGACCCAATTCTACATCAAACAAAGCAGCAGCAGATCGATTCGGTGATGGCATTCCCAATTGATTGAGAACTCTGTTCGCGATTTCTAAGCACAAATCTTCAATCATTATTAAAACTTCGTTGTAGATTTCTGCTGTGAAATCCATGTTCATACTTGAATTTCCCATGCGTTTTCGACGGAAAATATCTTCAGCCATGTGCGATTTATATTTCTGCCACAACTCTGTTGGAGATGAAGGACAGCAGACGGTCAATATAATTGCAAACATGCACGAATTTGATTTGGATGTGATGTGTTGCACGCGTCATTAATGCATACATCCCAGTGTCGGTCGTTCTCCAATAAATTCAGAGCTTGACATGCACTGCGGAAAGTGACATGTGTAACAACGTTCACAATTCTCAATTGGTGGAAAGAGGGTGGGCCGGGCACATTTATCAACAGCATGCGAAGAAAATAGCATTCGCCTTGATTGGAATGCACGGTGTACAGTCTGCCTATCGTAGTTTCTTTGAATATGCCAGGTTGTCCGCCGACTCGCTCTCCTCGTTTGCGTCGTTCAAATGATTTTCTACTCGCATTCCATGTGTAATACGTAGGCACTTCCGAATAAAGCAGTGTTTTCGCAAACGCGTCATTTTGACATAACGTGAAGAAACCAGTTAACGTTGTAGCGGGTGGATTCAAGGCTATTTGTTGCACATTTGCAGCTGTGAAATAAACGCCATTTTCTAGATGTACTGCTAAGTGAACAACAGTTGGTTTTCGTTCATGTATTGGAAATGAAAGAATTCGCCATACAGCTTCATTGATGCTTATGTATCTTCCAGTGTGATACTGTGCTATTTCATCGATATGTATGACCGCATTCCTATCACTTCTTTCTGGTTGCACGCCAAAAACTGCCATGTCGCTGCCTTTGTTCACGTACTTACAAATATATTTGATCGATTTAACTGAGTTACAGTATTCCACGTTTATGTGCGCTTTGTATGTTTTTGATAGCAAAGGCGAATATGGAACAACCCACCGGTTATCTTCTTCGATTTCACCATTTCGCATTTGTATGGTTGCTAATTTACCCCCATCTTCAGCTGATCTTCTTCTCTATAAAGGATATCCATCGTTTCCTGTAACTGTGTTGGATAAATTGGAAATCTCTACGTTTTAAAAGATTCTAAATCGCTTGCAATCATTTTTATCCAGTGTATGTCTGTTTGTCCGTCTGTCGTTTGTCTGTCTGTCGTGTACAAAATTGTGCCCGTATTTTTGAAGCAATTTCCACGAAAATTGGTAAGAGCGGTTTTTTCCTCATGAGAACCATTCTATTAGAAGTTGGGTTTGATCAGACTAAAATTTCGGGTAGCCGCCGAACAAAAGTTCGGTTTTTTGTGTTTTTACATTGCAGGGTATTGTAACGTTATTTATGGACTGATTTCAATGAAACTTGGCATCAGACACTTTTTCAATGAAAGAACAATTGTGTCCAAAAATCAATTGAATCCGATAAAAACTTCAGGTAGGTAGATTTCTTTTGTTTTTTTTAATTTTTATAACAATCGTTTTTAAAAATTATGCTGACGAGATGTTGACGGTAAGTCGCGTGAATACTGTCTTTGTTCTTCTTCCGTTTGTGGTCATGGCGATCTTGGCCTTTTTATGTTTTTCTCAGGTATAAATTTAATTTTTATACCCGTTGGTGATGGTAGATTTATATCTTGAATCGTATCATCATTTTCGTTTGCTCTATTCTCTTGAATATGTTGGAGATGTCTATACAGATTTTCTAAATTTTCGTCTCACATCTCTTCAGCAGATTTCACGGTTGCAATTCAAATAG
The DNA here is from genome assembly GCA_963422695.1 of Xylophagus ater. Taxonomy (NCBI): domain Eukaryota; kingdom Metazoa; phylum Arthropoda; class Insecta; order Diptera; family Xylophagidae; genus Xylophagus; species Xylophagus ater. Next base: position 41,154,176 of record OY730479.1, on the reverse strand, counting down.
ATCAATAATTTTCATTTCTAAATGTTTTTTTCGTTCTTCATACCTTCGTAGAGCTGTTGGAACAAATTCAGTTAAAATTTCGTCCGCTGACTCGAAATTTTTAACTTCGTTGTTATCCATTAATAGCTTTGATTAGTCACGAGCTTTTTCGCGACGTAGAAACAACGAATAGAACAAAGACGACGAACTAATATTCGAATCAAATAAAACTATTAGTCTTTTTACAATAATTAAATTTATTTTATTTTGTGATTTGATGTATATTTCAAGAGCTCGAAAACAAGAAGAAAAAATGATATGAATTGAAAAAACAAAGAAAATGTTCAAAGCCTTCTAGATTATCGTTTTATAAATTAATTATTTCGAATAACAAATCAAAGTAGTATCAGACGACTGCGTTAACATCCTCAATATTGTTTGTACCTATGTGGCCTATTAGTTGGAATTCATGGTGAAAGCCATTTGTTTTTTTTTCTATTTCGTAGTAATCGTTGGCTTTCAACTCGATGAGAATTCTAACCGTCTTGCTTGTACAATTATCAATCAGTTTCAATATTTGTATTCCTGAATCTAGTCTGTTGTTTTTAAAAACTGACTTTAGATATATGTCCGTCCACTTACCAATTGGTAATTCTGAGATCTCTAAGATTTTGATTTCATTATTACTTTTATCTGGTAATAAAGCAATATTACCAATTGTTAAGTATTGCTTGTTGTTACCCATATTTATGATTTCACCTTTGAAACCATTATAATATGGGTGTAATTTTCCCGGTTTATCTCCTTTAATTATTAACCGTAATTTTTCTATTACCTCAAGCAGATCATGATTCGCAAGTTGTGAATGATATCCAAGTACTGTATAGTGAAATCCATTTATAAAGACCATTGGTATTGCACAAAAAAACCGTTTTGGTTCTTTCCTTTTACCGTTTTTTATTTGAAACTCCAACGATGAATCATCGTTGGATGATATAATCGACGTAAAATTGGGGATATTTCAATTCCCGGGTAGTTTGCGCTCAGAGTAGTGACCTATCGTACGTGTTCCCTTGCCAGGTGAAATAATTACATTTAAATTATTGGTTCCAACCATATCATCGGTCATTCTCATTATAACGCCCGTCAAGTTTGTTGCGCCATGGTGATATTGGGAACTTCTAATGCAATCGCCAATTACTGTAGCCATTGGGCTAATTCCCTCATAATGGTTAACAAGGAAATTATACACAACCATTCTCTGAGTTTCGTTGTGTCCATCAGAAAAGGCTGGCATATTTTTCATTATTACATTGTGGTAGTATGGCATTATTGCATACTGAGCGAACTCAGAAAATGAAATTTTTTCTATCCCTTCTGTATATAGATTATGATGTGGTGATTTTTTCTCTACGTTCTCATTGAAAGCCTTTGTATACTCCTTTCTTTTTTCTTTTCGGAGAGAGGTTTTATTGGCTGCAAATAGCATATCAAAGTAGTAATTATCTTCTTCATTCCATTGAAATGGCATAATTTTATTTGGAAAATTCATGAATTCCCGTTTGAAAATCTCATCAGGAATACTACTTAATCCTTTGCAATGAGATATTTTATGGTGCTTGTTTATATTTGTCATTTTCCAATTATCATATTGTACTGACGAAGACAAAGTTTCGCTTTTATTATCATCCAGCATTATCGCAGCTACTGGTGGTCGGACTTGATATACAAACGGGGATTTTGAAAAGTTCGGCCAGAATTTATTAAATAAATTCAATATTAGGCCTTTAATGTAGTCGCCGCTGAAGTCCGAATCGGTGCATAGTATAATTTTGTTGTAATTTAATTGATTTACATTATACTGTTTTCCAAACTTTAAACCGATTATTCATGTGAATTCTTTGAGTTTTTCATTATTTTCTATTTCACCAACCGTCATGCAAATGTATCCAATTTGCCAATTTTCCTTGCGTTGTAAATACAGTGACATTACTGTCAATGTAATTTTGAATTTTGTGATACGCTGATATCCCTTCCACCACAAAAAGAGAATGCGTTTCTACATTTATATTGTCATTAGCTTCTGTATTTAGGCAATCATGCCACGTTAAGCCATTATTTTTGCAATTTTTAACTTTCAACCGAAGTATTTAAATATATGGCAATGTTCGTGTTTGCTGCGGCTGTTTCGCAAGCAAAGTATTGAATTATTTCTAGCATGTCACTATCTAGTGATTGTGCTTGAAACAATTGCATATCTTCCAATAGCACTTTTATAGAATTTTTTGGTTTTTCCGATTCATAACCGTAAATTTTTAGTATTGTTGGGATTTTCATGTTATTATGCCAGCATTGTCTGTAGAGATTTTTATCTATAATCATTTCTACTTCAAAATATTTCGAATATATTTCGAATATGGGACTAACAATTAAGGAAATATTGTCAAATCCGAAGAAATATATTGGATCAACAGATACGGTTCACAAAAATACGCGGTTGTACAATCACACGGCCCAGAAAATGAACGAGAGACGCGTAAGTTATGTTCCAGGGATATTAAAAATGTTCCACGAAATTTTTAAGAATTCCCTGGAATATGAAAAATGTGAAGTTATACAAATAACAGTAAACAAAAATAATAATAAAATAAGCGTTTGAAACAACATTGATGTTGACGTGAACGCAAGCCTAATACCTTCATTTGGTACATTGCCTGAAAATAATAATACAGGGATAGGCGCAAAAATTTGCAAGATCTTCTCTAAATATTTTGAAGTAGAAATGATTATAGATAAAAATCTCTACAGACAATGCTGGCATAATAACATGAAAATCCCAACAATACTAAAAATTTACGGTTATGAATCGGAAAAACCAAAAAATTCTATAAAAGTGCTATTGGAAGATATGCAATTGTTTCAAGCACAATCACTAGATAGTGACATGCTAGAAATAATTCAACATTTTGCTTGCGAAACAGCCGCAGCAAACACGAACATTGCCATATATTTAAATACTTCGGTTGAAAGTTAAAAATTGCAAAAATAATGGCTTAACGTGGCAAGATTGCCTAAATACAGAAGCTAATGACAATATAAATGTAGAAACGCGTTCTCTTCTTGTGGTGGAAGGGATATCAGCGTATCACAAAATTCAAAATTACATTGACAGTAATGTCACTGTATTTACAACGCAAGGAAAATTGGCAAATTGGATACATTTGCATGACGGTTGGTGAAATAGAAAATAATGAAAAACTCAAAGAATTCATGTGAATAATCAGTTTAAAGTTTGGAAAACAGTATAATGTAAATCAATTAAATTACAACAAAGTTATACTATGCACCGATTCGGACTGCAGCGGCGACTACGGCCTAAGGCCTAATATTGAATTTATTTAATAAATTCTGGCCGAACCTTTTAAAATCCCCGTTTGTATATCAAGTCCGACCGCCAGTAGCTGCGATAATGCTGGATGATAATAAAAGCGAAACTTTGTCTTCGTCAGTACAATATGATAATTGGAAAATGACAAATATAAACAAGCACCATAAAATATCTCATTACAAAGGATTAAGTAGTATTCCTGATGAGATTTGCCAATGAGAATTCATGAATTTTACAAATAAAATTATGCCATTTCAATGGAATGAAGAAGATAATTACTACTTTGATATGCTATTTGCAGCCAATAAAACCTCTCTCCGAAAAGAAAAAATAAAGGAGTTTACAAAGGCTTTCAATGAGAACGTCGAGAAAAAATCACCACATCATAATCTATATACAGAAGGGATAGAAAAAATTTCATTTTCTGAGTTCGCTCAGTATGCAATAATGCCATACTACCGCAATGTAATAATGAAAAATATGCCAGCCTTTTCTGATGGACACAACGAAACTCAGAGAATGGTTGTGTATAATTTCCTCGTTAACCATTATGAGGGAATTAGCCCAATGGCTACAGTAATTGGCGATTGCATTAGAAGTTCCCAATATCACCATGGCGCAACAAACTTGCCGGGCGTTATAATGAGAATAACCGATGATGTGGTTGGAACCAATAATTTAAATGTAATTTTTTCACCTGGCAAGGGAACACGTACGATAGGTCACTACTCTGAGCGCAAACTACCCGGGAATTGAAATATCCCCAATTTTACGTCGACTATATCATCCAACGACGATTCATCGTTGGAGTTTCAAATAAAAAACGGTAAAAGGAAAGAACCAAAACGGTTTTTTTGTGCAATACCAATGGTCTTTATAAATGGATTTCACTATACAGTACCTGGATATCATTCACAACTTACGAATCATGATCTGCTTGAGGTAATAGAAAAATTACGGTTAATAATTAAAGGAGATAAACCGGGAAAATTACACCCATATTATAATGGTTTGAAAGGTGAAATCATAAATATGGGTAACAACAAGCAATACTTAACAATTGGTTATATTGCTTTATTACCAGATAAAAGTAATAATGAAATCAAAATCTTAGAGATCTTAGAAGTACCAATTGGTAAGTGGACGGACATATATCTAAAGTCAGTTTTTAAAAACAACAGACTAGATTCAGAAATACAAATATTGAAACTGATTGATAATTGTACAAGCAAGACGGTTAGAATTCTCATCGAGTTGAAAGCCAACGATTACTACGAAATAGAAAAAAAAAACAAATGGCTTTCACCATGAATTCCAACTAATAGGTCACATAGGTACAAACAATATTGAGCTATTAATGGATAACGACGAAGTTAAAAATTTCGAGTCAGCGGACGAAATTTTAACTGAATTTGTTCCAACAGCTCTACGAAGGTACGAAGAACGAAAAAAACATTTAGAAATGAAAATTATTGATCCATTGGAATTGCAATCGTGAAATCTGCTGAAGAGATTTGAGACGAAAATTTAGAAAATCTGTATAGACATCTCCAACATATTCAAGAGAATAGAGCAAACGAAAATGATGATACGATTCAAGATATAAATCTACCATCACCAACGGGTATAAAAATTAAATTTATACCTGAGAAAACATAAAAAGGCCAAGATCGCCAACACCACAAACGGAAGAAGAACAAAGACGGTATTCACGCGACTTACCGTCAACATCTCGTCAGCATAATTTTTAAAAACGATTGTTATAAAAATTAAAAAAAACAAAAAAAATCTACCTACCTGAAGTTTTTATCGAATTCAATTGATTTTTGGACACAAATGTTCTTTCATTGAGAAAGTGTCTGATGCCAAGTTTCATTGAAATCAGTCCATAAATAACGTTACAATACCCTGTAATGTAAAAACACAAAAAACCGAACTTTGGTTCGGCGGCTACCCGACGTTTTAGTCTGATCAAACCCAACTTCTGATAGAATGGTTCTCATGAGGAAAAAACCGCTCTTACCAATTTTCATGGAAATTGTTTTCAAAAATACGGGCACAATCTTGTACACGACAGACAGACCGACAGACAGACAAACAGACATACATCGGATAAAAATGATTGCAAGCGATTTAGAATCTTACAAAACGTGGAGATTTCCAATTTTTTTCGGTAATGATTCCAGTAACTTATATACTTCGTATAGAAGTTAAAAATAGATTCATGTACCAAAATTTAGTTTACACGATATCTCTAGAATCCATTATTTGATTTTAATGAAATTTGGATCGAAAAGCATAACATATAATGCCAAATAAAACCTAAAATCGGCCAATAACAGATTTTTTGTTACCCTATGGTATAGGCTCCTAGTTAAGAAATAACTCTGACAAAGCAAAGTTAACAATATTTAAGTTTGTTCTTCATAACATTGTTTCTCTTTCTTAGATTTGGTTCTAATTAATAGATAACCTGGGTCCTAAGAGCATAAGTCTGTTCAGCAAATTTTAATCAATCTGATATATACATTTTAATATAACTGGCAAACACTTGAGTCTACTAGGTGATCTGCTAGACAGAGCCCTTTGTATTACTGTAAGTTGGTGGCAAGGCAAGGGTCTGAAAATCAATCCAAATAAGACGACGTCAGTGCTATTCACTAACAAACGCAAAACGGAGGGTTTAGTTATGCCCTCAATCAGTGGACAACATTTATTGGTAAGCAAGGAGGTTAAATTCCTTGGTATTATTTTAGACAGTAAACTCAACTGGAAAAGTCACCTAGACAACAAAATCAATAAAGCTCTTATTGCATTCATTCAATGCAAAAGGGCATTCTCACGGACTTGGGGACTATCTCCCCGTATATTACATTGGCTGTACACCGCGGTCATTAGGCCAATGTTATGGCGCTACTGTCTGGTGGACAAGAACTGATCTTGCATCAGTCAAGCATCAACTCATTAAACTGCAAAGGATCGCCTGTGTTAGTATTACAGGGGCTATGCGGACTAACCCTACGGCTGCTCTTGAAGCGCTGCTGGATCTATTCATTAAAAAAGAAGCAGAGTTAGGCAATCTTAGGCTACATATGACCAATCATTATGTGCCCGGAAATCAAACCTATGGTCACGCAAAAATCTGGACTGATTTAAAATCTGCTTGTCCAAAAATTGAAATGCTCTACGACTATTTGATCCCTACGCCTAATTTTTGCAAGCTTTATTCTATTGCCTTCCCTAGTCGTCAAGACTGAACCGCCCAATGGAAAATGCTGGTATACAGATGGCTCACTGCGCGATGACCTGGCTGGTACAGGTCTTTGCTTAGTGGATCAGGCCGGAAATGTCACCAAACCAAGCAAAATATCTCTTGGTAAACATGTGACTGTTTTCCAGGCAGAGATTGTGGCAATTATTTCTTGTGTACAACAACTATTAAACCACAATACAAATGGTCAGGACATAACCATTTTCTCTGACAGCCAGGCTGCCCTCCAAGCGTTACATTCAAACCTCACCAAGTCTAAATTGAGACTAGAATGCGTTTCATATCTTAATGTGCTTGCTGGTACAAACAGGGTTAACCTTCCTTCGGTTCCCGGGCACTGTGAAGTAAGTGGAAATGAAGCTGCGGACGCTCTAGCAAAGCAAGGCTCAGACCGGCCTCCTGTTGGTCCCGAGCCATTTGTGCCATTATCCGTGGCTACTGCTAGGAAGGTCATCGACGATAGAGCACGAGAAAAGCACATCGCAAGGTGGAATCAAGACAATACCTGTCGCCAGGCGAAAATACTCGGCTGCCAACCCAGCAAAAAGAGATCGAAAGAATTGCTAGCTCTCAGTAAAGCAAAAATTCAGCCTGTTGTAAGTGTCCTAACTGGGCACTGCCGACTTAATTATCACTTAGCGTTCATGGCCCTGATAAATGACTCTTCCTGCGATTCCTGTGACGCAGAGGAAGAGACAGCGGAACACTTTCTCTGTTATTGTCCAGCTTTTCAAAACCGCAGACTCAAAACTTTCGGCGACCGGTTTATCGAATCAAATGCCATCAATGAGATCTACGCCAGTCGGATATCCAGCTTCATTGTAGGCTCCAGGAGGCTGGCCAATCCCACAATCTAAGGACTCATTCTAGAGTGTGCACAATGGACCCAATTCGTGGTCTAAGTGCCGGGAGCGCCAATAGGCATTACTCCCAACATTATCTATCTATCTATCTATATACATTTTAAGCGAAAGAAAATCAAACAGTATCGTTTCCACGTGAATGCTGCGGACTTACACGTAGGAATAATAATAATAACAATTCATTTTTTTCAGGTATATAGGTTATATATATTGACGCGATAGTTCTCCAAAAAAGGAAGAAAATAATAATCTGAGGATTGGGGCGATTGGCGACACCCAATGAAAAAAAAACGAATGATATGATTACCTCCTTGGTCATTTGGAAATATCATCTAATAAAATTTGTTTAAAATAACTAACAATTACTTTCACAAAAATTCTACACAATAGGTTCTACAACGATAAGACAGCAATTTTGAATTTGGTGGAAAAAATCCTTTGCAGATTATGATCCAAAGAGGGAGGGCAATTTAAACATGTATGAATAATCTTCACACATACTTTTTCAGATTCTGACATTAAAGCTGTAGTTCTGCACAAAAAAACTCAGGATAAAAATTTAGAAAATTAATATTATATATATATAAATGTAGGAAAAAACGATAATTATTCTATTAAATAAAAACACTTTGTTCTTTTTATATTTTTTAGCTCTTTTTATTTCTCTCGTTTTTATCGCGGTTGTTTCGCGACTGACTCATAACGCATCATCTTCCTTTTTTCATTTATCATGCAAACGTCTTATCTGCATGATTCATATTTTACTTAGCCCTTTTCTTAGTCTTATGTTAAGTCATCATCCGCTTAACATAAGACTATCATGTAGACTTCTTCTCTTATCTCCTCTTATTTTATCATGCAGCTGAATATGTTACATTTTATCCCTCTTAACTTGGCCATCCTACATAAATAACATCCATTAATAATCATATCTATCTGTATGCGAATAACGACGTGTTATCCCTAATTGGATAGTCCAATCGTTTGTATTTCGTAGTGTATGACTAAAATTAATAGAAAAACATTTTTTTTATGTATTGTTACAAGTTTTGTTGGCAAAATTGATATTTCATACTTTCCAATACAATGTGATGCTGTTAAAACCCATTGATCAGCAATAAGAACACCAGCACATAGACTATTTCTTCTGGACCACCTGAAATTGCAGCTAAAAATGGTCAATCACCCGGTGATGATTCTACACCACCAACAATTCGAGTTTTAGGTCTTAACCGATGATTACGTATTTTTCCACATTCTAAAACAAAAAGTAATATTATTTAAAACTATTTAAATAGAATAAATAAATTTATTACCATAATTCGTACAAATTAATTCAACAACTGGATACGGTTGTTTAATTGAACAACTTGAAAATTGTTTAATCATATTTGAATGTTTTTTCTGATACATTCTCTATATTCTCTATATTCACTATAACCTAACATAGAACATGTAACTGTCGATGATGTTGATGGATCCCAATGTGTTACACATGCGGGCGCTCATGATTTTACATCAAATTTATAAACTTCTAAAATACCTTTACCTAAATCACCATTATGTTCACTTAATCGAACTAAGAAAAACGATTGTTTTTGTTGTGTTTTGATTTAATTTCAGGTATGTTTTAAGTTGCTACTACGGAGCAAACACGTCTGTTCGGTAAAACGGCTAATATTGAACTGCTGTCTTCTTCAATGTCTTGGTAGTGGTATCTGACAGCTCGGCCCTTCCTGACCGCAGCCGTTTCGGCTGGTGTCGATCGTTCTCGACGTTCTCATTGAAAACCTTTGTAAACTCCTTTATTTTTTCTTTTCGGAGAGAGGTTTTATTGGCTGCAAATAGCATATCAAAGTACTAATTATCTCCTTCATTCCATTGAGATGGGATATTTTTATTTGGAAAATTAATGAATTCCCGTTTGCAAATCTCGTCAGGAATACTACTTAATCCTTTGTAATGAAATATTTTATGGTGCTTGTTTATATTTTCATTTTCCAATTATCATATTGTACTGACGAAGACAAAGTTTCGCTTTTATTATCATCCAACATTATCGCAGCTACTGGAGGTCGGACTTGATATACAAACGGGGATTTTAAAAGGTTCGGCCAGAATTTATTAAATAAATTCAATATTAGGCCTTTGATGTAGTCGCCGCTGAAGTCTGAATCGGTGCATAGTATAATTTTGTTGTAATTTAATTGATTTACATTATACTGTTTTCCAAACTTTAAACCGATTATTCACATGAATTCTTTGAGTTTTTCATTATTTTCTATTTCACCAACCGTCATGCAAATATATCCAATTTGCCAATTTTCCTTGCGTTGTAAATACAGTGACATTACTGTCAATGTAATTTTGAATTTTGTGATACGCTGATATCCCTTCCACCACAAGAAGAGAACGCAGTTCTACATTTATATTGTCATTAGCTTCTGTATTTAGGCAATCATGCCACGTTAAGCCATTATTTTTGAAATTTTTAACTTTCAACCGAAGTAGTTAAATATATGGCAATGTTCGTGTTTGCTGCAGCTGTTTCGCAAGCAAAATGTTGAATTATTTCTAGCATGTCACTAGTGATTGTGCTTGATACAATTGCATATCTTTCAATAGCACTTTTATAGAATTTTTTGGTTTTTCCGATTCATAATCGTAAATTTTTAGTATTGTTGGGATTTTCATGTTATTATGCCAACATTGTCGGTGTTGACAACCCTGCTCAAATTCAACCTTAGTCAACCCTGTATATTTGAAATAGAAGCCTTGACAAATATGTCAAGAAGAAAAAAATAGATATTTTTGGAAGGATATGAAAATACCGGAAAACTCAAGACTAAAAGTAGGTTTTCTTTTTATTTGTATTCAAAATTTAATATTATTCCTTTGTAGGAAATTTTTAACGTTTTTAAAAAATAAACTAAAACATAAATTTGTGTTTCATTTAACGTTAAAAATACTGAAAATTATTACGTTTTCAACATCTTAAAAATTTCTTTTAAATGGCGGCTGTTTGTTCTACATAATTTTACAAAATTCTACAAACTTGTTCAAATTACGGATTTGAAGAAATACTTTCTACGTCTTATAGAACCAGATATTTACATTTATTATTTATTGTGCTTGAAATAATCACAACTTCTATTATGAGTTATCATTCACAATCACCGTCTGGTCAAGCAGTCTCAAACTGCCAACTTTGTTCTGAGCTAGACAACATGAAAATGGTTCAATGTGATACTTGTGACCTTTGGTTTCATTACATATGTGTGAATGTTACTAGCGATATTGAAAACCGAGATTGGATATGCCAAAAATGCATTAAAAGTGCCCCTGGCATTCCAAAACATGCGCTAGTAATTCGACCATACATCAAAGAAAATTGTCTACAAGTTTATCACGAAAATCGAATACGTCTAGCTCTAAGAGATTGGAACTCGAACTGCAGAAATTAGAAGAGATGCGAAAGTTACAGGAGGACCGTGATAAGGATGAACGTTTGTTAAAAATGAAACGCGACCAAGAGTACCTAGAGACAAAGTACCAGTTACTAAATAAAATTGCTGATATAGATGGAAGCGAAACGGTAAATGAAGAGTTGTGTAATTCGAAGAAGAAAGTAAAGCAGTGGCTTGAACATGAACTCTTAGCTCCAGACTATATCAATACTAATCAAAAACAGAGTCAAAAGGTGCTAGGTGCTAATGCAAGTTCGTGCCAAATTCAAATAGTCCCTCAAGTTCCTACTGTTCAGTTACCATTGAATACAGACATTCAAGATAATATTTTAAAGTTAGAAGGGCCATCCCACGTAAACAACAATGATCATAACTTCACTCATGCTACAATGGCAACTAACTCATCAGCGGCGGCGTTAGCAAGTTCGAATTTAGAGCAAAATTTGTTAAATGGACAATTCTTCCCAAATAAACAACAATTAGCAGCTCGACAAGCAGTTCCTAAAGAACTGCCTACTTTCAGTGGAAGTCCAGAAGAGTGGCCTTTATTCATATCTACCTATGAAGGATCATCTCGTGTGTGTGGGTTTTCTAATGAAGAAAATTTAATTCGACTTCAAAAATGTTTGAAAGGCAATGCCTTAGAAGCTGTAAGGTACAGATTATTGCTACCATCTTGTGTTCCAGGGGTGATATCTACATTACGAATGCTATATGGTAAACCGGAATTGATTATTCACGTCCTTATTCAGAAAATTCGGGCTTTACCAGCTCCGAAAGCAGACAAACTGGGGATCTTAGTTAACTTTTCGCTGGCAGTTCAAAATTTATGTGCTACCATAGAAGCATCTGATTTATCTGCTCATTTGTGTAATCCAGTTTTATTGCAAGAACTTGTAGAAAAATTACCAGCGTCTATAAAGCTCAATTGGGCTATTTTTAAACAAACTTTACCAATGACAAATCTTTCTCATTTTAATTCCTGGTTATGTCAAATTGGTGAAGCGGCCAGCAGTATTATTGTGCCAAATAGCATTGTATCTTCTGATGCCACCGAGAACGTGAAGCGTAATTATAAGGAAAATATTTTTCTAAACATACAGAAGAGCCGATTATTGAAACGAAGAATTCAGATGCTGACCACGATCCAGCACCACACAAATGCTGTGTTTGTCGAGGATCATGTGCAACTATCGCTGATTGCCAAAGTTTCCTGTCCTTGAGTCTTCATGAGAAATGGTTGGTAGTAAGAAGTCACGGTTTATGTCGCAAATGTTAACAATTTCACGGAAATTACCGATGCAAAGTAACTACAGTTTGTGGTCAGAACGGTTGTAGCTTTAAACATCATCAACTTTTGCATAATACTAAGAAAGATTCTAATCAGGTGGTCAAAACCGTTGGAACCTCATCCATTATTAGTCATCATAACCTTAGTTCGTTTCCACCGAACGTGCAGTCCCCTTTATTTCGGGTGGTGCCAGTTATACTTCATGGGAAAAACTGTAAAATAAGCACATATGCCTTTCTGGATGATGGATCTTCATTGACACTTATGGAAGAAGAACTTGCCAGGCAACTAAATTTAAATGGAAATGTTGAACCACTATGTTTACAGTGGACTCCTAATACCCATCGTCTTGAAGAAAATTCTCAGAGAGTTAATATTGGAATTTCAGGTATTATGAAGCAAAGTAAAACATATTGTATGCCAAATGTGCGTACAGTAAAGTCGTTGCAATTGCCTTCCCAATCAATGGACGTTGAGTATATAAAAACTAAATATCCACATTTAAAAAAAATACCAATAAAATCATACAATGAAATTCAGCCTCGAATACTCATTGGTTTAGACAACTGGAAATTGGGACTGTGCCTTAAGACTATAGAAGGACATGAAGATCAACTAGTAGCTTCAAAAACCAGACTAGGTTGGCTAGTTTACGGTTCTTTCTTTGATGAGAAAAAAGAAACGGTAGGAACACACATAAGTCATACATTTCACATGTACGAGTGCAAGCAAGATGTCGATGATGATCTTCAGCAGATTGTAAAACACTACTTTTCACTAGAAAGCCTAGGTGTGACCAAACCAGAAAAGAAAATTATGTCGGCAGAAGAGCAAAGAGCCTTTGACATTCTTGATTCAACAACTTACAGAAAAGGCAGTCATTTTCAAACCAGTTTATTATGGAAATATGATGATTTTTATCTTCCTGACAGTTTTTTAATGGCTAAAAAACGCTTAGTCTGTTTAGAAAATCGAATGTCGCGGGACCCGAAGCTTGCCGAAACCCTTAAGCAACATATTCGAGATTATATCGCTAAAGGATATGCTCGCAAATTGTCTAATGATGAGATTAATGAACATCATGCACGTAAGTGGTACCTGCCAATATTTCCAGTAATAAATCCCAATAAACCAGGCAAATTTAGAATTGTTTGGGATGCAGCTGCCAAAGTTAACGGCATCTCTTTAAATTCAGTTCTTCTAAAAGGACCAGATCAACTTGTGGCGTTACCATCAATCATGTACAAATTTCGAGAGCGAAAAATCGCTATATGTGGTGACATCCGAGAAATGTTTCATCAGGTTCGTATGAAGGAAGAAGACCAACATTGTCAGCGTTTCCTCTGGCGTGATGGTGACATTAAAAGAGCACCTGATATTTATGTAATGCAAGTTATAACATTCGGAGCCACTTGTTCTCCTAGTTGCGCCCAGTTTGCGAAGAACAAAAATGCACAAGATTTCATTAGCATTTTTCCAAGAGCAACTGAAGCAATAATTGATAATCATTATGTGGATGATCTTCTTGATAGTGTTAACACAGAAACGGAAGCAATACAACTGGCAAATGAGGTGAAGTATATACATCAAAAGGGTTGTTTCCAAATACGGAATTGGATGTCAAATTCTCCGAAAGTTTTGAAAGCTTTATGCGAAAATGGTATCACTGAGAGGAACCTTAGTGCGGGATGTGAAGTGACGGTGGAAAAGGTGCTCGGAATGTGGTGGTGTACGACAACTGATTCTTTCACATATAAAGTAACACCTACAGCAAAAACACAGACATTTTACTTGCATTCCACAGACCAACTAAAAGAGAAGTACTCAGAATTCTTATGTCAATATTTGATCCTTTGCGTCTTCTAGCAAATTTTCTCATGTATGTAAAAATTTTGCTAAGAGAAATCTGGCGATCAGCAATTGCTTGGGATGAAGAAATAGGTGACCAACAGTACAGCAAGTGGTTAGTTTGGATACGTCTTTTGCCAGAACTTAGCACAATCAGTATTCCTCGATGTTATTTCAAACACGAATCTTCAGAGAGCCTAAAGGATATTCAAATACATACCTTCGTAGATGCCAGCGAAAATGGTTATTGCACTGTTTGCTATTTTCGATTTTGTGTTCATGAAAGAATTGAATGTATTTTAGTTGCTGTAAAAACTCGCGTAGCTCCTATGAAATTCCAGTCCATTCCGCGCCTGGAGCTCCAAGCTGCATTACTTGGTAGTAGATTGGCACACAACGTTCTAAATTCTCATTCTATAACAGTAACGCAGCGGTTTTATTGGTCCGACTCAAAAACGGTTCTTAGCTGGTTACGATCCGATCATAAGCGTTACCGACAATTTGTTGCATATCGTGTGAGCGAAATTCTTGATGCGACCGAGTTGGCAGATTGGCGATGGATACCGACAAAATTGAACGTTGCAGACGAAGGTACCAAGTGGCAAAAGAATCCAGATTTTACCGCACAAAGCAGATGGTTGGTAGGTCCAGAATTCCTTCGGGACCCTATAGAGAAATGGCCACGAGAGACTAGTTCTTCAAATGTGAACACCGAAGAAGAGCTAATACCACATTTTGCTCCTTCAGCTATTACCCAAACCAGATTGATTGATTCTCAAAGATTTTCAAATTGGAAACGGCTCCTTCGATCTACCGCCTATGTCTTGCGATTCATCCACAATTCAAGATCAAATAGTATGCATTTTCAAAATCAAACTGGTCCTCTCTCGCAAGAAGAATACTCGCAGGCAGAAAACGTCATTTATCGCCAGGTACAAAACGAAGGATTCGCTTGCGAAATATCAATTATCAAAGCCAATATGACTGCAGATGCTGCTAAATTTCAGAAAATAAATAAATCCAGTCCTGTATACAAACTTTCACCTTACCTAGATGAAAATGAAGTTCTTCGAATCAAAGGTAGAATTGATGCATCTAACATATCCAATCCAGATATGAAACGACCTATAGTTCTTCCAAAAGATAAACGTATAACCTTCTTAATAATCATGTCTTTTCATTTAAAGTATTATCATAGCAATCATGAGACTGTTGTAAACGAGCTGCGTCAGAAATATTATATACTTCGAATCAGAGTTGCTTTAAAAGCCGTTAAGAAAGATTGTCAGATTTGCAAGAATCTTAAAGCTTGTCCTCAGCCTCCATAGATGTGTGACTTGCCAGCTGCAAGGTTGTCTTCATTTAGTCGGCCATTTTCTTACGCTGGCATTGACTATTATGGGCCAATGACTGTGGTAATTGGAAGAAGAACCGAAAAAAGATGGTGGGTTCTTATAACTTGTTTAACTACACGTGCTATTCATATTGAAATCGCTCATTCTATGACAACCGACTCATGTATTCTCGCCCTTAGAAATTTTATGGCTAGAAGAGGAATGCCTTTACAAATCTATAGTGATAATGGGACGAATTTTAAAGGTGCAGAAAAAGAACTTCGAATAGCGCTTCAAAATATTAAAACTAACCAGATGACAGAAGAGTTCTGCAGCTCAAATTTGAAATGGAGTTTTATACCTCCCGCTTCCCCACATATGGGCGGAAGCTGGGAAAGATTGGTACAATCTGTAAAGAAAATACTGTATCAGATCGCTCCTACCAGAAATCCATCCGATGAGCTGCTTAGAAGTATGTTAACAGAAATAGAGAATATAATAAACTCGCGCCCTCTGACTTACATTGCGGTGGATGAAGAAAGTTCTGAAGCTCTAACTCCTAATCACTTTCTTTTGGGTTCCTCGAGTGGTGTCAAACCACTCGCCTTATTTAATGACGACCGAATGGTTCTCAGGAAGAACTGGCTTATTTCGCAACAATATGCGGATTCTTTTTGGAAACGCTGGATAAAAGAATATCTTCCTACACTTACGAGACGAACAAAATGGTTTGAACTTGTGAGATATTGTTCTTATAATCGATCAAAATAATCCGCGAAGTTCTTGGCCAAAGGGAAAAGTTATAGATATTAAACCAGACAAGAAAGGACAAGTAAGATCAGCAACAGTACAAACATCAACGGGAATATACGAAAGGCCTTCAGTTAAATTGGCAGTTTTAGACGTCAGGGCTAAAGAAGTAAGTAAGCCTAGTTCGTGGCATACTGGGGGGGAGTGTTGACAACCCTGCTCAAATTCAACCTTAGTCAACCCTGTATATTTGAAATAGAAGCCTTGACAAATATGTCAAGAAGAAAAAAATAGATATTTTTGGAAGGATAAGAAAATACCGGAAAACTCAAGACTAAAAGTAGGTTTTCTTTTTATTTATATTCAAAATTTAATATTATTCCTTTGTAGGAAATTTTTAACGTTTTTAAAAAATAAACTAAAATATAAATTTGTGTTTCATTTAACGTTAAAAATACTGAAAATTATTACGTTTTCAACAGTCGGTAGAGATTTTTATCTATAATCATTTCTACTTCAAAATATTTAGAGAAGATCTTGCAAATTTTTGCGCCTATCCCTGTATTATTATTTTCAGGCAATGTATCAAATGAAGGTATTAGGCTTGCGTTCACGTCAACATCAATGTTGTTTCGAACGCTTATTTTATTATTATTTGTGTTTACTGTTATTTGTATAACTTCAAAATTTTCATATTCCAGGGAATTCTTAAAAATTTCGTGGAACATTTTTAATATCCCTGGAACATAACTTACGCGTCTCTCGTTCATTTTCTGGGCCGTGTGGTTGTACAACCGCGTATTTTTGTGAACCGTATCCGTTGATCCAATATATTTCTTCGGATTTGACAATATTTCCTCAATTGTTAGTCCCATATTCGAAATATATTGCTTTTTTTGGGTCTTCTATTGTACAATAAATAATTGTTTGGTCAATAATATTATACTGATTATTAGACTTAACCTAATTACTATTTTATTTCGAGGGGATGGATTGGAGCTAGTCTCTTATTGTTTAGGTTTGTATTTTGAGAAAGTGAAACAACTTTATCAAGCCGAATTATATTTATATATATATACAAAATGATAATAATATAATAATAGTATAATAATAATAATATAAAAATATAATAATTAATAATATAGAAACTGAAAAAATTCGTTAATTTACAAATTCACAATTTGTATGAAATTAATTTCAGTATCTTTATATTCCAATTACTAATTACGATGCAGTTTTAATTTTATATCCGTTTTGAAAATATTCGTCTTTTTCGGTACCTTATTCAAAATCAGTACAATCTGAAATTTAAATTTAAAATAGTATAAAATATATAATCTAATATCTCTGGTGATTATGAATAACCGCTTAAGTCGACTTAAGACCAAATTGAGATTTTGACGCCATTACATTCTTCGCATCAAATACCATCTCTTCACAAAATATGATGAACTTCTAACTTTTTTTACGCGAGATATAATAAAATGTTTTTCGCTTACCTCGTCTAGACATATAAAATCATTTGAAATAACGTCTTATCTTAATTTATGATCAAGATATTCTAAAATTACATTTTGGAAAGAAATCTTACAATAAGATAAGTCTTTTTTCCGAATGAAAATATGTGCAAATGACATTGCTTGTCAAAACAACGCTTAACTTGGTTAAACGATTTTTCCAGAACTTCCTTTTAAGCCCCAATATTTCTTATAACGACTTAAGCTGTTTTTTTCGCGAAATGTTGTCTATTCATATCGTTCTTGTATCAGTTAGGTCTTTTTTCTTTAGCAAAGTTCGGTAAAGTGCCATTACTATATCTATGTAAGCGTTTGTTTCGTGTGCTCACTGTCAAATTTTATCAAAAGCCGATGTTGGAGTGAAAACGTACACATTTGAGATCCAGCAATGCTTGCCATTCCTACAAACTTCAACTTCCTTTTATAAAAGACAGTTATGGACATTCAATTTAACTGTCCATGATTGTGAAAATAACAATACATATTGTTTCATGTGGCATGAAGGAGTTGGAAAGCGTGGAGGTAATAAAATTTCATCATGTTTATTAAAACACTTAACTCTTTTAGAGCAAGAAAATAAATTTGTCAAATCTGTAATTTTCTACAGTCATAATTGTCCAGGGCAGAACAAAAATTTATTTTTGAGCGCTATGTTTACTACATTTCTACAAAATAGCAATGCTATTGAGACAATTGATCATAAATTCTTAGTTGTGGATCGCTCACATCTATGGAGTGTGATGTGGACCATGCTCTAATAAAAAGAAAAAAAAAACGCACAAACGCAAAAATACACAATCCATCCATCCACATGACTAGTATAATTTTGTGCGATCTGTGGGTGTGAACACTAAAATTAGTGTTATTGAAATGGAATCAGATAATTTTATAGACTTTTCCTCATATTCGAAAACGAAATTTTTATGGAGAAACAAGGATGTTAATTCTGAATCGTTTAATTGGAAAAACGTGAAACGGTTGAGGTATTCGATACAGGATTTTGGAAAAATATATTTTAAAACTACTCTTGACAAAGAAGAACCTTTTAAAGTATTAAATGTTATGATTTCTGGAAATATAGCCGAAGTTCCGGTTTCTTTGAAATTTAGAATGTTATTTAGTTAATCCTTAACTGGATTTGGTATTGCATTTCAGCAAAATCGACCAATGGGGAGGGAAGTTATTAAGCAAAAACAAGGATGACCAGAAAGTTTTATCGTTTTTTTTATATAGTTTTTTGCATTTAACTAGAAAATTTGTGAATGAATTTTGTTTAAATTAATTTTATTGGTTAAATACGTAAATAGACGATACAACGTTAAATTTCAGCAAAATCGGTCCAAGGATAGTGCAGAAAGAAATAATCCTAGAAGAAAATAAGTTTGTCCATAAAGTTTTTTGATGTACATCCAATTCTGTTTTTACACGGTCTTTTTGTACACGGTTTTGATTTAACACGGTCTAGAAAAAAAATTGATTTCGTTTTTACACGATTTCATTCGATTTAGCACGATTAAAAAAAGCTATTTGATTGAAATTTTAAAGAAAAATATTTTTATTAACGGTAATCTAAAATTTAATTTGGTTTTTATAAAGACTCTCATAATAGTTTTTTTTGTATGAATCATTTATTTTTACTATTTTTTACAGGGTTGAAGTATATGGAACTAATACCCATTTTTTCTATGTATTTACTTCATGTCTTTTTTTAAACTGTTTCTTCACACGTTTTTTTTACAGGGTTTTGTCTGGAACGTATCTACCGTGTAAAAACAGAATTAGGTGTACCTTAAAAACTAATATACTGATTTAAATAAAATTTGTAGATTAGATTTATGCTAGTAGGGTCTAGGTTACCTGCAAATTTGAGGAAATTTTGAAAAGAAGAAGCAAAGTTATGAAGAAAAAACCTGGAAATACTGTTAGATTTGACTGTTTTTCTGTCCTATTTCTACCATAGGGGATCAAAAACTCGACTATATGTTTTCATGTTGTGTTTTCTATTTTATACTTTGAACATTTATGTACAATAAAATAGTTATAGAACTTAGCAATAAAATATTTTTTTATATTTTTCATTTTATAAGATCTGGAATTCTATTTAAACTTTTGAGTACACTTGAATCTCTATTAAGAAAAACAACTTATCTGGAATACGTCGAAAAAGTTTTCATTTTTTGCTAGGGAAAAGAGCCTAATTTTATTTTTCCATTCCTATACTGAAACTATTGAATTTTTGACCAAAAGACGAAAGGAGTGCTTTCTTAATTTAATAATCTTCAACTTTATAATTACTCTGTATTTTAAACCCCGCATAACTTTTTTAAAAACTGTTTTAAAATTTAAAATCACTCTGCTATAAACGTATGATTTCAGACTTGATCGGTTTTTCATAATCACCACAGATATAATAAAAATATAATAATTAACAATATAAAAATTTAAAAACTTAGCAGAAAATTCGTTAATTCACAAATTCACAAATCCACAAATTCACAATTTATATGAAATTAATTTTAATTCAACTTAAAATTTGAAAATATTCGTTTTTTAATCTTCTCACTCTGGCAATCAAAATTAGAATGTTTGTTCACCTATCGAATGACATGTATGAGAATAAAGATCGGTCATCTGGAGGGGAAAGTTATTTTGAAATTCACTTACATTTCTATTGCTTGCATATGCGGTGTGTTGGGGGTGTTATAAATATGACTTCGGAGGGGCAACACTGTAAACGGAATACTCATGTATTGTTGAATATTTGAATTGCAAAAAATGTTTGCGTTATTTATTTCAATTTCAAAAATCAAAAATCAAATTTCTTTTAAACAGGTACCAAATTAAATTATTAAATAATAATTATAAATTTGTATGGTACGTGTCTACATGCTTTTTCTTGTATAAAACAATAGCCGAAAGCCATTTCATACGCAGAGCCTCATTTTTTGGAAACCTTAAAACGAAAAAAAAAAATTTAGAACTGAAAATGCTGGATTTTCAGAAACTTCGATGAATTTTAAGAATCGCCCCCATTTTATCCAAAAAAATGACTGTCACTGGTAGTTTTCGTTATAAAAAAAACAAACGAGGGGTATTGGGCTACGATCTAGATTCAAAGTTAATTCAAAAAAACAAATTTTTTACTAAATTATGCATTAACATCATTTCTGTTTGATTAATTATAATTAAATAAAGCCTATAAAAACATTTTTTTTGTACAGCAATAATGAAAATTTGCGCATTTTAATACAAACTTACGTGTGAAAGGAAAATAAATTAGCCACCTCTAGCATATTCGATGAAACTACGATAGGCAAACTCTACACCGTGCATCCCAATCAAGATGAATGCTTCTTTCTTCGCACGCTGTTGATAAATGTGGCTGGTCCAACGTCTTTCCACCAATTGAGAATTGTGAACGATGTTACACATGCCACTTTCCGGAGCGCTTGTCAAGCTCTGAATTTATTGCAGAACGACCGACACTGCATTAATGACGAGTGCAAGACGTCACATCCACATCAAATTTGTGCAGTGTTTGCAATTATATTGACCGGCTGCTCTCCTTCATCTGCAACAGAGTTATAGGAGAAATTCAAAACCCACATGGCTGAAGATATTTTCCGTCAAATATGCAAGGAAAATTCAAATATAAACATGGACTTCACAGCAGAAATCTACAACGAAGTGTTGATAATGATTGAAGATTTGTGCTTAGAAATCGCGAACAAAGTTCTCAATCAATTGGGAATGTGCCATCACCGAATCGATCCGCTGCTGCTTTGTTTGACGTAGAATTGGGTCGTGAACAAAATTACAACACGGGTGATCTTTTGTCCTATGTGCAATCAAATATTCCTAAGCTAACGTTTGAGCAAAACAGCATTTACGATCAAATAATGCAAACTGTCAATAACGGAGTTGGAGAAATATTCTTTTTAGATGCGCCAGGAGGAACTGGTAAAACGTTCCTAATTAGATTGATTCTGGCCACAATTCGATCCCAAAATGACATAGCCTTAGCTCTTGCGTAGTCCGAAATAGCTGCGACATTGCTGCCAGGTGGAAGAACGGCTCATTCCGCTTCGAAATTCCCATTAAACATTCAATACATTGAAAATCCCACATGCAACATTTCCAAAGCATCCGGCATGAGAAAAGTATTGCAGAAATGCAAACTTATTGTTTGGGATGAATGCAGAATGGCGCACAAAAAATCGCTCGAGGCCCTTGATCGATCATTGCAAGACTTACGTGCAAATATCAGACCATTAATATTGCTTGCAAGAGATTTCAGGCAAACATTACCTGTAATTCCTCGATCGACACCAGCCCAGCGGACGAAATAAATGCTTGCCTGAAATACTCTACTTTGCGGCGACGCGTAAAGACGTTAAAATTGACTACAAATATGCGAGTCCAGCTGCAAAACAATCGGTCAGCAGAGATATTCTCACATCAATTGCATCAATTGAAAGGTGCCGGTTGACCTGACGTCAGGACGAATTTTATTGCCTCATAACTTCTGAAATTTAGTGACGTCAAAAAAAGAATTGGTTGAAAAAGTATTTCCCAATATTCAAACCAATTACAAGAATCACGATTGGCTAAGTGAACGAGCTATTCTTGCGGGCAAGAACAAAGACGTCGAACTTAACAATATTATTCATTCTAACATTCAAAGCGAGGTGGTCACATACAAGTCCGTCGACACTGTTGTAGAAGCAGATGAAGCGATTAATTATCCAACAGAATTTTTGAATTCCCTCGATCTGCCGGGGATGCACGTACTGCAATTTTGCCAATTATCATGTTGCGAAATATCAACCAGCCAAAGCTTTCCAACGGCACGCGGCTTGCAATAAAAAAATTAATGAGCAACATCGTAGAAGCAACAATCTTGACAGGAACTTTTAAAGGTGAAGATGTGCTCATTCCTCGCATCCCTATAATTCCAACGGATATGCCATTTCAATTTAAGAGATTGCAATTCCCGATTCGATTGGCGTTTGCAATCACCATTAACAAGGCTCAGGGCCAATCTTTAAAATTGTGCGGTTTAGATCTAGACACGGATTGCTTCTCACATGGACAATTATATGTTGGGTGTTGTAGAGTCGGCAAACCAGAAAATCTCTATATCTGCACAGAAAATGGAACAACAAAAATGTTGTATAACCACAAGCATTGTGAAATTAGATATACGAGAAAAGTGCGCTTTTTCTTTTCTTTTCCATTTAACCAGACTGAGCCACAGCAACGCGTGGTCGGGTACAGCTAGTCCTAAATATAAGTCAAAAAATTTAAATACTCAACAATATAACCTTAGATAAGTTAATTTAAGTTTAGACGTCAAGGTTACTAGTCTTAAGCATGAATTAAAATTACCATTATTTTTTAAGTATTCTCTGTGATAATGAAATCAATGAATAAATGGAATTAAAAATCATGGTTTAGTTCGACTATAAGGCTTATGTAAACAAAGAACTAAGCCATAATAAAAATTAAAATGCAGCAACAGTTTCTCAGATTTGGAAGAAATTAGAATACATTTAACAGCCATGGAAAAATGCGTTTCTGGTATTAAACAAACACAATGTTTTGAAAATGTCCAATGTCCAGTGATATTGAAGTTAATGAATCTCAACCTGGAACTAATGGTCACGTAGAAATATCAGATTTAGATACTTCAATGTTATCAATTGATGGTGCATTGAAAATAGAACCCACGCCTCTAAAGTGTTCTAGACCTGCCGAAACTTAATTAACCTTCAACAAAGAAACCAAAAATAGTCTCAGGAAAAAAAAGTATGTAGGGCAATAAGTTAACGAATCCATGTAAACTCTAATAATTTATTAAAAATAAAAATAAAAATTCAAAAACAACAGAAAATATTTGAAAATATTTGTAATGGCCTACTTTTGGCAGTTTCGAAACTCGTTCGAAATTTTAGTTCATATGGGAACCTTTGTATACATTTCGTCGTAGTTTGGAATAGCTACTAAAATTCCGTTGGAATTATTATGTCCGACGGAATTATATTCCAACAGAGTTTAGAATAACCCAGATTATGGTTCCATTTTTCAATTGAAAAAACTCCAAATAATTTTAATTCACAGATTTTGGGATACGAAAGAAATTTTCTACTTATAAAATTTGAAATATGCATTTTCACAAACAGATGGCACTATAGTAATTTCGAAATAATTGTGTTTTGGATAATTTGGTTATGTGTTTTATGTTTGTTTTTATGTTAATGAAAAATTAAGGTATTTAATTAAAAATTTAATAATTCTTTTTTTCTAAATTCTTTTTATTACATCAAATATATCACAATCGAAAGTCGTCAAATGATGTAGCAATTACATAATACTAATGACCTAATGACCGCTAGCTTTATAACCGTGTTCGCTTCCTCCTTTTTTGCCGCCCTTCTTACCGTAATCCTCATGATGTTCATAATGACTATCATGACCATGATGGCCTTTATATCCTTTGTGATCGTCATCGTAATGCCCTTTGTCATAATGTCCCTTATCGGCTTTATGTCCCTTTTTGTATCCAGAATGATGGTGTTCACCTTTTTTATGATCACCATCGTGTTTTTCATGATATTCATGACCTTTTCCATGTTTCCCGTGATGTCCTCCTTTATGTTCATCGTCATAGAATTTACTTTCTTTATGGTATTCATCTTTATGGGCCTTTTTGTGATATCCGGTGGTTTTTTGTCCTTTCTTGTGTCCCTTCTTATGGTGATGTTTTCCGCCTTTACTACCTTTTCCATGTTCATGATGTTCACCATACTTATCAGCCTCGTCATAATGTTTCTTCTTATGTCCACCTTCTTCTTCATAATGATGATGATGATCGTGTTCACCATATTTCTTTTTTTCACCATGATCGAAATGGTGATCACCTTTATGACCTTTATCTCCTTTATGCCCATGTGATTCGTGATGTTCTACACCGAATTTTTTGCCACCATCTTCTTCGAAACTCTCTTCCTTTTTTCCGGCTGAACAATAGCCAATTAGTAATGCTACCAGCAATAACGTCCAAATATACTTCATCTTTTAATCCACTGAAAAACCACCGGGTTGATGTTTTTAGATCCAACTGCTGTTTCGGTATGCCTATTTTCAGTTTCAGTATGCCTTATTTATACAAAATTAATCATAGAATAAGATAATGGGAAAAAATGTTAGTTAAGATTTTGTTATTTAACTCTCACTTGGACTGTTTTTAATGGTCGATTGGTATCGATGATGAAAGTGATATATACTAAATTCATTGACGTTGTGCTGTTGTAGTTTTAACAGACAAAACTTTTTACGCCTGATCTTAAAACAAATTTTATGTTTCCGAACAATTTTTTACTAGAAATTATTATTTAACAAGTCGAAAAAATTTCATTCTGAACAATGTTGACCGAAATAAATTAAATTCTTAATATGACATTTACCACTTAGAACATTTCCATTTTGTATCGACTTTTGTGAAAGCTCACATACTTAGAAAATGGAGAAATGCAGAAATTTTAAAATATTTTTTTTTAACACTACACGTAGTTTATTATTAATTGTGCTGAAATTCTTATCATCGCGTTATCCGATGGTCGTAAACAATTTTACGTAAGATCTGTTACAACCATAACGAAACGTGAAATTTGTTAATTTTGTACCAAATCAAATACTTTCTTCACGGTTGATTTAGTTTTGTTCATGCTGCAATTTTTCCCTTTTGAATTCAATAAACAATTTGTAATTATTACAAGATAGTGTTGTAAATGCGTAAGAATAAAATTCTCTTTGTTTACGGGGGTCAAAAGATAATGAACAAGATAGAAATTAGTTTAGAAAATTGTATTCAAGGTTAAGCCATTTATTGTGTTTCTTAATACTCACGATATTTTTTTGTACTTTCTTTAAAGATTTTTAATTAATGTATGACTTTTAGATATTTTATATAAAATAAAGAAGTTATCAGTTTGTATTGTTGCAATGTGAATATGAATCATATAGAGCTAGAGTAGAGCAGTTAGGGTCAACCAAGAAACATTATCAAATCTTTTAATTGTTTATTATACTTATATATCAAACAAATTTAATTCGTAAAGATTTTTTAATCCTTTCAAAGACCCAATTTCTATGTAATATTTTAATAACAGTGAGTTCAACAAAAAATTTGCTTTTTTGTTATAAAACGGGAAAACATTTCTTTATTTGAGAAAAGAAATACTATCAATAAGAAAAAAGTTCTGGGTTATATTTTATTTGCTTTTATCTTGAAATGCTTTAATATATGTAGTTTTTATAGTAGTAATTTTAAAAACTTTTAGAATGAAATGAAATTCTTATCCAGGTTTGAAACAAATTTTTTTTTTTTTTTTTAAATTGAAATAAATTAATTTTTGAAAAATGTTAATTCAATTTTATAATGTTTCTTCCACTGACATGTAGGTGTCGCACCAGCTTCTTTAGGTGAAAGCACAACAAAGTATCTAATTATAAATTGCTTAAATCAAGAAAATATTCAAAATATTTACATTAGTTAGTTATATGTTAAAATAAAGCACATACTATATTTAGAAATTTATTGTCACAACATGCTACATATACCGTTCGCATTGTGTTTTATTTTCCTACTATTTCATACAATTCAAAATTGCAATTGTTGCCGCTTTTGTTGTGTTGCTTTCACACCGCCTTATGGCTTTAATTGTGTTCTGGGCTTTAATAATTAGTTGACTCGTTGACGTCGCCATTTGTCGGTCGTGCTTGAAATTGTGAATTGGAATTGCTAAAAACAACAATATACTTTTAATTTTCCAAATATGACGTTTTATATAAAAACAACCGATGGTAAATCCCTTACAATTCCACAATGGTTGAACAGTATTGAAAGGTAAATTATTATATGTTATTTTATAGACATAACCTTAAAACCTGAAAATCTCCACAGGTACAACCCAGATCATCTTACCCAAATTGAAACATATGTTGAAAACCAAGCCAGAGAGAACACCTATGATTTAGAAGTAAATTTGGCAGTTCTTAAATTATATCAATTCAATCCGCATCACTTGAATCTGGATATAATATATATAATTTTGTTAAAGAGCCTTGCAAATTTACCACATACTGATTTTGTTTTGGCTAAATGCTTACTTTTACCCGCTTTGAGGAAGGATAAAACTGTCGATGATATAATTCACTTAGCAGATATTTTGGAAGAATGTGATTTTACATTATTTTGGTTGAGAGCAAAATCTTCACCTGAACTTCACGGTCACATAACCGGATTCTATGATTCAATCCGGAAATTTATTTGTCATGTGGTTGGAAATACATTTCAAACAATCGAAAAGAAATTACTTTCTAGATTACTTGGAGATATTGATGGTAACATATTGTTGAGTTCAAATATTGATTAGAATTTTCATTTTAAATAATATATTCCAGATAACTTATTAAATCAGTGGATGAAAAAATATGGATGGAAAAATCAAGGACATTTAGTTTTCATTGCTTCTCAAGATGAAAATATTAAAACAAAAAATATAACAGAAAAAATTGAGTTCGATAATTTGGCTGGTCTTATGGCGGCTTGTCTTTAAAGGAAACTATGTTTGAAATTTCTTTTATATTAAAATATATATAATTTTAAACAAAGATTTAAATTTCTGTATTCATTGAAATTAGGCAAACTGCAAACTTTAATTGAATTCAAATCAATTTGTAAAATTGTAAATTTTTTTTAATTTATTAACTTAAAATGAATGTTTTACACTTATACGAAGGATTCTGGTAATTATTTTATTGCTTTTTAAAACTTTTTAAAATTGGAAAGATTTTATCAAATGCCTCGTATATTTCTTGTCGAACTTTTGCTCCTGTTAATACCACTTTGCCAGACACAAATATTAATAACACTATTCTCGGTTTAACCATACGATATATAAGTCCTGGGAATAATTCAGGTTCATATGAACTAAATGTGCCATGGGTTAATACTAGTCCCTCTAATCTGATAGGGAACTTAACGTCGCAGCTGCCAACCATATTTTGTATTTTAAAATCTAAGAATTTCGCCTAAAAGAAATATAGAATATAGAATTCTTATTTAAAATTAAAATCTATTGTATGTACCGTAAAGCCTAGTTTCTGTATAATCCGAGCATATTTTCGAGCAGCAAGCCTTGAATCATCTTCACTTTTAGCACCCGTACAAACCATTTTCCCTGAAGAAAATATAAGTGCTGTTGTACGCGGCTCTCGAATACGCATAATAACTGCAGCAAAACGTTTCGGATTGTATTCCGCATTACGAGCATGTAAAGCAATTTTTTTCAAATCTAATTTACAACTTAAATTAACAGTAGATACAATATTCCTACAAAAAAACAAGTCAAGTTTTTTTAATTCCTCAAAACATACAATATTATTAAATTACTGTAACTGCGGAACAATTCCTGGATCAGCAGAACCAGGAGTCATTGGTGTCATAGGAGTCGCCGGTCCCATCGTTTGATGTATATTTACACTTCCAATGTTATCTGAACGATCTATCATTGGAGCCATTGGAGACATAAGGCTTTGCTAGAAAAATATATGCATGATTTAAAATAGTTTAGAACATGATTTAAATTAAATTTACTGGTGTTTGAGGCTGCATCAGGCTTTGTGGCGTTGTATAACTAGGAACATAACTATGTATTTGTTTAGGGGTTGACATTAAAGAGGGCATTCCCATTAAATCATTTCCATATCCTAGCCCTTGTCCCATTTGTTGATTCATATTCCCTGGCATCGAATTCATTTGCATTTGTTGTTGATATACGGCTGTTGGTAAAATCTGTTGATCAGCTTCTGGTTGATGTATCGGAGTCCCGATACTGGGTATAGAGAACCCAGGACTTGGAAGCATTTGGTCCATATTTGGTTTCTTTTAAGTAGATTATTAAATAATATACATATGCGTTTTGACGCAATATCTCTAAATTATATTACAAATTACGATAGCAAATTAAAAGAAGTTATAACTAATTTGACTTTGATTATATTTAATATAACATTTAATATCCAAAAATTAAACTTTCCGCCAAGCGCAAAATATCAAACTTGACATTGACAGTTCGAAAATGGTCGGCACAAGTAGTAAAAAAAACACTTATATGTTGTATTTTTATACCGTAATTTTTTTGAAGTAAATATTATAAATGCAATAACTTATATAATATGTTATATTTTAAAATAGAATAAATAAAAATAACAAAAAATATCAATAATATATGTTATGCCCGTATGACAAGAGTTGATCTGGCAGCGCCTTTACATCATGATTGAAAAAATTATAAAGTATGTTGTTTTGGATTTGACATTTGCTGATACTACCAATCTTCATTTGTCACATACTGCGTTTACATAACCGATTTGAAGTAGACTGTAGTCCAAAAAATATGCATATAAATGCTGATTGATTTGAATTCAACTTAAGTTGAAACGATCAAAACAATTTTTCTGATCGATTTGCAAAATAAAAGCGAATTAAAAAATATTTTTATCTAATCATAAAAACAATTGCAAATTAAAACTGTCAAAAATTCCAAAGTATTTGAAACATGGTACCGATCTGAAGTGTACTTCAGGTCAATCATGTAAACGTAATAATTAATTGTCAAAAGTTTGTGCATTTCCAAAGTTCTTATATTTATTGTGTGATCTAAATATTTTTTTTTATGTTTTTCTTTCTTCAGTAGTGCAACTTTATATGTGTATGATTAAAATTAATTTGAAACGAATTTATTGCTGATAAAGTAAGTTAATTTTTTTTCTTTGTTTTCAATAATTTGTATATTACGGGATTTTAAATTCAATACTATTTGATTGTCTATCATAAAACAAATATTAAATTATAAAACAGACAAAGTATAAAGAAACATTTTTAAAAATGTTAAAATTTGTTCGAAATTATTAAGTTCTGATTCATATCATACAGTTGGAACTATCAGTTTTTGTTTTTTTTTGGTAGGCGTACAATATTTTTTTATTCTATTGAAATAAATATTAAAATCATTAAAAAGTATATACGCAAAATTACCTTGCTTCATAGTTTATAGAATTTATAATTTCCTGCAAATATTAACAAAATTATATACTAGTTTTTAGGTGACTTTCGTCTATAATTCGAATTTTATAAATTGGGCTCAGAAATTTATAATAATGTCACATTCTGATGATGAGCTCTCAAGACCTATTGTTCGTGATGCAGAATATCAGGTTGGACAAGACGACAATGAGTTAGATCCTGAATTAACAGGATGTGGAGCGACAGCATGCTGTAATCCTGCGAATACAGTACATCGATTTATAGCATTAATTTTCATGTGTTTACTTGGTTTTGGTGAGTTAATTGATATCAAATTTAGCTTTTTTATTTCAATAATCACTATAAAATAATGCAAACATTCTGTTTGAACTTTTGCTCTCATTAAATGTATTTATTTACTGATAATGAAATGATAGTGCTTTATATATGCTATCTAGTTGAAGCTGCGAAATATCGTCCCTTTCAAAAATGTTTCTCCATTTTGCGTAATACTAAAATGAATTATTTACATATTCATACATTTTTTTTATTATTTATTCATTCATTTATTTAATTTACCAAAAATTTTAACGCAAAACTTTAAGAGTCGTAACCTTGTTCATATATGAAATTCGAAAGCTGTTTACAATAATTGGATCCAGAAGATGACTTACAAGATTCTTATAGACACTCCAGTAGCATTCCGGTAGCAAATCTATATTAATAGACATCACGCAATTTGAACTAGACTACAATGAAAACAAAAACAGCTGTACATTATTTGTGAATACAATTGAAGAAATATCATTAATAAAAAGGTTATACAGCAAGTTCTTGCGGAACACCAAACTATAACCTGTGCACAGCAGACATGTCAATCCAAAAACTCTGATTTCCAGAGGAAATAAAATAAACTTTATCTCTAAGCATGTGACACAGTATGAAATGATCAATGCTATCAAAAGGTTTACTAAAATTCAACATTAGCATGTTTATTTCTTCTAGTCGTATTTCTTCACTATGATTAAGCATGAAATAGCGAAACCCTAAAGTCCTTTTTTTCGCCCTTACGAAATCAGAGGAACGGTAGTCAAACACTTCCATTTCCAGATTAACATTTTTAGTTATTAAATTGTAGACTACGTTCAATAAATTTAGAATAATATGATTTTTACTACAAGTATGTCCACATTTTTTTGAAGTGATAAAATGAAATTGTTTATTTTTTTAGGTTCATATTTTTGTTATGATAATCCGGGAGCTTTACAGGATAATTTCGAAGCGGATCTAAATTTATCCACGACACAATTTGTTTTACTTTATTCAATTTATTCATGGCCGAATGTAGTACTTTGCTTTATTGGAGGTTTTTTAATTGATCGAGTATTTGGTATACGTGCTGGTACTATAATTTATCTTTTAATTGTATTAATTGGTCAGTTAGTATTCGCTTTTGGTGGTATTTTGGATGCATACTGGCTTATGATTGTTGGAAGATTTGTTTTCGGGTATGTTAAATTGTTTTTCCCCATTAAAAAAAAAAAAAAAATGTTAAATTTCCTTCTTTTTTTTTCTTTTTAGAATCGGAGCAGAATCTTTGGCCGTAGCACAAAATAATTATGCAGTGCTTTGGTTTAAAGGGAAAGAATTAAATATGGTATTTGGATTACAATTATCTTTTGCACGTGTAGGCAGTACTGTTAATTTTATCGTAATGGAACCACTTTATAAATATATTAATAATTTTTATCATGGTCATACAGCTATAGGTGTAGTTTTACTATTAGCTGCAATGACATGTGTCATGTCATTTATTTGTTCCTTAATTTTGGGTAAATTAATATTTGTTTGCAAAAATTAATATAATAATTATAATTTAAAAAAAAAAAAACAGGTTGGATGGATAGACGTGCGCAACGTATTTTACGACGAAATGATAATCCGGGAGGTGAAATTGCAAAACTAACGGATGTAGTTACCTTTAAAATAACATTTTGGATGGTATCCGTTATTTGTGTCGCCTATTATGTCGCTATATTTCCATTTATCGCTTTAGGAAAGTATGTATACTTTTATAATCACAATATAAATAATATTTGTAATGAAAATTTTTTTATTCAGAGTATTTTTTGAGAAAAAATTCGGCTTTACACCTGAACAAGCTAATGCTGTTAATTCAATAGTTTATATAATATCAGCAGTTGCGAGCCCAGTCTTTGGCTTTATAATTGACAAAACCGGACGAAATGTTATGTGGATTAGTATTGCGGTAACATCAACAATTGGATGTCATATGTTACTAGCATTTACTTACGTAAATCCCTATGTCGGGATGATCTCAATGGGACTTTCATACTCAATGTTGGCTAGTAGTCTTTGGCCTCTCGTTGCTCTCATTATTCCAGAATATCAATTAGGAACTGCGTACGGCATGTAAGTGTATATATAGTGTCAAGAGTTTGGATCAAGTTTTTCTTATGAATACTAAAATTTTCTTTTTTCTATTAGATGTCAGTCTGTTCAAAACTTAGGTTTAGCTGTGATATCAATACTTTCTGGTATAATTGTTGATAAAAGTAACGGAAACTATCTTTGGTTACAATTGTTTTTTATTGGCTGGCTTACATGTAATGGTTTCTTTTTTTTTTTTTTTTAATTTATCAAAATTTTATTAAATATTAAATTCAAATTATTATTTTCTAGTGGCTCTAATTTCAACAATTGTAATTTGGTGTTATGATCGAAAAACAAAAGGTATATTAAATTTGTCACCACAACAACGTCAAGAACATGCTGTCGCAATGTAAGTTTATCAAAAAAATTAAATAGTAACTAGCTCTCTCTACATGTTTTCCTTTTTAATAGAATAAATAATGCAGCTGAAAGATTAGCAAATAGCGGATCAGTTGATGATATAAATGCTGATGATGATATGCCACGACAACAGAATCCATTAGTACGAAATCGCTATTTAGGACGGATCGGTGTTGATCCAAATCAAGACTTAAGTTCTGATCGCGAGCCTTTATTAAGTGATTGAATTTTTTTTTTTACTATATAGAAACGAAAAACATAATAATTTAATGTCACAAATAACAAATTGAAACTAATTTTAAGATTTATTATTTTTATACAATTTTCCGCGTCACCTTCGTAGGCTGATTTATATATTTTTTTTATTAGATTCAATTCTCAATTATTTTTTTTTTTTCTTTATAAAGACAATATTTTAAATTTACCTTTTTTTTTATATATTGTATATATATTTTATTAAAAGTGATGGAAATGAGCATAGAACTTACAATAAGTAGTAAAATATTGATAAAAATAAAACAACAATACACTTTCGAATATTAATTTCTTTTTTGTTTATTGTCATCAAATTATTATACAAAAAGGAACTATATTAAATTATATTTTTTATATTCATGCATGACATTTTTATCTCTGTTAATATTTCGCGACTACCAAAGAGTAGTGTGGGGCTCAAAAATCTTCTTTTTTTTTTCTTGGTCACAAATTAAAATAATTTAATAAAAAAAATAAAGAATTTAACATTTTCTTTTTTGTTTTAACACGTGAAGGGTGAATTTTCATTGTGATAAGTTTCTAGATGCGTTATTCCAATGTACACGTATTGACAAAGTATATTGGCTGAAAGAGGAATTTCACATATCAATAAGTC
Source organism: Xylophagus ater (assembly GCA_963422695.1). Taxonomy (NCBI): domain Eukaryota; kingdom Metazoa; phylum Arthropoda; class Insecta; order Diptera; family Xylophagidae; genus Xylophagus; species Xylophagus ater. The sequence continues at coordinate 41,120,692 of OY730479.1, read as the reverse complement.
GAAACTACATAATAAAGAATGGTTATCAACTACTTTAGCCGGTTCTCAAGAAACCAACCCTTTCAGAAAAAATCAGGACTCACATCAATTGAAATTTGTTTACACAAATAAAAATAATTACTGAAATTCTAAATGTATGTGATATATTTCCGGACGAATGAAGTATTTTTAACTTCTATACGAAGTATATAGTTACTGGAATCGAGATCAAAAAAAAATTTTTTTTTTGCAAATCTCCACGTTTCATAAGATTCTAAATCGTTTGCAATCATTTTTATCCAATGTCCGTCTGTCGGTCCGTCGGTCGTGTACAAGATTGCGGCCGCATTTTTGAAGCAATTTCCATGAAAATTGGTAAGAGCTTCATGAGAAGCATTCTATCAGAAGTTGGGTTTGATCGGACTAAAACTTCGGGTAGTCGCCGAACAAAAGTTCGGTTTTTTGTGCTTTTACATGGTATTTTAACGTTATTTATGGACCAATTTCAATGAAATTTGGCATAAGACACTTGCTCAATGAAAGAACAGTTGTGTCAAAAAATCAATTGGAGCATAACTTTGGGTGTTCGGACGAAACTTCGAAATTTTTGTACAGAATAAATCATAAATTGTTGTACGAAATAATTGTATAGAATCGTATAGAAGTTCCCATAGTGGTATGTGCACTATAGCTTGTTTTTATTAGGAGTCTTTACACATTTTATTCGCAACATTTTAAACTACAAAATTTGTAGACTGTTTTGTGTATCACTCTCAATGAATCGCTGAAAAATCCGAACGCTATCACAATGAAATTTCATCTTCCTTTTTTTTTTTTTTTTTAAATAAATGAAAATTCATACAAATCAAATAATGGGGAGAGAGGGGACACCTAAAAATTAAAATATAAATATTAAACTAAATTTTTCGAATATATAGTACCTATGTGTGTGGGGTCGTACAAATGAATATGTTTTTAAATAAATTGAATGTTAGTTTTTAAGTAAACTTATATATATAAATATATCCATATATTTTTTAGACTAGAAAATTGTTATAAAGATTTATATACCAATTTTAATTTTCATAATCAAAATAAAAATAAAAACAGTATATTTAATAAAAAAAAAAATTATTTTTTTGTTTTAAAAAATCTCAAGAAATAAATTCTTTTAAACGTATGTTTACATCTGTCTAAAGGTGGAAACAGAATGACGGATCCACGACGCATTAAAATTTTAAATATATACGTTTTCAATTAGACCACACAGATCGCGACGGATTCACGACGGACTATTTTTATAATAATCTGAAAACCAAAAGTGTGGAATCCGTTGTAGATACGTCATTCTGTTTCCACTATTAGACCACACAGATCGCGACGGATCCACGACGGGCTATTTTTAAAATAATCTGAAAACCAAAAGTGTGGAATCCGTTGTAGATACGTCATTCTGTTTCCACTATTAGACTACACAGATCGCGAAGGATTCACGACGGACTATTTTTAAAATAATCTGAAAACCAAAAGTGTGGAATCCGTTGTAGATACGTCATTCTGTTTCCACTATAACAATGAAGTATAAACGGCTTTGCGGTTTCTCAAGTATATTTTATTTGGTGGATATATATCAGATGTAAATAAAAAAGCTTAGAGGGCTTGAAAGTCTTTTTTTAAGAAAAAATTTCATCATTCGAAAATCAATTAAAAGATGTTTATCACAAATTTTTAAAGTTGTGTTTATGAATAACTACGTGCCCATGAAATCGTCTAAAAATGTTTACTTTTGTATAGTAACCGCTTACGTTATTATCAAATTAATCGTGAAAGTACACACCAAAAACAGTACTATTCCCTGAAAAACAATGTTTAAAAGCAACTTCTTCTATATGGTTAAAAATAAGCAATCATTTAAGCTCAAAACGTAAAGAATAACTTCAGCTCCATTTGACTGGTATTAAGAAAGATCACAAGAAACGCTTCCAGTTTTTCGATGAGTTTTTATTGGATGCAAGTTTATTGAAATTAGGATATACCTTTGCACCTATGTCAAGGATGTTGAAATCAATTGATAATTTAATATAAACATTTTCTTTACAGAATAGGCGCAATTTCCATACAATGAAAATTCATTAAAAACAAGACGCATCCCTCTCCGATCAGTCCTTGTTAGTTCAAAAGTAAGCACCGAAACATTCATCCCTATTCTGTGATCCGACGTTTCAAGCTAAAACCAACCTCGTTCGATTCAATTTGCCATACAATCGCTATTCTTAAATCCGAAGTTTATCTCACATTTGCAACGCATAATACCATGATAAGTGCCGTATACCAATGGATTGGCAAACAGTTTAGTTCCTCGTATTTTGTAGTGATTTTATTATTTTCAAAGTAAAAATGGTGTGAAAAAATCAATTAACTTTGCAATATAGAAACATTTATTTAAGAGATTCATCCGATATAATGGAATTAACCACAGAAACGTAAGAGTAAAAGAAATCAAAAAATTTTAAATTTTTTTTAGTAACTTTCTTAGCTTCCGGCTTAGTAAAACTGCTTTTAAATATGTTAAAAAAAAGTGATATTCATCATATTTTTTTGAATAAATTATGGTTTTAAATAAAGCATTTTATTTTTTAAATCTAATAAAACAAATTCATTATAAAACTTCATACATCGTAAACTTCAAACGTGAGAAAATTACAGCGAGTGATTTTACCTCAAAAATGTCTTTCCGCCGAAATCACAGAACAGCAAAAATCGAATAGATTCGAATACTTTGCTATGCGTTGCTACACATTTCATGCAATCGAACAAGGGGACTGTTCGGCGAATCCAAGAATAAAAATTTGATTCGATCGAACGAAAATCGAATAAAGGCCAATCTCCACACAGCCGACATCCTATTCTGATAAAAGTAAGGGATGCACTTATGCAAAATTTAGTTAAACAGAAAGGGAGAAACAATCATCCTATGAATTTTGTCGTCTTCTGCAGATCAAATTTTTCCATCTGATTCTTCATCTGCCAGATGATTCCCCTCACATGCAGATAAACTTGTTCATCTGATTTATGGGTTTTCATCTGCATTTGCATACTCTCACAATAACCACACACGATATCATTGCACACTACCAAATTTTCTTATAGGAAGTTTTTCTATGACAAATTGATTTTAATGGTTTATGCAAGTTAAATTTTTAACTTCTATACGAATTATAAAAAAAATAAAATTTTTTTTTTTGCAAATCTTCACGTTTTATAAGATTCTAAATGGTTTGCAATCATTTTTATCCAATGTCTGTCTGTCTGTACATCACAACAAATGTTGTGATTAACTAAGGACTATAGCTTTCTTTTAGCAAGGCTTTCGGAAGGTAACGTGATTTGAACACACGTATAGAAGTTTCGTCGTTTTGCATTACAGCTTGTTTTTAGATGTGATAGGAATTTAAGCCTTATGTTAAAGTCTGAAAACACAATTTCGTACTACATTTTCCTAGAAAATGGAAGGGAATATTCTTAATTTTCCCATAATATTATAAATTGTGTGGGGAGAGACCCTGATGTTTTTATTCGGTCAATCCTAGCGAAAATTACAAAAGTCCATCTCTTTCTACTTTTCTGATTTTTCTCGTCAGAATAGGATGTCGGCTGTGTGGAGATTGGCCTTAAACGAACGCAACGTCGGATCACAGAATCGGGGTGATTATTACATTTCATTTCGCAACTTTTTCATACTTATTAATACTAGAGGCACACATAGGGTATTGATACCATAGTTTAAGGATACCATGTGGTATACCATATGTGTGTCGTCGAATACTAGCCGAATACCATTTCAACTACGTAGCATAAATCTGGTATTTAAATTCGAAAAAGTACGTGGTATTCCCTTTTTCACTTAATTTTTTCGGCCACTGTAATCTATTCTTTAGTGATTGTCGCGCCTTTTTATTGAAGCGGAAAATAGCGAATGGAATTTTGTAGGAAAGCTGAGCAATTGACACATGTTTACACTTTTTTTTGAAAATTTTATTTTAAAAAAATGGAAAAAGTAAAGAAAAAACGCAAAATTTTATCGGTGGATGAAACCTCAAAATTTATAGATATTTGGAGGAATCATATAGAGGATTTAAGAGGAGCGAAAAGAAATTCCCATATTCTCGCTGAAATGGCAGAATTTCAAATGTCAGACAAATACTATGTTTGATGTGTGCCAACCCCTTTTTATACCATGGTACAAGGGTATACTGTAGTATCGATACTAAGGTACGAATACCCTATGTCTGCCTCTACTATAAGTCAGTTTTGGTATGAAATTATGAAACTTTAAAAATTCCCGCCGCATAATAAATATTTCAAGTTTTGTTATTTAAAAGAATTTTTTTTTTTTTTACTACGTTAGTAAATTATGTGTTTCGGTTAATCTATTTTTTTTTTTTTTTAGCAATAAAACGTAATAAGATTATTCTTCAGTTCAGTATGTACTAATAAATGTGGTAATAAATTCTAGACTTAGTACGCGTTAAAAAAAAAAAGATAAAAATATTAAAATAAACTAAAAATTTTACGCAAAAAAATATTGTCTTAAACGCGGATAAAAACAATATTATAATTTTTGTGATATTAAAAAAAAGAGCGCTATAAAAGATTTTTGTAGATTTTTTTAAATACTTAATTTTTTTTTTTTATATATCTTATCAAATCGTACTATTGAAATATAATATAATAACCAATGTTATACACCACTCTCGGAAATATTATTCAGGATCGGGTGATTCAAATTCAGTTGTAATATCATCAACGGTTATTATTCGTTTTCCAGATTTAATCATGTCCATGTATTTATCAGCATCGAAGCGGTTTTCTTCATCGTTAAGATCCTAAATTATTAAAGAAATAATACTTAATTCAATAGAACCAACAATATGTAAATATTTTATATTTTATTTTAGCGAGCATATGTATATATAAAAAAAAAAAAAATTTAATAACATACCTTGGGAATAAACGTATTTCATCAATAAACGTGCAATATATATATATATTTATATATAAATATATATATATAGGTATATGTTAAAAAGTTAGATATTAGTCATGATTTAATATCGTTATTTAAAAAACACATGATAGTGCGTTGACCATATCCTTTTAGTGGTAGGTAATAAATCAATAGCAAAAGTAATAAATAGCTAAGTTTAAAAGATATATTTTGTGCATTTTAATGTGCAATAAAATTAAAACGAATATGTTTTATTTCATTACAAATCTATTTAGTTACAAACAAGAAAAAAAAAAAATTATAATAGCAATAGAAGTCAACTCAATTTCATTTTAATTACATTTTTGATTAAATTATTTTCAACATTTTTGTTAAGAGCCGCACTAGGCGGGCTTACAATGTGCCGGTGCAAAAAATTCAAAAACAGACAAAATGCTGTGACAATTCCTCAACGTATGGTTTGTCGGGCATAGAGATATATTAATTGGAAATTTGGTTTCCATATAAGACTACGCAGAAGAAATTATCACCTTTTTATTTTCTCGGTCGCTTGCTCCAAAACGTTTCAAACCCAAGTTTCAGAAAGAATAACTCGGCGTTCAACTAATAGAAAGATATAGGTAATTTAACTTGGTTTTATCTCAGTTCGCATTTAAAGTCTGCGTTGTTATTGTTTCCCATACATCTATATGTGTAACTATAATAAAGTCTGGAAACTTCCTATCTTTACCGTACCGCCCTTTTTCAAATTTTGCCTGTTCTTTCTCAAACAATTTTTTATCCACTGCTGACATAGATAGAACTAAAAATTTTACGTATGGGTGAAAGAGAACATTATTTTAAAAAACATCATTTCTCCTCGTTTTTGGGTAATTTTAAAATGTAAACAATGAAACACGCAGAAATTAATATACAAATGCACGCACACCAGAAAAAAAAAATTTGGCGCATATTTTTTTTCTGGTATGTGTGGGAAATTTATAAGATTTGGTCCCATATTTTAGATTCCAAGGGTAATGTATAAGATTCCATCCGTTTTTTTAAGAACATTTCATTCTCTCTCTTGCTGATGGATTTTGCCTATGAAAAATATATGTACTCTTGCGTATTCTTTCCCCCGTTTGCCACGTGCTTTTTCTGGCTACTTCACTAGCTTTCCGGACTTTATTATTAATTACACTTTGGCCATGTTCAGATTTATATTACATTCTCTGGTGTGGTCCACGGTGAGACAGAGAATTTATTTTTCAACTAATACATCTCTATGATGCTGTATTTAATTAGTAAATACTGATAACGCTGGAGATAAGTTTCAGAAATATTATGCGTTATATATATATACTTATATGTACTTGCATGGTTTAATTTTTTCACTTTCCCTATGTATGAGAATGAAAAATATTAGGAATAATGATAATAGCAAGCATTCTACAGCTTATGTGAATCTTATATGACATTAAAAAAATACTTAAAGGTGTGTCTGAGCTAAAATGACCGCCAACGCGTTTAAAATTTCCACTTTTTAAATAACAGATTGCAATGTAGCATTGAATGTTTCACTCAAACTTTTATAAATTTGCCAATTTTTTTATGCCCTATGATAGGTACTACCAGAGGGTATATTAGTTTTGTCACTAAGTGTGTAACGCATAGAAATAATCATCGCAGAAAAATTTCAAGGGTATGGTTGGTGCAGGGAATCAAAAGTTATATCGATTTATGCATGTCCGTCCGTCCGTCCGTCTGTGGACAAGATAACTCAAAAACGCGTTATCCGATTTTGTTGAAATTTAGAATGTAAGTTGCTTATATCTTAACTGCGTTTGGTATTGCATTTCAGCAAAATCGACCGAAGGGGAGGGAAGTTATTAAGCAAAAACCAGGATGACCAGAAAGTTTTGTCGTTTTTTTTTTTTTAGGTTTTCGGATTTAACTGGAAATTTTGTGAATCAATTTTGTTTAAATTAATTATATTGGTTAAATACGTAAATAGACGATACCAAGTTAAATTTCAGCAAAATCGGTCCAAGGATAGTGGAGAAAGAAATAATCCTAGGAGAAAATAAGTTTGTCCATAAAGTTTTTTTGATGTACTTTAGAAACTAATTCACCAATTTGGATAAAATTTGCAGATTAGATTTATGCGAGTAGGGCCTAGGTTACCTGCGAATTAGAGGAAATTTTGAAAAGAGGAAACAAAGTTATGAAGAAAAAACCTTAAAATACAGTTAGATTTGATTGTTTTTCTGCCCCATTTCTACCATAGGGCATCAAAAAATCAGCTATAGGCCGATTTTAAGTTACTATATGTTTTAATTTTAGCATTTACTTTGGCTTTAAATATTTTTTAACGATCAAACCAATTTTCTTTTAAAAATACCGAATATATAACCGCTTAAACTAAAATCTAAATGAAACATTTTACAAAATGTAATATAAAAAAATTAAAAAGTGAATTTTAACATGTTTATAAATTCTTTTTTATTAAAAACCTATAATGATATATTATAGTATTTTTTGTAGTTTTAATTCGTCACTACAAATAAAATAAGCGAATATACTCTTTTTGGGAAAAGTATAGTAATAGAAAAAACTAGTATAGTCAATTAAATTAATTAATATAATATTTGTTTTCATTTTAGTTACGAGTAGTAGCTATGGAACTTTAATGATTCTTTCACAGCCCAGCTTATTTTTTGTTTTGTTATTTGTTTGGAAATAAATTAAAATAAATTCGGTTTTACGATTCTCAATAATACTGATTAAATTTTTTTTTAAATAAATAAATATTTATGTTTCATTTTAGGCTGAATTAGGCCTAAGTTAGGCCTAAGTTATACGACGATCATTGTAATGAAGGAAATAATTTTAGAATGGAAAATTAACGTATTACAAAGGTTATTTCTTTAAAAAAAAATAATGCAAAACGTGGGAAAAAGTTTAGTAAATAGATTTTAAATAAAAAATCTTAGGATTATCACGTAATTTGTTTTTTATAATGATTTTTATAATTTGAATGACGGTAACATGTTTTAATCGATCAGCTGTTTTGTGGATTGCGTTTCTATTTAATTTCATTTCACTGGAGAACTGCCTTCATTAGGAATTTTTCGTCGACATTCTAACCTCAAACTTTAGCGTCCCAATAAGAAAATAATAATATATAAAAAAAATGGAGAAAATTTGTGTCTCATCGGTAAAAAAGGAAAGGGAAGAAATAATCTAATTGGATTTGATGAAAAAAACCATTATACGACTTAGCTATGAACGAAAATCTGACTGAAAGTTTCTCTGACATTCGTAAAAGAGGTATAACCAACTTTCATTGAAAATCAAAGAAAAACGCTCGGTTTCCACTAGTTCCACAATTTCCTTCATTACAATGATCGTCGTATAACTTAGGCCTTAGGCCTAAATTATACGACGATCATTGTAATGAAGGAAATAATTTTAGAATGGAAAATTAACCTATTACAAAGATTATTTCTTTAAAAACAAATAATGCAAAACATGGGAAATAGTTTAGTAAATAGATTTTAAATAAAAAATCTTAGGATTATCACGTAATTTGTTTTTTATAATTATTTTTATAATTTGAATGACGAAACATGTTTTAATCGATCAGCTGTTTTGTGGATTGCGTTTCAATTTCATTTGATTCCACTGGAGAACTGCCAAGTTGGTTCCTTCATTAGGAATTTTTCGTCGATATTCTAACCTCAAACTTCAGCGTCCCAATAAGAAAATAATAATATATTTAAAAAAAATGGAGAAAATTTGTGACTCATCGGTAAAAAAAGGAAAGGGAAGAAATAATCTAATTGGATTTGATGAAAAAAACCATTACACGACTTAGTTATGAACGAAAATCTGACTGTAAGTTTCTCTGACATTCGTAAAAAAAGTATAACCACCTTTCATTGAAAATCAAAGAAAACCGTTCGGTTTTCACTAGTTCCACAATTTCCTTCATTACAATGATCGTCATATAACTTAGGCCTTAGGGTAAAATTCAGTGAGATTTGAAAATTTATAATTATGCCAACTTTAATTTTACTTAAACTAATAAAAATATTTTCTTTTTGCGTTAATAAAAAAGGATGAATATTTGTTTATATTAGGATTAGTTTTTTTTTTTTTTTTTAATTATATTAGAAATCCTTTCTTTTTAACCTTTAAAAATACAATTATTATAAATTCTGCAAAAAAAAGCAATATATGAATGCGTGTTAAAAAAAAAAATCATAATAATCCGTGACTTTGTTTAAAAAGCAAAGAACAAATAAATAAAAAATAATTATATAATAATATTAGTCACTTGTTGAATTGCAACGAAATTCCAAAGTTAATTTATGTCTGTTAGTAATGTTGTTACAGTCAGCACTGTCGGAATCTTTTTTATTAGCTAGAATTGAGGAGGAACATTCATTTTCTTTAGCCGTCTCATCAATACTGTTAGTTGCACGACTGAAGAAACCTTTTCGAACAATTGTCGGAATTTCATTCATATGATGATGAATGGTGCTAGTACTACCAAAGCTTACACTATTATGGTTTACCTTATTTCGCACTAATGATGGATGTCTTTTAACAATTATATTCCAATCACGTGGTAAAGCCCATGAATGTGGACTTTTCGAATAATAAATGAGACGTTCATATTCATGAACAATACGAACTATAAAAAATAATAATAATAAATAAAAATATATTATAGTGGAAGAAAAAATAAATACCGGTTTCGTTTTCGTTTGTTGTTTTAGTTATGTTTCCAGAATTATCTGGAGCACTATCTTTACGTGAAAAATGGCTTCTTCTTGATCTTGCCAGACCATTTACTTGTTGTGGTGACAACGAAGCTATAAGAAATATTTTTTTATAAAAACGATCGTTTAATTTATATTAATAACTAACCATTTGATTCAACCATGAATACATCATCATCTCCTTCTGTAAAATTGCTAGATGTTCCATGAGTGGCCATATAATTAAGACCTACTCCACTATCAGCAAATGGTGAAGAAGAAACAAGTTGATGAGAGGATGGAACAAAAGACGAACCTAATGGTGTTGTTGGTGTTGGTGTTGAATTTAAAACGGAGCTACCATCAAATGCAGCTCCAGCCTCAACAGAAGCCAAAAACTCATTGCTACTAAAATAGTCATCTAGCACTAATTTTGCTATCTATAATTATTATACAAAATTTTTAAAAAAATATTCCACATTCTACTTTCAATCGGAATTTTCTTCCCGCCTTACCCTAACTAATTCACAGCAATCGCCAGTTATTTTTAGTAAATGTTGTCCAACATTAACAGTATATTTGTATTCACCAAGCGAAGCATCATTTGTTGAAAATGAATGTAAAAGCAATTGATTACTACTAGATGATCGCATTGTTTTTCCAGCATTCGAATTGATAATTCCACTAGTGTTATTAATGAAATTCCCTTGATTTGTTGTAACACCAACTAAACTGTTCATTATAGTACCAATACTATTTCGATTACTAGCTCTCGATGTAGTTTCATCTGATGCAGATGAAGCTAGAGAACTGCATGAACCACCACCACCTCCGCTTGTTCCCACTTGTCCTGTAGACGATTCCAGTCGCACAGGTGATGCATTTCGTCGTATTGTATCTTCAATTAATTGTTTCGCGTAGCTGGAATATAAAACAAGAGAAAAAATTTACCACAAATGTATTTACCTATCGATATCATCAAATATACTTAATTTTTTCTTCGTTTGGTCCAGTTATCTGAACGAGACGTTCCTTTGCTCCCGGATTAACTACATATAAAGTACATAATATAAGATATATATGGAAATTCGGAAATTTTAAACAAGCTGTTAAATATTCACATTACTAAAAACAAACAACATTGAAAAAAAAACACTGCTTTGAATAATATGAATGTTTTCGCTTAAAAATGACAATGAAAAATGATTGGCTATATATTGGATGGCTGAATTTATCCTCGCTTTTGTCTAAGAGGTGCTGTTAGTAATATTTTTTCCATTTTGCACATTTTCACCAAGGTAAGGACCTGACCAGCTGCAATCAGGCTTGGACTGACCGTATTTCGCGATAGTGGGCCGGTAAACAATCATCGACCGCTTCTTTATTTCAGAGAAAATGGGCCGGTATTCCAAAATTAGCCAGTGCAATTTGCATAACCAGTCCCAGTTTGACTTGTATAAGACAAAACAAGATTTTTTTTTTATCGCGGAATCCATTTGTTGCCCGAAAATGTGGAAATATTTGTAGCAAATTGATATTATATACTGGATATAATAAAATGTGACTTTTAATTCAAATAAACATGTTCCAAAACAGCGAGAATTAATTCAAGTACCCAATATTTTGGTAATAATTTTTTCAAAGATTAGATTAAAGAATATTATATATTCTTTTAAATTTGTTTTTTTTAGTAATATATTAGAATATGATTATTTTTTATTATATTCATGCTATTTTGGTTTTGTAAAGAGTTATAATTTGTAAAAGATGTTTAATAAAATGATGACTTCGTTCTTTTGAGTCATTCTGCAAATCGTTAATGAAGTTAATTGACGGCTCAGAAAAAGTTTATTATACACAGTTAAAAAAAAACAAAACAAACTATTACAAATTTAATTATTTGTAATTAAGACATGATGATGCGTATTCATACAATTTTGACAAATGAAAAAACGCAAAACAATATTAATTTTTTACAATAAACATAATTAAAAATTATATGATTTCAAGATAAAAACAAAAAATTGTTTATGGTTTTTATTTCAAATATAAATAGAGTTAGAGAGGTGATATGTAAAACACAAAAGTCAAGCATACCGTGCACATTCGTTATAAACATGAAATAATGAATATTGGCATTAAATAAAATGCACACAAAAATGTAAATTTACGCTTTTAGTTTATGAAAATACAATCATTCGGTTATATTATATTGCATTTTTTATAGCTCTTTTTTACCTCTCTGAAATGAAATTATTGTTTCGCTCAATTCCTCAATCATGTGGACACGTCTTCCCTTAATTCCCATAACTTATGTTGGCAACAACAAAAATTTTTTTTTTTTTGGTATTTTTTTTTATAAAATATATATTTAAAAAAAAAAACGAATTTAAAAAAAAGTAAAAATTCTTACCCTTGCCAGAATCAGCATTTCGAATAACTACTTCATCTTTTGAATAATTTTTACCAGGAATTTTTGTTGGTTTTGGAAATTTTCCAGATGTTCGTAATAATTCTCCAGGTGCAAGAACTTGTGTTGTTGTTGTTGCGGTTGTTTGCATCATAATAGCAGGTTGTCCAGCCATTGATGTGGGGGAGGTGCATAGCAATCCAGTTTGATCAAGAATGGCGGTTGCATTTGATCCACCGTCCGGCTAAAAATTTGATACATACAAATTTATTATATTATTGCTTTATGTATAAAATAAAAAAAATAATTACCTCAACATTAGTTGCTTTAGTCTTATAGTATGTATTATTACCACTGTCTTGCCAAGACTTAGCACGCAACTCAATCAATTCGAGTAGGTTTAGTCTTGTCATAATGTTCAGTCTTTCATCTTGTGAAGCATTACGAAACGTTACAAATGCCCGATCAAGTGTATCTTTCGAGATCGATTCTAATTGTGGTCCATGTATTCGTAAATTCGACATAAGTAGATTCATAGGATCGGGGTTACTTATACCAGATGCCAGAGTCATAGCAACATTTTCAATTAGTTGAATTAATTCTTCAATAAGCATATAATTTTTTATTTGTGATCTTGATTGTGATTTAAGCGGACGTGGCGCTTCTAAATTTTTAACGGTTCTCCCTATTTGGGACATGTTTTTTTCTTTTTCAAATATTTTGAGTTTTTATAAAGAACTTCTGTATTAAAACACACAATTTATATACATATATATATTTCCTTATATAAAATTGCAGATTTTTTTTTCTTGTTATAAGACACAATTGTTTTTGCACCTCCCCCTACAACAACAAAAATATATATATATATAAACAAAAGAAAATGATTTTTGATTAACTATAAATTACAAATAATTTTATTTAATTTATTTTATATCGCAGAGGATGCGTTTCGAATATCAATTAAGCGCGTACCATCACGAGTTCAAAATTGAATGTCTTTTTTTCTTTATAAAAGATTTTTTATATGGCCAGTACGAATTCTTATCTAACAACGAACTAGAGAGATTTTCAGTTTTATCTTAAATAAATAGAAAAATATTAATGCCTGTATTTTTATAATCAGATAATATTTTATTCGGCAGAAATAACTAGAAAATATCTTCTTTTTTTTTCATTTTTAAACAATATAATTTACATTTGACAAAATGTTAATAATGCTTAACGCGACATATTCGCATTTACCAAAGATAATATAAGAAATGAAGTTGGGGCTACCTCCATAATTTGCCCTTCTACACAAAATTTGAATACAATTGATGCGAGCTTCTCATATATTCCCGCCGTCCGAAAATATGTTATAAACTTCGAATTTATATTAGACTTACAATTTCAGTAAATAATTATATTCTTGATGTGCTTTTTTGTAATGGGAATTTTAATACTGAGATGTATACAACACTTAATTGATGTGGTCCTAGCTTTTCCAGGAATTCTTGTGAACTCATTAAAGTAACTGTTAACTGAGCACTACGTAGTTTTGCCTTATTGATATAAGGGATATCTTACAGGAATTTCCCCCTTTTCAGCCAACATAGTATCGCCTTTATTTAGTTGCAATAAATTTTTTAATATACATACTATTATGCTGATTAGCAGCTAGCTACTTCAATTTGGAATTCTTTCTTTGCAAAAACAACACAATTTTTATCAAAATCTCCTATTTTATTAAATACAACGAATATCATTCTATATTTTACACAAAATACTTTCTCTAATTAAGATTTTTGACACAAACTCTGAACTCGAAACATCAAGCAATTTTTATCGGTTATTTGATTATTAAGGTTACTTGATTACAATTTTTTATTTAATACTCATTATTCTTGATATTAAAAAAAAAAAATGTATACCATATTTTCGGACGTAGGGAGTAAAATTTGAATTACCGTTAAAATAATATCAAATTACTACTTTCTATAGAATTCCTTCCCATTGAAGATCTTAATCAAAAAAAAAAAAAAATTCTTTTGTAATTGGGAATCAGCTGATGTCAAATATAATCAGAATGCTTGTTTTTTCCGCTGCCTATGCATTAATGTTAATTAATTTAACAAATTATTGAAATTTTTTTTTTTTTTTTTGACACCATGTAGATACATATAGTTATTTCAAGTTACATATGATATTCAGTTTTTAAGACGCAATCAAAAAAAAAAAATTATTAATAAAAGCTTACTATATAAACGTAGTGCGATTCTAGTTTATTTTTTGAAGTACTTAGATTTTTTTTTTTTTTAAGCGTACACCATATCTATTGTTTTCTTTACAACACTTTTTAGGTTTCTTTAATAAATTTAATATTTTCTAAACTTTGTAAAAGAAAAAAATTTAACTAATTTAGAACACCTGATATATCATACTGGAATCCCATGTTCAAAACCATTTTTGTCTTTTTCTAGCTCGTCAGAAAGTCAGAAAGAGGCAGAATTTTTTTACCAAAAAAAAAAAAAAAATTTTTTGTGGGTTAGAAAACCGATATTAAAGCAAAATTTTAATGAAAAAAAAAAATTATAATTAATTATAACGAAAATATAGAATATCAATTCCACTTGACACTAAAATATCGTTAATTCTTCCAAATAAGAAAAATTATTTCTACAATTATTGTAAACTAATTTATTACCTTCAATTTCAATATAAATGCCAACAAATGCCAAATGATGAAACATCAATTCGCTTCGGGTTCATCATGTAAACTAGAACGAAAGTGTGTGTGTTAATTGGAAACGTGTGCGTGCACAGATGATGGCAAAATGATCTATAATTTGATGATGAGTTTTTGGGCAAGAAAATCAATAACAAAAAAAAAAGAATTTTTTTTTTTTAAATAGTTTATAGTTTATTTCATTCACATTTAGATTAACCACTATCCAAAAAAAAAAAAAACAGTTCAACATAAAATATCTTCTAAGAATATGTAAAAAAAAGAACAATGGTTCTTTAGATACACATAACAATTTCTATTGGGAAACAAACAAAGGAAAAAGCCAAATTGAACGCTAAATGGAATGACTTATTTAGTTATGTACATAATTTTATTTAATTTAATAAATTTTTATGTGATGTTTCAAATTATGCTTTTCCAGTGATTGGAGCTGAGCCTGTGTTCTTCTGGGCCGTGTTCTTTTCGCTCTCCTTTTCCAACTGTTTTCCTAAATATTCCCTAGTTGAAAAAAAAATCCATTAGAAATATTACATAAATAAGCTTAAAAAGAATTTTTACCAATTGTGCACCATCAGCTTTTGTACTGCTAAAAGTGCCTCATATCGAACATTTGGATCTTCATGACTTAATAGCTGCATAACACGTTGCTTGCCTCCAAGTTGTTCAATTACACTATTTTAAAGTAACCAAACACAATTCGAATAGATGATTTTCACCAAAAAAAAAAAACAAATAAAACTTACTGCTTTCCTCTTGGATAATGACGAACATATTCACCAATATCAAAACTTGCAACAGACAATACGAGAGGATCTTTTGATGTTTCCAATAAATGAACTAAGATTCTTAACAGTTCATGACTTTTCTCATCAAGTCGTTGAGCATTCTCACGCCAAAATTTAGCTGATTTATGTACTGGTGACCATTCCAAGCGTCCACTTTTAATTTCTGTAGAATATTCATCAAATGAACTCAAATCTTGGACAGAGTTTTGAAGTTTTTCAGTTAAAAATTCAACATCTGCTGAAATATCTTCATCATCAAAACGACGTTGTTCCAATATGGACAATTGCTTAAGAACTTTACATTGCACCATAGCAATACAATGTTCCTTGGCAACTTGTGGTTCTTCGGGTTTTTCAATTAAATTTCTAAAAACCGCTAATATAATTCGTGTCACCTATAATATTAATTGTATATATTTTTATTTTTCATTTAACCAAATTAATTAAATTTTGTTGAAAATAAAAACCTTTTCTTTAGCACAATCACTCAAAATATCAGCCAAAATTGGGATAACATTAAATTTATTCATTTTCTCGGCAAGAAGAGGATTAAAAGTCAAAACCCATAAACAGAAGACCAATTGATATTGAACCTTTAAATATTTCGGGATAAATTGAAATTAATTTATATATTTGAATACAATTTACCTGAAAATTGACTCGAGATGAAAGAATACTGATCAATGTACTTATACCATCTACTGATACAAAAGCAAAACGATATTCATCTACGCGAAGCATCATTTGAAGACAACGTCCCACAGATTGAATATATTCGTTACTCTATTTGAAAGAATTAAATTTGAATTAAATATTTGACAAAAAAAAAATATTTTTGGTTTGTTATTAATTTTGGTTAATAATTTTTTGTGTATTTTTTAATTTTTAACTACTTTACACGACATATATACCTGCTCTCACATGATATTTAACACCGAAATTATTATCAATTATTACAATTTTGTTAGTGTGTTAACAAATAAAGAATAAATAATGCCAAAAAAAAAAATATTACGTTAAATCCTATAAGTTAATAAACTGCCACCGAAAAACAAAAATTTTTATAAACTTAAAATTCACTTAAATTCCTAAGAAAGCACACTACCGGAATTGAAATTCTTTTATTATTATCCGTTGAAAGATCGACGGAAGAAGTGTTCGATAAATCTTTGTAGGTTTCGTGATGCTGATTAGTATGATGTCCGTGATGATGAAGATGGTGTCCATGTGGCAGATGTACCACGGTTGTCATCCTTTTCGAAATTTCGGTCATCTCTTTAATGTAATTTTTTGCCTGATTTTGATTTTATTTTATGTTTGTATTTTGTAATTTAATTTTTTTTTTTTCAACAATTATTTTTTTTATTTGTTGATTTTAAAATGAAAAAAAAAAAAAAAAGAAACATATAAAATTAAAGACAAAATTTGAAGATATTGGATATGAGAGCGAAAATAATATACATACACAGTGTTTGTATGCCTAAATCGTCCTTTTGCAAATTAGACGAATTTTTACAAATCAAATTAATTTGGAAAAGTTGAATTTGGTTTGCAAAAAAATGAATTTGATTTGCAAAAGTTGAATTTGACTTGCAAAAGGGTAAATTTTAAGAAGGTGAAGAATTTGATATGTAAAATGGTGTA
Source organism: Xylophagus ater (assembly GCA_963422695.1). Classification (NCBI taxonomy): domain Eukaryota; kingdom Metazoa; phylum Arthropoda; class Insecta; order Diptera; family Xylophagidae; genus Xylophagus; species Xylophagus ater. Next base: position 41,103,393 of record OY730479.1, on the reverse strand, counting down.
TTAGGTAAAAAGGTAAATCACTTAATATTTATTATTCACGGCAAATAAGAAATATAAAGAAAAAATGTAAGAAAAATAACAAAGTTTGCTATAAAAAAAAAATGTGCAATGTGCATATTAGAAAAATACTACATAATGTGTAAAATTTATCAAATATGTATAATAAAAATATGTACTTTCAAAAAAATTGAAATGAATAACATAATTGAGTTTGAACAATCAAAATCTTACATTCCTAGATGTCGTTTTGTGGGAAATGCCTTTTTATTAAATATGAAATCAAATATCATGCAATATTATTTCTTTTCAAAAGTCTAAATTAAAATAACAATGCAAAGGATTTTTAGGACTACATACTACAAAAAAAAAAAAAATATAAGAACCTAATACTACGAACAAGCTTGGAGATTGTTACCACTCTATTATTTAGCACATACTACGGCTATTATTAGCATATCACCATGCAAAAACCATCCAAATTATTTTGTACATCAAATTACAAAATATTTATATAGAGATATACAAATTAACATGAGAATACTTACGTTAACAGTAAGCTGATCTTTTAAAAGTTGTAGATAAAAGTTAAGATCTGATTTGGGCATAAGCTCACGACCCCAACAAGCAAGTTTCGCTAAAATCCTTGACGACATGTTCACAATGAAACCATCTTGTCGATTAAGTAAATTCAAAAATGGTCCCCATACGCTTTCTTTTCGTTTCGCTGCATATTCATGAAATATATCAACTCTGGAACGATCTTCTTGAAGGATATCATCGATCATAACCAAAATATATTGAATAGTTTGATCCTTTGAAACATGTGATAATAGATTCAAAAAAGTCTTGGCACATTGGCTAGAATTTTGTTGAAGATATTGGGATTTTTTATCGCTATCTAAAGCGCTCACACATTGGTAATCCTCGCTGGATATCATTTGAGACTGCATATATGATTGCCAGTTAATCTTATTTTGACGAATATCACCAGCTTGTTGCTGAAGGACACTGGTGGCCTGAATCATATCTAATTATTGGATATATATTAATTATTATTATTATTATTAATCGAGACTATTTAAAATAAAACGTATTACCAATATTTTCCTCGGGAAGTGATGACATTAAACCTTTTACGTTATCTGCCATTTTATTAAACTTTTTTTCTTTGTCTATATTCTTGAAATTTAAGAAAATATCTTTTTATATTGAATTTTTTAAACAATTTGGAAAATCTGTGTAGAATGTAATGTCTTGTGACTTTATAGAAAAGTATGACATAACATTAAACACACGTTCAATTACTCGATATTTGAACGTGATTCCATTTTAAGTTTGCCCAGTTTCCATATGTCATGTTGACATATCGTTTTATATTTATTAATTAAGTTATGGACATAGTCAATATATATATATATTTTTTTGTAATTTGTAGGTTTTTTTTAGTATTTTTGGCACTTTTTCTCTTATATTACGGTTTTTAATTTGATTTTTTCTGTGATCAATTAAATTTTCAATTCAGCATATATGCCAAGTAGTAGAATACAACCTGGCTTCAATCCGCATTTATACGAGGTAGATTTTTTTTCAAATTTTTGGGGCATGAAACGTCAAATATAAACAAAACGATTTTCAACCGCAAATGAAAAGTTTGTCTTCGCATTTTAATAAACAATTTTAGTAGTCAGTAGTAATTTTTATGGGGCCATACTTAGCGTAATTTTCTTTCTTAAAACATAAAAGTGCAATTCAATGTTAAATACGAAAAAGAAATTCTTATTGCAATCTAATTGTGATCCATTCCCAATTTTTAAAAATGAAATAATTTTGGGGATTTTCACGGGATTCTCAGTTGAAATAAATAATCCAGTGCATGCAATGTACGTTTATATAAACGGCTGTTATGGTAAAAGCTTGAATTCAAAGAACACAACAATCGGAAAACATAAGAGAAAAAAATCTCATGATAAAATCGAATCTTTGGTCTTGGACATGGAAGAATCGTTTTTCCTGCTGCAACATTTAAAAATCCTCAACATCTACGATATAAAAGGAGAACAACAAATTAATGCAGATTTAATGTTTAAACATTCCCTGAATATGAAACCAAATTTTGTTGAATGCTACATTTCATACATATACTTGAAATCGAAAAATTGGGTAGTAAAGAGTGGAATGAAATTTGGCGGAGATTTTCGTTTGTTTTTCATTAATATTAACAAATTACTTACCTAATATATTCAGTTATTTACAGACAGGGACTTCATTTTTATCATGCTAGTTGTATTGTAATTGTTTCGAGAGGAGCATATAGCACAGTAAAATATATTCAAGGAATTCAACGTATCGCAGAAACATCGGATAAACAAATTTTATTTCTAGAAGTTTATTATCCATCACAAATCAAAGAAGTTACTACGCTTAATGAATTGCTTTCAAATTTCAAACAGTTTACTATTTCAGAAGTAATACCAAAACGATTTGATATTACGCAACATGTACAAATAAAAAAGTAACTTATCTAAAAATCTCAAATTAATTGTTGTCTTTGTTTCTTAGTTAAACCAGTACTTCTAAATTCGCTTCGATCTTTCAAATATATTTCCGTACACTCATTCCGGAATTGTTCGTTTTTATACCATTTTTCAAGACATTCTTTAAGTGCATTGTTTTCTTTACGGCATGTAACCACCATAAATATACCGTTTTTTTTACAACATGCCTCAAAAGGTCCCACCTCTTCAGTACATTTTTCAAGTCTACCCCGATCTCTCATAATTTTTGGTATTAAAACTTCCCTCTCGACTCTACGTAGTGTCCTGTCTAAATATAGAATATATTTTAGTAGAAGATAAAAATTGTTTAAGTAAAACGTATTACCATTTGGATCACCTGAAAAAGGAATAATAATACAAATAAAATGTGTTACCAAAATACAAATAAATTAATATTTTACCTAGGCCATGAGGACCTCCGAGATAATTTGGTTTTATTGGGCCTTCACTCATTTGTAACGTTTTTGAATGAAATAAAAATATTCGAATGACAGTAGACTAAGTTTTTTTTGACATCCATCGCCGTTTCATTTTAAGTTCAGTGGATTTCGGATTTATTTTCGGAAAAAATTTTTAAATATTTCAGTAATTTTCAAAACAAAAAAAGTTAAACATATTTTTGCTTTGTATGGACATTTGTTTTTTTTTAAACAAACTTTCAATTACTCTATTATTAAGAAAACAACAAAATTTATTTTTGAAACATATTTTAAGCCCACCAAAAGAAAAAAAGAAATAAGAAATATACTGATTGTTTGATTTCCTTTCTTCTTGAAAAATTTTAAATTGCATAATGTATATAAATTTATTGTCAACATAAATATGAATACAATGTACTTAATTAAAATTTAGTGGATTTCAGACCATACTTATATATTCTTCTAAAGTTAAATTGAGTCTAACAAAGCTTTTGGTTATTAAATAAGGCTGTAATTTCTTTAATGATAAGAAACTAGTTCTAGAAAATGTGTTCGACTTTAAATGCAGAAGATTTAGTTATTTGATAGAACTTGTCTCGAGAAGTAGTAAAAGAACAAAAGTGAATAAATGATACATAAATCTTGGAAATTATGTACATCGTTGTTAATATTTCTTATAGAAATATTTTTATGCTGTTCACTAACAACAAGTAAGTTTAAACATAATAATTACTGTTTTTCCATTTTTTATCTTCTATTTCATTACAATAAGTTTAATGCAGTTTTGTTTAAAAATAATTTTAAAAAATACTTTTAATTTTTGCGTTTAGATATATAATCATAGCTAAGAGCAAAATAAAAATACGCAGAAATCAAGAAAAACATTCGACAAAAAACTGATTAGAATTTCCGGTAATATTTTCTTTTGGAATAAAAGCAAAATGTTTTAAATAGATGTTACGACAACTCTTGAAGAAGCATGTTTTTTTGAATAGTTCTGTAAAATTCCAAATTATTTCGTGATAGTTTCTTTTCCAAATGTAAAAATAATTTTCTGGTGCTGGTATTTTTAAATTTATCATTTCCAAATTCAAGTACATACTATTATTTGAATTATTTTATTAGTTTTGTGCAAGATGTCGGTTGTGATTAAATAATTTAAAATTATAACAGGCATGTGGCCTATACTCTAAGTTCTAGGTAGTTAGTACCATAGACGAAAGAATACAGTTAGACAAGGATACAGTTAGTTACTCTGTGATATATAATCTATTCTAATCTAACTCTGTGATAGTACATACTAAAATTTTATGCAATTCTTTTGTAGGCGATTTTAATAATACGAAATGGAATGCTACTTGGACGGATAGTATAAAACGCGATTTATTAATAAATTACGATAAATATGTTCGACCATCTGATCATAATAATGCATCAAAATTAGTAATTGGTTTAACGGTTAATCACGTCGATTTAGACGAATTGAAAGGAACTATGACAGCATTTTCATGGATAAAAATGGTACTAATATTAAATTTATGAAATACTCTATTTCTAATAAGGATTAAATACAAAATTATATCAAATTTAGCATTGGAACGATGAGAAACTAAAATGGAATGCCAGCAATTATGGAAATTTAGACAAAATTCATGTAGCTGGTCATGAAATTTGGCAACCGGATTTAACATTGTACAATAGTGCTTCTTCAAAAACCGTTGATCATTATGGAGATACATTATGCATTGTTTATAGCACGGGAAAAGTACTATGGGTTCCGCCAGCCCAATTTGAAGTATTTTGTCAACTTGATTTAAAACTTTGGCCATATGATACGCAAACATGCATTTTATTATTTGGCTCGTGGACATACAATGCGTATCAAATTGATTTAGATTTTGATGAAAATGATACATCATATGATGATTTAATTGAAAATCATGAATGGATGATTAAGAATGTATCGGTAACAAGACAATCGAAAATATATTCATGTTGTGAGGAACCATATCAGAGTATTAAATACGATATCACACTTGAAAGAAGATCGCCCATGTATAAATCAATTGTTATTACACCAGCTATATGTATTATTTTAATGACATTATCCTGTTTTTGGTTGCCACCGAAATCAGGAGAAAAAATTATTTTGAACGGATTAAATGTTGTAGTAATTTCAATTTTCCTTTTATATTTTGCACAAAAGCTTCCCGTCATGGCTTTGCATACTCCATTAATTGGTAAAATTGATTATTCAAATGTTTTTATATGCATGTCTAATAACTTATATTTTAGTTTTATTTTACAGTAGCAGCCTTTATCTTGTTTGCATCTCTATGATAGTATCAGTATTCGTATTGTATATGTCAAGAAGCCCACATGGATGTGGAATACCAAGACTTTTGAAGGGTTTACTAGACGGATGGATGGGAACTATATTTGGAGTCCCAAATTTAAATTCTCCAAAAATTCAATCTCAACTACGCGACGAAGAATTACGTGAACAACCATATGAAGATAGTGGAACTAGAGATGATCGCCAAATCTTAAATAACATCCTGAAAGATTCTGTACAACAAGATTGGATTAGGCTTGCGGTTTTGATTGATCGTATTTTTTTCTTAATTTATTGCCTAATTTTTATTGTAATTTCTATATGCTATTCAGTTTAAGAAATTTCTACCGAGATTTTGTAAGAATAACATTTTAATCGCAATTATGCAATACTGTAATTCGAATTTCGCTAAATATAAATAAGTTTTTCAGATACAATTTTGACAAATATTATATTGGCGTCTATACAAAATTCCCCTCATCCTTTATACTAAATACAATTAGGAGTTATACTTACAGTCGATTTTCGTCGATAATACCGGTAAAAAGCACTGCAAAAAGTTGTGTTATAAAACAAGAAAAAAATCAAATTTCCTTGCAAAATAGTAAAAGTATATTAGTGCGGCTGGGATTTAAACCTGGACACAACCAAAATAAATGCTACGCTTGCGTGTACTAACTATCCTCATAAGAAAATGCAAAATATTTCACCGTTTCCAAGAGCAAAAATTTGTTTGAAATGGATTGATGTGAAGAAAAACCCAATATAAGTGTGGTGAATATGTTGAGAGTGATTGTAAATTAGAAGATCCTACAAATACTAAATTTCAAATCCGAACTGTGCCATTTAGAAGCTAAACATTTAATGTGCTTCGATATTTCAATTAAAGCCTAAAGACCTAAATAATGTTCTTCATCTAATGGCAACCTGTGCTTAGGAAATAAAATTTTTTGTTTTATTCATTATTTTTGACTGCCTTTTGTAAAGAATTAATCTTCACATCAGTCCCGTAACTAGAATAGCATTTTACGAGCCCCAAGAAAATTTCAAGAATACTTCAATATGTTTTGAAATTTAGAAAATATATACATATATATATATATTTTTGATAGGAGCCCCTTGTGCCCATCCTGATGTTCCGTTCTGGTTACGAGGTTGGTTCACATGAAGATTTGTTTTTTAGCAAACTTTCAATTACTATATTAAGAAAACAACAAAATTTATTTTTGAAACATATTTTAACACATTTAACTACCACTCAAAAAAAATAAAAATAAATGTACAAATGATTGTTTGACTTCCTTCTTCAGAGATTTTAAATTGCATAATGTATATAAATTTATTGTCAACATAAATATGAATACAATGTACTTAATTAAAATTTAGTGGATTTCAGACCATACTTATATATTCTTCTAAAGTTAAATTGAGTCTAACAAAGCTTTCGGTTATTAAATAAGGCTGTAATTTCTTTATTGAAACTAGTTCTAGAAAATGTGTTCGACTTTAAATGCAGAAGATTTAGTTATTTGATAGAACTTGTCTCGAGAAGTAGTAAAACAACAAAAGTGAATAAATGATATACAAATCTTGCAAATTATGTACATCGTTACTAATATTTGTTATAGAAATATTTGTATGCTCTTGACTAACAACATTTAAGTTTAAAACAATACTTGTACAGGGCCGGTCCAACCTATGGTGCAATGGAGCCGCCGCACCCAGCGTCAAAGTTCGAAAGGCGCCAAATTTGAGCGTTTTTTTATTTAGTATCGCGAGCTTTTTAATTTTGGTTCATATTAAATTTTGTGGAAAATTAGAAAAGGTACTACCTTTTTTCTTTGATTATCACGAACTTTTTCCTTGACCTTATATAGGATATTTTTAGTATTGAAGGCGCCATTTACCTAATCTGTGCCCGGCGCTGAAATAGCTTGGACCGGCGTTGTACTTGTAATGTTTTCTTCCTTTTTTTTATTTCATTACAATCAATTTAATGCAGTTTTGTTTAAAAATGAATTAAAAAAAAAATACATACAACTTTTGTGCTTAGCTGAGAGCAAAATAAGAATGTGCAGAAATCAAGAAAAACATTCGAAAAAAAAACTGATTAGAATTTCCGGTAATATTTTCGTTTGGAATAAAAGCAAAATCTTTTGTAAACAGATGTTAGGGTAGGAGGATTACTAACTCTTGCACAATCCAAACCAAAATATATTCTATGCAGACACGAAGCCTTAAAAAACATATATCTAGTAACTGAAAATCGGCCCATTGCCAATTAATAGGAAACCTAGAGCCTGATAGTATAAATCTATTCTGCAAAATTTATTCAAATTAGTATATTAGTTTTCAAAGTATATCAATAGGCTTATTTTCTTCTGGAATTATTTCTTTCTCCACCATCCTTGGACCGATTTTATTGAAATTTAACATATGGTTAATAACTTCGCTCCCCTTCTGTCGATTTTCCTGAAATGCAATACCAAATCCAGTTATGGAATAAACCAACTCACATTGTAAATTTCATGAAAATCGGATAACGCGTACACGGCTGAACAGACGGACGGACATGCATAAATCGATATAACTTTTGATTCTCTACACATCTATAGCATTGAAACCCTTCTGCGATGATTATTTCTTTGTGTTACAAATGTAGTGACAAAACAAATATACCCTCTGGTAGTGCCTATCATAGGGCATAAACATATAGTAACTCAAAATCAACCTACAGCTGAGTTTTGTTTTATTACATAACTTATTTCACCTATTATTGTTAAAATTCATGTTTTTTTCCTTAAAACTAAAAGGTATAAAAAGGTTTTCATATTTTAACTTGAAAACTAGACTAAAGGCTAAGTAACGCCACTGAGTAATACCACAAAATAAGGAAATGACAGAATTAGTATTTCTAATCCCAGTATGGGAACAGTTTGCTACGGAAGTTGCATTAGTATTCAACGGTCTAAATTGAGAGTGTGTGTGTGATTTATCGCATTACCACATCTTCAAAATAATTTGAATAAAATAATTAAATGGGACACCATTTTTATTCTGATATTCTCCAAAAAATTTCTGAAGCATTTTGAAGGACCAATCAACTACAAAAGAGCATGGCTGGTTTTCAAAAGCAAAAAAAAAATTTTATTTAAAAAATATCGTCCTATACAGGGTGAAACAAAACGCACGTTTTGGTATTCCTTAAGAGCCATTAAGTCCCTTGCAGTATGCGCTGTGGCTTCATCTTCTTGGAACCAAAGGGTTGGATGCTTTTACACAGCTGACATTAAAAAAAAATGTTCCAACATCGTCCGATATTGAGCACTATTGATGGAAATTGCAACACTATCTTCATTTCTGAAGAAATATGGGCCAGACGATACACCGCACCAAACAGTACACATAAGTGGGTGTAATTGTCGTTGATTAACTGCTTTTACATTCCCCGTTTATTGCAGTTCTGCTTGTTTACGAAGCCATTTAATTGGAAATGGGCTTCAACGCTCATTATCAAATTGTTAAAACAACGGACCGTTGATGTTCAAAATAAAGTTCAATGATTTTGGTTCGTTGTTCGATTGTGTATTGTCCCATTTCCCATTCCCCATTACAAAATCCTGAAATAAAATTTAAAAAAAAATTGAACAGAAAATTATAAATAAATCACTCCACAACATTTTGCGCCACCCTGTCTTTCTTCCAAATATGCACAAATAATTATGGAGAAAAAATAGAAAACATATTAGCATATTAACATATGTTTCTAGGTGAAGGAGAAAAAGAGAGGTTTTAGAACAACTATTTTTAAATCTTCTTTTTTCTTGTGATTTGATCCATATATTTCTAGATGAGGGGAAGATATTTGTTGGACTGAAGGAATTCGTTTGAATCCATGAAAAATATATTGTAATACAATTTCTGCTACAGTTTCTGGACAAGTGATGTTTTAACGCAGAGGGGTATAAATTCTGGAAAAGTACACACATGAATATAAGAAAATTAAACTGTGGAAGAAGGACATTTCTGAATTTTAGCACAGAGTATATAAACAGAGGAACTTTTATATATAAAATTTGTGTACGCTGTGTTTTCCTATCCGTGTGTAAAAAAAATCCCTAAAGTTAACATAGTAGAACGCGTGATTTTTATTGGAGGAATGGGACGCGATCTTCATTGTGATTTATTCCCCCAAAAAATTTCTGAAACATTTTGAAGCACCAATTAACTACAAAAGAGCATGGCTGGTTTTCAAAAGGAAAAAAAAATTTATTTATAAAATATGGTCTTATACAGGGTGACACAAAATGAACGTGGTGTATTATTTAGGAGCCATTAAGTCCATTGCAGTATGCGCTGTGGCTCCATCTTGTTGGAACCAAAAGGTGGTTTTCCACAGCTGGCCTAAAAATTTTCCAACATCTTCCGATATTGAGCACTATTAATGGAAATTGCAACACCGTCTTCATTTTCGAAGAAATTTGAACCAGTGATCCTCCCAGACGATACACCGCACCAAACAGTACACATAAGTCGGTGTAACTGTCGTTGATGAATTGCTCTTGGATTCTCTGTAGCCCATATCCTGCAGTTCTGCTTGTTTATGAAACCGTTTAATTGGAAATAGGCTTCAATGCTCATTATCAAATTGTTAAAACAATGGACCGTTCATGTTCAAAATAAAGTTGGATGATTTTGGTTCGTTGCTCGATTATGTATTGTTCCATTTCACATTCCCCATTACAAAATCCTGTAATAACATTTTTAAAAAAATTGAACAAAAAATTATCAATAATTCACTCTACAACATTTTGCGCCACCCTGTCTTTCCTCTAATATGTACATATAATTATCGAGAAAAAAATATAAGTTCTATGATTGATTCTAAGCTACATAGTTTCTACGAAAAGAGACCACGGGAAAAGGTTCAAACACAAATGATTTTTTTCCTTTTATTTGATCTATATTTCTATTAAATCCAATCTCAAAGACGAGGGGGACAACGTCTGGGGAAACAAAGTAATTTGATTTTTTGGCAATATGAAAATTTTTCTTCTAAAGGCACTCACTTTCAATTTTTTGTGATTTGATTCCATAAAAAATATATTTCAATATAATTTCTGGTAGTTTTTGGACAAGCGATATCTTAAGGCAGAGGGGTTAGGAAGAATACATTTTTGGCAAAATTTTTTGAAATGTTTTGAAATTAATTATTTTTCTAAAACCTTTTAAACTATTTTAACTTCTATACGAAGTGTATGATTATTATTTAGAAATTTTTTTTTTTTTGGTATGAGGAGTTTTTTTTGATCGGTCATGTTTATGAAATCCAGTTGTTCAGATAAACAAGTGGTTTGACTGATTTAAAATATTTTCAAGATTATTTGATAAATTTGGCAACATATGAATTTGAAGGGCGTCGAATGTTATAATTCTGATGAAACCATTCTTGTGTTGAAAAAGTCCTCATACCAAACTAGAACTCTTTACAATAAGATTTGCAAAAAAAAATTTCTAAATAATAATCATACACTTCGTATAGAAGTTAAAATAGTTTAAAAGGTTTTAGAAAAATAATTAATTTCAAAACATTTCAAAAAATTTTGCCAAAAATGTATTCTTCCTAACCCCTCTGCCTTAAGATATCGCTTGTCCAAAAACTACCAGTAATTATATTGAAATATATTTTTTATGGAATCAAATCACAAAAAATTGAAAGTGAGTGCCTTTAGAAGAAAAATTTTCATATTGCCAAAAAATCAAATCCCTTTGTTTCCCCAGACGTTGTCCCCCTCGTCTTTGAGATTGGATTTAATAGAAATATAGATCAAATAAAAGGAAAAAAATCATTTGTGTTTGAACCTTTTCCCGTGGTCTCTTTTCGTAGAAACTATGTAGCTTAGAATCAATCATAGAACTTATATTTTTTTCTCGATAATTATATGTACATATTAGAGGAAAGACAGGGTGGCGCAAAATGTTGTAGAGTGAATTATTGATAATTTTTTGTTCAATTTTTTTAAAAATGTTATTACAGGATTTTGTAATGGGGAATGTGAAATGGAACAATACATAATCGAGCAACGAACCAAAATCATCCAACTTTATTTTGAACATGAACGGTCCATTGTTTTAACAATTTGATAATGAGCATTGAAGCCCATTTCCAATTAAACGGTTTCATAAACAAGCAGAACTGCAGGATATGGGCTACAGAGAATCCAAGAGCAATTCATCAACGACAGTTACACCCACTTATGTGTACTGTTTGGTGCGGTGTATCGTCTGGGAGGATCACTGGTTCAAATTTCTTCGAAAATGAAGACGGTGTTGCAATTTCCATTAATAGTGCTCAATATCGGAAGATGTTGGAAAATTTTTAGGCCAGCTGTGGAAAACCACCTTTTGGTTCCAACAAGATGGAGCCACAGCGCATACTGCAATGGACTTAATGGCTCCTAAATAATACACTACGTTTATTTTGTTTCACCCTGTATAAGACCATATTTTAAAAATAAATTTTTTTTTCCTTTTGAAAACCAGCCATGCCCTTTTCTGAATAAGTAAAATATTTTTTTTTTAATCTCTGTTTTGATTCGTCCTTCATAATTATTTAGAAATTTTTTGGGAGAATATCAGAATAAAAATGGCGTCCCATTTAATCATTTTATTCAAATTATTTTGAAGAGGTGGTAATGCGATAAATCACACACACACTCTCAATTTTGACCGTTCAATACTAATGAAACTCCCGGGGCAAACTGTTCCCATACTGATATCGGATTTGGATCTTCTATGACTTCCATCTTTTTTGATTTTAGTTAGAAAAAAATAATAATAATAACAAAAAGATGTTTGAGAAATATAAATTGCCTATTTTCAGGCGCTGCCAGTAATTGGACGAGTGAATAGGCATTCAGGCCAAAAAAAGTATATTGTTTAATGCTATTAACATTTTTACAGCAATATTATTTCGATTCCCATCAGCGTCATTAAAAGTCTCCTTAACTAAAATCAAAAATTTTATAGTACTAAGCTACTCTCATTTAGAAACTTAGAGGAGACGTTCACCCTGTATTACTATTGAATACATAAATAAAAACTCTTAATCCTTTAATTTATATACAAGCTAATTTAAATTTATGTACATTTTTTATTAGTTAATAATATTGTTAAAATTTACATAATGAAATACACACACACTAATTGTATAACAATTATAATGTTTTTTTTTTTTAAGTATACACATTGCTTATAGAATATCCTTCTTAGTTTACTTATATAGTCTACCAATCTCGAAGTCTATAAAGTAAAATAAATCATTTAAAGAAACATTTTAGTTTCTTAATTTCTTATATGTATATGTATACATCATGCGTATGCATGATGTCTTTTGCTCCACTTGGAGCTACAGGAACTGATGATCTATGTACATATTTTAACAATGTAATAAATTTATCTCATCGTCTGTTATAATTAAGGAATGACCACTTATTTGTTATGAAATAAGCTCCTCCAATGATCTCCTTTATATGGACATGGTGTAAGTTATAGCAAATAAAAGAACATGGAATCCAGACAAAAAAAGGATACACTTGATATACACGTGCGTAATAATTAGATATTTTGCAATTCTTAAACATTTAATGAAATGCATTTGTAGGCGGACGAGATTCAAAATTTGGTGGGGAATATGGCCAGTACGATGACGATGGAAAAATATGTGGAGGTGCAGTACTACTAACTGTTGATGGTTTAACAGGATTTTGTAGCTGTGTACCAGATGATGTGGATGCCGATATATTTGGATAACCTAAAAAAGAAGATATATCATTTTGTAATCCTGTATGTGGTAAGTGGTATACTTGTTGTTAACATGCTGTTTGCAGCATCACATCCTTGTGCTTGTGCTTGACAGGCTGCCATCAAGCCGTGAAAATCAAATTTATAAGCATATCTTTTACCATGTACTTTTGTCATAATATTTTTGTCATAGTAATATCTAAGAAAATGATATTGGAAACACTATAATATGAATAATACAAAACTTTCTATATACAGTGTCTCAAAGTAATAATTGAACAAGCTGAAATTAATGATATGAAGTAATGAAGTATTTTTAGCCAGAAATAATGTATTAGAAAATCGGTCTTATTTTTTTTAAAAACTTTTATTAATATATAATAAAAAAATAAAAAAGTTTAATTCAAAATGTGCAGTTTAAAAAAAATAAAACAAAATATTAATGCAAAAGTAAAAATTAGCCTCAAAGATATAATGGAACATAGTCATAAATTAACTTTTTTAACTTAATAATAATAACATTTTTTAAAAAATTTATATTTATTTTTGTCTTTTAACTGCCTTAAAACGACTTGGCATAGACTTGACCAGCTTGCGACAGACGCAAGGCTCAATTTTACCCCATTTGTCCTTTACATTACGTTAAGTTGATTTCTTTTAAAGATAGACAGCTTTTTCAATTTTTCTTCCAAATGACTCCATAAGTGCTCAATAGCATTTAGATCCCGAGACTGGGTGGTGTCTCCAAAGCATGTGGGCAGTTATACAAAAGCCAATTTCAGACTTTATAGGCCTTGTGTTTTGGATCGTTGGCTTGGTAAAAGACGAAATTATTGTTTATTTCCAATTTTTCGCCACTCTCGTTGCACGTTGGATTTCAAAATTTCTATATACTTTATTTTATATATCTTGCCATCTCTTATGAAGAGATTTCCAGGACCTGCTGCAGACATAGCACCCCAAACCATATCTGAACCTCCACGTTTAACGCTTGACTTTAAGTTTTGTTTTTTTACGCTTCCCATTTGCCTTTCTGCACACATATGAATGCCCATCTGATCTGAAAACATTATATTTGCTTTCATTCATGAATACAACTCGTTCCCAGAACGATAAGTCATTGTTGCCATATTTCTTAGCAAAATCAAGCCTTCTTTAGTGATTCACTATTAATTTTCTTCAGTCAACCGTGATTTGAGGACCTTTTAGCGCCACACTATAGCTTTTTGCTAAACCGCTTACTCCAGAATTCAACAAATAATGCCAAAGTCATAAAAAGATATACCCCTGAATATTTCATCGAGATCAGTCAAATTAGCTGCAATTCCACTTAACAATTTCGCGACTTTAATGACGTGTTCCATTATATCTTTGAGGCTAAATTTTACTTTTGCATTAATATTTTACTTGTATTTTATTTTTCTTTAAATAGCAGATTTTGAATTATTGCTTTTTATTTTTTTGTTGCATATTAATAAAAGTTTAAAAAATAAATTAAACCGATTTTCTAATATATTATCTCTGTCTAAAAACACTTTGAATATAATTAATTTCAGCTTGTTCCATTATTACTTTGAGACACTGTATCTAAATGTAAGCATTGAGCATCGCTATGTAAAAATATTCGATGCAGTAAAATGCAGTGCTATCTAAGCTTATCAGAATAAATTATAGATTCGGTTCATACCCAGGCTTATTCTGAGAGGAACGTAACTTCATTTGACAAATGGATGTGACTCTGAGAATAGGTCTCTAAACGGTTACGATTCCAATGGAATGTTATTTTTTATTATTGAATCACATCACAAAAAAAATTCGAACCAATTTTTAGCCAAACAGCAAAACGATAAATCTGAAGTTGGTTATTTTGGACTGAACTGGAAATCTCTTCCTTTTATGCTTCAAAAAAAAAGTAAAGTACTTTTGCTATATTTTCTCATAATTTCTATAATATTGTAGTTCTATGAGAGAATTTAAAAGATGAAATATTCATGGAATGACTAATCAGCGAGCTTTGCTTAAAAAGCTTTCCGCGATTATAATTTGTATGCATTGACTAAATTTTTAAAGAAATGCCTACAAAAATATTTTGAATTTAGAACTTGCCACTATTGGCTAAAAATTCAAACCCATTCCATTTCGGTATCCTTTCATTTATTCTTTATACACATTTGTAAATTTCACCCGAAGAAGTCCTATTGATGGGGAAGATATAATACCTCCAGCAACGTATACAAGAAGATCGAATATCTCCCAATATTTATTTTACGTCGCTCACCGAAATTTTACCATTTTATACACTCTCTTATATACATTCTTATGTTTTATTTACAGTTTATTATATTTATATATACCTCAAAGCTCTGCTAAGTTTATCGTAGTTCATATTTGGTTTTGCCTTTCTTTCTCCCCATCGTCGAGCGACTTCGTCTGGATCGATAAGCTTAAACTCCCCATTTGTGCCCTCCCAAGAAATGTATGCTGAATTCGACGAATCAGCTAACAGTTCTAATAGAAACTGCCATAATTGGATTTGCCCAGAGCCCTGCGCCACTAATCTGTGAGAGGCGGCGTTTAATAACTGGTATGGATCTAAAAATATATATAAAAAAAAGAGAAAAAAAGAATATTGAAACTTTTGTTGTAATGTTTTGTTTATTATTCTGTTTGAAGAATCTAAAAATGGAGTTTATAAAATTTTTTGAAATATGGTTGAAAACACGATGGATATAGATGGATATACAGTGTTGTATTATATTATTAACACGTTCATAATTACTGTGGTAGAGATTAACAGGAACACCTTTTTTTGTATCTACGGTAATTCCATAGTCAAACCACTTTTATCCAGAAATCCTTTATTCGGAAACCTCTAATAACCTGAAAATTCACGATTATACAGCACGATTATACAATGTAACAATGGGTCTGGTGTACATTGCCGGACCTAACAATAAAATTATTGTCATATATTTGCAACTAGTCAGTATAAATTCTTACACAGGCTCTACATTAGCCAATATTTCTGGTATACCAATTGGCTTACCAGAAATAAAATACTAACAGTTTTTTTACGTGGGCCAATACTGGTATACCAATTCAGTATCTAACATGGCGTTGAACCGAGAACAAAAAATAAAAATAGCCAAAATATTGGCTTTAATGTGTCGAATTCAATTCTGTGACAATATCTTTCCATGCCCTTTTTTTAAAATCAATTTTTCTATATTTTTCTTCTTTTTCTCGAAACATATTTATCAATTTGATAATGTCACTCCGCAAAAATTTAGTTTTCGCCATTTTATTAAATGCAAATGTCAAAAATTGGTATACCAGCGCTGGCTACGAAAATGGTATACCAGAATTGGCATACCAGAAAAATTGGTATACCAGCAGGGTCTACACTAGCTTTTTAGCAACCAATTTTGCTGGTATACCAGAAATATTGGCTAATGTAGACCCTGTGTTAAATGGGAGTAGCGAGCGGAGCATACACCAGAATGTACACCAGACCCAATACAATCGAACATCGACTGTATTTAGATTTCAGGCATTGATTTCGAATTTATTAAAGCATTTCAGTTTCGAAATAAATTCTTTCGCAAATTTTTAAATTATGTTTTTCTTCTACTTATAAATGAAAGCTAGCAAGTGAGTTATTCATATCGACAGTGCCGTTCTCAAAAATAACCTCTGCTTAGGCGCAAAACTACCATGGGGTGAAAAAATGATTTGAAAAAGCCAACAATATTAATAATATAATACTAAAAAAAGCAATAAACTATTTAAAATATCTTAGGCCTCGTTGAGAGACATGTAGGATAAGGTGCCTCCGAAGCTTCTCATTGATTACTAATTGAAAAATTAACCAGTTTCTCCTTATGAAATAAAAGTAACTTCAAAAAGCAAATAAGAGCGATCTGGTAGTCAAATCAAAACATATACCTTCTAAGATGTTTCACTACTTTGAGATTCTTATTTATTTACTTTTAATATAATATTTTAAACACGGCTTTGTAAAATTTCGACCGATCACTCTTATTTTGAGAGCCAAACAAAACTGAATATTTTACAAAATCTAATAAAATTTCAAATGCGTTTTACTGGAAACTGTACATTTTTAACTTTTCTTGAAAATTATTGATTCGATTTACTTTAAATTTGGTATGAATTTTCCTAAAGGCATTGTTTATGATAGTATTAGCTTTTTTGATACAACAAAATATTTTTTCCGAGGCTTGGTTTTTATTCACACACGCTGGGCATCGTGATATAACTTCAGCAATTATAAATACTAGTACCGCCCATTGATCGAAATTCGACCTAATAAAATTAAAATTAAAATATCGATATCGATATCGATATCGATATCGATATCGGTCCAGAAAATAAACAGCTGTTTTCTATATAATTCTGAAACAAAAACCTTCTAAAACATTTCAGTTATTTCCATTCCTTCATTACACTAATTCGTAAAGCACAAAACTGTGTGCCATATATTTTGTTGTTGTTCCCATATATTTTGTTGTTGTTCCCATATAAATATATGAGAAACTTTCTCCTGTCCAACCTGGCTCAACGACCATATGTCAACATACTTTTTGTGTTTAAACACTTCTCCTCATCAATAGCTTTCCATTGATATAAATAATAAACCACATATTTTGTTAGAATACGAATAAAAGGGAGGTAAATTTTTGTGTTTGCCTATTTATATATAGAACAGGGATGAGCAACACGCGGCCCGTTAAACATGTTTATCCGACCCGCCAAGCATTTCTAAAATTGAATTTATTTTATCGACTTTCTCCCATCAATATATTGTTATAAAATTAATTATAATAAAATGGTAGTACAACTTAAAAAGTGAAATACAATTGTTCTTGGATATGAAGGGATATGCCTTTCTCATTTTGGTAATAAAGAATGGATGTGCGATTTTGGGTTTCTTATCGACATAACTCAGCATCTCAATGATCTTAATGTGGAACTTCAAGGAAAAGTGTGTGAGTGATGCACGATTAAAAAGCTGTGTACGTGTAGCTACCTCATCAATTCCGGCTGATATTGATCAGCTTCTATGGGAAAAACAGTGCCAAATTTCTCATTAAAAATTTCAAGTAAATTCGTTTTTCTGTTCTTTTCTTGTTTGTTTTTATTTTTCATTAAAATTCGTATATGAAATCTTTACTTTTTTATAAATTTTATATTTTTTATTCTAATGTTTATTATAAATAAAGTTTTGTAAATTATTAATAAGTGTTACTTTTTGTGCGCCCGCCAAAAAATTTTAAAATTTAAATTGGCCCGTTGATTAAAAGGTTGCTCACCCCTGATATAGAAGATTTTTAAACGATTTTTATGCTAAAACATCATCAAGGTTTATAGGTAGGGGTACTTAAATACCAAATACTTTTGTTGTAGAGAAGTTTAATTAATCGTTATATTAAATAGTTATGTATTATGGCTCTTTAATCGCCTATCATTTGTCGTTTCTAACTTATTATTCAATAATGTATAAGCTTGATGGTTTCAAAATCTATAATCAAATCAAAAATTATAATCAGAATAAGATTGCCATTCAGGCCTAAGTGCTAATATACAATACAATACAACCTAGAGCTGACACTTCCAGTCCCTTCATACCCAGTGACATTTGCTGATGGTATACCTAATGCGTTTTGTTCAAAAATCTTCGAGTTAATAATAAGTTAATTTCATAAATGGTAATCAAAAATAAATTTAAGTTTACTGGTAAAAAATTTAAAATCTCAGAATGCATTTTCAAGATTTTATAAAATTGCGAAATCGATGTAAATCGAGGTACGAGTGTATTTTCTCTTTGCCCTTTACTTTCATTTTGTGGAGTTTTTAATTTAAGCTAAATATTGAATAATTTTGGCATGAATCATTTTCATAAGAAAAGAATGTGGAAAAACATGTTATACTTAATTATTAAAAAACGCGAGATGATTATTGTTATGTTGTTATGTATATGTTTAGAGAAAAGTAGGTACTGTATTTATTAATGTTTTTCCATGTTACATAAATATATTTTATACATATGACTAATTTTTGATTCGCCGAAATTTGTGGCGGATAGAAAACCAACACCACGTGACCGTGAGAAAATATTTCTTTTAAATCACATTATTTTATACACATTCAATATGAATACCATTGTAAATAATCGGCCTTGCATGATGATAATGGTGATGAGATTGGACTCGAACTCCAAATCGTCGATTTAAATCTTCTGAAAGGCGCCACATTACGCCCACATCGACACTTACACTCATTACGCACTTCAAATTGTCTTATAATATTTATCTTCTAAGAAAATGATTAATAAATATTCTTACAACAAGAAAAAAAAAAAGAAATAATAAATAATCCGTCGGGATTTTCGAGAAAAATTCTTTTATATATACTTCAGTCTTGAAAAAATCACTACCGATAACTTCCAAGTTTCGACACCAACTGAAAAGGATTCAGAGATCAAGGAAAATTCTATTTAGGTATATAGGAAAATAGAGTACAGAGATATTTGTGTGAAAATGAAATATGTGGTAATTCTGCAAAATTCTCTTTTCTAAGAAAATTAATCATCACATGGTGGTGAAAAACATATGTCCGATACAGATTACAATTACCATCTTAGATAACTTTTGAATAAAAAAACAATCAATTAAATTACCCCCTTTTGCGATTCATAATACATAATAGACTTTTAAATAGTCTAATGCCCAATATAAACCGTTCTTTAGGCTGCCTAGAAGTTCTATGTAGTACATCCTTTAACAGAAATATATCCTGTCTCGCAAATATTGTGTAAAAACATATAGATACATAAAATCGGCCTATAGCCAGTTTTTTAGACTCTATGGTAGAAATAGGATTTGTAGTTAACAAATCTATAGTTCAATGAATTAACTCTGAGTAAAAGAACAACCAAAACTAATAATAATTGAAAGTTTTTTCATCGGAACTTGGTTTCCTCTTCTTAGAATTTATAGATAACCATGGGCACTAATAGCATAAATTTATTCTATTTCTTTCTGCACTATCTATGGATCGATTTTTCTGAAATTCGGTATAGTATTGTGTATTTATATAGTCAACCTAGAAAGTTAACTTAAACGAAATTCTCGAATTAACTACGAACAATGACTTTTGCCTTATAACTTCCTTTGCCATCGGCCAATTTTCCTGAAAAGAAATACGGAATCGAGGTAAAGAATAGTCAACTTATAATACAAGTTTCATTTAAATGGAGCAACGCCCTTTTGAGTTATCGTTTAGAAAAACTGACGGACAAACATCCATAAATCGATGTAATTTTTGATTCTCACATATCTAGTGCCTTAAAAGGATTAAAACCATCCTCCGCAGATTATTTGTATGCGTTACAAATGTAGTGACAAAACTAATATACCCTCTGGTAGCAAGTACCATAGGGCATAAAAAGACATTCGTAAATAGAACACTCTAGGGTGCTCTGAAGGATATATTAAGTTATGTTTGAATGTATCTATCATTCACTTCACTAAACACTTCGATGTTATTTTGATGGGTAATATAAAGGAGAAAAGTCAAATAATATTTGGATATTATAAGCCTACACACCAGGTCAAATTATCATATTTTTGTCGTTTATTATATCACTAGAACTTTATTAAGAGGGTGAAAATAGAATGGTTATTTTGTGGTTTTTCCACAAAAGAAGAATTATGAAAGATTTTGTCTAGAAAGGTATAATCTCCGTCAGAAGAGGTGTTCTCTGGAAGACTTAAATATGTATTTGTATTTATGTTTTTTTTTAATCATAATTTTTTAATTAAATTAAATTATATTAATATATATGTGTATGCCTGAGTGGAATGCTATCTAAAAAAATAAAGATGAAATGATTGAAACCCGAATTCACTATATTCCAGCTAAACTTTAGAGAAAAAAAAAACGTTTACAGAAGAACTAAAAGCTATGATTTTAGAAGATGGCCTGTAGGTATCTCGTTTCAATAATCAAAACTTCAATGAATAGGCTTTCTCTCAAAAACAAGGTATCAAGGAGAATCGTTGCCGCAGTGAAATTGGTTAGTGCAAATTAAGATCTAACGAAACCTTATATTCGTGTATGAAGTAGTATGAAGAGAAGAAAAAATCAGAAGACACTTTGCTTGTGAGGAACCATTTGAGGGAGAAATTGAAGCAGTCCGGGTTCGACTTGAACTGATGATTATGAAAACCTGTCAAACCTGTCGGGAAAAATAAAATGAAGAGTATATTGGCTGGAGTTAGAAAATAAACCTACTCTTTAGACTAAATCGTTTTAAGAAATAAATAAATTTTCATCACAAAATTGTAAATTGCCTATTATCAGGCGCATATGAAAATGTTGCAAACGTTCTGTCTGAGGAAATTATATTGTTTAATTAGATGGTAAATATATATAGGTATTAAAATATTTATTGTTAACTCATCTTATACTTTTGAAAATAAAGCAATTGTAATTTCGAATATAGAAATCAAATTTCAATCTCCGATAATGTATAAAAAAGAAACAATTGTAACGAAATAACAATATCATAGACATTATACAATATATAGGCATTATATATATTACAATCTTATTCATTTGATCGGAATGAAATACAAAACAATATATCCATTGAAAGAACCAACAACCCTTCAGTAAATTGCACCACCACTTCGCATTCGTAAAAGATTTATTATTTTTCGATAAGTGTGGTAATCGAATCATTTTCCACCTCTTTTATCTAACTCTTTTATCTGTTATCCATATATAAGTTACTTTTGTTAACAGAATTCCAATTTTCTAGAGGAAAACAATAGCAAAAAAAATGACCTACCTAAGAACGAAAGATTCTACAGCCTTAAAATAATTTTTCTTTTAAATTATTGCAAATTGTGTATATTATATAAACAGTTCGAATTAATCAACGTGAAAAAAACGTTTCCAATATATTTATTCATTTATATACATATATATATGTTTATACATCAACCTGAGTTTGTGACACGCATTTATATTCATCCCCAAAATTCAAGTTAATTAAATTTTATTCATATATGCAGTTCTTTTCTCCAGTTCTACCAACATCCAGGAGATTTCCTTTTCCCCAAAACAATCTAAGAGAATTCCAAACAAAACAATAACAACAATGATAACGAATCTGGGGTTAAGTATAAAAATTATATAATGGAAAACCATTTACCCCCTGAGTGAGTGGACCTCAGCATGGGGTAACCGGGTTGATTTTTGTTTCTGAGATATAAATGCCGACATTTGAGAGACATTTATTTGTTAAAAGTCAATAAAGAGATCAAGGCAAAAAAAAAGTGATAAAAAAGGATAAAAGGATGGCAATATAAGGTATAGAAAGAAGGTGAAATCTTGTTCGGAAATAAGAAATATCGATTCAGAAAATATAGGAATGATTTTTATGATCAAAATACTGATTTCAAATAAAAAATTTCAAGGAATTGTAATATGATAACGGTTTGATTCTCATATGCATATACTTACTTGGTTCAACATCGCTTAGTATTGGGCTAGTGGCCCTTCCGGTTGCAGTATGTAATAAATGTGCAAAATGTTTTGCTAAAATAATACCACCTTGTTTTGAGCCCGCACAAACCCAAAAATCAGCTCGTGTTAATTTACATAATTCTTTACCGGTAATTGGAAATCTTGCTAAATCTGGTTCTGGATCAATTTGGAACTTTTTTGTACTCCATTTTAACCAAGTGCTAATATTCTCAACACTCCATTCGCTAGGATCAGTCGGCACAAGTACTAATGCATTCTCATCTTCAATATTATCTATCGAATCATTGCTATTAGTTTTTTTTTGATTCTCTTCTTCCAAATTGGCATTACTTTCTTCACTCGGTGGATGTTCATTTTTCGAAACATTTTCTTGCATATTTTTTTTTTTCTATATTAGAATTTTTCTTTTTTATATTTTTAAACTTTTTAATATGAACTTTTTGATAATAAAATCTTAATAATTTTTGATTCGACTAAATTACATATTGTCTTTTTTTTCGCTTTCGTTTCGATTATTTTATATGAAATCATTAAAAATTCTTGGAAAAAATTCACAAAAAACAGAAAAACGAGTCACAAATTAAAAAAAAACAAAAAACTAAAATACATTGCCATTTGGCATTGCAAAATTTAACCGCAATATACAAGTATGTAAGTCTCAAACACCATTTCTAAATTTTATTAGTGAAACATTTTTTTTATATATTTAATTTATAATTATAAAATCCATTTAAAACACTGTAAATCAAGACCGATTTTAAGAGATAACTAAATCAGCGGCTTCTCAGTGATTCCGGTAACGATTTTAAATCATAAAAAACAAGAACAAAAAACAGGCATGAATCAGAAAACTTTCTAGGAATCAATCGAATATTTTTAAAAATGCCTGTGAATCAGTACAACTAAAAATAATAAAATATTATAGAGGCCGTGTGGTGATATTTAATTATCAAAGAAAACTATTAGTAGTTTGTTTTATTAAATAAAAACAATTAAAATTCAAATTTAAAATCATTCAATATTAGATCGATTTGAAAAAAATTTTAAAAATCATTTCCTTCACATGTTTGAGGAAAACGTTACAATCGAAAGCTTAACTAAACTGAACTTTTTACACATTTCTCACTCTACACATGTCCAATATCCATTTCTAATTGGATATGTCGGGTACACTCGGGATAAACAAAACCAACCAAAAAAAAAACTGTGCTTAAAAAACTGATCGCGACAATTTCGCAACACACACACACAAATTTGAAAAATTGCGCTTACTTCCTGGAGAAAATTGAAAAATGACTGGACTCAAACTGATTTTTTTTTCTCTGAAACTCGCGATCAAAAATTTCGCTATATACCATTCATGCATTTTACAATATGGGTTTGTGTATGAGTTTGTAATACGCAAGTGACTCATTCGATCTTCGGAGATTACGTTTTCATTCATAAAATTTCTACCAAGAATATGAACAATGATTATATAGTAAGAAGAATAATTAAATATCTGTACATGAAATCGTTTTACATATTACTCATGTAAGTTATTTTGTTGAAAAGAAACAATTTTAAGCAAACTAATTTGATTGTTGCTAGTTTATGTCTTCTGATCGTTTTTTACTTCATAATTAATATATAATTATGTATATGTTCCTAAAATAAATAATTTAGGTGTTCCGTAATGGAATTGGAATGGGAAAATATGTATTTTCTGTCTATTTTTCTCATATAATAGAATTTTGTAAAAGTTTTTTTTTTTTTTTGAAGCCGCTTTTAGTTAAGAGCTTCCACATATTATTATTTTCACATTGAATTCCAAGTGTATAATTTTTAAAAATTTTAAATATCGTAAATTCTTAACAACTTCATTCGAATAAAAGTTCAGTGCGTTTTGATATTTTGTTTCTTTCAATTTCATTACTGGTGAATATTACTATTTCTTTTCTTGAAAATTCTTGTGTAAGTGTTGAAAAAGTTTTCATTTTCGTCCGTCGTGTGATGTCATTTGAACTGCAGATAAATTAATTTTCAATTTTCTTTAATAACGTAATGTTACAGAAGAAACCAAAGCCAGTTTTTTGGAAATTTGTTAAAGGCAGTGCAAAAACTTTGTTTGCTATCGAAGCTATTCTTTTTGCTGTATCCTATGGCGGATGGTATCGCATGAACACAAATCGGGGTTTGTTTGTTTTTTTTTATATTAAATTTAAGGAGTTTTTAAAAGAAATTCCCCGTATTGGATGTCATTTTCAGAAAATTCTAGACTATTCAAGAGTATTTTTATTTTTTTTTTCTTACCAGATTTTCGTCAATATATGAAAGAGACTTTTCCATCCATCCTTGAAGGATATTATCAAATTGGTGAAATTCTTGGAGATAATCGTACTAGGGAAACGGATTTGACATTTTGGACAAAGAATTTGGAAAATAAAAGTGATTAGAAATTTAAATGTAAATTTGATTAGATTAATGGCGGCTTTCATTTATATAAAATCATTACTTTGGTTAATTGGCTTAGGTGGTCTTGGCTACGGTTTACTGCAAATAACAACACCATCTGAGGAGAAAATTAATGAGATCAAATCAAAACAGAAATCTTACTTGACGGATAAAGAAAAGCAAAATCTTTTGTTCATACAGAAGCTTAAACAATCTACATCCGATAAACCAATTTATCTTAAAAATTCTAAAGACAATAATAAAACAGAATAAACTAATCGAAATGGAAAATCTTAATTTAGTAGTCAATAAAAAAGATACAGTTTTAGAACGCCTTAATAAACGTAACAAAGATAGACAAAATTATTTGGAGACAAAATTAGAAATTCGCAGTCGAGAAAATCCTGAATTTGAAGGAGCCGACTATTTTGCTCAGAATTTTTCCGAAAGTGCAAAAGAAATCGAAAAGAATATTAATAATGTTCAATCAAATTGCATTGATCTTTCGAGAACGTTTGCTGGAATCACAAATGATATTTTAGAATTACAAAAATATTTATCGAATTCGACAATGTTTCTGCCTGATTATAATATAAAAGCCTGTCAAAACATATTAAATGAGCTTACTGCACAACGCGATGAAATCAGGCAGAAGTTAATGCCAAAAAAAAAATTTGGCTTTCACAATAAACGAGCAGTAGTAGCTAAAAAAGTTACTCCAAAAAATATTGATCAAATTGATTTTGATGACAAGAAGATATCTTCATCTACAACTTTCTTATACACATTATCGAATCGACAAAATGAATATATTCTGTTAATGGATACAGATGTCGACAAGAAAGACATTACAATATCAAATTTAAAAAACTGTTTTGTGGAAATACGAGGACATGCTGGTTCAGTGCAAATATCTAAAGCCGATAATTGTGTATTTCTTTGTGGTCCAATTGCTAGATCAATTTTTTCAGAAAACTGTTCAAATTGTAATATAGTCGCTGCTTGCCAACAGCTCCGTTTACATTCATCAACAAATATCAAACTTTGGTTATACGTTACATGTCGAGCGATTATTGAAGATTGCACTAAAATTGAAGTTGGAAAATATAATTATAAATATTCTGGGATTGAGATTGATTTCAAAAAGTCTGGCCTTGATGAGACAGCTAATAACTATGCTGATATTGCCGATTTTAATTGGCTTTCACCTGATCAGCCATCGCCAAATTGGAAAATTATTAGTCAGGATGTTCAAGTTCCAGATTGGTTAGAAATTAGGGAAGAATTTAGGCAAAATATAAAATTATAATTACTAATAATTAAAACTCATAATTTTTACTTAATTTCACTTATACGCGTGTAATTTGAACACATGCACTTTGTTCTTTATTAATTTATTCATGATTTTCCATTCATTTAACAAATTAAAGTAAAATTTATATCATAAAATGGCATAAATAAAATAATCAATAGAAAAATGGTATTTTGAAATTCTGGAAATCAACAAGTTTTATATTCAGCTCAAGTGAATTCCTATTTAAATATCGTTTATGGATCAAAGCTCTCTCACTAGACGTGCGCGTTTATGGAATTTGTTGTTGTCTTCTTCAAAGGGACTTTCAACCGTTTCCAGCTTCAGATTTCAGGTTTTTGTCTGGCGCTCAAGTTTCGAAGTTTCATGAGTTGTTACCTAGTATAAGAAAGGAAGTAGGCTGTATTTGACCGGCCATTTTGAAATGTAATCCTTTCCAAAATTATGTACGATAGTAGTATGCAAAGGAATAAATTAATCAGTAAAATAATTAAACACAAAACAATTTAATTTATTGATCTTACTTTAATATTCTCTTAATTTTCTCTCCTCATAGAACAATTTTTCATTTAATTTTCTAATCCTAGAATGTAGCTTACTTGGACCTCTAACGAATTTTAAAAGGAAAAAGTTAACCATGTTTATACATAATTCTTCATACATTAGTTAGTTAGTTAGCCAAATTGAACTCCGAAAATTTTGCTGTAATCAGCACAACACGTAAGAATTGGGTTTGTTAATGAGTTTCTTTTTTAAATGAAAAAATGCTTTTCTAACGAAACGGTAATTTTATTATCGTTTTGTTTTTTTTTTTTTTGTTTTTTTAGATTCCATAGTATTTTAGAATTACAAATCTTAAGTTTTAAAACTATTTTATACGTTTTTCTTATTTAATTAAAAGCTGTCGCATTTCCGATGGATTTTCTGATGAATTTTTAGAGCGCTCGGCTGAGTATATCGTTTTTTACAAATTGTGCATTCATAAGGTCGTTCTCCAGTATGAGTTCGGATGTGTTTATTGAGATAATCTCGTACACCGAATGATTTTTCGCAATACATACAATGGTATGGTTTTTCGCCAGTATGAGTTCGAATATGTTGTTTAAGCGTGTTTGATTGGGAAAATGATTTCCCACAATAATTACAGGTATATGGCTTTTCTTTTGTATGAACTCGTAAATGGCGTTGATAATATTCGGACAGCATAAAAGTCTTCTCACAATATTCACATTTATAGTTAAATTTACCAGCATGCATTTTTTCGTGAACTTGCAATGTCTTCACTGTTTTAAAATATTGATTACATTCATTGCACTTTACTCGTTGGGTGGCTGTTGTTATTATCTTCTTTTCTAAACATTTCGAATTTGATTTTTTTCCTATATTAAATTTTACAGTTGGCAATTTAATAATGAATGGCGATTCCATTTGTACTATATTATGATTAGGAAATAATTCGCTTCCGTTTCCTAACAGCGAAGGGGCTGAATACTTTAATGTTGGATCTTCGTTTGGTTCATCTGGCATGAAAATACTATGTGTTATTGGGGCCGTTTCTATACATTGTAAACATTTGTAATTTGTGGCTTTTTCACCAAGGGCTAATCCACATATTCCGCATCGAACAAAACGAAGCTGCTTTTCCATTTTAATGAAATTATATTTATATTGATTGATGGGTTTTTATATTGTATTACATAACAGATGAAATAACCTTTTGTATAGATTATTTTCTTCTTGTTATAACTTTTCTATAAAGATATTTAAGAAATTGTGAAATTAATATAAAACACCAATTCATTTCTCACCTAAAAAAATAATAATATGTCATTTTTGACATTGATTGACTTGAATAGTAGCTAAAGCCAATCAAATTATATTTAGCCTTCATTATATTATGTGGGCATCAAAATGATAATTATGAATTTTTAAATTATATTGTATATTCATTATTCAATTAATATTTTTTTTTTAGTATTTAAAAATTAATATTAATATTAATATTGATAAATGTATTTTATGAGTTAAAAATATTAGCTCAAAAATTTACTGTAATTACTATGCCCACACATAAGGGAATTGGGTGGTAGGATACATTTTTTGACAGTAGCCTAACAGCTGATGTCTATTGTCTAAAAAAATATAGCAATTCAGAGTTAAATTTAATTTTTTTGTTTTGTGTTTCTTGTATAATTTCAAATAAGTAATGGCAGAAGAGATAGATGATAATGAGTTTTTTCAACAAGACTTCACTACAGCATCAGAATGGGAAATATTTAACGCGCGGTTAGAAGAAATATTTCATGAATGGAAATTACCTTATACTTATGCACATAAGGCCATTGAAAATAATGAGCTATTTCAAACCGAATGGAATATAACAACGGAAATTATAATGTTTGCAAATGTTGAGCTTACGGTAACAAGATATCAAGCTAAATTATTAAATGAAGACAATGACGAAGAATGTCTATCTCCCACTAACAAACCAAAAGTTTGTCAAGTTCATCAAGATCTTATGAGTCTAACAAATAATTTCAATATTTGTAATAAAAATCACACAGGAATTCATCCTTTGGCCATTTGGTATGGATTACGCGATTTTGTAGTGATCCAATCAGTAGACTATCCAATTACAAATGAGAGTCAATATCGTGTATTACTGAGTTCTGCATGTATTACAGCCGCTGAAAGTAACACTGAAATACCAATTTTTGTCAACGTGATGGCACATGGTTTGAATGTATTTTTGGGCGTATGCGAAAGTCCTTCGATTCGAATTAATTTTGATGTCGTTGCATTGGAAACAACACCGCCAACATGTAGATATTTAACTGGTTTACTTAGTCTATTCAAAGGGAAAGTCGGTTATAACTATTTGAAACCAACGACTGTATCAGTTCAATTAACATATTGTCTAACGGAATTTATTAATACAGTTTATTCCAACAAACGTAAGATACCATTTTCTAATGAACAGGAAGAAGGCGACGAAGCTAATACGAATGATAATAAACAATTTATTGCTCTGCCATATGGTGTATCTTTTGATCCTGTTAGTGATATAACAATCAATTGTAGATGGCGGGAAATAGCTGAGAATGTATTAATCGATTCAGCCAATTATTCTGATTTAAATCCAATGTTTGCACCGAATTGGGCGATTCAAGCTTCTTTCAAGCAAGATCCAATTTTCTATTTAACCGATTGTTTATCAGAATATTTGAAGTTATGTGAAAGTAAAAAAACTCTAACAAGTGTACTTGGTAGTAGTTATGATTTCGGAGCAAATCAAACTCTTGATGGTGATAATCCCTTAGATTTACTAACTGAATCAAAAATACCCACTTTATCTTCTGTAATTCCGGTTTCAATCAAAACAAAAGGAACTGACAGTAAAAAATCAAAATCAAAACAATTTGATGGTCCATTAAAAGAGGAAGAACTTATGGAAATGCTTTATTATATGTTCCCGGATGCACAAAATAATCCAGTCTATCCATATGAGTATAATTCTAACGATGATGTAAGTTAATATTGATATTGTTTTTTATTTGCTTTAATAAGAAAAATCTTTCTTATAGTTTGATCCACTTAGAATTAAATCAGCCACAATTGATTCATTAGTATTTCGTTTGAGTACTTTATTGGCAACATGTTATTCATTTTTCGGAGGAATTTCAGCAATCGCATATCTTTGGGCTGAATTTACACAAGAAATGAGATATCGTATGGAAAGATGCATTGAAATACCGGGGTAAGTGTACATATTAAATAAAAAATTATTTTTGTAAAGTTAGAAAAGAAATTTAAAATCGACTCGTAGTTGACAAAAGTAATAAGTTCATTGAATTAATTCGAAAAAAACGAAAACTAATAATATTTCAATGTATTTTCTTCATAAATTTATAAGTTGAGTGAAATTTAGCATATTTGTAAGCAACGTGTGAAAATAAACTTTGTGTTTACGCTAATTCTTGTTTCATAATTTCGTTTCACTTCGCCGATTTTGTTAAAATGGATTTATTTATTAACCCAATTTTAACAAAATCGGCTACTAACCCACATTAACGGACAATGAATTTTAAAATTATTTTGTACACGGACGGATAGACTGAAATGCAAACATTTTTATATTTTTACAGAATCAGAAGTTATTATTCTGTAAAGATATAAAAACGTCTCTAATTCGGTCAATAGTTAGAGGATTTTCATGAAACTTGGAATATATATTCTAGATAGGACAGGGCACTGAATATGCTCCAGTCGCTAAATAATTCTATTTAGCAAAAATATAAAATACAATCAATACTGCGAGTATCAACTAGTATTAATAAAAATTTCTTTAATTTATTGACCAACAAAATATTTATTTTTTTTTCTACTATTTCTTAACAAACAAAATTGAATACAAATTAATTTTTTCGTTGTTTTCAAACGATTAATTTCAATTATAAAATTTTATTTATTAAATTACATATTTTCATATAATTGAAATTAATTTATTCCATATTCAAATCAATTGACTTTGTTACAGTTAAAAATATTTATTCTTGAAAATGTAAAAAAAATTTTATTAATGTTGTTTTTTAAATACTAAATAGTTTGATTATGTTTTTCTAAATTGTTTTCTTTTAAAATCTAATGTTTATCGTTAACTTTTAACTGTGCTCGTATATAAAGGATTTTAATTATTTTGAAGTTTACCTCTTCCAAAAAGTCCTTATAAAATTTATTTCTATTACAATTTAATTTAAAAAGAAAAATATACACTTTCAAAAAATATTTATGGCATCGACTTGATTTAGATGAGGTAACTTCATCTCTTCCTATACATATATATATATTATATTTCTATAAAATAGTCACAAAAAATTCCTAAAAAACATAATTTTTTTTAATTTTGTTTTTAACCCTTTATCGGCCGCCAGCCAGCAAGCATATGACCATCAATTCTATAAATTCTTGAATCCATCATTCTGTTTCCCGTATAAAAGCGAAATCACTCATTTAGCGGAAAAACAGCCACAACGCGTTGTGGGCATTCTATAAAGAAAAAACATATCATTCATTGGTCTGTGGTCGTTCATTAATTTCCACAACGTGTTGTGCCTTTTTTTCGCTTATTAAACGATTTCGTTTTTGCGGTGTAACATATATATTGCAAAAGCTTTTTGGCCGTTAAAGGGTTTAAATACAAATAACATTATTTCAATATTAAAACTAAGAAGTTGGTATTTTATTTTTATTTTTTACAGAAAACTTTTCCAAAATAGTATTTTATTGAAATTAATGTAAAAAAAAACAAGAAAGAAAAACAGACATTGAACAATGAAAGAAGAACTTAATTCTTAAGTACATCTTATGACTATTTATATTTATTTTAAATTCTATAATGTTTTCTTGTTGTTCTTTAGTCTCTGAAATATTTTACGATTAGAATTAATTCGTGTTTCGCACTAACCAATATTAATGTGTTATAGACAAAACGGATGGCAATGGGATACTACTTGTGCATCATTATCTCATTGAAATACTTTATTTTAGGGAATTTTTATTGGATATTTATCTAATATCAAAGAATATCGAAATGAAAGGAAGAGTCGTTTTTCAAAACAATGATTTTTCACTGAATTATTTGTTTTAGAATTTATGAATTTCAACTTAATCCGCCAAATTATACAAAATGCTTTCTCCTTGAAGCTGCTCACATCGGTTTTGATGATAATTTTAAATTTTGTAGTAACACGTCGGTCAATAAGTCCGTGGACTAACATAGAAAAAAATTTCTTTTTGTTAAAATTCGATTTTATTCTTCAATATAGTTGCCTTCGAGGGCGATACAGCGATCTTCCAACTTTTCGATACCATTTTTGTAGTACGATTTGTCTTTTGCCTCAAAATAGGCCTTTGTTTCGGCAATTATTTCTTCATTGGTCCTAAATTTCTTTCCAGCGAGCATTTTTTTGAGATCTGCGAACAAGAAATAGTCGCTAGGGGCCAAATCTGGAGAATACGGTGGATGGGGAAGCAATTCGTAGCCCAATTCATCCAATTTTGCCATCGTTTTTATCGACTTGTGACACGGTGCATTGTCTTGGTGAAAAATGACTTTTTCTTCTTTAAACCAGGTCTTTTCTCATGAATTTTTACATCCAATTGGTCCAAAAGGTTGTAATAATAATCTGAGTTTATTGTTTTACCAGTTTGGAGGTAATCCACCAACAAAATTCCTTTTGCATCCCAAAAAACTGATGTCATAACCTTCTTCATTGATCTTTGGGCCTTAACCCGTTTTGGAGCCGAATTATCGGTTTTTTGATTTTGCTTTCGACTCAGGATCATAGTGATAAACCGAAGTCTCATTCATAGTGTGAATCGGCGCACAAAATCCACTTTATCCTTTCGAAAATGCTCCAAATGTTGTTGAGAAAGTCGCATTTGCATGAGTTTTTGCTCCATTTTTAGGAAATGCGGCACCAACTTTGCACAAAGCTTTTTGAAACCTAAAACTTCAGCTAAGATGTGATGTACTGGTCTATGTGAGATGCCTATGGTGTGATGTCCTTGACGTGGATCGTCTTCAAGGCTTGTACGACCAGATTTAAAAAGGCACCCCATTTTCCAACGGTGGATTTCGAAGGTGAAGAATCTGGATAATAATTATCAAGCCAAGTTTTTGTTTCAACGGTATTTTTTTGGGACATAAAGCAATGTTTAATCAACATATGAAATTCTTTTTTATCCATTTTTTCTCAATAACAAAAGTTGCGTGACATTCAGAGCAATAACTTGAGAACCAATGGTCCGATTGCTGTCAAATTTTGACACGTATCGTTGAAAAGATGGTTGATTCGAGATATCGTATCGATTTATTTTTAGTGGCACCACCTATGTGTCAGCCCACGGACTTGTTGACCGACGTGTTAAGAATTTTTGTTTTGAAAACTACATTCTATATTCTTTGCTATATTTAAGTAATTTTTAACAGATTTTCTTTTTTGGTAATATTCTATCCTTTGCCGTATTATATTTGTTTATATTATTTTGATTATCCATAGACAATAGTTATATTAAACAAATTATATAATATTATCAAACTGTTTACGGACAAGCAATATAATTAAAACTTTTGTTTGTTTAAAAAAAAAAAAAAAAATCAAATTTTGCACACATTTTGTGATGAATTCGTGAGAAACTTCTAAAATCAAAAGAAATGACATCAGTTAGTTACTTACTTAATAATTAAATATTTTCTAAACTGTATATACACAGAATACATATAACTAAAAGTGAAAAATTATTGACCAGATTGCCATAAAACTGTTTTGTTAACTTTTGTTTTTTTATCATGTAAACTTATTCTACAAAAAAAAGGCAGGTCGCAAATAATATGAGTTCGAATAGTACAAAATTTTGATTTAGTTGCGTATTAAGTAAAAAACGCCTACACTATGCACTCAAATTCAAAGGCGTTCGAGAAATAAAAAGGCGAAAGTTCAAGGTTTTCACGGAACTCATTACACTTACTATATTATTACTATATTACTATATTATTCAATTTACCCATAAAGGCCAATCTCCACACAGCCGACATCCTATTCTGACGAGAAAAATCAGAAAAGTAGAAAGAGATGGGCTTTTGCAATTTTCGCTAGGATTGACCGAATAAAAACATCAGGGTCTCTCCCCACACAATTTATAATATTATGGGAAAATTAAAAACATTCCCTTCCATTTTATAGGAAAATGTAGTACCAAATTGTGTTTTCAGACTTTATCATAAGGCTTAAATTCCTATCACATCTAAAAACAAGCTGTAATGCAAAACGACGAGACTTCTATACGTATGTTCAAATCAAGTTACTTTCCGAAAGTCTTTCTAAAAGAAAGCTTAGTTAATCACAACATTTGTTGTCATATACAGACAGACAGACATTGGAGAAAAATGATTGCAAACCATTTAGAATCTTATAAAACGTGAAGATTTGCAAAACAATTTTTTTTATTTTTTATATATTTCGTATAGAAGTTAAAAATTTAACTTGCGTAGACCATAAAAATCAATTCGTCATACAAAAACTTCCTATAAGAAAATTTGGTAGTGTGCGACGATATCGTGTATTATTATTGTGAGAGTATGCAAATGCAGATGAAAACCCATAAATCAGATGAACAAGTTCGTCTGCATTTGAGGGGAATCATCTGGCAGATGAAGAATCAGATGGGGAAATTTGATCTGCAGAAGACGACAAAATTCGTAGGATGATTGTTTCTCCCTTTCTGTTTAACTAAATTTTGCATAAGTGCATCCCTTACTTTTATCAGAATAGGATGTCGGCTGTGTGGAGATTGGCCTTTATAGTATGTAGTATTATTTTATTTCGTCATGAAAACTGTATATTTTTAATTACCTAAATATTATCATAAGATGATTTCATAAAACAACTAGAGTTTATAATTCCAAAAATTCATTAATATTGCATTTTGCTTCCATTATCAATAAGTACTAATTGACTCTTTTTTTTTTAATTTTCTTTTTTAAATAAATTTGATTTTCAAAATTCATTATTCGTGCTATGAATTTATAAATTTATAAATTTTGTCAAAAAATTTCATCTAAACTTAAAATAACATCATAGTATCAAGAGATAATAAGGTGCCCTCATAATGGTACCAAACCATTGCGTGCTGTTGCATTTCTTGCCATGTAAATATCCATATCATGATCGGTCCAATTATCCGAGGTATCGCAATAATTATTTAGGGTATGTGTTGATCCGTTCACTGAATATCTGCCAATCAAAAAGAATATAAAAAAAATTAATTAGAGAAATAAAAGAAAGAAAGTACGTAAATACTAATACATATTATAAAGAAGGTGAAGACGACAAAAATACGTATATACACGGTCGGGAAATTAAGTTCTGAGACCTCAAAAATAGATTATCTATATAATATTTGTGGAATTTTGTCTGTATGTACCGAGTTGGCGTCTAAACGGCTGGACCGATTTTGATGAAACATATCTCATCGACTCTTTGTTGCAGCGCGCTGGTTATAGGCTACTTTGATTTTTGGGTTTGTTTTAAGTTTAATTCCGTTAGGTGACGCTGCAGTCTAACTCAAGAACGGCTAGACGTATTAACACCATATTCGGAACATATGTTAGTTCCGTGCCGAGCTAGGTTTATATTAAGTTTTATCCCGGTAGATGGCGCTGTGGTCAAACTCAAAAACAGCTTGACCTATTGACACCATATTTGGACCATATGTTGGTTCCGGGCGAATCTAGGTGTTTTTAAGTTTTATTCCGGTAGGTGTCGCTGCGGTCAAGAAATTTCAATTTTCCTCATTTTTGTTAATAGAAAAAATGTCGATAGTTTTGAGAAGAGGAAACATCGGTAGAAATACTCAAAATGTACGAATTGTCGGGGAGGGGGGGGGGGCTATGCAAATTTAATGATGGAGCAACGTTTGCAAAGTAATCAGAAAATGTTGAATTACTCAACCTCAACGCATGCTCAACAAAGTCCTGAAGAAAGCCCGAACAACGTCGGGTATTCTGCTAGTTTTCAATAAAGAAAAAGAAAAATCTGATAAATATTGTTTCATTTTTATATCAACAGTCACGGAACTTTATTGGAAAACCATGTATATATAATTTTTGTTTGAAATGAGCAAATATGTGTTACATGTGAATTTAAATTATAATTGAATATTTTACAAGTATACTATATTATATTGACTTACCGACTTCCTGGCCGATGACTATGAACATGTGTACCATTGATATGATCACGTGATCTTGATCTAGGTCTAGATCTTCGGGTACTTGATGCTATACTCGTTGGTCCATGCACAGATCCAGCATAAGATGCACGTGACATTCGTTCAGATGCGGCTGCAAGTGATTGACGTGATTGTCTTAATTCTGGACGTGAATTTACTAAATTTGTAGGAAATGCTGAACCTAAATAACCTCGGTGGGAATTATTTGAAAAACTATGTTGTGATTGTCCGTCAGCTATTGATCTAGATAAAAACGAAAAAAGAATGCAATACGAATGTAATGAATCCCCTAGATGCATATAAAGCAATATATTCAATATAAATGAGATAACAATAAATAAGACAATGAAGAATTGAATACTAGAACTTGTTAATTTTTACCTAGGGTTGTTAACTTTGCCTCCCATCGCTGAGAAATGTGAAGCATGACTTCTTAGATCGTCAGGTAATCCTTGATTTTCCATTGGGTAGATTCTTGGCCTTGGAATTGATCGTCCACTATATGCGGATACTTGGTCCCAATCCTGTTTAGATAATAAAAGAAAGTAGTACAAATTTTAATACTGTATTTTTCAAAGATTTTTGTTTAAAACAGGCTCGTAATTGGACCACATTATATTGTCTTTACTAAACGAAAGTGATATTCTTTTTAATCAAAAATGTAATTTTATTTTTGAATGTTGAAATTCAAGATTTTCAACAAAAGTAACTTAATTATTTGATTCGCTGATTGTTTGAAGCAAAAGAAAGTAATTATGGAAATCAGATTATTAGAAGAATAACATGTAAGATGTGAGATTTTTAGTTTTTTTCATTTATATTTTATCGTTTATACATTTTTTAAGCAAAAAATTTTACCTTATGATTATTGAAAGCTGATAATGTAGCAATTGATCCAAGTGGCCCTGGGCTACCAGTTGGTCCACAACAATTTACAGGAAGTCCACCCATTGGTAACGGATTTTTATGTTGTGAATTTAAAGATTGCAATTTTCTCGATCTTCTACTAGCAGCTATGAAAACTATAACAGCAACAATAATTGTTCCACAAATAGCAGCACTAGCAGCTATTGTTATTTTATCCATATTCGAATGTGACGATGATACTGTTCGTACTTCCCGACATTGTGAATATGGTACATTATCAGGTGTTACATTCAATTCTTCTAATGATATAACACAAACAATAATACATTCTTGTGAAGGCACATTTTTTATTTTAAATTCTCGTTCACTAGCTTCTAATGGTGGACCTTGTTTAAATGTTTTTTCACCAAATAGCCTGTAAACAACACGAAATCCTAATATGTTAGCTGTATCTGAATCCCATTGTATTATCACAGAACTATCTTGTCGAAATGCATTTTTTACTTGAACTTCATTAGCATCATCAATTTTTGTACCACGTTGTGGTGG
The DNA here is from genome assembly GCA_963422695.1 of Xylophagus ater. NCBI lineage: Eukaryota > Metazoa > Arthropoda > Insecta > Diptera > Xylophagidae > Xylophagus > Xylophagus ater. Next base: position 41,065,755 of record OY730479.1, on the reverse strand, counting down.
AAAACCAAGTATTAATGGTGGTCGTTGTTGTTTCGGTAGTTGTGAATTATTTTGACGCCAAGTCGATTGATTTTTTGTTATTGTTCCAGTTTGATGTTGAATTGGTGCTGGTTTTGCCTATTTTAAAACAAAATAAGTTATTTAATTCTAAGATATAATATTTATTATCGGCTTACAGTAGACGGAGTAGTTGAAGAGGTTGTAGTCGATGGTAATGCTGATGTTGTGCTCGTTTGTAAATGTTTTGTAGTTTCAGTTGCAGAACTTGTTACTAGTATATTTTGCGTTGTTCTTTCGATTTTAATGTTTTTCATAGTTGAAGATGGTATCGTTTCTAGTAGGCTATTATTAGTATTACGTGTTGTTGTTGTTGAGGGTATAGTTGGAAAAGGCTTTGGTATCAGGGAATCAACAATTCCTACAGGTCCATTTAAGTCTACTTCAGATTCGGGACATGTAAGCTCGTCCGGTTGAATAGAATAAAAACCACGATCTCTAAATCTATTAGGTGATCCACAAAATTGAGGATTACGTTCACGTGATGTTACCTTAACAAATTAAATCAAATATTTGTTTAACGAATCTTTTCTTGTTGTAATTTTTTAATTTTTACCTGTAAATCACCATTTCGAATCCATTCTGCAACCCATTTTAATTTGCAATCACAATGCAAAAATCGTCCTCCCAAAGATAATCCACGTAATGTTCTATTCAGATGACTTAATGCCTTTTCAGGAACAGTAGGTAAAGGATTACCATCAAGTGCTAAGAGTGTAATACTAGGATTTCCACGAAATGCGACCTCTGGTAGGGCGGTTAACAAATTAAAACCAATATCCAAAACTCGTAATTCTTTTAACGAGTGTATAGCACCAACAGGAAACTCAGATAGGAGATTATTTAATAAACTTAATGAACTTAAAGTTTTTCGTATTCCCGAAAAGGCTGCTTCACCAAGATTTTGTATTAAATTTCTTTCTAAATTCAATGCTGTCAAAGAATCTAATCCATTGAATGTACGAAGACCGTTATTTCCTGGCAATTCCTTGATACCATTCTGTGATAGATCCAAAAATGCTAACACTTTTAAATCTCGAATTCCTTCTGGAACTTGTTTTTGTCTTGTACCTTTTAAATTTAAATTTTTCAAATTCATTTCTAAACCTTTAAATGTATTCGATGATAATGTTATATTATTATCATTTAATTTTAATGTAGATAATTTTGTTAATCCCTGAAATGCATTATCCGGAATTAAATGTATCCGATTTTTTGATAAATCCAATAAATTTAACATGCTTAAAATTTTCAATGCATTTACAGGAACTTCCTCAAGTAAATTATCTTGTAAATTTAAATTTTTCAAAATTGCTTCTTGTCCTCTGAAACTTGCTTCTTTGATATAACGAATTTTACAATTACTTAATTGCACATTATGTAAATTAAGATTAATAAAAATATCATTTTCTAATGTTCCAATAGTCGAATTATTAATATATAATAAATCAATTGGTTTATTTTGTGCGAATTTATTTAAGGCGTCTATAAGAAGATGGAATTCAACCTGAATAAACAGCAATTTTTGTTAAGAAATTAAAGATTTCATTTTATTTTTGGTTTTATACCTGATCACATTGTACGGATAATTCATGACCTAAATTATAGGCACATAAACATGATGCCTGTAAATCTGGCACATCACGTTGCCAGGGGCATTGTCCAATTGTTGAATTGGCAGCTAACAAAAATGTTAATATCGGAAACCAGATATTCCCAAAACTGCGGCTTTCCATATTTATGAAATTAGCTCGCGTTTTCATAATCAGACATAAAAATGTTTGTTTTTTTTTTGTCCAAGTTTATTTAGATTTTCTGAAATTAAAACATAATTAACATATAATTATTGATTTTTAATAAATAAATAATTATAAGAAAATAATCGTAAATTTATTATGTTAACTCGTCTGAGCTTAGGAAACATGGCATTAAGGAATATTAATCAATTAGTTATTATGTTTATATTTTTACTTAAGTAGTTTGCATGGTAACATGATTTCATTTTCATAAATCAGTTATGTGTCTTTTTTTTTATGTTAAAATTGCAAATTTATTCATTTGCACATTTTTGAAACGGAATTTAATCAGTTTTTAATAATACAAGTATTTAGAAATGCCTTTAATTGTTAGTGAACCACGGATGGTACTTCTTAGCATTTTTTTTTTAAAGAAAAGAAATAATTTGAAGTAATTTATTTTAATGCAAAACTAACTATTTTTAAAAATGTCCAGCTTTTTAATTTTTAAATTAAGCTACATAAAGAATACCTATCGATTTTGTAAACATATATGTAGTCTTGAGACAAACGCGTTTAAAATTTATACCAAATTTTAATAAAATTGAGGCCTTCTCGAGTTGTCATCTTTATAAAAATGACCACAGGCAAACATATAGACTTCTTGGAAAAATAGTCAATTCGGATTTTGAGAACCTTGAAAGATGAATTTCCGTTAAAAACCGAATGCTGAATTTTTGCACGATTACGATTCCTTATTTTGTTTTAAGAAAGTAAAAATGATGACTGAGAACCAAAGTGTAACTATAATAAAGTCTGGAAACTTCCTATCCTTACCGTACCGCCGTTTTTCAAATTTTGCCTATTCTTTCTCAAACAATTTTCTATCCACTGCTGACATAGATAGAACTAAAAAATTTTCGTTTGGGTGAAAGAGACACATTATTTTAAAAAACATCCCATTTCTCGCTTTTGTGTAATTTTAAAATGTAAACAATGAAACACAGGCAGAAATTAATATACAAATGCACACACACCAGAAAAAAAAGATTTGGCGCATGTTTTTTTATCTGGTATGTGTGGGAAATTTATAAAATTTGGTCCCATATTTTAGATTCCAAGGGTAATTCATAAGATTCCATCTGATTTTTAAGAACATTTCATTCTCTCTCTTGCTGATGGATTTTGCCTATGAAAAATATATGTACTCTTGCGTATTCTTTCCCCCATTTGCCACGTGCTTTTTCTGGCTACTTCGCTAGCTTTCCGGACTTTATTATTAATTACACTTTGCTGGGAACTGACCTGTTGTATACAAAGCATCCTCTACTATTCAAATAACAAGAATCTCAAAATGCGAGGTGTTTTTCGTTTGAACTAATTAATCTCGTCAATGCAACCACCTCTATACATATGTATATATTAATTACCGCGAATTAGTTTTATATTGCTATATTTTTGTAGTTCAGTGAACATGTTCTTAAAGCTAAACTTTAAATTCATAAATCATTTTATTTTCATTACCGTTATTATTTCCTGATTGAAAGATGATTTTTATTCGTTTCTTTTATTAATAAAATAGCGTTACAATTATTTACAATAATTTTTTTTTTATGAAACTTGATTTTTTTGTTATTTATTTAATCTACTTTTTTTCTTTTGTAATTCGAAGTGATTTAGATTAATATTGAAGAAATTTTTTTCTATAAAACGACAAAACAAGATATAAGTTTATTAACTAGCTAACTAACCTAGTTTAGAAGTAAAAATGCAGGTATTTCTTTAAGAAACACGTATTTTGAAGAAGATCTCAAGAAGTTCATTTTGCATATACAACATATATAATATATAGGTCGTTTATAATATATGTATGCATATATATTGGAAATAAGATGTTGATATTCAATATAATGTTAATAATTGAAATTCCTTTTAATTATCGTCAAATTGTATGCTCTATGTTGGATACTATCAGCTGAAATAAATTTTTTTTTTTTACTACATTTGTAACGCATAGAAATAATTATCAGAGAACCGTTTCAAGGTACTAGATATGTAGAGAATCAAAAGTTATAGCGATTTAGGTATGTTCGTCTGTTCGTCCGTGTAGAAGATAACTTTAAAATTCGTTGTCCGATTTTAATAAAATTTATAATGTGAGATAGTTATTCAATAACTTGATTTGGAATATCATTTTAGCAAAATCAACTCAGTAGAGCGATGTTATGAAACATAAAAAGTTTCTATATATTTAAATTCCAAATAATGTTATTAGCTTGATTTACTTAAAAAAACACAAGATCTAAGGTATGACGGAATTAATTTGATATTAGTATGCTTTATGAAAATTACAGATTAGGGAATATATTTAAAATATGGCACTTTATTTTTAACTAGTATTATTCAGGAAGTTGTTCTACATTTTACATTTTATATATTAGAAGTTAAAAGTTGAAATTTAATTCAGTAAAAGAACGTTCATGTACTGATTAAATATATATATATATGCAATTCGATTTCCCTTTACGTACATGGCACCGTGTACTCCTATTTGGATAAGTTGCCATTATAAATATTGATTTCCGCTATTTATCAAAACAAACGGAAATTATTTTGCATGTTTTTTAGTACTTACAAATTACTAATTTGTAAGTAAGTATTATTATTACTACTTAATGTTTTCTTTTAATTAAAACATTTGCTTATAGATTTATTTTATATATTAAGTAAATAATAGTGTAACGGTAAAATTATTTAACAACCAGCAACGGACATTGAATAAATATGAATTATATTCTTAGAAAGTATCGTGAAAGAATTTCTTTTAAACTAGTTTCATGAAACTTTTATATTCGCTAAGAGACATTTATAGTTGTAATATTAATCTTATATACATATATAAATGCAAACATAATAACTCATTATTATTCGAAAATCATATTTTCATTAAATAAACGCACATTCAACATTTTAATTTATCTTTGAAATTTTTTTTTTTTTTTAGAATAAAATTTCAATATTAGCTAGTTTAAATTTTTTCTATAAATTATCATAAAAAGGGCTTAAGGCCAATCTCCACACAGCCGACATCATATTCTGATAAAAGTAAGGGATGCACTTATGCAAAATTTAGTTAAACAGAAAGGGAGAAACAATCATCCTACGAATTTTGTCGTCTTCTGCAGTTGAAATTTCCCCATCTGATTCTTCATCTGCCAGATGATTCCCCTCAAACGCAGATAAACTTGTTCATCTGATTTATGGGTTATAATAATAATACACGATATCGTCGCACACTACCAAATTTTCTTATTGGAAGTTTTTCTATCACGAATGGATTTTTATGATTACGCAAGTTAAATTTTTAACTTCTATACGAAGTATATAAAAAATAAAAAAATTTGTTTTGCAAATCTTCACATTTTATAAGATTCTAAATGGTTTGCAATCATTTTTATCCAATGTCTGTCTGTCTGTATATCACAACAAATGTTGTGATTAACTAAGGACTACGTACACTCTGAATTCCCATATTCATATAGCTTTCTTTTAGAACGGCTTTCGGAAGGTAACGTGATTTGAACATACGTATAGAAGTTTCGTCGTTTTGCATTACAGCTTGTTTTTAGATGTGATAGGAATTTAGGCCTTATGATAAAGTCTGAAAACACAATTTGGTACTACATTTTCCTATAAAATGGAAGGGAATGTTCTTAAATTTCCCATAATATTATAAATTGTGTGGGGAGAGACCCTGATGTTTTTATTCGATCAATCCTAGCGTAAATTGCAAAAGTCCATCTCTTTCTACTTTTCTGATTTTTCTCGTCAGAATAGGATGCCGGCTGTGTGGAGATTGGCCTTTAGGAGACGATAGCAAATGGTAGGCAAGCCTTTAGTTTAAAATAATTTCATTAAAATCAAATAACTTGTTTTTACGTTATTTATGTATATCTGAAATTATATTAAATTCCACTAAAAAAAAAACATTTAAATTGTAGAAAATGGTTTTAACAGATATTTAAAATAGTGTATATATATATATTCGTACCATTTATCAATTTTCTATGGCAAAAAGTCATTTCCGAAAGTACTGGCAAGGAAAATCACTTCAGCACAAAATTATATTTTCTTTTTTTTTCAATTTTCCATTTTACCTAATTTAAAATATGATGCTTTGGGCATTAGGCTACATCCTGTCAGATGTAAAATGAAATAAGTCGAGCTATTTTAAAACAGGAATTGAAGGTGGTTTCCCTGAAACATTAAATATAGTGAAAACCTTTTATCTATGCCACACATAGTTAATATTGAATTGCATTTTTCTAATTTCTTTTACAAGCAAACTATATTTGAAATTCAAACGAAAGGATTCAAACTTTCGTTTTCAATAATTCTGCATAGTTTTTGGAATTTTTGCATATACTTTTAAGTCATCAAAAACTTGGTTTATCAACTTTGCTCCTGTAATCGAAGATATGGTTATTTAAATATGGTTTTATTTAAAACCTTATTGTGTTAATAGTACTTCATAAGAAAAAAAATAATTTTCATTCTAAGAGTATCTCAATTCCTTGCTTTTTTTAATTTCATAACCATATCAACAGGCTAGAATCCGTTCAACGTAGGTTTTTACGTTTTGCTTTGCGGACTTTACCATAGAATGATCCTTTATCTTTGCCACCTTACAGCGATAGACTGAAATTGTTAAGCTTGCATTCCCTGGAAAAGCGGCGAGACGTGGCAGTTGTAATTTTCGTTCATCAAATTTTCAATGGGGCTATTGACGCCCCCAATATTTTATGCAAAATGTACCTTAATTCTAACATGTATTCCTTGAGATCCGTGGACTTGTTTAAAATCAAATTCCACCGGACGGACTATGGAAAGAATGAACCGGTCTCCCGAATGTTGAGCGTGGTCAATGCCAATGCACAAATTTTTTCAGTAAACATGAACTGAAGAGACTCTTATATAATTCCTAATAATCAATGTTTTTATTATGTATTAATTTTTTTAGGCTCGGTTTGAGATGTTTTGATTTATTGTTTTGTTTGCCAAAATATAAAATAACGGATCATATTAACGTTTTTTTTTTTCTTGTTCATGAGAACTTTTCAAAATAAAAATTAGACTAATTTAAAACTGTGTAATATATTTAAGAAAATTTTCATGCTGTTCGAAATTTAATTTTAAAACATAAAGTAATTTAAAATCGGCCTATAGCCGATTTTTTGATGCCCTATGGTAGAAATGGGAGAGAAAAATTGTGAAAACTAACAATACAAGTATATCAAGGTTTCTTCTTCATTACTTTGTTTGCCCTTTTCAAAATTTTCATCAATTTGTAAGTAACCCAGACCCTAGTAGCATAAGTCTAATTTGCAAATTTTATTCAAATCGGTGTATTAGTTCTGAATGTACCTCAAAAAAACTTTCTGAACAGGCTTATTTCCTCCTACGACTATTTCTTCCTCCACTATCTTTCGACCGATTTGACTGAACTTTAACATGGCATCGTCCATTTATGTAGTCAACCAATATAATTAGTTTAAACAAAATTGCTTTACAAATTTTCTAATTAAATCCGAAAAAAAAATTTCATCAAAATTGTATAACGCGTTTTTGAGTTATCTTGTCCACGGACGGACGGTAGTACCTAACATGGAGCATTAATATAGGGAATTTTTTTCAGAATTTTGGCTCATTTTCAAAACCGAATTACCCCAATAAATTTTGCCTGAATTTAACAATTTTAAATATTCTATAAAACGTCACCTTTCAAGCGCGCTATAAAATAACTTGATAGGATTAGAACTACTAAAGTTAGACAACTCTAAAGCCATCTATTGGAAAAAAAACTCCACGAACTTTCTACTTAACTCAATATTTCAAGGTTTTTTACTCGATAACTTCGTTTCTTCATTCTCAAATTGGTTCAAATTCACAGGTAGGCTGGACTCTAATAGCATAAATACGTCTCGTAAATTTGATTGAAATCAGTATATAACTTTTTAAAATATATCGGAAAAACTTTATGAACAGGCTTATTTTAGGTTACAACTATTTCTTTCTCCACTATCCTTCGATAGATTTGACTGAAATTTAACATGGTATCGTCTATTTATGTAATTAACCCATATAATTAATTTAAATAAAATTGATTCACAAATTTTCCAATTACATCCGAAAAACCATAACCAAAAAAACGACAAAACTTTCTGGTCACCCTGGTTTTTCCTTTATAACTTTGCCCCCCGTGAATCGATTTTACTCAAATGCAATACCAGGACATGCATAAATCGATATAACTTTTGATTCCCTGCACAACCATACCCTTGAAACTTTTCTGCGATGATTATTTCTATGCATTACACACTTAGTGACAAAACTAATATACCCTCTGGTAGTACCTACCATAGGGCATAAAAATTAAAACTAGATTTTGTATATTAGTAAACAATATGAGAACGCATATGTAAAAAAAAAAAAATTATTAAGGAAACTCTTAAATAATAATTACATTAGACTTTAGAGGGGCATGAGAACTGGAAAACAATTCATTTTGATATTAAAACAAAATCAGTTACAGTTACGATTCTGATTGGATAATATTCATATTTCTTTTTCGGACTTTTATATATGACTTTGGATCCACAAAAGCTACGTTCTTTTAAAATGTAATACCGAAAAAAGAGAAAACTAAACAATATATTTGCATTGAATATAAAAAAAATTTCCGCTAAATCTTTTGAATCGTAGAGTTCACACTGTGTCATTCGAATCAACCAAAAAAAGGCTTGAGATGGGGACAAAGACTCGTGAAATATTTTTTAATTGTATTATTTCTTCTGTCCACTATAAATTGTAAGATTCTATCGAACGAAGGCAGAAAAAGTTCCCATTAGGGTAAAAAAAAAAGTTATTGTATAATATAAAAAAAAAGAATAAAAAGAATACGCGAAAGACAACAAAATCTTTCAAGTATATTATCTCCTCCCACTCTCAAAACCCATTTTGATGTGACGCAAAGGCGTTTTGAATTGATTTATATAAAATTTTTAAGTTTTCTTTTAAATTTTTTAATCGAATTTTTAAAGGTGACAAGATTCCCAAAATACCAATACCACTAGGAACTAATCGAAATAACTTTATGGGCAGACTTATTTTTGTCTACAACTATTTCTTTCTCCACAAAGTTCGGATCATTTTATTCAAATTTAACATACTATCGAATATTTATTTAAGCGTTACAAAATTAATTTAAATTGCTTTAGAAATTTTTCAATTAAATCCCGAAAACGGGCGATAAAAACGACAATGCTTTGTGGCCATCCTGCTTAAGTTAATAAAAATATATATAAATTTTTGAAGTTGTAAAATTCAATGAGAATTTTTCTCCTACAAAGTTGTGATTACCAAAAATCGAATTGAAGGCTTATATTTAAATTTAACAAAAATATGAAATGCATATTTGTTTAATTAGTCCACTGATTCAATTAGGTCATAGAGATGAAGAGTCGTTGACTCTATAAATAGATTTTAATTAAAAACTCTTTCTTCTAACGGTTTTCAAACGTTTAGTATATCTATACAATACATATATATTTTCAATCAAAAACAAAAATTTAAAAGAAATAATTTTCTAAAACAATCAGATTTGCCAATAATTTAATTCGAAAACATATTCGTTAAAGTTTGATTAATTATGTTTGTCTAAAGCTTTACAAAATTTTTCTTATCGAGTTTTTAAAAATTCAAGAATACATATTTGTCTTCAAGCTGAGATTTTTATGTTTAAAATTTGTGTCAAAAATTAAAATGAAAAATTAATGTTTATTTACATTATTTTATAACACTTCCGGATTATTTATCTGAGCCTGTCTATTTAAAAATTTTTAAAATATACCCAAAACTCTGGTGCCATTCAAATTTTCTTTTAGAAATGGTTCGGAGGAGTTTTACAACTCTGGCTAAAAAATCTACAAAAATTTCTTTAAAATAAATTTGATATTAATTATACCTAATTACGTATATTATAATTCAATTTCAATTTCAGACAAGATTCGTAATTGAAATTTTAATTCGAATCCTAAGCTTATGGAATTCGATCAAAACTTTACACCAATACTTTTCGTTTGACTAATATAATTTTAATTATACATAATAGCAAAACTAGTGCTGTATATGAACTTTTGGTGTCAGGGTTGTGATGCAAATAAATTTTCATTTGTAAATTTTTCGTTTTGAATATTTGGATATTGTGCAACTCCTTCGTTTTGTGAAAAATCGTAACGTTAAAGTTGGTAAAACTTTTGTTTCATTGTTTCCGGGTGGACTAGAATTTTCAAAACCGCCATGGCATCTTAAAATTTAATAAAAGGAATATCTATTGACATGTTATAATATATATATATATATACCTATATATAAAACCCAGAATGAAAAGTAAAGTTTCTTGAATTTTCTTTTGTGTTTTTGATTAGAATTAAAGATATGCACTAAAAAGAGCTTTTGACATTTTGTTTGCTTTAACTTAACCTAATTTTAACTTGTATTAACTTATATCAGATTTTCCATTTTTTTTTTCATACATATTTCTTGCTCATTTTAATATCGGCGCTTTTATCCAAAAATGTAAGAATGATTTTTTAATGATGTAAGAAAACAAGCCAATATACATTCTATACTAAATATAAGAATGAAAACATTCAACTTATAGAGTATAGAGAAGATCTCATAATAAAATTTAAAAAAAAAGAACAAATAAAAGTAATGTAATATTAATGTCTTAATTCGTTCGCGATTTTTTTTTTTTATAGAAATATGTTATATTCTTTTGTTAAGAATAGAAAATACTGACGACTGGAAAAAACTTCTTAAATTTTAATCGATCACACATTTTTATTGAGAAATCTTAAAAAATAATAATTTTTTTTGTAATATCTACACTAAAAAAAACATTGTCAAATAGATTATGGCTCAATCGATAATTTAATTATATGAAACCATAGTATCCTTTAAAATGGCCATGATTTTAACCCTTCATAATTACATACGTTGCATACATAAATAGACAATACTATGTCGAGTTTGAGTAAAATTGCTCAACGTAGAGTGCAAGACACATACATAGTTGAAAATCTGGCTTGGCCATAAAGTTCTGTTTAATTTTTCGGATTTATTTCAAAAACTGATATCCCAATTTGAATAAAATTTGCAAAAAATATATATATATATACTATTAAAACTGAAGTTATGTGTAAATAAGAGCAAATTTGAAATCTTTATCAACAATGAGTTATAATAAATTTTTGAAAATTATTTCGTTTAGTTTATGTAAAAACTAGAGCATTGACTGATTTTTGTAACAATAACTCTTATGAAATCTATGCCATCAAATTATATATGTATAATAATTTATTAAAAACATATAAAATATAAAACATCTTCACGAAGCATTTTAAATAAAGTCAAGTTACCTAGATTTTATATCATCAAAAATATTTCTATTTTCTCATGATTTTTTTTTTTTTTGCAATTTACAATTCATTGTTTCATGATTTTTTTATGCACACATTAACCTAATGATCCAGCTTCTTATATGTTTATGTTTTTATTGAAAGAATATATCTAATCTATAAAAGAAAGTTTTCATTATAAGTGTTAAATTCATAATCATGAAAACAAAGAAAGGTTTAGAGATCTAATATGAATATGTTTGATGATAAAAAATTTAGGTTTTTGGACTTAAAATAAACAATGTCGAGTGGAAATCATAAAAAATAAATACAAACGGATGACCTGCCATTTTGTCTTTCCGTGTAATTTTAATTATTTAATCTTATGCCTTAAGATAATTATGATTTGGATTACTACTTTCAGGTAAGAAAAATTATGAAATAGAGAAAAAGAAATTTTTTGCACATTATAATTCTGCAAAAGAAGATGAAACACCTTGAAAAATCCCAAAGGAGGATGAATGAAATATTTTCGACACACCTTCAAAATACCAAACAAAAAGCATCATTAAGAAATTATTATTTCTACCCCATCGTATGACACACCTTGACATTTTTCTTTCACTTACAAATTTGTCATTATTTTTTCGAATGTAATTTCGATATTTTCGATTTTTTTTTTTGTCAAACCTTCAAGAGTATGAATTTTGTAATTTTTTATTTGAATGTTTTTCTAGTTTTTATTCCCGATATATCATTGATTGAAATTTTATGCCCTATGGTAGATACTACCATAAGGTATATTAGTTTTATCACTAAATGTGTATTGCATAGAAAATATTATCGGAGAAGTGTTTCAAAGATGTGCAGAGAATCAAAAGTTATATCGATTTTTGCATGTCCGTCTGTCCTTGTAAAAGATAGCGGAAGCGAAGTTATAAAGCAAAAACTAAGGTTGTAATTGGAAAGTTTGTGCACTAATTTTATTGAAATTATTTTCATACATTGACTACATAAATAGGAGATATTAGGTCTGTTTTATTTGCCATACCCTACACCGGAGCAGGATAAGTGGCAAATAAAACGAGCAGGAGTAAAAGAAAGCTTTAATTCAAATGTTTGTAGCGCTGCTTAACAACCGTATTGTAATAAAATGGGAAATTTTTAGCTAATACACTTTTTATGGTAGAAAACTGAACTAATTTCGGTGTGAGAGCTACCCCTGGTCTGAAAGTAGTGTAGGATTTGCACTTTTGTTGTTTTTGTTTTCAATGTAAAAATTTGCTCTGCCCCAGAGCAAGTGGCAAATAAAACAGACCTATTGTGCTAAATTTCACTAAAATCGGTGCAAGGATAATGGGGAAAGACATAATCGTAGGAGAAAAAAAGCCTGTTCATAAAGTTTTTTAGATGTACTTTTTTCTATAACAGGCACGGCCAACCCAAATGATCTTGCGGGCCACTTTGGAAATGCATCATAACTCCGCGGGCCACATAAAATTATATATCCCCATATTAGATTGAGATACACTATAGACATTTTTTTGGAGTGAAAAATTGAAAGATAATGAGTTATTATTATTGTGTTTACTATTATTCTTACTTGTGAACATAGATAATATAATAATAATGATACTAAACGTACATTGTAAAGAAAAATATATTTATTTTACTAGTGCGATGTTTGTTTCTCCACTCTTTCACTTCGATTTTGCAAATCGATCTCAATTTAGGTATTTGCACATTGTAATTGGTGTTGCAGGTTAGCGTCCGTTATGTTTGAGCTGGTTTTGTGTTTGGTCAATTTCATTTTCGAAAAAAAAAATTCACAGGTGTAAGTTGAACCAAAAGTGCTAACAACTTTTTGTGCCAGATTTCTCAAATTTGACGACGTACTATTTGCCGAGATAGACTTGGGTTTGAAAACAGTTTACTTTTATCAGGCAAAATATCCTTCACAAATATCTTCCTGCAGCCACAGCACACAAAACGAAACCAAATTTTCACTCGAAACTGAGAGTTTGCTCTGCTCTGCTATCAACAATCAACTGTGCACGCGCATCATGAGTTCGCAGAATATAATTTAATTACTCTGCGAACTCATAACTGTAAACTCATGAATAAAACAGGCAATATCTGTCATATATTCGCAAGAATATTATTTTAAAATCAAAGTAAATTTTTTCTCATAATTTCGACAGTTAATTTTTGAATATATGGATGCACAAATAATGTATTTTCTTAATACATTGATTTTCACTACTTTGGCCATTATAAAATAAATATATTTTGTAAAAGTGTGATGAATCTCGGGGGCCAGAAAAATGTTCCGGCGGGCCACATGTGGCCCGCGGGAGATCGGTTGGCCGTGCCTGTTCTATAACAAAACCGTGTAATGAAAGTACTTTATCGTGTTAATCGAGAGTTGGCCCCCTTTTTTTAATCGGAATATAGCGTAGACGGACCTTAGCAAAAGAGGTGACGGTTTTTAAACTAATCACCGCAGCACATTATTCCAAAATGATTTTTGACTTGAAATTGTTTATAAACAGGTTTTTCCATTCATCTGAAATTGTTAAATCGGTGTCAAATATGTTTGAGAAAATAAAAAATTAATTTTGCGACTTGTTTCGCTTTCAGCAAAAAGAAACACTCAATATATACATATGTGTATGTGTTGTCTATGCGGATATACATAATTTCTATAGATATGTATGCAGCTTTATTCAAAAATTTAAATTTTCAAATGTTAAAGTTTAAAGCGAAAAAAAAAATTGAAGAGTTTCATCGTTAATTAAATATCAATGATGAAGAAGAAAAAAATAGCAAAAAACTTTTATTTTTAAAGATCTGATGATTTGCTGAATATTTTCATAGAACAACATTTTCAATAGATGAGTTGTGTACAAATTAAAAAAAAGAAATAAAACGAAAATCGTATTGGATTTCATTCTATTCAAGCAACAAGAAGTTAGGAGTACTTGCAATAAGTACTTTTTCTATTCAAGAGATATGAATTTTTTCGACTTCATAGATGACTCGTTACCTATTTATTTATTTATTTAAAAAAAATATGTACCATAGTATATTTGAATTTTCGTATATTTTTCTAAAAGGAAATCTAGAAAAAACTATTTCCAATAATTGTATTTAGGACAAAAGCCGGTCCAATGTCGATATGCTAGTTCGGCACAACAAATCCAATATCGCTGACGCTGTTGTCTTATAAAGGTCAAGACTGATCCTAGACCCATCCCATATGAAGTAAGTTTTGAATGATTCAATTTCTACATAAATATTTTGGATCCTTCTAGTAGTTATCCGTCGTACATGTAAATTGGCAGATTATGTTCTCATTTGGTTCATTTTGCTTTCTTCCCATAGCAATAAAGTGTTGTGATAACAAAAAATTGCGATCTCTAGATTTTCATGAATCTGCACGTTTTCAGGTCCAATTTAATTGTCAAACCAAATATGACAAACTGATGAACAGGCAGACATATGGTAATTAAAGCGTAATTCATAATAAATCATTTCTATCTAGGTATAAGGTTCTTCAGTGTTTTTTTTTCTTTTACATTTTAATGAAAATCTGATCTGAGAGTCGTCAAGAAGTCATCTTATATATAAACTCATTATTAGTATTATTTCTTTTTTTTCGAATAAGTAACGGAATAGAATATGCAATAATATTCAATGTCAATATATAACAATGTACACTCGTAATGTTGTTTGTTGAATAAATAATTGAATGCATATATGTATGTACATATAAAAATTATTGACTTTTTCTAGTATTCTCTTCAATTTAATAAAATTAAAACTGGTTTTAAAATTTAATGATGGCTAATCATGTACCGTATGTGGTTTGATAAAGTGTTTTATTTTTCACTATACGAAAAGACCATACATGTCGTTTCTTAAGAATATACAGGCAAGAACAGTTATAAACTGCTTGTCTTAATGCTTCTTTTTAATTTTTAAAAATTAAATTATTAAAATGTAAAATCATAATATAGTAATCAAATTTTTAATAATCTATGATAAAAATCGAAATACCCGCAAATTTTGTGATGTAATGGAACCAGGGGTTGTCATTTTTTCTTAACTCCATGAAAATAATTTAAAAACATATATTAACTTAAAATCGGCCTATAGCTGATTTTCTGATGCCCTATGGTAGGAATGGGGCAGAAAAACAATCAAATCTAACAGTATTTCAAAGTTTTTTCTTCATAACTTTGTTTCCTCTTTTCAAAATTTCCTCTAATTCGCAGATAACCTAGGCCCTGATAGGATATATCCAATCCGCAAATTTTATTTAAATCAGTATGTTAGTTTTTAAACTACATCAAAAAAACTTTATAGACAAACTTATTTTCTCCTAGGATTATTTCTTTCTCCACTATCCTCGGACCGATTTTGCTGAAATTTAACTTGGTATCGTCTATTTACGTATTTAACCAATATAATTAATTTAAACAAAATTGATTCACAAATTTTCCAGTTAAATCCGAAAAACTATATAAAACAAATGACAAAACTTTCTGGTCACCCTGGTTTTAGCTTAATAACTTCCCTCCCCTTCGGCCGATTTTGCTGAAATGCAATACCATACGAAGTTAATGAATAAGTAACTTATATTCTAAATTTCATCAAAATCGGATAACGCGTTTTTGAGTTATCTTGTCCAAAGACGGACGGACGGACGGACATGCATAAATCGATATAACTTTTGAATCCCTGCACAACCATACCCTTGAAATTTTTCTGCGGTGATTGTTTCTATGCGTTACACACTTAGTGACAAAACTAATATACCCTCTGGTAGTACCTTACCATAGGGCATAAACATATAGAAACTTAAAATCGGAAATGGGGAGTAGTATTAGTTAACAAATTAACAAAAATAATAATGTATGTAATTAATTTAAACGAAATGACAATATAAATTTTTCAATTAATTGTGGAAAATGAACTACGCTCTCCCTTGATTTTGCCAATTTTGCTAAAGTGTAATGCCAATTCGAGTTAAGGACTGACTATACACGTTGTAAATTTTTTTAAAATCGGTCTACGGTTTTTTGATTTATCTTGTACACGGACGGACATGCAAACATATAGTTTCTAAAGGCCAATCTCCACGCACCCGACATCCTATTCTGACGAGAAAAATCAGAAAAGTAGAAAGGGATGGACTTTTGCAATTTATGCTAGGATTGATCGAATAAAAACATCAGGGCCTCTCCCCACACAATTTATAATATTACGGGAAAATTATGAACATTCCCTTCCACTTTATAGGAAAATGTAGTACCAAATTGTGTTTTCAGACTTTATCATAAGGCTTAAATTCCTATCATATCTAAAAACAAGCTATAGTGTAAAACGACGCAACTTCTATACGTATGTTCAAATCACGTCACCTTCCGAAAGCCTTTCTAAAAGAAAGCTATATGAATATGGGAATTCAGAGTGTACGTAGTCCTTAGTTAATCACAACATTTGTTGTGATATACAGACAGACAGACATTGGATAAAAATGATTGCAAACCATTTAGAATCTTATAAAATGTGAAGATTTGCAAAACAAATTATTTTATTTTTTATATACTATAAAATTTAACTTGCGTAAAGCATAAAAATCAATTCGTCATAGAAAAACTTCCTATAAGAAAATTTGGTAGTGTGCGACGATATCGTGTATGATTATTGTGAGAGTATGCAAATGCAGATGAAAACCCATAAATCAGATGAACAAGTTTATCTGCGTTTGAGGGGTATCATCTGGCAGTGAAGAATCAGATGGGGAAATTTGAACTGCAGAAGACGACAAAATTCGTAGGATGATTGTTTCTCCCTTTCTGTTTAACTAAATTTTGCATAAGTGCATCCCTTACTTTTATCAGAATAGGATGTCGGCTGTGTGGAGATTGGCCTTAATTCTCCATTTGCCTTGAAATAGGAACCCCATGGTTTTTATACCAAATTCTACAGAAATTAAATTATTGCTACAATTGTTTGCAATAGTAAAAAAAAAAAAACATTTCTTTTGGGCGTCTAAAAGAATAGTCATCACAATAGTTTCATCAACAAAATAGGTAATCTGTCGCCCAAACTACAACTACGCTTTTCAATATTTTCTTTATTTGAAATCATAATTTTCGCATTGAAGAATTTCAACGGATGGAAATTATATTTAATATTCAAATATTATAGTAAATAATTTAAATGTTTCTCATTATTCACTTAAAAAAGTAATTGTTCTGAGTGAGATAATTGTCGGGAGTAAATCAATTATGTGCTTTTAATCATTTGTAATTTTGTTAGCAAAATAAATTTGACCATACTTGATACAAGCTTCCGACAAAATTCATTGTTAAATAATTTTATTCTTTTTTAAATAAATATTGTTACTTTTGTTTGTTTCCAATTTGTTCGTCTCTACACCTACACCTACACCTAAAGTATGATAATGAATGAAGTTTTCCGGTAATTATTAAATAATATTAATAAAAAAAAAAGAAGCAATGCCACATTTTATGTTTTTTCTCCAATTGAAGATCTATCAAAATATTTTTAAGATTTATTGATAAATGAAATCAGTTGCAATTTGAAGTAAGTTTAACGATGACATGAAATAGTTTTATAATACAATTAAGAGTTAAAATGCCCTTAAATAATTAAAATAATACTAATTTTCATGCAAAACCCGTACTTAAGAAATTAACCACAATATGAATATTTTCACCTTAAAACAATATTTTTTTGAGTTTTAGAAATCGGTTTTCTTCCATTATTAGGAAAATACATTTACCTTGGAGTTCCTTTCATTTTATGCAACATACTGCTTTAATTTAGCTAAAATAATTAAGAAATTTTTAAACCAACAGAATAATGAGGTATTACTCTAGTTCGGTAATTCACTTATATTAAAGATAAGATTGAGGCGTGTCTTGAAAGCCTAAAGAATCAAGGCATGTATGTCCGTTTTCAACAGGTATATATATTTTGGGGTCCCTAGAATATGAATTGACTATTTTCCCATGATGTCTGTAAACTGTGTCTGATCACTTGTAAACACGATAGCTTGGGAAAGGTTTATACCATTTTTTTTGTTCAAGAATCGAATATAACAAGAAAATGAATTGATTGGCCGGGAATACGTAACTGAAACATGATTTTTTTCACTTTTGTTGAAATGATAGCTCACACATATCCTGGACTAAAAGGAAAATTGTCACCGGAAGCTCTAAATCAAAAGTGGTTAATTTTTAGCTAAAATAGGACTTTATCCTAATAGCTGGTCGGATTATAAAGAAATTTAATTCACAAGACAGGTATTACAGTAACAATTGGTTAAATTCTTAGCGGAAATGCCAAATCGAAAGTTGGTTTATTTTACGCTCATTATTTGTTCATATCTTTGAATGCACAATAACTCCAGAATGACTTATTCAATTTTATTCAAATTTGGTGCAAAGTTAGATTATAATCAGATGATGACCTGATTCGATATTGATCTGTATATTTTGAGTAAGAAAGTTGGGTGTTTTGTTATATCAAATATTTTCGGTATGAACTGTAAAGCTATTATAAAATTCATTAAAGTTTTTCAAATTCGACTAACACATTTCTATATCCTTTTTTGTGGTACATCATTTAAGCAAATTCAAACAATGTTCTATTTTTTCCATTTATTATTATATTTCAATTTCATTGATGTGAATTACTTCAAACTCTTTATTTCTGAAAGTACATACTAGTTATGTGTATAAACACTTTGCATTTTTGTCTTATTTTTTCTTTTCTATTCTAAAATTTCTCCCATTAGAATTTTTCATTCCTAATACTTTATTCAAAATGTATACTATATCATTTTATCATTCTCTACCTTATAGAAATTTAGTATCGCACTTAGTACATAGAAACATAAGTTTCAATATATATATATATAGTTTATAAGTGGTTATGGCATTTTGTCTAGGAAATGTAAAAAAAAAATTCATTTTGTATATCCGTTGGGATGTATGGAATGGATACAACTTTTTGCAAGACATTTTATTTTCTAAGTTATATTCCCCGCCCTAAAAAAAATTATTTTGATTGACATAATAAAAATTTAAATAAAAACTTTTTTCTTTTATTAATCTTTAATTCACAACAAAATATATATATGGGGATATCACTTTTAATAAAATAATAATATGTAATCTATTATGGTTCTCCGGTTACAAATTTCTGAGACTATTTTTATAATTTCATAGAATTTGATATAAAACTTATTTTTATAGAAATCATATGATATGAATTAATATCCTTCTTTTTGCAATAGATAATTCCTTCCACAAATTTTGATCAAAAATCGAATTTCAGGAAGATTTGATACTGGAACATTAGCATATTTCTTTCAAGTGAGAAAATGTTTTTATGCCCAATGGTAGGTTCTACCAGAGAGTATATTAGTTTTGTCACTCCATTTGTAACACATCGAAATAATGGTCGTAGAAAGGTTTTAATAGTATGGTTGTGCAGGGAATCAAAAGTTATATCGATTTATGCATGTCCGTCCGTCCGTCCGTATACAAGATAACTCAAAAACGCGTTATCCGATTTTGATGAAATTTACAATGTGAGTTGCTTATTCCTTAACTTGGTTTGATATTGCATTTGAGCAAAATCGATCAAGGGGGAGCAAAGTTATAAAGGAAAAACTAGGGTGACCAGAAAGTTTTGTCCTTTTTTTGTTTATGGTTTTTCGGATTTAATTGAAAAATTTGTAAATCAATTTTGTTTAAATTAATTTACATAGGTTAACTACATAAATAGACGATACCACGTTAAATTTCAATCAAATCGGTCCAAGGATAAAGGAGAAAGAATTAATCCTATGAGAAAATAACCCTCTTAACAAGGTTTTTTTGATATAATTTAAAAACTAACACACCGATTTGAACAAAATTTACAGATTGCACTTATGCTAGCAGGGTCTAGGTTATCTGCAAATTGGAAGAAATTTTGATAGAAAGAAACAAAGTTATAAAAAAAAAACCTTGAAATAATGTTAGTTTTGACAGTTTTTCTGCCCCATTTCTACCATGGGGCATCAAAAAATCGGCTATAGGCCGATTTTAAGTTACTATGTGTTTTCTTTTGTATTTTTAAGATTGTTTAGTTAGCATTTCAAATCTTCTCACTCTTACCCTATCTGTATTTGAAAATGTTACATGAAAAAAGGTTGTTTATGGATCTTTCCTAACGATGACACAATTAACTAAACACTTAAGCAGGTGAAAATTGACAAACCAATCGAAGTAAAAACGAGAACTGGTAAAACTACTTTTCCAAATGTGTGACATACTGTTTAGCTGCGAAATTTTTATCGCGCGTAATTCCATACAACATACACAAATTCATCGGCTGTTAACGGGACAAATATATATATATATTTTTTTTTGAATTGGAAAAAATATAAATTCCATGTAATCATGCGTAAGTGCATTTACACACAAAGTTTTGGAGTATGAAAATGCTGGAATTGGGGCTCATATTACCGTGTCATTAATAAATTTATGAGAACGTGAAATGAATTTTTTTTTTCTATTATATTTTCTTCAAAATCAAATTTACAATTTTTATGAAATTATTAAAAATTTCATACTAATATTATACGAAAAACTTGTTTTCATATTCGTTCAAATTTTTTTTTTCACCATAAATTAATTAAATCTAATAATAATGTTCATTGTTTTTCTAATAATTATGCCCTATGGTAGGTACTACCAGAGACCAGAAAGTTTTGTCGTTTTTTTGTTTATGGTTTTTCGGATGTAATTGGAAAATTTGTGAATCAATTTTGTTTAAATTAATCGTATAGGTTAATTACGTAAATAGACGATACCGTGTTAAATTTCAGTCAAATCGGTCCAAAGATAGTGGAGAAAGAAATAGTTCTAGCCTAAACTAAGCCTCTTCATAAAGTTTTTCCGATGTATTTTAAAAAGTTATTTACCGATTTCAATCAAATTTACAAAACGTGTTTATGTTATTAGACTCCAGCCGACCTGTGAATTTGAGCCAATTTGAGAATGAAGAAACGAAGTTATCGAGTAAAAAACCTTGAAATATTGAGTTAAGTCGAAAGTTCGTGGCGTTTTTTTCCAATAGATGGCTTTAGAGTCGTATAACTTTAGTAGTTATAATCGTATCAAGTTAAGTTATAGCGCGCTTAAAAGGTGATATTTTATAGAATATTTATAAAAAAAATTGTGAAATTCAGGCAGAACTAATTGGGGTAATTGGGTTTTGAAAATGAGCCAAAATTCTCAACAAAATTCCCTATATTAATGCTCCATAGGTACTACCGTCCGTCCGTGGACAAGATAACTCAAAAACGCGTTATCCAATTTTGATAAAATTTAGAAAGCTACTTGGTTATTACTGTAGTGGATTTGGTATTGCATTTCAGGAAAATCGACTAAGGGGCAGTGAAGTTATTAAGCAAAAACAAGGGTGACCATAAAGTTTTGTCGTTTTTTTTATATAGTTTTTCGGATTTAATTGCAAAAATTGGTAAAGCAATATTTTTTAAATTCATTATATTGGTTGACTACATAAATAGACGATACCATTGTAAATTTCAGTGATATCGGTCAAAGGATAGTGGAGAAAGAAATAGTCGTAGGAAGAAATAACCCTGTTCAGAAAGTTTTTTTGATGTATTTTCAGAACTAATACACCGATTTGAATAAAATTTGCAAATTAGACTTATGCTACCAGGGTCTGAGTTACTTACAAATTAGAGAAAATTTTGAAAAGGGCAAACAAAGTTATGAAGAAAAAACCTTGATATATTGTTAGTTTTCACAATTTTTCTCTCCCATTTCTACCATAGGGCATCAAAAAATCGGCTATAGGCCGCTTTTAAATTACTTTATGTTTTTTCTAATAATTTTCTAATTTTTTTTAAATAGAAAATTCATGAATAAAATAAAACAGTTTTATTTGTTTACCCGAAAAAAAAATTTGATGAAAATCAACAAATTTCAGTTGCATAAAGTTTTTTAGGAAGTAGTTATTACACTTCTGACAATTACAAAATCCAAGTTTACGGTCATAAATTAAGAACTACATTATGTATAATAAATCTTCTTATTTTCTTTTATATATGACTATATAAGTGAAGTAGGTTTATGCTTTACTTCTATTTGGTACAGAATACTCACAGTACCACCAGCTCAAGAACGTTGTGTCGTGTTTCACTAATTATGTTTTATTTCATTTCGTATTATATTTTTGTTTGTTTGTATTTCTTTTGGCGGTCATTTCTTTATGTGGAACACTTTTTCTTTATGAACTCCAATTTCAGATTGATATTATAAAGGATACCAAAAAACTAATATGTATAAAGGATGTTCTATGTTTCACACTCTTTTAAAGGAATAATTCCTCGAATAAATAATTAGAATATTTTAACCAATTTTTTTAAACTAATTTAACATCATTCGATCAAATTTCATTGAGTTGGCGGTTATAATAAGAAAACTTCATATTTTGTAATTTAGCTGTGTTAAAATAACTGGGTCAATTTTAATCTAGAATTTGTACATAAACAAATTTTGTGAAATCGTCCAACTCTTGCTGAAGCCGGAATGAGAGACTGCTCAGTACTAGTTGCAACCTTGGCACAACTCTGTTGGTCAATTTTATATTATTTTTATTTATGATGCTTAACACAGGGTCTGCATTAGTCAATATTTCTGGTATACCCGCAAAATTGGTTGCTAAAAAGCTAGTGTAGACCCTGCTGGTATACCAATTTTTCTGGTAACACAGGGACTACATTAGCCAATATTTCTGGTATACCAATTGGCTTACCAGAAATAAAATACTACCAGTTTTTTTTACGTGGGCCAATACTGGTATACCAATTCAGTATCTGAAATGCCGTTGAACCGAGAACAGAAAATAAAAATATCCAAAATATTGGCTTTAATGTGTCGAATTCAATTCTGTGGCAATATCTTCCCATGCCCCTTTTTAAAATCAATCCTTCTTTATTTTTCTTCTTTTTCTCGAAATTTGATAATGTCACTCCGCAAAAATTTAGTTTTCGCCATTTTATTAAATGCAAATGTCAAAAATTGGTATACCAGCGCTGTCTACGAAAATGCTATACCAGAATTGTCATACCAGAAAAATTGGTATACCAGCAGGGTCTACACTAGCTTTTTAGCAACCAATTTTGCTGGTATACCAGAAATATTGGCTAATGTAGACCCTGTGTTAACTGTATATTCGACGTTTCGTTTATTCCTTATGTTATATTGTGTGTTACTTGTAGGAAGCATATATCTGAAAGGTTAATTAGCTTTAAACGATTTGAGCTACGAAGACATTATAATATCTTTTGTTATTTTGCATTTATTTACTTCATTGATTTAAACTAAATACGATATTATTTAATTAAACCAACTACTTTCTTGCAGTTGTTGTTATTGTTTGGAAAAAAGGATTAAACCAAATTTCTTTAATTTATATATTTTTATTAATATTTTTTTAAATTTATTTTTTTATTTTTACTTTAATTCATTATAATTCCTAAAGATAAATAACATTTTTTTTTTTTTAAATTTTAATCAGAGCAAATGATTGCACGAATATTTTATTAATTTTTCAGATTATTAATTATTAGTGTTAAGGTTGCCATAATTTTTTTAATTCACTTTTTTCATATAATACAAAAATCAACTTTCGTCAACGTAAAAAATAAGAACTTACACAAAAATAAAAATGAAGGAAATTCCAATAGGGATTCTCGTTTTGAAAATAATTCCTTTTGACTTTTTTTAATTTATAAAATAATAAATTTTTTAAAAACTTTAACACAGTACTTTTAGCATTGTATATATATATATATAAAAAGGCGTCGTTTTATTTATTTAGATTCAATTTCGAATTAGGAAATCAAAAAAAAAAAAAATTTTTTATGAATACATTATCTCCAGAACACCCAATTTTGATGTACACAAATCGTTTCCTAATTTTTCTATTTATTTTTAAGAAATAAAATTAAGATTTTTTGTATTTTTTTTTTATTAGTATAAATCATAAAACACATAAAAATTCACTTAAGTTATTTATTAAATTAAACGACTAAAACATTAAAAAGTATATTTTTTTCTCGAGAAAATGTTCAAGACCGAGTTCTTAAAACACTGTTACACGTTCGAACCTTCGCAGGTGACTAAAACATTATGTACAAAAATATACCATTCAATTGAAATCTATGAAATATATATGTTTGGAGACAACTACACACTTCACACTATAACCATTAGGTATCCACAACAAATTCCAAATAAAACTTTTCAAAAGAGGCTTGCTGCGAGTTTCTTAGTGCATTATTTTTCTTCAGCTTTTTTTTCTGTTGGCATATTTTATTTAGTCGCGTTTTCTCTTCAAATATATAGGGTAAAGTGTCATGAGTTGGCCAGTCAACAGTTATTGGCAATCGGAAATAACACTTTTGTTATAATATATATAGTATAAAAAATTAAATTTTAAAAATTCTTAATATTCTCTGTAATTTCACCTTCTTTTAATATATTGAATGTTTTTTGTTTTTAAATGTTTTATGCTTAATAATAATGTACAAATGAACACTATAAGAATGCAAATCGAGTTAAGATTAGTTTTGTCAAATTCCTACAATTTGTTTCTAAATACTTCAGTTGGCATTATTAAGGCGTTAAATGTGTATTAAATTAATTAAACTAAAGTTGAAAGTGGTATTTTAAACAAAAATATATTATATATATAGCGTGATTCATTCTTTACTTTTTTTTTTAAAAAAAAAATAAAACACTTAGAATTGAATGCAAATATCAAATCTTTATTATCAACTTTAAGCAAATAGTATGGCAATTAATGTTTGAAAATAATTTCCTTCAAATGTTGGCCGGCACTACGTTTCAGCTCGGCCAGTCTGGCGGTCCAATTTTCGATCACTCTCTCAAGCATTTTGACCGGAATCTCATGAATGACACGTGTAATGTTCGCTTCCAATGCTTCAATTGTCACTGGTTTATCGGCAAAGACTTTTGACTTTACATAGCCCCAAAGAAAAAAGTCCAAAAGTGTGATATCGCACGATCTTGGTGGCCAATTCACTGGGCCAAAACGTAAAATTAATTGCTCACCAAAATGATTTTGCAATAAATCCATTGTAACACGGGCTGTATGGCTCGTAGCACCGTCTTATTGAAACCAAATATTGTCGAGACCACGGGCTTCAATTTCAGGTACCAGTCCGTTATCGTGGCACGATAGCGTTCGCCATTGACGGTAACGTGGCCGCCGGCCGCATTTTTGAAGAAATACGGACCGATGATGCCCCCGGCCCATAAACCACACCAAACTGTTGTTTTCAATGGATGTAATGGTAGCTCTTGAAACTCTTGTGGATGCTCATCATCCCAAATACGGCAATTTTGCTTATTAACGTAGCCATTAAGCCAGAAATGAGCCTCATCACTGAACAAAATTTGGCTTGAAAATTCCGGATTTTCTTCGATGCGTTCAGGCGCCCATTCAGCAAACAAACGAGGATGTAAGTCTTGACATGATGAATTGCCATACAATACTGAACAAAAATGACAAATCAGAATGACACTAGTCACGCGTGATCTGTCAAAAAAACCCTATTGAAAAAAAAGTAAGGTTTGAATCACCCTTTATTACTATTTTGTAAGTAGCCAACCCAATTATAGCCAATTATTGATTTTGTGGTCAATAACTGATTTTTTAAAAATTTTCTAAGTTCAGTAAATAATCTAAATCAGGGCTTCCCAGACTTTTTACAGCGCGACCCTCTTCAAAAAAAAAAAAATGCTGTTCTGTCATATGAAAATCCCCGTGAGGAAAGTGTTACTTGAAAAATTATTTCCTACCAAGTCAAGAATTATTTCAATAAGTCTTGACAGTGTTGCTCAGGGTTGCCGTTGTAACATTTTTCCAACATGATTACAGATTTTATGATTGTTGCGTTTAAAAAGCTTCTTAAAATTACTACACGTTTTTGAAACTTTCACAGATTTTACGCGACCCAATTTTAAATCTATGCGACCCAACTTAGGGTCGCGGCCCCCTGTTTGGGAAGCCATGATCTAAATTATTTTAAATTTTGAACTGAATTTTTATTCTAATTCTAATACAAAAAGAATTCAATAAACTATCAAATGTAACAATAGCTATACAGTCTTTAGTTTTCTGAAAACATATTCAAAATGATTGGTGGACTAAGAGGGCCCAATAACTGATACCTTACTCTATATAGTCGCTTTTTCTCTTTAAATACTTACCTATCCAAGAAACAAAATAAAATATTTTTTAGAATAGAGTATGATAGCGTATTTTCAAAAAAAAAACCTGATTTCATGCTTATTTGAAATGTATTTTCATTGTATTTTTTTTTTTTGTTTAACTGGCAAACCAGAAAGTTTACCTCAGTTTGGTCAAAGGCGCGATTCATCATATTATATTTTATAATGGTTTACCTTTAATTCAATTTTTTGTTTTGTTTTTTTTTTTTTAAGTAGCAAACATCTAAAATACCATTCTTTCTCTCTAATATAGAGGATCGTACGAATTCCAATCTGAAGTAGTCATTCAAGACGTATACAAAAGAAAAATACGGTATTTTCGTTAATGTGGGTTTTGTTTACATACAAAAATATGTATAGTTAAACGAACGTTCGACCAGGTAAAAAAGAATATAAAATTTTAAAAACCAAAACTATTTATGCTACATATTACTAAGTGTGTAATTTCTGTGGTTTTTTGATAATATACATTATTCGTTTCAACACTAATATTATCGTGAATCAATTAAATACACTCGCTTGTTTCACAAAAGGTCCTTGTAACTTTAAGTTTCTTTTATGTAAAGGTTAAGATGCTTGTTTTTATGTGGCTTAAAATGTTAAAATTGACTGGCATTTTTTTGTTTTTTTTTGTTTTTGTTAAATGATAGAAAAAATGTCTAAAATAAAAGTAAAAACACGTTTGGAATAAATTAGAGGTGAATTTTTAAATATTTTCTTAGGAAGTTTGGTAGAAAACTCGACACACACACACACACAATATACCTGTTGCCGACATAATTTGAATACGCATAGAAAATATTAGGATGGTTTGTTTGATTCCGCATTTCTTTAGATTCTTAAAACTGTTTATAAAATTTGTTCACAATGGAAATGGAAATTATTTTATAGTAAAACAAAAAAAAAAAAATAGTTTTAATTAAAATCTCATCTTTTCAAAAGCAGGTAAACGAATAAAACATTGACAATTATATCTTGAATATTTTGAAAATTCTATTCACGTTCGTCTTATTTTGAAAGAAAATCAAAAATTTAAGAACCCATAGAGTGAACTATGAAAAAAAAAACAATATAAAATAGTGGGGCATAAAATATGACTCACGTGCCTGATGCGGTTCTCAAATATATTATCTGTCTGCCTCATGAAGCAACAAAAATTTATCAGTCAAACTCGCTCTCAAGACATTTTCTACGAATAGCAAATTAGCAAAAGTAATTATTCAAATTAGTTATTAATCTAAAAAATATACGACTGTATTTAAAACAAACGAATTGTATCCCAAAAAATTGTATCGGCGGTGCAATTGTTTGCACTTATAAAGGAAGGAACGAAGAAGGTTAATACCACAATCACACTTCATTTTCAGGCTCAAGAGATAACAAATTGCATTGATTAACATCGACATAAAATTAGCACATCACTTAAGCTAAGATCACACACTGCAACTTTTGTTGCAATGCAGCATAAAAAGATGCGAAACTAGAGTGCTGCATAGTGTGAACAGCATTGCAACACAATAAGTTGCGATTCTTTTTTGCTGCATGACTAGATTTTTTTATTGCGTGCAACCTGGAAAGTTTCAACGTGTGAATAGCAAAAAACAAAGTTGCATATGCAACAAAAAATATTAAAATGGTTGAAACTTTCGCTGCATGCTGCATGCAAGTTTTTTTGACAGTTCATTGTTATTCTTTCTGATAAGTTTTTAAAATGTAATGAAATTCACATTAAAATATCCTTTTTTTTATTATGGGTTTCAGTTTTTCTAAAAGATAATGAAAATCAGATGCTGATATTTATAAAAAATGTTTAAAAAATAACACGTAATTCGCGTAATACTATAAATTATGACCAAATCCGTACGGTTCACGTTCTTTTATCCATTTTTTACCCAGCATTTTCTTTTACTTTTTTGACGCCGTCATCTTTCTTTTCTCAACAAAATAAGTGCTAAACAGGAAACAGCTTGTTCTTCTTCATCATAAAACATATTTTATTCCAATAAATTAAATGCTAAAATCAAAACAAGACGTCAAATTTTTAACACTTATATACACGAAAAAACTCCAAGGAAGTTGCAAGCAATAAAAGCTGCATGCTATGTGTGAAAACCTCTGCAACTTTTTTTTTATGGTTGCAGCATTTTTTGTTGCAGCAGCATAAAAACTTCAGATTGCGCGCCACTTTTACCTACATGTGTGAACAAGACTCGCAACTTTTGCAGCTGCAACCAAAAAAACCCTGATGCAAAAGTTGCTATGTGTGATCTTAGCTTAAGGATTGTGCGGATAGAATAAAATGGTTAAATCAACTATTTTCTACATTGTTAGTTTTTATCAATTTCTTTAATGAAACACATTTTCGAATTCAGCAAATTACTAATATTACTAATACAATCGATGAATTTTTCTCTTCAAAAAATTATTTGTGAGAAGAAGAATTCATATTTGCAATTCACAGCATGTATTTCAAAGAAGGTTTATTTTACTTTTTGTAAAAACCAATTTTTTAATATTTAAACTGCAAAAGAAAATACGCACACATGCAAAGAAGTTGATGTAGGTCATCGAACTCTTTTGAAGCCAGATTTGTGTTTAAACAAAAGAATTAATTTCGAACTGAACTTGAAGATTTGCAAAAAAAAAAAATTTTCTTGAATATTGTTTGTTTTTGTTTTGTTTTGTTGTCTTTCTTGATTTAAAATTCGAACTAAAAACTTTAAAATATATTGGTCAAAGAAATTAAAAAAAATTTTTTTTATATGTTTATGTAAAAACAAAATGTCCACTCTAAAAAAGCATAATTTTAATTTTATAAAATTTCTATCCCCCCCCCCCCAAAAAAAAAAACAGGGTCACATCTGGTTTTCCAGATTCTAGAACATCTTTATTACATCAGAAATTACAAATGTTAAATGTTTGTATGGAAAGAAGACGTCTTCGTGAAGGTGGGCTACCATTTTCTATGTTATCGAAAAATTCAAAAAGAGATGGACAAGATGAATCTGAAGATGAATTTTATGATTGCGATAATGATGAAGATCAGGATACCGTCTATGAGCCATGGAATAAACCAGAAGGAAGATTATCCAAATTAGATAATTTAAAATTAATCGAATCATCGATACCACTGTTTATTCCAATTACTCAAGAACCGGTTCCAAAAACTGAAGATCAATTAGAAGATGATGCTGAAGTGATGCTTAAATTAGGGCCTGGATCTGGTATTAAGATGTATATATTATTTATTATTATTTCTTTTCCAATATTTTTTTTTTTTTTTTGCCTTAAACAGAACTTTGTGCACAAATGATGAGCGCATCGCTATTATCTGATATGGAAAGTTTTAAGGCAGCTAATCCACGTGGAAAATTAGAAGATTTTATTCGTTGGTATAGTCCCAGAGATTGGATAGAAGAACCTGATGGTAAAATAAATATTTATTACATTTTTATTTATTTATTCATTTTATTTATTGCAGAAAATGGAATTACTACTGGACATTTAAGTCAACGAATGCTTATTCCTGAAAATACTTGGCAGACTGTATGGAATACAGCTAGACCTGTTCCAGCTAAGCGTCAAGTATAATTTTTAGTTAAGGATTTTTTTTTTAATGTAGAGTTATTCAAATTTCAGAAACGACTTTTCGATGATACTAAAGAAGCTGAAAAAGTTCTTCATTACTTCGAAACACGAACAATTGGGCAAATTTGTCAATTAACATTAGCTCCTTTATTTCATGCTGCCATTCTAAAAATTAAAGTATTTTAAATATTATTTTATTTATTCTATAAAGAAATATATTTCATATAATTTTTTTTCCAAGGAAGAAACTATTTCCACTTATTCTTTAGAAAATTTAAATGATAAAATTATAATGAATTTATGTAAACTTTCACGTGAGAATTGGTCAAATGAAAGTAGTTCACATGCAATTTCATCACATAAAAAATGGGAAACACTTTTACAAGAAATTGGACATATCGAAAATACAGCCCTAAAATCAGCAAGTCTTTTCATAAAACTTTTCGGGGCATCACAACTTTTAACAGAAAAAGAAAACGATATTATGCTTAAATTGATAAATGGGTTCGAATATGAACTAGAAGGGGCAGCTAAAAACGATATATCGATTCGTATTTTGAATATGTTTACCGATGCGAAACTTTCAAAAAGTGAACTTTCAAGTGATCCTTCTCGAAATAATCAAATGGTAAATTATTATGTTTTCTTATTATTATATATTTTTATATATATTTCTTATTTTCCTCAGTCTCTTCCTGAGCCGAATCGAAAGGAATATATTCTTCGTGTTGATGGAAAAACAAGTCACAAAGGTATTGGTGGACCACAATATCTTCGAGCAGTTTTAGATAAGCATTTTAGACTTTGTGGGGCTTTTTCGGAAAACACAACATTTTTGTAAATTTCCAAAAAAATACATAAATTCAATTTTCAAGAAATAAATTCGTTTTTTAAAAATTTGAATTTATTCATATTCTTTATTATAGGTATTCGCTAAGTTCAAAAATATAATACGAACTCCCAAAAGTACTTAAATATGCTATTTTACTATAACATGAAATATCCACACTTGTTGTATGTAATATTTATATATAAACTAACGAATTATTATTAATTTTATCTATATAAATTACTTTCTCGGGAAAAAGGACACAGAGAACCGTATTTTGCTTGAGAACCATTTCTTAAAATGATTGTTTTCGCCGCACCAAATGTACTTAGGGACTCTCATCAGCTGAACTCATACATTTGTTTGTTCAGGAACGGAATCATTTTAACTATTCAAGCATACACTAGAAGGATAAATTATTTTTCATTATATTCAAATCGAAATCAAACTAAGATCTACGACTTTTATTCTAATGAAAATTTTTTTTGTTAATAATTTATTTTTCCTCCTCCTTTTTATAGATGTTATTGGCATTACAAGTTAATTTTTTTGTCCGAAAATTTATCAGCACAGGTTTTAGTGCCACAAAAGCTTTATAATTTTTGTCAATCCTTATTGCTAGATTAGAGCTAATTTATTTTTCAATAAAGCTTACTTTATCAGGTATTGAATTTCAGCGAACTATTTGCAGAACATTCATCTAAATGAAATGAAAATGAATTCACTTTAAATTCGCCGAGTCTTTTAAAATATGAATACATTATATTTAAGAACATATAATGAAATTTATGAAAACGATTATAATACGATTCCAACCAGCAAACATTTGACAAATATTCACAGAAAAGAAAAGGGTGTGAATTCGTATTACATTCCCTGGAACATGTTATTGTTTAAATTTGGAGGCAAATTTAGTTTTAATAAAAAGGGGTGAGTAAAAGTGACAAAAAAGTTTTTAAAAAATTTAAAAATTATCAGCAATTTATATTATTAATATCATTCCTGCAAATCGTTATGAAATCATGTTTCCAATTTCTTATTCAATATTCCTTGGCATGTTCACCTAAATTTCATTACTGGTAAAGTTTTTGACATTACAATTGATTCGTAACACAGGATCTACATTTGCCAATATTTCTGGTATACCAGCAAAATTGGTTGCTAAAAAGCTAGTGTAGACCCTGCTGGTATACCAATTTTTCTGATATGCCAATTCTGGTATACCATTTTCGTAGCCAGCGCTGGTATACCAATTTTTGACATTTGCATTTAATAAAATGGCGGAAACTAAATTTTTACGGAGTGAAATTTTCAAATTGATAAATATGTTTCGAGAAAAAGAAGAAAAATATAGAAAAATTGATTTTAAAAGAAGGGCATGGGAAGATATTGCCACAGAATTGAATTCGACACATTAAAGCCAATATTTTGGCTATTTTTATTTTTTGTTCTCGGTTCAACGGCATGTTAAATACTGAATTGGTATACCAGTATTGGCCCACGTAAAAAAAATTGGTAGTATATTATTTCTGGTAAGCCAATTGGTATACCAGAAATATTGGCCAATGTAGACCCTGTGTAAGCGAAAAGAAAAACATATAGTAACTGAAAATCGGCCTATATCCGATTATGTAGTAAAATTATGTAAATAATTTTTAAAAAATTGACCCACAAATTTTCCTTTTAAATCAGAAAAAAACGACAATACTTTCTGTTAATTCTCGTTTTTACTTTATAGCTACGCTTTCTTTCGGTCGAATCGAGCTAAGGATTAATTAACTCACATTGTAAATTTCATCAAAATCGGATAACGTATTTTTGAGTTATTTTGTACACGGATGGACGGATGGTGGGACATCCAAAAATCGATATAACTTTTGATTCTCTAAAATAAACAATCATACCTTTAAAAATTTTCTACGATAATTCTATGTGTTACAAATCTCGTGACAAAACTAATATACCCTCTGGTAATACTTCCATAATAGGTCATAATAAAATCGAGGCGAATATTCCGTTTTCGAATTCACTTAAGAAAGCTTAGTAATTCATATGCGAAAAATTTTCACCTATTCTAACACAAATACACACACACATGGTTTCGACTTCTGAACAATTTAAAGTTCTCTCGTTGCTAGGCACGAGAGAAAAGGTCGATGCCTTCATCGGAATTATGTCACGCATGCCCATTATTAAGCTTTAAAATAAAAAACCCTTAAAAGGGAGAAAAGTTGATTTCATTCAGAAAACTTGATTTTACTAATTTCGAAAATATATGTATGCGAAACTGTATATTCTCTTTTCGAAATTCTGTGAATCCTTTTTAAGATGTAAAAAAAAATAAATTTATATAAACAGGAAAATCAAATTAGTTTCTTATAAAAATAAAAAGTTTCTTTTATAAAGAAAAGAATAATTTTTTTTGTTTTCGGTTATATATACCATATATATATATATATATACATTTTTGTATTAAAAGGACAAAACGGGGAAATAACTAATACAGTCCTGACACAAGCATATACGTATATAGAAATGAAAGGAACTGGAGATTTTCCACGGGCAAAAAAAACCAGCGAATCCCAATTCAGTTGAGCTGCGAATTTTCCGGTACGTAGGACTGATTTTTAATTTTATTAAAAAAAAAAAAATAGAAGGAAAAAAATTACTTTATATAAAATGATTTCTTTTTATAATTTTTTTTTTTCAATTATTTTTTTTTTAACGTTGTAAAATAAAATAAAAATATAAATTCAAAAAACAAGACAATATATGTTTTTCGTTGTGATATATAAATATTGTAATAGAAAATAATAAATTATGAAATTATAAAAAAATTTAATAATTTTATATTTTTTCACATAAGAGTAAGTGTGTTCTTTTACGAAACGAACGTGATTAGTGCGTACTAGAACCAAATTATGTTACAAAGAGTTTTTAGCAAATTTTTAACATATTGAATTTTTCAAAACATATTTTTTTAAATGTTTAATTACATGTGTTCAAAATAAATACAAAAAAAAGTTTCCGGAAGCAAATGTGTGTGACACGAAGTCAAATTTCTGACCAAAAGAAAAAAAAAATGAAAAAATTTAGTTCGGGTGCGGTTTATTTATTTATTTATTTTTATCGGGGGGGTTTTTTTTGCTTGTTTTTTTCTGCAAATTAAAAAAAAAAAATAGATTTATATATTTAGACATATCTCTAAAGTATTGTTGGAAAAATATCGTTAGGCAATATATTGTTTTGTTGAAGAAACAAAATGAGGGAAATGACGTCAGAAATATAGTTTTGTTAGCATGGAAAAAAAGAACAATAAAAGAACATAATTTTTTTTTCGGTCTGGTGTAATATCCCAACAAAGTCATTGTCATATATTTGGAACCAATCAGTATAAATCCTTAAATGGGGGTAGCGAGCGGAGCGTAGCGCACCGAGCATGCATTTGGTAACTACTAATATCATAAAAAAAGAAAAAAATAAAAAAAAACAATTGATAACTAAATGACAAATGTTGATAGTTGTTGTTGGGTCCGGGAAATTACACCAGATCCTTTTTTTTAAACATTAAAAGATATATGTATATATATATATATATGTCTATATCTGTTGAGTATATATATTTATTTCTAATTTATTTTTCATTTATTTTTGATTTTTTGATCGGAAATTTTTATTTGAAATAAGCTCACTTCAGGCATGGGTTTCGGACCACTGCAAGTGAAACTCAAGAAGAAACCAACGAAAGTTAACAGCCGGCAAAAAGGAGTACTCACTATTATGACCATTTAATATTATTTGTAATAAATGTTGTATTGTGCTCACTTTATATTTATATATACATATATAAATACGTATCTACCACGCTTTTTTTCGTGCAAAATCATCAAAAAATCTCTACAATAACAGGAAAAAAGGAAATATGTTAATACAAAAAATCAGTGTTGGCATACCGGCAGAAAGTAGTAACGATATTTGTATTCAGTACGTTTTCGGATATGAGTACCTAACAAACTACTTTTTTCGTCCCATTGCTTCGTAACGTTAGTCCTAAAAAAAATTTTCTGTTTGTTGACTTTGTATTAATTCAACAAAAAGCTTAGATTGCACTACTATAAAGGCTGAATTTATTCAAATTGGGATGTTCTTTTTATTAAGTGTTTCTTTCATACCACCGCTTCCATACGTAATTTTTAATTAATCTTATTTTTTATTATTAAATTTTCTGATTAGAAATTATAAGTAGAGCGTTCTCTAATACAGTTTCGTCAAATCGCTGAAGTTTAAGGAAAGCTGCAAAAAAAATTATTGTACCTGAATGTAACGAAAAAAAAAACGATTTTATTACGTTACATAATAATGTTACTAATTTTTCTGAGAATTTCATAATTGGTAGCGTTTGAAGTTGTATTGAAAAATAGTGGAATTTTATTATATCGTTACGTTACAATACCGTTATGCCAACACTGAAAAATATAACTTTCTTGGTTTTGTTGGATTTTCTTAACATCACCTTCAATTTTCTTTCTCATGCACAGAAAGTGCAAATTAAGAACGACGAAAAGATACAACAAATAATATGAATCACACTTTTCCCATTATCTTTCGAAAATATGTAGTAAAATTGAATTGTTGATGAAAAACATCTTCCCTTTTAAATTACTCAATCTTCAAGTTTTCAAAAACTAAATTTTTGTGGATATTTTATGTGTTACTCACCTTTTGGCGCCGGGATAAAAATTCTGTATACAATTTTATTTATTTAACCAAAAAACCTAAAAAGAAAATTAAATTTATTCATGAGGAAAATTGAATTATCAATAAACTATAATTAGATAAAATATTGGAAAATATGACATACAAGAGAATTTTTCTCATACAAGAAAAAAAAAAAAAACATTGCAAGAATTCAATTCTTATAATTGAAAAGGAAATACATTGTCAATGTCGTCTACTCTAGAGATATGTTTTCTTCGTATAAAAAGAAAATTGGAAAATATTATTTAATTTCTTTTAATATTCGGTTCTTTTCACAAGAATTCTGATACACAAATTCATACAAATTGTTGTTTAAAAACTTAATCCTGAAAATATCATACTATTTTGCCATACTCCATATCAGTTATTATAACCTGACCAAACAAAATAAGGATTTACTTCCGTGTTTCCCAACGTGGGGCCCACTCCCCACAGGGGGGCAATTTGATTGTTAAGGGGGGCAATTCGAAAATGGACATGACACGAATTTAACCCTTTCGCTCCGGGCCATTTAAATGCAATGCTAGATTTCGGTGCCAAATTTAGTTTCTTAAGTGAACAATTCAATTTTTTAATATTAAAAATTATGTATGTTAGATAGGGGGGGGGGGGCATAAGAATTTTAGAAAGGCTAAGATGGGGCATCGCACAAAAAAGGTGGCTAAGGTGGGGCATGGCACAAAAAAGGTTGGGAAACACTGATCTACTTCTATAGGCATACAATGAACTATTCAAATTTCATTGAAATCGGATAACGCGTTCTTTAACTATCACGAATATATAATTTAGACAATAGAACGGGCAATATGGATTCCATTTTATCCAATAATTATGTATTTATTTAACATCGTTGAACATTTCCACTCAAAACATAATTCTTTCCTTAATAAATCTTATCATATTTTATTAAGATCAGACAACGCATATGCAAAACATATTCCCAATATCAAATATGTATTTTAAAATTTATATTGTCACTATTTCTTCTATAAAATTGAAATAATTTACTATGTCTCCAACATCATTTATGTATCTTAAAAAGGATTCTTTTGATATGTTGAACAGGTTATCGAGTCATATATATAAAAATCAACTATTTTATTAAAACAAAATTAAAGGATATTTCGTGAACATCCGCCTTTATTGGATATTTTTTTACTTTCATCTTTTTTGGGATTTATGATATGAAATTCAGATGTTTTAATAAAAATAAAATTTTATTCTCAACTTTATTTTAATAATGGTGAGTAAAGGGAATTTTTTCTCAATATTTAAGATACGAAGATTTAGTTTTAATTTATATTTTTAATAATTATCATATCAAAATTCTAATATAATAAGAAATTGTATATGAATATTTTTACGATATTGCAACGAAAACTGAGGAAGGGTCAAGTCCAAGTGCTAAACTTTTAATATTCTAAATCAGGTACGGCCAACCGGCCTCCCGCGGGCCACATGTGGCCCGCCAGAACATTTTTCTGGCCCCCGAGATTCATCACACTTTTACAAAATATATTTATTTTATAATGGCCAAAGTAGTGAAAATCAATGTATTAAGAAAATACATT
This sequence comes from Xylophagus ater, assembly GCA_963422695.1. NCBI lineage: Eukaryota > Metazoa > Arthropoda > Insecta > Diptera > Xylophagidae > Xylophagus > Xylophagus ater. Next base: position 41,028,372 of record OY730479.1, on the reverse strand, counting down.
ATTTGTGCATCCATATATTCAAAAATTAACTGTCGAAATTATGAGAAAAAATTGACTTTGATTTTAAAATAATATTCTTGCGAATATATGACAGATATTGCCTGTTTTATTCATGAGTTTACAGTTATGAGTTCGCAGAGTAATTAAATTATATTCTGCGAACTCATGATGCGCGTGCACAGTTGATTGTTGATAGCAGAGCAGAGCAGACTCTCAGTTTCGAGTGAAAATTTGGTTTCGTTTTGTGTGCTGTGGCTGCAGGAAGGATATTTGTGAAGGATATTTTGCCTGATAAAAGTAAACTGTTTTCAAACCCAAGTCTATCTCGGCAAATAGTACATCGTCAAATTTGAGAAATCTAGCACAAAAAGTTGTTAGCGCTTTTGGTTCAACTTACACCTGCGAATCGTTTTTTTCGAAAATGAAATTGACCAAGCACAAAACCAGCTCAAACATAACGGACGATAACCTGCAACACCAATTACAATGTGCAAATACCTAAATTGAGATCGATTTGCAAAATCGAAGTGAAAGAGTGGAGAAACAAACATCGCACTAGTAAAATAAATATCTTTTTCTTTACAATGTACGTTTAGTATCATTATTATTATATTATCTATGTTCACCATTAAGAATAATAGTAAACACAATAATAATAACTCATTATCTTTCAATTTTTCACTCCAAAAAAATGTCTCTAGTGTATCTAAATCTAATATGGGGATATATAATTTTATGTGGCCCGCGGAGTTATTATGCATTTCGAAAGTGGCCCGCAAGATCATTTGGGTTGGCCGTGCCTGTTCTAAATGAATATAATTGTGAATTTTAATCCTTTATCATATTATATGGGTACTTAATTAGTAAGTGATCCCTACTCTCTTTTTGAACTCGATGTTAAGTGGAATTATAATTAAAATTTTTAAAAAATGCGAAAAATTTCCCATTAAGTGGAAATACTACAACAAAATTAGTTTTATATAATTTATAAAATTTATAAAAACAACATCATTTTAAATAATAATATACATGTATAGATTTATATAAAATGTGAAGTATGTAAGGAAAAGATATGTCTATTTCTAAATATTCGTTCGTTTGAAAATGGGAACTCGCTGTCTGATTTTAATATAATTTAGAATATATGATGATAATGTGGTATTGTATTTGAGGGTATGGTAATTATAAAAAAAAAAACTGGAAGACCAAAAAAATATTCCGTTGTTTTTTTAGGCTTTTCTGATTTAGTTCGAAAATGTGTGAACCAATTTGATATTAAATTTCAGTAAAATCGTGCAGAAAAAATATTTATATAGAAAAATTGAAATAACCATAAAGTTTTGTTGCTGTTTTCATAACTTTTCAAAATTACGAAAGGTTAAACAACAGTAACATAATTTTTTCAATGATTCCGAATTGAATTACCACATCTTTTTCAAAACTCTCGAAATGGTCTTAAAATGCGTCCAAACGCACAGTTTTTTACTCAGTTTTGCATGCGCAAATCTGATTTGCGCAGGCAAAACTGAACGTCTGGACAAGTCACAGTTCGTTTGCGCAGGCAAAAGTGCGGCTTGTGCGATTTCAGATCGTGTCTGAAAAATAACTGTGGTACGTGCATGCAAATCGTAGCGTGTGGACGAAAACTCATTATTTTACACAGTTTTCTTGCAATTACGAAAAGCGAAAGGCCCGAAAATGTCTTCAAGAGACTTTTTAGAGGAGTTAAGCTTAAACTATTCATTATTAAAAGTTATAACCACAATATCTTGACCTTAAGAAGTTCCAAAGAAAACTGTGTAAAAATATGGAAAAGACGGTATCGTGTGGACACAAAATTTCCCACAAAAAAACTGCGCAAACTACGACTGTGCAAAATACTGAGCGTTTGGACCGTACTTTAAATATTTAACGTCAGCGGCAGATCAATCACATGATTAAACTAAAGCTCAAAACATTAGAATTGAAAATGTCCTAAAATCAAATCAAATCAACATAATATAATTGTAAAATTATCATGTACTTAGTTTAAATCAAATTTCATTTTACGAACATTTTTTTTTTTTAATTTGAAAAATCACTTGTTTTTGATCGTTTTAAATTTTTTTTTTTATTTCTTTAAAATATTTAATTATATTTCAAGATGACCCAAAATTAATTAAGCAGTTCTATACGTTGGTTTTTATCAAATTACCACAGATAATCGTTTTGTATGAATAGAAACGATGTTCGGAAAAAGTAATATTTCATAATGGACCGGTCATAAACACGTTCATCCATTCGGTCTTATTATTCTACTTTTCTTTATTTTCTTGACTTTTAATACAACGGGGAAAATCGTAACGAATTATATATAGAAGGAGGTTAGTACAAAAGAATTTACTGGCCGTAAGAATGGGAAAGAAGAGAATCAATAAAGACCATTTATCTTTTATCCCTTAGTGGGGATCAATAAAGGATAAACTGAAGAAAAAAAATTAAACCGGATTCACATATATAGAGATTTGGTTGGGGCGCAATTTATATTCCTGGAAGTCGATAAAGCATTCTGCCAATATCTTTAAGAGAAACGGGCAAATGCGCGGATACCCATCTGAATGTGAAATTGGTGTATATATGTACTATATATATAAGAAAACGAAAAGTGTGTACAAAAAAAAAAAAAAATAAGTTTGCGGTACCATTCCTACCTTCTCACCCTGTTTGTAAGGGAGTAGAACTTTAAATCTTTTAACGAGAGAAGATGTGTCACAATGTCATGATAACACAGTGATTTTCTGGACGGAGTTTTTCTTTTCCTTCCAAATAAATATTCGTCTGTTTTTTTTCGGTTGTTTTTGTTGTAGAAACAGATATAATCCAACCATTTAATTCTAAGTATATACATGGTGTGAAAGTAAAGTTCCGTGATTGTCGTTATAACAATGAAACGAAACAGTATTTTTCCGATTTTTTATACAAGGTAATCTCCTTCTGATTCAATGCACTTTTTACAACGAATTAATAGTGATTCAAATGCATTTTCAAGCTTTTTTTGTGGTATTGTCTCCAAAGCATCCTTTTAACTTCATTTTAAAATTTAAAGTAGTCAAAAATCACATGATGCTATTAGGTGAATACGGTGAGTTATTCAACACACAGCAATGAACGTTTTCTTGAATTTTGAGGGAACTTACGGTGTTTTATGACTTGTGGTGATAGCTTTTCTCTGCTTTCTAATCATTTATGCTACTCAAAATTATTCTAGTTTGACAAGCAATTATCACCCTAAAGTGTTTGCATCATTTTGTAGGTTTTTGTGGCTATTATAGAACATTTTGCGTGCAATTAATTAACACAGAACACTTTTCAATTGGAGAAATCCCGGAACTTTATGGCCACCCGTGTACGTCTGTTTGTAAACTGTAGCCGGTAAAAGAACTGCGCAAGCAAGGGTTGAACAACACCCATCTGCATATCTCTTGTATTGTAGAATCTTTCCTTGTGTGTTGTGATAGTATAAAAAGTTAAAGACCGACGACATGTGAGGATTTGTTAATGGTTTACGCAATTTCATGGGATAAACTCAGATTTTATAGCGTTTTTTTTTATGTACTTAAGCCTATTTAAGAACACATTTTGTTAAATATGTGTATCGTTCCTGAAAGTCCTATAATTTGTATGTTCCTCATGTAAATTATGATATTTTATGATTCGTTATTAGTTATAAGAGACAAAAAATAGAAAAAAATTAATCAATCCAATCATTTAATGTTAAGTATTTTTCTTGCTTAACATTTACTATTTATATATAAATATTTTCATTTCTCAATGTAGATGTTTGCTGAGGATATATACATAAATTGGAAAAACGGACGGTGATATGGGGGATACGATATCCCACCATTATTTTCAACCACCCTCTAAACTAAAGGGTCGTTCTCATTGTTATTGTTGTTTTTATGACTTCTTATATCCAACATCATCTCTATTCCTAGTCTTCATTATTGTTCTATCATCAGTATTTATCGAAACCACAACAACAGCAGCTAGTGAGCCACAGGATTCTTTTGAAATTACTTCAACAACTTTATCGTCTACACATACTACTAACATCCCATCAACAGTCCCATGTGAACCGAAAGTTCTTGAGGAAATACCTCCAGATCCGGTATGTATATTTCAGAGAAATTTTCAAATTCTAATGGAAAAAGCTTTTTGTTTGTTTATTTTTTAAATGGATTTATGATTTTTTTTTTTTATATTCTGAATAACTTTGAACATAATTTCATATTTATATATTGATGCAATAAAATCAATATGTAAAGATATAAATAGTTTCGTAAAATAAGAAAAATATGCTTTCTTTTGTTTGTGTGTGTGGGACTGTGTATTTTTATTTTTATTTTTTTAACAGTTTTACGATGTAAACAGTCTCACGGTAACTGCTGCCAAAACTTTTGCTGAATTTCTTGCCACAAAATCATCAATAACAGATATAAATGAAATTCGAAAACAGGCAAATTCTATCGCAAATATTGCCCTTCAAGAGGATGAAAATTTGTTAGGTTTTGCTATTGCAGCACCAACAATTCCATTTGCTGTTGTACAATTCCGCGGGAACATTGAGGTATATATACTATATTCATGAGATTCTTATAAAACAAAAAAAAAAACGATACAAACGTTATTCCTGTTAACAAAACTTTTTATTATTTAGATACCATCACATGACCTACATAATAAGTCATTTTTAAACATATATTGGAGAGAATTAGAAATCGCTCGAAATCATTCTGATGGAGCACAAATGTGGGGTGCACCTTTTAGAGATTGTGGATTATTACAAGGACGATGGCTTTGGCCGTTTAGTGTTTCAGTTGTTGAATATGGATATAAGTATGTAATTTTATTGATTTAATGTTTCAGTTTCAATGTTATTTAATAAAGTATTTTATGATTAGAATTGTTTCATCGGCTTTTATTGCTGCAGATGTAGATCAATGTAACGATGCCTTAGAGGAGATTTTTGGTCGCAAACATAGGTTTGAAAAAAAAAACCAATAAAAATTGAACAACATAAAAATAATAACTATTTCATATTTACAGTTGTGATCGAGAGACAACATTTTGTTTATTAACTGAATCTGAAGCTACATCACCACGAGGTAGTTATACTTGTATTTGTAAAGAAGCCTACTATGTCCCAAACCAGACTTTGCAAGGATTTTTGGGTGAAAAAGTAGAAAATTCAGATGGTGAAAATTTTACTTGTCTACCATGTCCTGGAGGTTGTTCAAATTGTGATCAAACTGGTAATTGCCTTCTGGGAGAACCGCAAGAAATTGTTTCAATGGAAACACTTTTAAGAGCATCAATAGGATCAATATTAGGCGCCTGTATGCTTTGTTGTTTAGTATTAGCTGCAATTGTCTTTCGACAAAGGAAATGCAAAGTATGTGTAAACACAATTTTTAATATTCATTTGTCATATGAAATAAGAAGAATTTTTCTACATTTGTTTTTTTTAGACAATTGCGACTGGAATGTGGACTGTTTTAGAAACTATACTATTAGGAATTTTGTTGCTTTATGCATCAGTAATTTTTAGACATAAAATATTGAAATTAATATTTTTTTAATTATTTTTTTTTTTTTTAGGTGGCCCTCCATTTTTTTCCAGCCTCAACTCGTCGATGTCTATTAGAACCATGGTTTCGAGAATTGGGATTTGTAACATGCTACGGTGCCATCATATTAAAACTATATCGGCATTTAGTTGAATTTAGAACACGAAAAGCTCACCGTTGGGTTTTAAGAGATGTTGATCTCCTTAAATATTTAGGCACAATGGTATTCGCCGCAATATGCTATATGGCTGCATTTACAGCCTCATCATTAGATTTAATAGAAACAGCCGAAATGGAAGGACTTCAAGAAATTAGCACAAATACATGTCATCCTCTAAAATGGGAATATGTAACACAAGCCAGTGAAATTTTAATATTATGTTTTGGTCTTAATTTAGCAATTGCCAGTCGTAATGCAAATACACAATTCAGGGTAAATATATTTTCGTATCTATAAACGGATATATACTTACACATATATGCAAATTTGATTTTAAAAATAATTTTGAATTTTTTAGGAAAGACAATTTCTCGTTGCCGCACTACTGATCGAATTTTTAGTATCCACTAATTTCTATATCCTTCGATTAGTTTATTTACCTGAATTAAGTCCAGGTGCAATATTTTTAGCCCTTTTCATACGATCAATGTTAACGAATACGATAACTGTTGGACTAATATTTCTTCCAAAATTGTGGTATCAACATAAACAGGTAACTACATTTTATATTTAATGTTCATATTGCCAAAAATCCAAAATCAAACTTTTTGAGAACGATATCATAAGAAAATTGGTTTTCAAACTCATTTTGCGAAGCTATGAAGTTGCATTTTGTATTAATTATCGCCTTTTAGTGTGCATTTTCTGTTCAATTTCTTTTTCTTTATGCGAAATACTTTCTTTAATTTCTTATATAATTTTCAAAAGAAATTTTTTTAAAGTCTGTTACTCCTGCGACATTTATTCGACTCAAATTTCGGTTCGGTATTTAATGCAATCGAAATTCGCGAGTCTTTTGATGTGGCCGGGATTCTTAATTTCTATATTATTTTATACCAAACTTTATATCCATTTTTTTTTTGTTTAAGAAAACATTGGTATTTTTTGTTTGTCTATATTTTCTATCATAACACGCTTCTTTCCCCCCGCATCTATTGTTCTATCTATTTCTCTCTTTGTGGTGTGTGTGTTTCGTTGCATCATCATAGCTTGCAGGTCCGTTCTCTTGCCCATCTTGATCTATCAATACGTTTACCTGTGGATGCTTTCAAGGGTTCACATGATACTGGACATCATTTGGGTGGTGGTTATGCTGGTTTATGCTTAGGTGATCCAGATATTGGTGAATTAACAATATCCGAAATGAATCCAGAAGATATCAGGGCGGAACTTAAAAGGTATATTAGATTAATTTTATGAATTCTTTAATTTTTTTTTTTTTTATTTTATATTTAAATTGATTTCTATTTCATTCTGCAGACTGTATACTCAACTCGAAATACTTAAAAACAAAACATTGAGACAGGACAATCCACATATTAGTAAAAGACGTGGTGGCAGAAAAGCGGCACATAGAAGATTTTCACTACAGGTAAATATTATAAAAAAAAGTCTGAATTTAAAAAAAAAATAGTTAATAACGAAATTATTTTGGTAGATCGTTTCTCATATTTTGATGAGATTTTATTCATTTTTAGTATTAGTTTCTTTTTTTTTATGTTAGTTATTTCATAATTAATAATTACTTATTTCAAAACAACTTAAATATTAAAAATTCTATTTTGAAAATATATTTTTTTTTAATATAAATTTATTGGAGGTTTCCATACTAAGTACTCCGTGTAGTGTAATCTAAATATTGAAAACATGTCACTTGAGTTCCTTGAAATGCAAATGGAAATTTTTGTACTAATAATGTGCTACACATGTAATAAACTGAAGCAGCTCGCTTGTATACAATCACCACTTTTTCGATAACAAAAGTACCGCATGTAAAAAGTGGTGGCGTCTTTAACCTATATACTCGTACTGTTATCATCATTCATGTTTGGTTTAATTATTTATTTCATTTAAAAAAATGAGCAAAGCAAACCATAGTAGTGAATTTACAATTTCTCTATATCGGCCGGACCACTATGGAACTTTCCCGATAATGTCATCAAATATTCATTTCAGTTCTCCTATTCTAAATGTACATTCCAAGTTTCATGAAAATGTGACTAGTATTGGCCGAATTATTAAGGTTTCTTTATAATACCCTCCCGCAACCCCCCCGAGGGGAGACGCATTCTATCTTTTCACTTGCCCTATCCAGAATGTACACACCTAGTTTAAAGAAAATCTGCCTATTATTGAGTGAATTATTGAAGTTTTTCTTTTTCAGCCCTCCACAACCCCCCACCGCGGGGAGACATATTATATTTTTTCAGCTGATGCATTCCAAACGTACGTTCAAAGTTTCATTAAAATCCAACTATTATTGGCCGAATTAAGGAAGTTTCTATATTTCATTATTATTAGGTTTTTTTATGTCACCCTCCCGCAACCCACACCGAGGGGAAACGCATTACATCTTCTCACTTGCCCTATCCAGAATGTACACACCAAGTTTAAAGAAAATCTGCCTATTATTGAGTGAATTATTGAAGTTTTTCTTTTTTAGCCCCCCACAACCCCCCACCGCGGGGAGACATATTTTATTTTTTCACGTAGTCCATCCCAAACGTACGTTCGAAGTTTCATTGAAATCCGACTATTATTAACCAAATTAGGGAAGTTTCTATATTTCCACCACAACATTTTGTTAAAAAAGTTTTGCGCATTCGTGTTGCCAGATGTAAATTCCGTTGAAAAGTTAATATGTTCTGACTTAGATCCTAGTACACAAACTGTGCAAATCTCATCAAAATTGGACGAGCAGTTTCAGTTTTACAACAAGTGCAAAAATAGACTATATTTGGACAAAATGTATTTTTAAACAGTGTTGCCATAGTCGAATATGGCCCAAAAACTAATCAGATCTAAGTTAGGATCAAATACATGAACTGTGTAAATTTTATCGAAATTGGCCCAACAGTTTAGTCTGAACCGTGCGGACAAAATTTTGTCGTTTTTAGACAAAAAAAGCGTTGCCAAATAGTGTTCCCATATATTAATTTCGCCCAAAATCTACCACCATCTGGCATTTGATGCAACACCAAAATGGTGCAAGTTTCATGGAAATCGGACCATCCATTCAGATTTTATTAACGATTTAAAAAAGCGGACGGGCGGACATGGGGCTAATTATTTTTTGACGAAACGGATTTTCCACTTATTTTCATCTTCCTAGCCCTTCTAGATCAAAAGTTAGGTTTTCGCACGATTATAGTACTTTCCTATAAACATTCGTTTATCGGGAAAGTAAAAATATTTACTTCATACTTAAAATATATACCGGGGCACTGATGAAAAAACCAATTTGAGAAAGCGTAATCTGGCTTTGTTTCATTCGTAGTTACTACATGGAGTAGTTATATTATTGGAAAGATTCACTTAGCCTAGTCAATGGAGCATAAAAAATGGCTCCAGCTTGCAAAAGGTATAGGAAACTTTATATTTGGTACGATTGTTCAATTAGGTAAGCTCTTGAAAATTCCAAATTTTCGACCTTGTGGGGGTGCCGCTCGCACTCCTATACTTGTTTAAAGGGGTGAAAAATCGCTTTTTTGCGATTATCTCGTTACTAGTGCGAGATACGTTGGTTGATGTCCGCATAAAAAATGTAGAGCGTACGATTCTCTATATTTCTTACTTAACACTTTTTTTTTTTGTAAAGTTTATAGTTTTGAAGCTACAGTAGTGCGTAGAAAGTGAGTGTTTTCATCAATTTCTTGGAAAATTTTATTTCTGATCGAAATTTCCCGCTGTTTATAAATTTTTTACCCTTATATTTTACTCCTTTGCACACCACCGTAGGAGGTAGAGTAACAAGGCGTAATTTTTTACCGCGGTATCCCCAGTAGGCATAATTCACGAAGCATTCATCGTGTTGTTGAAGATAATGAATGATTTGACTTCTTCAAGCTTCCTGTATTCATTGATGTTCTGGGATCAGCTAATGTTATAAACTTTACAAAAAAAAGTGTTAAGCAAGAAATATAGACAATCGTATGCTCTACATTTTTTATACTGACCTCAATCAACGTATCTCGCACCAGTAACGAGATAATCGCAAAAAAGCGATTTTGCACCCCTTTAAACCAGTATAGGATTGCGAGCGGCAGCCCCACAAGGTCGAAAATTTGGAATTTTCAAGAGCTTACCTAATTGAACAATCGTACCAAATATAAAGTTGCCTATACCTTTTGCAAGGTAAAAGTACCCATTGACTGGGCTAATTGTATTCTTCGAGAATTTATTTTGAAATTTTATTAATTTGAATTTTTTGTTTTAGAGAATAAATTATTATATTTTGGTTTTAAATTTTTACATAATATATTCCATTAATAACAGTTTCACAAAAAACAATACAAAAGAAAAATACTTTTTTTAATTGTTAATTTGTTTGTCGATATATTTTTTTTTTTTTTTTTTTTAGAAAAAAGGAAGCAAAGACAAGGTAAGATGGACGTTCCTCTACCAAAAAAAAAAAATAACCCTTAAAAACAAAGTACTGTCGAATTTATTAACTATTGTTGTAATTTTCTTTTCAAAACTATTTATGTAAAAAATTTATACGTAGTTTTAATGGAATTTGTTGTAAATGAGTAGAGATATATGCACTCTAATTAAAATAAATGCTAACACTATTACTATCTATTCTCCTTTTCCCATCTTTCCTAATTAAATAATCAATACTAGACACTAAACTACTGATGTCACGATTTACGAGATTTATTCTATTCCAAGGAAAAATAGTTTAATACTATTAGTGAATTGTTAATAAAAAGCTTAGTCGTGCCATCATTTTTTCGTGTTAAATTTAAATTTAGCAGTAAGTGATTATATCGGGTCACTTTGGGTTGATCTTTTATGAATAGCTTAAATCAAAGTAAATCTATAAATTCAAAAAAAAAAAATTTAAACACATTTCTACACTATCGTCGTGGCAATTTATCTGACAAGTCAATGGGCGCATCCAGCAGTTCTAAGTGCTTAAAGCGCTTTACAGCGCTTAAATCTAGCAATAGGACTGGATGCAATTCTAACTTTAAGCGCTTAGTGAAATTCTAGCATAAAAATTTTTTGCTAACCCAAACATCGCATTTGAGGTTGTTGTTCACGTTAAGAAATGGTATACAAGTAAATGGATAAATTAAAAGGAATTTTTGAAAATTGTTTCTAAGCGCTTAGGACTGCTGGATATACCCAATATTTTAAACGCGTTTTTCTCAAGATTGTGTTATCAGACCGACATGTAGACGGTGGTGATGTCTTTAACTCCATCGTGCGTAAGAAGGAAATAACTATTAATAATAACTAAAAATGATAAGACTAAGAAGGAAACTATACATTTTAATGTATTTGGCAGTAGACTTGTAAAAAATTGTCGAACCAATTTTTAAAGAGTTTAACTTGATATAACCCCTTAAACATGTAAATTACTTAGTTCATATGTTTGTATTATTTATATCACGATCTTTTTTTTTCATCATATTTTGTTTCAATGATAATTATATCCTCAAGCTAATCGCACTTAATTTAAAAATATTATTGGAAATACATATATTCGAAAATCGAATTAGCACTAAATTTGCACATATCATTTCCAATTCTAATCAGTCATAAGCTAACTAAATTAATTAATACTAATAAGAAAAATTATACTTAAATCCTGTTTTATTATTAATTTTCCCCCTCTATGTGTTGATAATCAAGAAATAGCAAACTAAACCTTCTTCTACTTAAAACTTAAAATTTTTTCAGTTACACCCAGTACCATTCCATTTTTTTTAAACCTTTTTATACTTAATGTAAATGCCTGAAGAGCCCTGAAAAACTTGCAAATCCGCCTACCTGCTAATACCATAAAATCTCTAGATTAGAAATATATGAAATAATGTATGTGATTTTTTCACTTTTAATTGATTAATTTAATTTTAGATAATTTATTTCTAATTTTAGGCACTTAGTGCAAAGCATCGAAGTAATAAACATCATGATATTGAAGTAACTGAGGCTGAACCATCACGAACACCAGAAGATTCAGTTTGTAGTGCCGAAGGACCAACTGATACTTATGCTGAAATTTCTGGTGTTTCTCATTCAAAATAATTAAACGGAACGTCATAAAACCACTTCAAAACTATATTTATTATTTAATTTACATAAATAAGTCGCCACCCAATAAAATCTTCCCCAAAATTTTTTTCAAATTTTAAACTCTTAAATAAAGTGAGCTTGATTTGATAAATTAATTTTTTTTTAAAAATAATTTATAGATAGATTATTTACTTAAAAAAATGTAAATTTTTAAATATATATAAAAAGTCCTATAAAATTACGATAAAAAAAAAAAACAAAGAGATACAATAAAACAGAAAACTTTGGGGTGTGTCTTTTTCACAGAAAATTACTATTGTAAAGTAATTTTATTTTAATAATATTGAAGATCTTTTTAATATTAAAAGTAAGTGCATAAGTATAAAATGGTCTTGTTTTGAAGAGAAACCATTGTAAGTTTTGATCTTAATAGTGGAAACAGAATGACGTATCTACAACGGATTCCACACTTTTGGTTTTCAGATTATTTTAAAAATAGTCCGTCGTGGATCCGTCGCGATCTGTGTGGTCTAATAGAAAACGTATATATTTAAAATTTTAATGCGTCGTGAATCCGTCGTGGATACGTCATTCTATTTCCACCTTTAGACCTTTTTTATGTTTTCCATTTAAACACTTACGATATATACTTTTTACGATATCAGTTTCTGTGATATAGCCCTCCAAAAGTTTTCCTTCAAATTTCCACTTGATTTTATTTTGAATATAATTCCAAAAATTTTACAGCTATATTTGCAAAACAAAAAAAAAACAACGTAAATATTAAAAGAGATTATATAAAATTTTATAAATTAAAAAATTTTGTGTCAAAGTGATATAAAAAGAATAAATGGCAAAAAAAAAAAATGGAAGAATAATTTTCATAAATTTTTATAATTTTTTGGCATTTTTTTTTTATTAATAAAGAACAACTGAAAAATCAGAGACTAAAAACAAATGAAAATATTTTAAATTATTTATTAATTGAAATTATAATATAAGAAATAAAATTAAAGAAATTTAAAGAAAAAAAATGTTTAGGTAGAAAAAAAAAACTATTGATCCCACCTCAAAAAAAGGAAATTTAAATAAAAATGGATAAATAATATTTTATCAGTTTTTTTTTTTTTTTTGTATTGATTACGATTATGTAAAATGTAAATAATAATAAATGTTTTCTAGATAATAATTAAATATTAAATTAAAAAAAAAGGATTGTTTCCGATTTAAACAAATTGCAAAGAAAAAATTAAGTAAATCAAAATAAGAATTATTTGTATTACCAAAAAAATAGAAAACATGAAAAAGCAATGATTTTTTGTTTTTGAAAATATCCATTGCAAAGAAAAAAATAATAATTACACAAAAATAACTTCTTGCTTTTGCAAAATAATTTTCGTTAATAATTTTTTTTTATTACCGTTAAAAACGTAAAAATATACAATTATTTTTAAATTGAATTTCAATTTTGTTAACACACACTGCCAAAAGAGAAAAACAAAAATGTTTTGAGAACATGAAAAAATGAATTAACAAAATTTAACTGAGCGCACAACCTGAAATTCATTAGAAACGGACAAATTGGCTAGAATAAAAGTAACCAGCGTTCTATAGGTTAAAATATTAAAATATGGAGTAACGCAAAAAGTTTGTGGATTTTTTTGCAATAGATGGCTTCAGAGTAGCATAACTTTAGTAGTTCTAACCCTATCATGTTATTTTATAGCGCGATTAAAACGTAACATTTCATAAAATATTTAAAAAAAATATTGTGAAAATCAGTCAGAAGTAATGGCGGTAATTGGGTTTTGAAAATGAGCCAAAATTCTGAAAAATTCGCTGTATTTTACAATATCACTTCGACCAAGGCGATAGAGCTTCGCAGGTTTTTGAAAAATTTTGTAGTGTTTATGGAGAACATGCTCTATCAAAATCAGCAGGAAGTAAATGGTTTGCTCGTTTCCGCTCTGGAAATTTCGATGTTAAAGATGCGCTGCGCTCTGGTAGGCCAATCATTGTAAAAGTCGATGAAATTCTCCAAAAAATTGAGGAAAACCGACAGATCTCATCTTAGGACATTGCTCAGGACCTAAAGAATGATCAAAAAACAGTTTTGAACCATTTGCGTAAGGCTGGATAAAAAAAAAAAACTCGATATTTCTGTTCCACATAAATTAACAGAGAAAAATTTAATGAACTGAATTTCCATCTGCGAATCGATGCTGAAACGAAACGAAATCGACCGATTTTTGAAAAGATTGATAACAGGTAATGAAAAGTAGATCACATACGACTGTAATGTGCGAAAATGATCGTGGTCCAAGAAGAATGAAGTTGCACAAACGGTGGCAAAGCCAGGACTAACCCACGTAAGGAAATACTTTGTGTTTGGTGGGATTGGAAGGGAATCGTGCATCATGAACTGCTCCAACCTGGCCAGAGGATTAATTTCACTCTCTACTGTCAACAACTAATGCGATTAAAGCACGCAAGTGAGGTAAAGCGGCCACCATCGATCAATAGGAAAAGCGTCACCTACCATCATGACTACACACATCTTTAATAACTAGGCAAGAATGGAGAGAGTTTGGCTGAGAAGTTTTGATGCATCCACCATGTAGTGCGGACATTGCTCCATCTGACTACCATTTGTTTTGGTCTCTGCAGAATTCCTTTAATGGTGTAAAAGTGATTTCAAAAGAGGCCTGTGAAAATCACTTGGTTCAGTTTTTCGCCCAGAAATCCCAGAAATTCTACAGTAATGGCATAATGGTTTTACCAGAAAAATGGCAAAAGATTATCGATCAAAATGGCGCATATTTGGTTTAAAAAAATTAATTTAAAAATGCGTTTGAATATTGCTGAAAAAAATCCACGAACTTTTTGCGTTACCCAATATTTGGGACTTATAATTTACCTGGAGTGGAATCTTGTAACTCACCTTGATTTAAATCGTATCAAAGCATAATAATCGCAATGTGCATTTTCGATTAGATTTGATCCTCACTCGAATTTAATGATTCCACTACAAGTTTTTAGCTCTTCCAGTGAAGCAATCTGAGTTATAATAATATCAGCTAATATATTATTATATGTATTTTATTCCCATAAAAAAAAAGTTGTTAGTACCTTGAACGTCTCTTAAAACTTACTTCCACTCAAGAATGAAATGGAATGCTGTACAAATAATAGTCAAACAATCTTCCTATTGGATTTTAACTGTTTTTTTTTTTTGTAACAAATTCAAACTTTTTGCAAAATTTAAATATATGCTGCAGTATTCGGGATTAGGGAGTATCGATGATTTTAAAACGTTTAGAACTCGTTCTGAAAATGATATATTGTAAAATCATATATACACAGCATAAATCGAAGAAACAACATTACGAAATTCGCATCCCAACCATTTTGAAGTAACGTTTCATTTTTTGTTATGGTTTTTTTCCTTTATCTTTTTCTTTTTTGTAAATAATATAAGTGTCGAGGGATAAATTGTTTATGATGAAATATATGCGCAGAAAAAACCTATCTTTCTTTCATTCATGTACACGCAGTATAAACTGCAAAATCTTCCTCGACTTATGAACGGAAGAAAGTTTCAGGATTAACGTTTCGCATCAAAATAATTTATATAATATTTATAATTTAGTTTACGCTTGCTAAATAATATTTTCATATTCTCTTCCTATGACAAGCAATTATAATAAAATGCAGCTAGAAACGATTACACAAAAAAAAAATTTTATTTTATGCCGCAAATATTTGAAATTCATAAAATACATATTTTTGAGTCGTTTAAAAACAATGTATTTATAAATTTTGCTTTTATTTTTTAATACCTATGTTATTTTCGAATAATCTAAATGTAAAAAATAGAAACAAGCAAAAGAAACTATTTTAAAATAGACAAAATACTAAAATAAAAAATTAGTACATAATTGTTATTGCTTATTGTTGCGTATTCGTTTAAGTAAAGCAATTGTTTGCAAAAAGGATAAACATTTGATATTAAACTGTGTGGTGGGAAAAATTGCATTTTAACCTTTTGACTGCCATGATCGTATTTCATAATACAAGACCATTTTTTATATTCCAAAAAAAAAACATTGTTTCTTAATTTATTTTGATACCTTATTCTATAAGAAAAAAAAATCAAATTATTTCAGCTACAAATAATCTTAATAATAGGGCATGGCGTGATTAATTACTTTTCGAGGTTTGTGAACAACTGAGTAATTGAGGCCTTAAGGTAATTAATTCCTTCCTATGTAAAAAAAACTTTTTAAGCAAAATTGACTAATTTCCAAGAGAGAAAACCTATTATATGGAAGAAAAAAAATAAAAAATATTCTTTTAAAAATACATATGATTCTCTCTATTAAAAAAATGATAGATAGATTACATTATGTTAGCAAAACAGAGATAGAAACAGATTTATCTTTCATAAACAATTCTAGCACTTATGTAAAAAATAAGAATCACTATTCATAGAGGAACTAACACACTTAAAATATTAACAGAATTTCTCTTCTAATTATTATTCGTACACGCTCCAATGCTTGAAAACGTGTTGGGAGAATACAATATGTATGCAAATATTAAGTTAAAAAAAATTTCTTTGTTTCATTCTTTCTCTAGTCCAAAATCCATAAGACTCTTAATGTTCTCGCTTACTACAATTATCTTATAGGAAGCACGTTCTAAAATAGAGTATATTTGATTTATAGATTACTTCATTCTTTCTAATGAAAAATTTGTAATTTTCTTTCCTTATTTTGTGCGGAATTTTTTGTTTCTGTCATTTTCAAACAAGACATTGTGAAGATCGCGTATAGTTGTCCCTTTTCAACTATATTATTCTTTTAAATAAAAGAATTAATTTTTTTGGTCTTGAATATTCAAAATTTGGATTAATTTTGTTTGCGGAATTAATTACTTGTTCAAACCATGCCCTACTTAATAACTCATTCAAAATTCTTCGAACCAAATTTTCCTTACAAAAATATAAATACTGGAAAATTTCGAATTCTTAATTTTGCAGTGGATCGAACAATTTTAAATGAAAACTAAATTCAAATTTATTAAACAAATCTTTTGATTCTAATGTTTTCATTATAAAATAAGGTATCTAAATAAATTACTAATTATTATTTGATTTTTTTTTTTTTAATCGAAGTTATTAAAGAAGTATATATGCCCTCATTATTTTCAGATTCATGAAATTGGTCTGTGGGAGTCAAAGAATTAATTTAACAATAAAAGAAAAATTAAATAACACTAAAACAAACTCAAAATTAGTAATTTATGAAATATTTACTTTGTTAAGAAAAAAAAAAACAATCTAGAAATAAAGGAAAACCAAATATTTCAGTTACTAATTTTATAGTTCTTTTTAGTCTAGAATTGCAAAGTTTTTATTTTTTTATTTAATTTTTATTTATAAAAACGTAATTAAGCATATATATATATATATATATTCTTTTTTGGGACGAAGAATTGACTTTACAAAACATAAACAATAAAATATTTACTGTGTAACTTGGAAAACAAGAAAAAATAAAAATATTTAAGTTATAAATAAATGGAAAAATTTATCACAGAACAAAAACAAAAGTGTGATAACCAAAATGTGTACATTAAAAAAAAAAAAAAAAACAACAATAATAATAATAATAAAAAGAAAAGTATTGCATAAAATGTGAAAAAATATTTCGAAATTGTTTGATTATTGCCCTATGGTAGGTAGTAGTACCCAGAGGGTTTTGTTAGTTTTGTCGCTAAAGGGGTCTGTTTTATTTGCCATACCCTAACACCGGAACAGGGTAAGTGGCAAATAAAACGAGCAGGAGTAGCAGAAAACTTTAATTTGTAAGGCAAAGAAAAGTAGAGAAAAAGTGAAGAACCGAGACCTGGTTTCGAACCAGGGTCTCATCAGTCTCATAAGGCGAGGTCGAGGTCTTAACCAACTAGACCATTCTACACTGTATCTACCAGTCTGTTCATTTTCCTTTTCCTCTACTAACAACAATATTATTCAAATCATTACAACTGTTTTTGTCAAACTTCTCAATTGTTTTATCAAAATTCAGTTGTATCCTATTTTTAACTCTTACAAATTCAAATGTTTGTAGCGCTGCTTAGCAACCGTATTGTAATAAAAAGGGAAATTTTTAGCTAATACACTTTTTATGGTAGAAAACTGAACTAATTTCGGTGTGAGAACTGCCCCTGGTCTGAAAGAAGTTTAGGATTTGCACTTTTGTTGTTTTTGTTTTTAATGTAAAAATTTTATCTACCCCAGACCTTAAGTGTGTAACGCATAGAAATAATCTTCCTGGAAAATTTTCAAGGGTATGGTTGTGTAGGGAATCAAAAGTTATATCGATTTATGCATGTCCGTCCGTAGACAAGATAACTCATAAACGCGTTATTCGATTTTGATGAAATTTTGAATATAAGTTGCTTATTCCTTAACTGGATTTGGTATTGCATTTTGGCAAAATCGACTGGGTGGGAGAGAAGTTATTAAGCAAAAACCCAGGGTGACCAGAAAGTTTTGTCGGTTTTTTTATATGGTTTTTCGGATTTAATTCGAAAATTTGTCAATAAATTTTGTTTAAATTAATTATATTGGTTAAATACGTAAATAGACGATCCATGTTAAATTTCAACAAAATCGGTCCAAGGATAGTGAAGAAAGAAATAATCCTAGGAGAAAATAAGTCTGTCCATAAAGTTTTTTTAATGTACTTTAAAAACTAATTCACCGATTTATATAAAATTTGCAGATTAGATTTATGCTAGTAGGGTCTCAGTTACCTGCAAATTAGAGAAAATTTTGAAATAAAGAAACAAAGTTATCAGCTATAGGCCGATTTTAAGTTACTATATGTTTTTATGTGAATTTTCAAAAATTCTGCATTTAACTCTTTCGCACCTATTTGGGACATATGTGTCCCACTGAATGTTCACAAAGCCCTAATATGTACAATTTTTACGTTAAGAGGGTAGAATATGTCTCATTTCTTTACTTAGAAGTTTAAGAACAGGTATTGAAAAAAAAATATTGCACATTACCATAACACTTGTCGTTTAATGATGCGCAAAGAGCAGTGCGATCAAGTTGTCAAGGTTTTTCTTTTTACAAAAAGTTAAAATTAATATTGAAAAGTGCGATAAAGTAACGAAAAAATATTATTGAAGAATTCGGGGATCTTCCTGTAGTTATTTTATCGGGTTTTTATATAAGTAAGTATAAGATTTGGTTTCATTTTCAGGTTTTTTTTTAGTGGGACATATACGTCCCATTCGGCTTTTGCAGTGGGACACATGTTTCCCAATAGGGCTATAACGTTATAAAAGTAAAAATATTATTTTAGGCTAAAATGTCGAAACGGCTTTCTGATTTTGATGTCCAAAGGGTTTTCGAAGAGTCATCTGACGATGACTTTTCATCTGCGAGTGAATAATGGATTAATAACACCGAATAAAAATAGATAAAATTTAAAATAAAAGAAATAATATTTATTAATATACTCGCATGTTCAGGACTGATGGGACTTTTATGTCCCACGACAAACACCTGCTGGGACATATATGTCGCACTCCCCAATCTTTACCCGGGGAAGGGGCACGCAAAAAAGGACTATATAACGTGTGATTCAAACCTTACTTTTTTTTTCAATAGGGGTTTTTTTGACATATCACGCGTGACTAGTGTCATTCTGATTTCTTATTTTTGTTCAGTATTGTATGGCAATTCAAGCCGACTGACTTTCGTTTTCGTCGTTTGTTTGCTCAATGGGCGCTTGAACGCATCGAAAAAAATCCGGAATTTTCAAGCCAAATTTTGTTTAGTGATGAGGCTCATTTCTGGCTTAATGGCTACGTTAATAAGCAAAATTGCCGTATTTGGGATGATGAGCATCCACAAGAGTTTCAAGAGCTACCATTACATCCATTGAAAACAACAGTTTGATGTGGTTTATGGGCCGGGGGCATCATCGGTCCGTATTTCTTCAAAAATGCGGCCGGCGGCCACGTTACCGTCAATGGTGAGCGCTATCGTGCCACGATAACGGACTTTTTGTTACCTGAAATTGAAGCCCGTGGTCTCGACAATATTTGGTTTCAACAAGACGGTGCTACGAGCCATACAGCCCGTGTTACAATGGATTTATTGCAAAATCATTTCGGTGAGCAATTAATTTCACGTTTTGGCCCAGTGAATTGGCCACCAAGATCGTGCGATATCACACTTTTGGACTTTTTTCTTTGGGGCTATGTAAAGTCAAAAGTCTTTGCCGATAAACCAGTGACAATTGAAGCATTGGAAGCGAACATTACACGTGTCATTCATGAGATTCCGGTCGAAATGCTTGAGAGAGTGATCGAAAATTGGACCGCCAGACTGGCCGAGCTGAAACGTAGTGCCGGCCAACATTTGAAGGAAATTATTTTCAAACATTAATTGGCATACTATGTGCTTAAAGTTGATAATAAAGATTTGATATTTGCATTGAATTCTATGTGTTTTATTTTTATTTAAAAAAAAAAGTAAAAAATGAATCACGCTATATTAGCTTAATATGCATGTCTCTATTAGATTAACCCATTATACTTGTTTGAAACTAATAAATCGTCTCCCGTACCGAAAGGGTTAAATCAGTTTTCAAGGTAAGTTAGAATTTTTTCCGTTTAAAAAAATCATTGATTTTTCAAAATTGTCGTATTCCACAAAATGTTGACCAATAACATAGAATTTTGTGATTTTTATGAAATTTAAAAAAAAATATAGGTTGGTCATACAGTAACCCTGAAGTTATAAAATCACTTGCTCCTCAAAAATAGTTCAGAAATAGTTATAAACAAAAAATTTCCATGTTCATAAAGATTCGTAATTTTTTGTTTTTAGAGTTAATGTATTTTACATATAAAAAAAAAAAAATATTTTAAAATAGCATTTATTTTTATTCAAATGAAAAAAAAAAAATTTTTAAATTTTATTCTATTAAAATTTCTGTACATTTTGAACATTTAAAATATTGGATGATTTTTAATAAAAAGAATTTCCGACTCTTTTTCTATCCATTTTATAAGTTTGTCCACTAATTTGATTATTAAATTTTTATCAATTGTCGGCTCAAAAATAGCATATAACTCATATGTTGCTGTAATCCATGCCAATATAATTTCTTTTTCTTTGACTTCATAAATTAATTTTAATGGACGATAATTATTATGAATTCTTCTATGCATATCGCAGTAAAGAGCTTCAAGTCGTTCAAATTCTTCTAATTTTGAATATGGCATTGTTATCTCGGAACATAATAATTGAGCGCTTGTCTTACATTTATACAAGAAATGACGAATTTCTGGAATTCCTAGAGTACGTAAATTTAATCCTTTTGCTATCATTTCATCATTAATCGCCTCTAAACAATGAGTTCTTCTTAATTTCTCAGTTATTTTCTTTTTAGCTTCAGATAATATAAAAAAAGCATCACGATCAACAGAAAGCAACAACAGACAGGCTTGACAGTCTTCTGACAAGTATGAAACATGAGCATGAAGAAAACCATTCATATCAAATTTAGGTAAACAAATTGGTGTCCAACTTTCGGCAGTTTTGAAACTTTCCGAACATTCAATCAAATTAAATATTAATCTGAAAAAAAAGTAAGGAAAATAAACTGATAAATGAAAGTTTTTTTTGTGTATTTACCTTAAATCTGCTGGATGTATGGAATATTTTTTCATTCGAACTAGTGCTATTAGTTTATTATTAGCAATAAGTACAGCGAAAACCAAATTTTTTATTTTCGAGCAATTGCTTTGAATAGCCGCGGTTATATTTCCTCGGACAGTTGAATTTAACGACATAATTCGTACAGAATTCGTAAGAAACATGAATATATTGTTAGAAACTGTAAAAAGAAAGCGAATAATGAATTTGAACGCATTTTAAAATATTGGGTAACGCAAAAAGTTCGTGGATTTTTTTCACCAACATTCAAACACATTTTTAATACATTTTAAATTAAATTTTTTAAACCCAATATGCGCCATTTTGATCGATAATCTTTTGCCATTTTTCTGGTAAAAACATTACTGTAGAATTTCTGGGATTTCTGGGCGAAAACTGAACCAAGTGATTTTCACAGGCCTCTTTTGAAATCACTTTTACACCATTAAAGGAATTCTGCAGAGACCGAAACAAATGGTAGTCAGACGGAGCAAGGTCCGCACTATATGGTGGATGCATCAAAACTTCCCAGCCAAGCTCTCTCAATTCTTGCCTAGTTATTAAAGATGTGTGTAGTCATGATGGTAGGTGACGCCTTTCCTATTGATCGATGGTGGCCGTTTTACCTCACTTGCGTGCTTTAATCGCATTAGTTGTTGACAGTAGAGAGTGGAATCAATCCTCTGGCCAGGTTGGAGCAGTTCATGATGCACGATTCCCTTCCAATCCCACCAAACACAAAGCATTTGCTTACGTGGGTTAGTCCTGGCTTTGCCACCGTTTGTGCAACTTCATTCTTCTTGGACCACGATCTTTTTCGCACATTTTAGTCGTATGTGATCCACTTTGCATTACCTGTTATCAATCTTTTTAAAAATCGGTCGATTTCGTTTCGTTTCAGCAGCGATTCGCAGATGGAAATTCAGTTCATTAAATTTTTCATTGTTAATTCATGTGGAACAGAAATATCGAGTTTCTTTTTTTATCCAGCCTTACGCAAATGGTTCAAAACTGTTTTTTGATCATTCTTTAGGTCCTGAGCAATGTCCTAAGATGAGATCTGTCGGTTTTCCTCAATTTTTTGGAGAATTTCATCGACTTTTACAATGATTGGCCTACCAGAGCGCGGCGCATCTTTAACATCGAAATTTCCAGAGCGGAAACGAGCAAACCATTTACTTCCTGCTGATTTTGATAGAGCATGTTCTCCATAAACACTACAAAATTTTTCAAAAACCTGCGAAGCTCTATCGCCTTGGTCGAAGTGATATTGTAAAATACAGCGAATTTTTCAGAATTTTGGTTCATTTTCAAAACCCAATTACCGCCATTATTTCTGACTGATTTTGACAATTTTTTTTAAAATATTCTATGAAATGTTACCTTTCAATCGCGCTATAATATAACATGATAGGGTTAAAACTACTAAAGTTATGCGACTCTAAAGCCATCTATTGCGAAAAAATCCACGAACTTTTTGCGTTACCCAATATTATAAACTTACTTCTCCTATTGCTGCTATCATTAATTAGTAAATTATCTATAAGCCGCTCGCTTCCAGCTAAAAGTCGTCTAAGATCAAAATTCTTTCGTTTCTCGAAAATTTTCGACATATGTGAATAAGTAAGAGTGGATAAAATTTGATTATATACATCGCTGAAGACACAAATTTCATTTTTTTTTTTTAATTAAAGTACATTTAAAAATTATAAAAAATCCTTACGTTAATTGCATTTGCATTTGTTGAACGCTTAAATTATTTCTTGACGACGCTACTAGTATTAAAGAATTACGAACTAAAAATACAAATTTGATACCAGACGCATGAATTGATGTGATTGTGTCCTGATTGGACTGAACGACACTAACTAATGCTTGCATTACTCCGAAAATTGTTGCCAATTTATCTTCCTTTCCATGTAAGGAATATATTGGTTTTCCCGCCGAGCTTAATATGAAAACATGCTTTTTCTTTTGTAACCAATCATTGTCATGGAAATAATCATCCGATGTTGTGGTGTCCAATTTATCACATGATCCAGCAAATTCTTTGCTTTTATCACTTGAAAATGAATCGGATTTACCAACATGTCCATTTGTGTTGCTTTGATCTGTGGATAGTTCTTCTTGTATTTCACGTATTTTACTCTGTTTCTCTGTTTCCTCTTCAGTCAAATCATTTGCATCCTGAAAGTCTTCGAAAATATCCTGACTATTCACTTCCGTATCCATATCTTTTTTCTCTTATAACAATTCTCTATTTACACTTTCTTTTGTTTTAAATTGTTGGTCCTGAGACCATGCTATTATTACAATTACTACAAGTATTACAATTTAGTTAAAATCCAATTAATAATACTTTTTTATCAATATTTTTAAGGTGTCAAGAATTGATATCAAAATGACACTTCTCTCGCATTGCCAACCTAAATTTTAAACATAGTGCCGGATTACACACGATGTTTTTTGGGTGAATTCTACCGCAGGCATAGGTACCGGTTGGTTGGGGGTGAGGCAGAAGATCTACCTCTCGAAGTGGTGGGAGTCAAAAATGAAATTTTTAAGAAATTCGTAGTGGCACCTACCACAGTTTTTCCCCCACCCATATTACGAGCGGACTTTCAATAAAATTTTGAGGAATAGCGAAATATTGTTAATATTTTTGACCTAAGAAAAAAAATTTTGAGGAATGCAAATTTGAAATTTCAACGTTCCTTTTGTTTTTGTAAAACTTAGGTTAAAATCATCTAATTTTAGTCAATTGGCTAATTAAAATCAAGAAAAACTTAAAAAAAGGACATCGAAGTTTTTTACGCATACAAACAAGAGTCACTGTTTGTGTCGGTTTCGAAAAAAATTGAAAATTCAAGCGCGCCATTCGCTTACTGACCGTCAACATGTAATCATAATCTAAAAGCACATAGGAAATAGTAAAATAGTAGATCCTAACAGTTTGCGGTTTAAGCACGAGTGATGCTGTGCTCACACATACTAATACACTCCTTGTGTACTGTGGTATAAACATTCCACGTCTAATCGGTTTGGTAGTTTTCTACCGTAGATTTCTACCGCGTGTCGAAACACATGGCATTAACTCATAGCGCAGATCCAAACCTTTGCGAAAAATATTTTCGAAATCTTGAATTATTTTGACAGATACAATGATACAATGTGAATTTAATTTTACCAATTTCGTCCATTAAAAATGGCAAGTAGAAAATCCTTTAAAATTGACCATAATAAAATGCTTGGATTGAAATATAAAACGAAATATAGACGTTTGAAGAAAATTGTCAAAAATTACGTTTTCGTGAGTTTATTTTTATATTTTTTAGAAATCATTTTTGCACATTTGAAGTTTTCAGGAGAATTCTGCGTTATGCGATCAAATAGCACAAATTCAGGAAAATATCACAACAATGAAAGAAGAGCGACGTTTTCTGTTAAGGAAACTCATTGAATATGATACTGAAAATGATGCACAAGCGAACGAACAAACCTCGATCCCCAATAAAAAATTGAATAGAAGAAAAACAAATGCTGATATAAATACAAAGAATAAAACAAGTGTTATTCAAATGAAATCAACAACTCCTGTCAGAAATGTATACCAAACATCATTATCGGTGGATTCACAAGGTCGTCCTATATATCCAATTTACATTGGAAATTTGACTATTCATTCATTAGGAGAAATTATCGTTGATAATAGTAATTTTCATACAGAAAATTGGATATATCCAGTTGGTTATATGACTACTCGCGTCTATTCTCATCCCAAAGAGCCAGAAAGAAAATGTACATTTACTTGTAAAATTTTGGATAACTCAGGAATACCACAATTTCAAATAATACCAGATTCCGATTTTGATCATGTATTTTTTGGAGAAACTGCAAATATTTGCCATTTAGGTTTACTTGAAACCATTGTCAATTCCAGCGACAGTAAAAACACTCCAAACCTAAAAAATCTTCCAATTCAACCCAAGGGTGAATTATTTTTTGGTTTGGGCCATCCAACGGTTGCGTCCCTACTGATGGCTTTACCAAACTCAAAAAAGTGCCCAAATTTTAAAGGATTCAATTTTGATATGAATTTCAGAAATGAAAAGGATTCGGATCCAACTTTAGACTTTGATGCATTACAAAAACTTATAACATGCTTCTCGCATGTAATTGACATCGTGCCGAAAGAAGAGCCACCCGATGAACTGTTAGAATAGCGAAATTATTTTATTCAAAAATCAGCTAGTATGAAAAATAAAAAACAAATCTTGTATAAATGTTTAAAAAGTTCTTTTAATATAGCAGAAAAATACAAATATATTTTATAGCGTAGAGAATTTTTCCGTGTGTCAAAAAAAAGTATAAAACAAATACGTTTCTATATAAGCGCAGGATTGTTTCGATGTATCAAAAAAAGGTAAAAAGAAGATTGTAAAACGCTACCGAGAGCTAATTTTTCCAGATGAAAATGTCCTTACATTCGACGAAGCTTTCGTAGGAATTTGCGGCTTTTTTACTACTGTTCGACGAAACAATAAATTAGAAATTGCAACAACTGGTGCAAAAAGTCTTAAAGGAACATCACTATATATATAAAAGAAAAAAAGGAATAGAGTTAATATTTCAAATGTGTATGAAATAATTTTACCAATATCCACCGCTGGGCGCAGCGTCATTTCCACTTAAAATAAAAATCGGAAAGGCAATTGAAAAGACGCATCCACTGTAAGAAGTTTCTATCATTATTATATTTATTTTTTTTAAAAGAAGTATCCACTTCGCTGTTACCTTATAATATATGAATTTGTTAATTGTGTTAGAATGGTTAATGGCATTCCAAAACCCAAGAAGTACGGCCAATTACGTTCTATAAAATGTAAACGTTTGTGAAGTTCCCAACCCATGTTGATCCATTTGTATTCGAATGAATAAAGCGCGTATAGTATAGACATGTGTACTAAATAAAGTGGATACCCGACATATTTAATCGGTATCAAAACAAACAACATACATTCAAGTGCAAATAACACTTCGACGATTAAACCGAATAACATGTCAGCTATTGATTTGCTTATACTCATAATAGGTTGAGGACGACCTTTCCGGAAACTATATATAGAATTAGCAATATCTTGAAACCATAAGGCATTAATTAGTTTGCTCAGAACAAAAATTGGCAACAACCAAATTATTCGAAAAATAAGTAATGATAACGATTGTACCCAGCTCCAATCTATCAGAGGCGGCTCAGATGAATCATCCTTATCGTAGACTCCTTTAAACAATGGTAATATTCCATATTCAACAACTATTATCGAAAGCCAAACAGTTCCCCCATTCAATGCACAGCATCTAAAAACTTGTTGCATAATTTTGGATTCACTGGAATAGATTCGCATTTTTATTGCGTATAGTAAAACAATATAATGCGCACTAAAATATATATACCTTTGTATCTTTCGGGTGCTTGCAGTCAATTCCTTATCCTTCTTATTTATGTTTCTTTTGCTCATTTCTCTGTCTACATTGAAAACAATAACAATTCCTTTTAAACTATCATAAAAGCCCAGTAAAAATCCTAAAGAAACACTCTAAAAGAAAAGTTCATTAAAAAAAATTTCCAGCAAATATTTTTAATTACTTTTAACATTTCCATTCTACAAATCTTTTTATTCTTATCAAAATAAAAAAAAAAATAATAAATAAATATCACAAAAACATCTCTCCTCAACAGAAATCTTTACTAAAATGACAAAGCCAAGCGCATCAATTATGAGTTACCAGATGTAAATAGATTCCACAAAATTTGATATTTCATTGTATATAAAAAATGTGGAATTTGTTGGGGTTTTTTTTATGTCAAAAATCTATATTTTGAGGAAAGAAAAATTATTATTTTCATTCTCTTTGTAAACATTCTAACCGATAAATCAGAAAACTTATAATATATAAAAACTAAAGATGATTATATATGGCGTGTATATAGTCAGTAAGTCAGGAGGTTTAATATTTAATTTGGATCATAACATACTTATTGAAAATGAGAAAACATTTAGTTTTCCGATCGATTTGATTTTAGATTTTGATCCAAAAAGAGTGTCAGTCTCCTTTGGTCAAAAAGATGGTATCAATGGTGAGTACTGCGAATTATGTTTTGCTTCTTAATCTCAAAAATCTCTAATTCTTATAAAGTGGGACATGTCCTTACATCAGTCAACGGAATTACCGCTAATGGATGCACTTTGGAAGATGGAAGAGACGTTAAAGCAATTATCGACAATAAAGAAAATTACCCGTTAAATTTAAAATTTAATCGACCTAAGATGACGACAAATGAAAAAATATTTTTAGCTAGTATGTTTTATCCATTATTTGCAATTGCAAGCCAATTGAGTCCCGAACCAAAAAGTTCTGGTATTGAAGTTCTTGAAGCCGATACTTTCACATTAAATTGCTTTCAAACTTTAACAGGTAATTATTCTTGAGAAACTTATTAATATTTAGTAACATTTAATTAATTTTTAAGGTGTTAAATTTATGGTCATTTCGGAAACTGCACAGAGTGGTGTTGAAATTCTTTTAAAAAAAATCTACGAACTATATTCAGATTTTGTTTTAAAAAATCCATTTTATTCATTGGAAATGCCAATAAGATGTGAATTGTTTGATGTAAAGTTGCAGGCACTTCTAGATCAAGTGGAAAAAACTGGAATAGCGGCTATTGAAAAATAATATAATAATAAAATAAATATAATTTATTGTAATCGAAAATTTGTTTAAACTTTTGTTGACACAAATAAAAGATTTGTTTACCTTTTTCTAGTTTGTATTTGTACAAACAAAAACCTCTTTTCTACCTTTCATTTCGATCTACTACAAAATTTTCTGCGTACTAAAGAAAGCAGGTGTCAAAACAAAAATTCTTTTTTTGCAAGAAAATACTCTGTAAAAATGAATAATTAAAAGTGAAATATATACATTTTTCGTACAAAAACATTCCATATATTAAATTCCAATAAATTATATATAGTTAGAATTAAAAAAATATTAAAATTAAATATTTCTTTCGAAAGATTTCTCAAATTTCACTGAAGTGTGAATAACACGAAAATATTGTTTTAACTTATTATTATTTTTTTTTAATTTATACGATGGAATTAATATCCGATGGATTGGGATTAACGAATTACTCGGTACATAGACACATACCCGAAATAACAATAAAACAAGAAGAAATCAATGATAATCATTCGTTCGCAAATAATAGTTATAATACGGAAAATTACAATATTGGAAATTATGAATGTGAATATAATGAGGAAATGAAATTGGACGAAGACCTGTATACGAAGTATGAGTATGAAGAGCCCGAGGAGAATTTCATATCCGTTGATGATCTTAGTATAAGACCATATTTAATAAAAAATACAAATTTAGACAATATCACAGATAATAACAGTCCCAAAAGGGAACAGACTGTTGTGAAGGACGAGGTGATTTTAATCGATGATGAAGATAGTGGAACTGATGCAAATGAAAAATTTAATTCCACAAATTTTGAACAAAAACAAATTTACGAATGTTTTCTTTGTAAAAAACAAGTTGCATCTAATTATAATCTACGTCGGCATATGATGATTCATACAGGTATGTTTTATAAACCTAAACTTACCGACATCTTATATTATAGATATCAGATCCTGTTTACATATTACATATTTATTATAACAATGAAAACTATATACTATATCGTACTTGACGAAAAATATAATAATATTTTCAATCTACAAAGAGTTAGGAATTTTATTGGTTTTTATTCGGTTTTTAATCCTCGATCGAAAATCCTTCCGGTGAAATTAATTCTATTATAAACCAAATTACAATTGGTCATTTCTTTTCTTTTGTTTTCTAGAAAAGATATGATAATCTAATATAATGCCATTTCCTTTTTTTTTGCTTCTACTTTGTTTTAAATAGGTGAACGACCATTTGGATGTGATATCTGTTTCAAACGGTTTCGTGAATTTAGCGATTTGAAAAAGCATCGGCGTATACATTATAATGAAAAAAATTATAAATGTATGATATGCCATCGGAATCCCCCATCAGCAACAAATCCGACAAAATGTACATCGTGTGATGAAAAAGAACAAGAAAACCGTGCAACCGCCCAGGCGACATCATACGATAATATATTATTTGATGAAGTTTCATTAATTGATAATAATAATCAAAAGAAAGGTTTTGTATGTCCTTTATGTGATAGAATATTTGGTAGCCGGCATAATTTGAAAAGGCATTTTATGATACACACCGGTGAGAAACCGTATCACTGTGATATTTGTGATAAATGGTTTCGTGAAGTTAGTACATTAAAAAAGCATATGGTAACGCATTCCCGTATTAAATTATTCAAATGTATCGTTTGTGGTAAAGAATATAATGATTATGGAGCATATAATCGACATAAAATTATTCACGGTAATAATAATAATTATAAACATACAAAATTAGATTACTTTCAAGATGAAGATGATGATTGTTTGTTCGAGTGTGTCGATTGCCGTAAACAATTTATTAATGTTACAATTTATAAGAAACATTTAAAATTGCATTCTCGTGAATTATCATTTCAATGTTTTATTTGTAAAAAAATGTTTAGATCAAATGAAAAGTTAACTAGTCATTTTGTTACTCATAATGATGATGTTGATTGTAAAAAATTAAAATAAAAAACTAAATTCAAATTATTATTATAGCAATAATAAAACAGAAAGAGAAAATCAAAAATTTCCTAACAGGAATTTATAAAAATAATATTACCTTCTATTTTCCAATAATTATTATTTATATTTCAAATAATTCAAAATGTGCAATTTACATTGTTTTTCTTTTTTTTAAAAAAAATCTTTTTCTAATAATTTTGCTGGGCACAAAATACTTTAATGTAGATTTTAAATGTGACAACGTAAAATTTATAAAATTAAGCAAAAATGTATTCTAGTCGAATTTTTTCCTTTTTTTTTCTTCCTTGTGATATATATTCAGTTATGTATAAATTTTTTTTATTATAATCAAATATTTAACTCAATATTTATTAAGAATATAATTTTTAGTATAAATCATACGTATCCCTTCCCCCGCCTCAAAAAAATTATTAAATTGTATTTTATTCAAAATAATCTATCGTCCTTTGAAATGATGCCAGAATACTAACCGCATTATATCAAGATTACTACTTCGGAAACTGGAATACAGCTCCGAAACTGTACATTTAGCAGAGAATCGTAATTCCGCGACAATTTGGGTAAAAACCTAATGTAGCTGTAGGCAGAATAGTGTAATTCGATTGAAACCGAATCGTATCGAAAAAACATTGTCATTCCTATTCTTATTCGATACGATTTGGTTCAAATCGAGTTACACAATTCCATTGCAGTTTTCATTGAACGAAACTAGACTATCAAAAAAGTCTACTTGCAGTTTTGCTCATTTTCAACTTAGTAAGTTCGTAAATTTTTTGTAATTTATGATTTTGGGCCTGGACTTTTGATGGAAATAATAATTTCGTGAAATATTAATTTTCTAAGTTTTCACTAATTTTTATAAGTCGCACCAATTTAATAGTTTAATTTATTTTTTCTACAATTTATCGTTTTTGAAACTAATTTGTTCAGATGTCTTATAGAATAATATAATTATTCTCATTAATTTGAATATAACGTTTCTTTGATTTCATTATAAATATAGTTTTAATAAATTTTCTTTAAGAATTAATTATTGTACAATGCAAAATTTCTAACAAGTAATAAAGGACTATTTTTATGAATACAATTGTTTGTTTGTTTGATTTTTGTATAATTACCTAATTTATGAAAGCCGTAAAAAGAAACGAATGGACCTAATGATTGATTTGATTTGTCATAAAACTTGAAATTATAGATTTAAACAAATTTCAGCAAAATCTGTAAAAATACAATCTCTAAATCGGATTGACTTTAATAATCTTAACATTAAAAATTTGCTTAAATTTAATTTTAATCAATAAAAATTACCAGAAAATTTCCCTTAATAGAAGAAAAATGATAAACCGAATCGGCATCGGTATTGCACGAATGCATATCACGAACTTTGAAATCGTTCTCCTTTTTAAAAATCTGTTTTCAATTATCAGATAAGAGATTTTTTTTGTTATCATTTTGCAAAAATTTTTCCCTGAGATAAATTACAAATTCCTTAAGAAAAAAAATAACGAGTTGTAAAAGTTTTGTTAAGATCTTTTTCATATCTTCAATCATAAATAGCTTCAGTTAAATATTGTGACAATAAGTTTTTTCTTTAGGATTTTATTTTTTAAATGGGTTTTCAATAAATTTAATATTTTCCTTTGAAAATAACTTTCCCATGAAAAACCTACTAAATACAATGTCAGTTGTTGTTGTGTTATGACGTTTAATTGACAGCTTGTAGAAAGGAAAATTATTTTGCAGTTTTTTTTTTACAAATTGATTAAAAGATTTTTTTTTTATATTCAATTTTTTTATTCACCATTTACCAAAAGTAAGATAAATTTTCTTGGTTGGCCATCACATAATATGGATGTTGATTTACCGAATTCATTAAAAAGATGTTCAAGTGCTCCGACTATTAATAATCTAGCCACGACTACTTCAAATACTACATCTACAAATTCAATAACATCTCAAGGAAATATGGCATATAGTACTACAACAGCACAGGGTTCCAATTTATCATCTAGGTTAGTTGAATTTTTGGCCGGAATGGTCAAATGTTGATCAAAATGAAAAATGTAAAAAAATTTCTTTACAGGGAATCGTCACCAGCTCCAATTTTAAATATATTCGCTCCCAGGGCACGACGATATTCTGCTAGTTTTGCTTCGCTTGGCGCAAATGTGGGAAATGGACCGCGTCTAACACCAAGAGTTTCACAACTTCGGCAAGAAGAATGTGCAGATATGAACAGCCGTGAAGTAAATCATGAAAGGGAAATACATAGCGCCATGCAAATGTCTCAAAGTTGGGAAGATTTAACCTTAGTCGCTGAAAATTGGTCATGTAAATCAGATGATGTAACGAATCCCTTACAAGTCTGTTTACCATCTGGAACAGCAAGTTGTTCTAGCCCAAGTCCAACAAGGTAAAAAAAACTTTATTCACTTTGTGTTTATTAAATTAAATTTTTTTTTTTTTTTACAAATAGTCGAACAGGAATGCGTTTACCCTATGGCCTTTCACCCTCACCTACACGTAGAACATTTGCTACACGCCGTTCTATGTCTCCTATTGCAATGCGGCCAAGTCAGCTGGGTCCAGTCAAACGCAAATTTGAATTGGATGACAGTAATTGGAATACATATTCCCCACCTCCGCTTAAAAAGATGCTTACAGAAAGGTATAGAGCATGCAAACAAAATATTATTAAAATATAAATAATAAATAGAAAATAAACTCTTTTTTTTTTAGTCGTGGACCATCACCAATTTGTCAGTCCCCATCATCAGTTTGTCCAAGTCCAGATTCTGGAACATATGAAGGACGTATTACACCAAAGCTATTTGTATCAAAACTTTACACAAACAGTACAAACTCATCGTCTTCTTTGTGCTCGTCACCAATGGTACCTTCACCAGTTATGGAAATTCCTGTTGATTTACAAGGAAATTGTCATATAAGCCCAACTAATACGGCATCAAGTTCCTCCAGTTCAGAGCCAATGAATATTATGCCGTGCGATGGCGATACAGGTAGTGGAGAACATAATCATGTGGAAATTAAGTTAACACAAAAATTTCCAACTAATATAAAATCAAATAATAATGGGAATAATTTAATTTATAATACAATTTCTTCCGAGAAAATTGTTAATAATAATAAAAATTTTCAAATGAAAAATGATGAACCAAATAATTCCCAATCTGAAATAACCTTAAAGATGACTGATAATTATAGCTTTAAAAACAATACTTTTAAGACAAATAACATTGGTGATAATAGTAATAGAAAATGTAGCCTAATTGAAGACGATTTAAATAGTTACTTGAATTAATCATTATCAGCTCTGCTATTTTATCAAATAGTTTCAAAATTATTTTCTTCATTTTGTTCATCTTTTATTTTATTTTATTTTTTTTTTTAATTATTATTAAGTAAGTTCGTTGATTTAATTTAAAAATAATTCATTTATAATTTTTCTTCAAATATCCTATCTCTTGATGTGCCATAAACAGGGCAAAGAAAAAATTAGTTTTTAGTAATAAAACTATATATTCGAAAAGAATATAAAGTGACGGTGTGTGAACTTTTTATCTCCATTTTAAATAAATATGCAGTTTTTTCATAAAAACTAGTGAAAAATTTCGTTTGATCACGAATGTTGTAGATTTATGTAGAGATTTATATGCAGTTATTCATATAACTAGAGCTCTGTGGTGTCCGGTCAATACAGTATTAAAAATTAAATCCAACAATTACAAAATAAATTAATTATCTTTAATAAATTGCAAGAACATGTTTTATTCAAATTTAGACTTCCGATAATTTAGAAATGTATCTATATACTTTCCTTAATTTTAATAAACTTTGTGTTTTTTTTTTTCGTCTGGGGAAATGCATAGATGCATGCCGAAAAAAGCCAAAAAATTCATGATGACCGAATAACCATGTTTACTTTTAATTTTCTTCTTTTTTTTTATATACCATAAAATAAGTAGAATTTATTCGATAATAAATTTATTTTAGAGAATTACTTTAAATGAAATTTTTAAAACAAAAATTTCAAGTAATTTTAATATGTGAATAATTTTTTTTTTGTTGCTGTATTAATCCGCAGTTAAATATTAATTTAAAAAAAAAACGTTTAGTTATTAGAAATATTGTTAAAATGATATTCAATTGAATTTCTGTTTGTTTTTCTTTTTCTTCCCTTTCGAAATTAATTAAATTCTAATAATCGTACTTAACTATTTTATTTATTGTAAAAAATTTATCTAAAAAAAAAAAAGGAAATTTCTTTGTTTTCACTTTATGTAAAAAAAAACTTTTATAAATTAAACCTTGTTTTAATTAATAATCATTTTGTTTTAACTGAAAATATGTAATAATGGAAATGCAAAAAAAAATATGATTTTAAAAATTAATAAAAATTTAAAAATAAATCAATACATTTTTGTTTAAGTAAATTTTTTATCTATATATAAATAGGCCAACACAAAAATTTACCTCCCTTTTATTCGTATTCTAACAAAAGATGTCGCTTAATATATGTATATATCAATGGAAAGCTATTGTTGAGGAGAAGTGTTTAAACACGAAAGTATGTTGATATATGGTCGTTGAGCCAGGTTGAACAGGTGAAAGTTTCCCATATATTTATATGGGAACAACAACAAAATATATGGCACACAGGGCTTAATTTGTGTAATGAGGGAATGGAAAGAACTGAAATGTTTTAGAAGTTTTTTGATTCAGAATTATATAGAAAATAGCTGTTTATTTTTCTGGATCAAATTCAAGAAAACAATTGAAAAAAGCATTGATGTTTGGATTTATAAATAAAACATAAAGTAATTTAAAATCGGCCTATAGCCGATTTTTTGATGCCCTATGACAGAAATGGGAGAGAAAAATTGTGAAAACTAACAATATATCAAGGTTTTTTCTTCATAACTTTGTTTTCCCTTTTCAAAATTTTCTCTAATTTGTAAGTAACTCAGACCCTGATAGCATAAGTCTAATTTGCAAATTTTATTCAAATCGGTGTATTAGTTCTGAAAATACACTAAAAAAACTTTCTGAACAGGGTTATTTCTTCCTACGACTATTTCTTTCTCCACTATCCTTAGACCAATATCACTGAAATTTACAATGGTATCGTCTATTTACGTAGTCAACCAATATAATTAATTTAAAAAATATTGCTTTACCAATTTTCCAATTAAATCCGAAACGCTATATAAAAAAAAGCGAAAAAACTTTATGGTCACTCTTGTTTGTGCTAAATAACTTCGCTGCCCCTCAGTCGATTTTGCTGAAATGCAATACCAAAACCAGTATAGCAATAACCAAGTAGCATTCTAAATTTCATCAAAATTGGATTACGCATTTTTGAGTTATTTTGTCGACGGACGGACGGTAGTACCAAAGATGGAGCATTAATGTAGGGAATTTTGTTCAGAATTTTGGCTCATTTTCAAAACCCAATTACCCCAATTTGTTCTGCCTGAATTTCACAATTTTTTATATAAATATTCTATAAGATGTCACCTTTTAAGCACGCTATAATATAACTTGATAGGATTAGAACTACTAAAGTTATACGACTCTAAAGCCATCTATTCGAAAAAAACGCCACGAACTTTCTACTTAACTCGATATTTCAAGGTTTTTTTCTCCATAACTTCGTTTTTTCATTCTCAAAATGGCTCAAATTCACAGATAGGCTGGAATCTAATAGCATAAACACGTTTCGTAAATTTGATTCAAATCGGTATATAACTTTTTAAAATACATCGGAAAAACTTTATGAAAAGGCTTATTTTAGGCTACAACTATTTCTTTCTCCACTATCCTTGGACCGATTTGACTGAAAATTAATTCGGTATCGTCTATTTATGTAGTTAACCTACGTAATTAATTTAAATAAAATCGATTCACAAATTATCCGATTACATCAGAAAAACCATAACCAAAAAAACGACAAAACTTTCTGGTCACCCTGGTTTTTCCTTTATAACTTTGGCCCCCGTAGATCGATTTGGCTCAAATGCAATACCAAACCAAGTTAAGGAATAAGCAACTCATATTATAAATTTCGTCAAAATCGGATAACGCGTTTTTGAGTTATCTGGTCTACGGACGGACGGACGGACGGACATGCATAAATCGATATAACTTTTGATTCCCTACACAACCATACCCTTGAAATTTTTCTACGATGATTATTTCTATGTGTTACACACTTAGTGACAAAACTAATATAACCTCTGGTAGTACCTACCATAGGGCATAATAAGTGTGAGAAAAAGAATATCATATTGAAATTCACAAGTTTAACTTTTAATTATTGCAATCGATATTTTTATTTTAATTTTATTAGGTCGAATTTCGACCAATGGGCGGTACTAGTAAATTTAAACAACAATTTAGTGTACGTATTTGCTAACAATTTTCACATCTCAATAAAAATCTGCCCAATTCCTGTTTAATTATTTTAGATATGGATATACATATTAAGAGAAAGGCACCGGTATTTTTTAAAAATTGTTATTTCCTTCCAATATAAATAAAATGGTAAAACAATATTATCATGCACGTTCCGTTGAAATTAAATCAAATCAAAATTTATGATTCTGATATTGGTTTTTATTCGATTCGATTTAGCTGAGATGTTCTTGCTTCAATATTTTTATGTTTTTCTAACAAAAAGGCAACAAATAAAACACATGTTTCTAACAAATAATTTATATATATATATATGTATATATATATATATTTTCATTTAAATATAATTTTCTTTAATATATTATTTAAAGTATTTCTTTTTTTCCAATTGCATGAATACAAACAGCGGACAAAAAATTTCAACTACTAAATTGTTTAAAAAAAAAAAAAATCCACATTTCAATACAAAATTTTAAATTTGGTTAAAAATATTTTTAAAAAAAATTTACTCTAGTTGATAAATTAATTTTTAAGGATTAAGAATTTTACATCTGTTTTACTATCCCTTTTTTTTTAAATATTTATTTCATTTTCACTAACCACCAAGCTTCACCACAAATTTCGCCATCAGTTGTTGATCACGTTTTGTATCAGACATATTGAAAGAATTTGGCGAATAATCCGATACTTTTCATTTGTATTTATTACATATTTTTTTAAGCCGCTTTATTTTATATAATTTTTACAATCTTTTATTTATTTAAAAAGAAAATAGAATTTTGGGAAAACTATTTTTACATTTATAAATTTTTTTTCGGGGTTTTGGAAATACATTTCATTCTGAGCAAAGGAGTTTTTTTTTTTTTATGTTACATGAAGACAACGATATAAATTATTTAAATTTCTTTAATATTTTTAGTTTTAAACAATGTAATTTTACTTATATGGCATGCGTACATTTACAACAAGAGAGATCAATTTCAGATTTTCAACCTGTTTTAAAAGAAAAGGATTTTGAATTATTAAATTACAAAATGTATATCTTGAAGTACTTACATTAAATGTATTTTATTAGTTATTATTTTATGAGTTAAGATTTTTTTTTTTGAAAATTTTTAAGAAGAATGTTTTAACCATCAGAAAGTGCCGGTGTTACCCATCCATATTTTTCATGGGTTTTAACTAATGATCTAAACGCTTCCTCGGCAGATCGTCTAAAACAATTAATTGTAATAACTTAGTTCAGATAATGTACAATTTATTAATTTTCTTGTTAGCAAAGAGACTTGCTCGAATAACGCACGACATTTACCTACTAAATTCTTTTGTACTTTTTGGTTTTCTTGCTATTCTGCCTTGTCCTTTAACCAAACTTGCCGCAAATTGCATTAGAACAGCTTCAACGGTGTATGCACTCGCCCAACCTGAATATGAATAATTTCCAAATTGGAAGATTTCACATAAAATACACACTTGTTATATGAATATTACCTCTTGGTGTTAACAATTCCATACAAATAGCACCACCTTCCATAACAAAACCTTTTTCTATTCGTGGTTCAACCACACGCATAAATGGTGGAGCAAATGGAAAGTTTTCAGGAAATATTAAATGTAATATAATATGCGGTATATTTAATTCAGTCATATCTTCTGCTAATTGAGAGTCCGGATCAATCACATGTAATCGAACATACCATTCGTATAGATTGTCATCAACAAGTTCAACCTGAAAATTTTTAATTATTTTTATAATTAAAAAGTTTGTATATTTGTTACAAAAAAGTATGCTCAAAAAATGTCCTGAGCTTGTGCTTTTTCAGGCATTACTGAATATACTTTCGATATAAGGAATAATCTTTTTTTTTACTGTAAAAATTGGATCCGGACGAAGAGTTTGAATTTTTTGAATTTCTTGATATTCTTTCATTAAGCGTTTTGCTCTAATTGTGGTATCAACGGTTTTTGGTATGGAAGTATTATTTGTTGCAGGAGATACGCCTCTAAAATAAAAGGAAAAAAAATATAGGAAATTTAAAAACAAAAAACAAAAATGACAACAATTAAAATTTTACCGGCGTAAACGTTTACCAGGCGAAGCAACTTGTCCATGACCACCACTTCCGCTGGGACCATCACCACCGGTTTCTATTTTATCGGAATTTTTAAACAGTTTTCTAATAACTGCTGTGAACTTTTCTTTTGAGCGGGACGACATGTTTTTAAATAAATTTGTGGTTTTTATTTTTAAGAAAACGGAAGAAGTTTTTGGTTATTGGTTCTCTGGTCTTATTGTTAACAAATTTTGTGCTGTTCGATTTAAAATATTTTAACTAAATTAAATCTAGAGAAATTTGAGATATTCCCCAACATTTGTAATAAGTTCTACAAAATTGTCGTTTTTTTATTAATTTTGGCGTACAATTCAGTCTTTAGATTTTTTAATTTCTGCAATGACAAAAAAATATAATATTTTTATATTATTAATTAAGGATAAAAGAAAAATGAGTACACAATATTTTATTTTTGTATATTTTCTTTTAATAGGTTTTATATTAAAATTTTCAGTAGTAAAAAATTCTTTTTTCTGGAATAACTTAGTTTTGGAGGGTAAAATCTTAAACCTATATCTGATGGCTCAAAGAAGCTTGAAGACCTTAGCTGTTGTGAATTTGGGAAGAATATACGATCAAAACAATATCAGGTGTCATTTTAGTCCTAGTTGCAGTATACTACCTTGATCAAAAACAAACCGGAATGGCCGCCGTGTGGCGCTCCCATCGTTCCGATTTGAGTTCTGTTTTTTTTTAAATTGGTACATCTGTTATTGATATCCCCTCTAAATCTTAGTGTCATAGCTTGACATTTGCAAAAGTTACGTAGTCAAGAGTACATCTATCTCTATGTGTGTTGGCGATTTATCCATTACTTCCTCTCGGCTGCTGGAACGCGTTCCCCGTAATGGTTTTTTAACTCGATTGAACAAAAGGAAGTCACAGGGAGCCAAATCAGGTGAATTCGGTGGCTGTTGGGTGGTATTTGTTGCATTTTTCGTCAAAAAATTACGAATAATGATGGCACTGTGCGACGGTGCGTTATCATGGTGCAAAATCCACGAGTTTTCTGCCCACAATTCTGGTCTCTTTCGGCGAATTGCTTCACGCAAACGTCTCATAACGCCCAAATAATACTCTTTGTTTACTGTCTGGCCTTCTGGGAAAAATTCATGTTGCACTACACCGTTGTAATCCATGAAAACCGTGAGCATTGCCTTCTTTTTTGACTGAAAACGACGTGGTTTTTTGGTCTCGACTCATTTGGTGAACGCCATTCACTTGCCTGATGTCTGGATTGCGTGTCGTACTCATAAACCCACGTCTCGTCTCCAGTAATGATCCTTTTGATGAATGTGGGATCAGATTCAGCCTCGCAAATCATGTCTTTTGCGACGTCAACACGGTATCTTTTTTGCATAAAATTGTAAAAAACCGCCAACACACAAAGAGGTAGATGTACTCTTGGCTACTTTTGCAAATGTCAAGCTATGACACTAAGATTTAGAGGGAATATCAATAACAGATGTACCAATTTGAAAAAAAACAAAACTCAAATCGGAACGATGGGAGCGCCACACGGCGGCCATTCCGGTTTGTTTTTGATCAAGGTATTACTATCTTACAAATAACTTCATGAAAAAGTATCTACATGTATGAAAATCTGTTGGAATTGCAGCAAAACTATAATTTACCGGAAAAGTACATGACATAGCATTATCCAATCTTTTGCTCCAATTCACTTTATGTGAAGGGGTAAAATTATTTTTATCCAAAAATTAAAATCCCTTTTTGAAAATTTTATTTTGAATAATTTATATAAAAACGTTAAAAATTATTAGGATTTTAAAGAAAGTTTACCATCTCCAGACTTTGTCCTATACTTAATTTGTATATTTTATCGTTATTTATCTAGAAGCATAGTTCTTAATTCTTTCGGGCTCGCAAATAAACTGTACATCGAAAATGCGATCACACTAAAAAAATTTTTGGGTACCTCTGATCTAGACTAATATACTATGGTATTATATTATTTTAATCTTTCGGGATCATTGAGCACACACACAAATCAATATGATTTAAAAAAATTTTTAAGTCACAATAATTTCTTCAATTTTCGATTGTACTTTTTTTTTTCCTTCGAATTTTACTCATGGAAAATTTTAATATATTTATTTTAAATTAAATTGCTTTTAACTCTATCTCGAAACTGATTTACAATCATAGTGGAAATGTTTTGCCACGAGTTCAATTAAATTTGAATTTATGAAATTGTTTCTGAAAACAAAACCCGATTTTGGAAAACAATATAATTTATTTTTATGTTGTCAATCGAATTCTGGCTGTAAATATTCACAAAAAATATACCACTGTGTTCAAAAACTAAGGTGAATTTTGTTGTAAAATTAACAATTTTTATTTATTCTTCCAAATCGATTTCGTCCCCCTCAAAATAATCCCCCCAGCTACAATACACTTATGCCAACGTTTTTTCCAATCTTTGAAGCATGCTAAAAAAGTCGTCCTCAGGTATAGCCTTCAATGCGCGTAGCGATTCACGTTAGATCTCTTCAATCGACTCAAAACGATTTCCCCGGTCTCTTGAGCTTTGGGAACAGCCAGAAGTCACACGGTGCTAAATCAGGCGAATACGGTGGTTATGGAGCGACATGAGTGGATTTTTTGGGGAAAAACTCACGCTCTTTTTCGAAAAAATTGAGAAATTTTGGCACCAAACGCGATTTGACTCTTCTGAGGTACAAATGATCCTTCAAAATTGCTTGCACTGATCCAATTGATATTGCAAGCATGTCGGTAAGGTCTCGAATTGTTAATCGACGATTCTCGAGCACCAATTCTTTGATTTTCTTCAATTGACGTCGATGGTCGTCCAGAGCGTTCCAAGTCATCAACACGTTCTCTGCCTTCTTTGAAGTCGTTTTACCGCTTGTAAACATTTTTTTGTGACATAGTCTCGTCACCGAAGGCCTTTTGTAACATTCGATACGTTTCAGCGGCGGCTCAACAAAATTCGACATCGTAAAAATCGCCAAATTCACTTTTCTTTGTTCACAAAACCAAGCGTAAACTAAAAACTAATCATGATATTGACATGTAATTTGTCACAGATGTTACTAACAGTCCTACCAAGTTGAAAAAAAAAAAATAATTTGTCCGATTTGGTTTACGCGGGAAGTTTTAATTAAAAATTCACCTTACTTTTTGAACACAGTAGTATATATATATATAAATCATATATTCATTCATTCAATTTATTTGAAGCTTCTAAATTTGCAATAAAAAAAAAATATTTACATAGTTATCTAATGTAGTAAAAGAAAATTAAAACGGATTCAGATAGATAACTTTTAGAAAATGCCTAGCTCTAAAATATTTTTTTTATTACTGTTAACACAATGAAAACAAAAAATATATAAAGTATTTGCTCCACGCACTATCAAATTAAAATTAATGATTAAAACTCGGACAAGGACAAAACAAAGATATAAAACATAAAACTTAAAACTAGGAATTTAAAACTAAATAACAATTAAAACAAAAATTCGAGGAATCAGGAGAAAGTTAATTTCAGTTTAGAAATGAGTTTCAAATTTGGAATATTTCTAACCTCTATAAGTTATAATTTAACGAACATTTTTAATTTGTGAATGTCTTCCGAAGGTAATAATAAATCTGACGACTTCTCATATAGGATGTTTACTAGGGATAAATAATAGAAAAGTAACAAAATTTCAAGAGGAGGAAATTTTTCTTAAAAACTTTAAATGATATGTAGTCCTTGAAATGATGGTTCAATAATAACCACGTAGTAAAAGGTATACATGTAAAATATGGTATTTATTCCTCTTCTTTTTATTGAATTATATGTCTGATGTCTAATATCTGAAGTCCTGAGTCAATTTACAGCAGGCATGTCAAACTCATATGATATTACGGGCCACATGATCTATTTTGTATTAAGTTGGGAGCTGCATGTTTTCAATGTTCAAAAAATTAATAAAATACGATTTTTAGAATGATTAAAAATACTTTTATTTTAATGAACTCAACTTTTTTATTTTGTACTTTTTCAACGACGATCCAAACTATACTGGCTGAATCAAGATCGTTGTCGGCGTTTTTTCTACCTTAACTATCTTTCTTAATTCTGATAGCCATCCTACAATCATGGTTAAGTGTACGGCCACATAGGTTCTGTGCTTTCTACGTGGAGTGAGAAAAATATTACCGCGGTGAAAGGGACGAAAACGGTGATCGAAAAGTGTCCACATTGGATATGACTCTGTTCGTTGAACACATTTACATTTTCGATAGTTTGTCAGTTAATTCACAAATACAAATACAAATTTCTTCACAATTGA
Organism: Xylophagus ater; assembly: GCA_963422695.1. Classification (NCBI taxonomy): domain Eukaryota; kingdom Metazoa; phylum Arthropoda; class Insecta; order Diptera; family Xylophagidae; genus Xylophagus; species Xylophagus ater. The sequence continues at coordinate 40,985,150 of OY730479.1, read as the reverse complement.
AAAAAGAAATCATGGCCTTCTTTTTCGAAAGAGGCGAAGAATTAAATTTCAATTCTTCTCTTTTTTTCTATCGTATCCTGCTTTCAACGAACTCGGCTTTATGGCCACTTCCATTTAATTACACGCGTATATTTATCGTTTATCGTTTACATAGGACTTGTTTCGAATGTTATCATGCAGCTGTATAAACTTGTTTACATTCTCGATAGTCCGTAAGTTAACAATGATCATGTCGGCATTTTCTCTACTTGATTCATGTTTCTTACATCTTATAGCCATCCTACATGAATAAAAACCAAAATCCACTTTCATTCGCAAACGATTGAGCAAACACTGTACTTTGTCTTGATCGTCTTGTGTTTAATCACCGCTTTTCATTTGACGCCTCGCGCCAACATCAACCAAAAAGTTCAAACTTTCCAGCTTCAACTGTCAAAGCTTGATATTTAAAAATGTTCAAGTCTCGGCGGGCCACAATTTATGTATTGGCAAACCGCATGCCTGATTTACAGCATAGTTTTACGTTTTTGCCATAGAGAACATAGAAGATATTTAATGATGCCAAAAATCTCAAGAGGCTATTTATTTTAAAAAATCTAATCGAAACAACATTTACCTACAGTTCATTCGTGATGTATTTATACTAATGTTGAACGAAATTGGTTTACAATTTTTCCAATTAAATCCGTCAAACTGACAAAACTTTATGTTGTCATGTTGGTTTTTTCTTTATAACTTTGTTCGCCTTTTACCGATGTTGCTTAAATATAATACAAAATTGAGTTAAGAAATTACTGTTATTTATATTTTAAATTTCATTCAAATCAGTAGACGAGTTTTTGAGTTATCTTATAAACAGACGAGCAGATATGCAATTCTGTAGACATCACATCTACTATAGTTAACAAAAGTATTGAGACCGTTCTTCGATCTTTGTTTACATAACATATACATAACTAGCATAGGATAAAAAAAAAAAAATTCGAAATCATTAAAAACTGAATTCAATTGTAGTTTCTTAATCCTTTTTTTTTGGCATTTAAAATATTTCTTTTAATTCGAATTTTTATTATTATTGATTATTCCCGCTGTCATGTGCTTTCAGAGAGGAACACTTCGTTTTAAACAAGAAACTTAATTTACAAAATAGAAAAAATGTACTCACCATTTGAAGATAAAATTTTGATTATTAATTTCTTACTCACTTTTTTTTTACAAAATAAAAAAAAAAAACACAAAAAAATTAATTAAAAAATTTAATAAAAATCAAGATATAACAACAACTCATATGAAAAAGAAATTGGAATTTATTGATATTTTAAATTTTAAGAAAAACATAAAATTTTGCTTTAATGTTTGATTTTTCCAATTTTCTATATTCTTTCTTTTTCTCCGCAATTATTTTGCTTAAAATTGTATTTGTTTGATATATTACTTATTTATGAAATATTTTCCTTTTATTCAAAACAAATAAGGCGCAGCACCACCAAAAACATTACATACGTCAGACATACTGTTCATTTCGACAAGTCCAACTAACTGGACTGGTTCTCTACTGTTTCCAAAAGATTCGAATCAACTAAAAAGTCTTCACATACAAATATTCTTGATACTTAAATGATTATTATTATTGAAAGACTTGAGTATAAATGCAAAAATACTGTTTGTAATATAATATAACCAAACCAGTGATTTATTTTGATTGGACAATTACAGTCTCTACCCAAAAAGAAATTGCCATCATCAAACGTATTTTTTTGTTTTGTGTTATTTTAATTTTTTATGTTATATAGTTAGGACTCAAAAACAAAACAAATTTGTTTTATTAATGAACTAACGTTTCGTAAAAGTGTAATTAATAATAAAGTCCGGAAAGCTAGCGAAGTAGCCAAAAAAAGCACGTGGCAAACGGAGGAAAGAATACGCAAGAGTACATATATTTTTCATAGGCAAAATCCATCAGCAAGAGAGAGAATGAAATGTTCTTAAAAATCAGATGGAATCTTATGAATTACCCTTGGAATCTAAAATATGGGACCAAATCTTATAAATTTCCCACACATACCAGAAAAAAAAATATGCGCCAATTTTTTTTTCTGGTATGTGTGCATTTGTATATGAATTTTTGCCTGTGTTTCATTGTTTACATTTTAAAATTACCCAAAAGCGTTTTTTAAAATAATGTGTCTCTTTCACCCATACGTAAAATTTTTAGTTCTATCTATGTCAGCAGTAGATAGAAAATTGTTTGAGAAAGAACAGGCAAAATTTGAAAAACGGCGGTACGGTAAGGATAGGAAGTTTCCAGACTTTATTATCGTTACACTTTGGTTTCGTCTCCTCATTTTAATGTTTTGAAAGGACTAATTATAGAAAGAAAACATAGGTTTTATATGGTATAAATACTTTCAACTTTCTTCGTGGATAAAATTTCGATTTCGAAATCCAACCTCAACTCTGGCAACATACACATACGAAGTGTCTAAGTAGGGACTGTGTATAAACGATTTGAGAAACAACAAAAATATGTCTCTGCAAATCGAAATAACATCTGCTGGAAATATTTGACTTCGAAAGTATTAAAATTAAGTTTTCTGAAATTCTGGTTAAAGAGACGATCGAATTGAATGCAACTTGCGCACACTGTACTTAGGGGTGTGTAAAAAGTAGAAAATCCAATAAAACCAAGAATATGGGAAGTGGAAGGCAATTTGAACGCGGGGTTTTCTTCTAAAAGCAAACCTAACACAGGGTCTACATTGGCCAATATTTCTGGTATACCAATTGGCTTACTACAAATAAAATACTACCAGTTTTTTTTACGTGGGCAAATACTGGTATACCAATTCAGTATCTAACATGGCGTTGAACCGAGAACAAAAAATAAAAATAGCCAAAATATTGGCTTTAATGTGTCGAATTCAATTCTGTGGCAATATCTTCCCATGCCCTTTTTTTTAAATCAATTTTTCTATATTTTTCTTCTTTTTCTCGAAACATATTTATCAATTTTATAATTTCACTCCGCAAAAATTTAGTTTCCGCCATTTTATTAAATGCAAATGTCAAAAATTGGTATACCAGCGCTGGCTACGAAAATGGTATACCAGAATTGGCATACCAGAAAAATTGGTATACCAGCAGGGTCTACACTAGCTTTTTAGCAACCAATTTTGCTGGTATACCAGAAATATTGGAAAATGTAGATCCTGTGTAAGAATCTTCTAATGCTGGTGTCGCTAATGAGCTAAGGTATCCACATATGGTAGTAGTGTTTTCAAATTATTTATTATAAATGATAATTTAACATTTGTATCGCGTATATTTCGCACAGCTTTCACTGAAATAAATTTGTATGAAATATTTCAATTGAATAATAACAAAAAAAAAGAGCGAACGACTTGATACTTAATTAACCAATAAATATAATCTTAGTTTACAATATTTTCTCTGTCCCCTATATGAAATAACTAATATGTATATTGTTTTATATCGTAACATATGTAAAAACAGATTTCATGATTAAAATGGGAGCCCAACTGTATTCAGAGAAAATATTGCCATAGACATTTATTCTGGCATAGATTTTTTCATGTAATCAAAATGATAAGAATTAAAAAAAATGTGTAGACAAAATAAAATTACTTTTTTTTTTTTAACCAATTGCAATAAGAAGGCTTTTAAAGCGCCGTCGTAGCCGCAAGCGTAAAACAAACCTACGTCACTGTGATGGAATGCTAAGGAAAATCCTTTTGGTCAAAAAAAAAAAACAAAATTATTTTATAAAAGATTTGAAAATTATTAAAGGTTTGATCTAGAACTCCTCCAAAATATTCAAAAGAGTTAAATATATACTGGTTGTATAGGTTTTATTCTTATCTTGGTGATTTGAACTTTGAGTACTGATTTATTATATTGATTTAGAAAGACATAATTAATTGTTTGCATTATATGCAGAAATGCATTCCATTTATTTTGAATATAGATTCTATGACGGCATTGTGGAAGAAAATATAACAAAAGAAGTAGGTTTGGAAGCAATGAAAAATATCTCATTCGAATCAAATCTGGCACTGAAATATATGGCGAAAAAACAAAATGAAGATCTATATTTCTTAAAGAGCACGCCTTATCTATACTTCCAGCAGGGTTAAACAGAAATACATATATTTAATTCGGTGTCCACCAGCATGGAGTATTTTAAAAATTTAATTTAAATTGATAATAGCTGTGTTTTATTCATCGGGTTCAGCGCCTATTTTGAATAAAACGATCTGGGTCTCGAGAATAGAAAAAACCAATTTTCTTTTAAAAAATTCAACTTTTTCGATCATTTTTTAAATCAATTATGCGTAAATCCAAATAAATAACGTGTGATTCAAACCTTACTTTTTTTCAATAGGGTTTTTTTGACAGATCACGCGTGACTAGTGTCATTCTGATTTGTCATTTTTGTTCAGTATTGTATGGCAATTCATCATGTCAAGACTTACATCTGAGCAACGTTTACAAATCGTTCAATTGTATTACGAAAATGGGCGTTCTGTGAAAAATGTTTTCAAACCAAATTTTGTTCAGTGATGAGGCTTATTTCTGGCTTAATGGCTACGGTAATAAGCAAAATTGCCGTATTTGGGATGTTGAGCATCCACAAGAGTTTCAAGAGCTACCATTACGATTACATCCATTGAAAACAACAGTTTGGTGTGGTTTATGAGCCGGGGGCATCATCGGTCCGTATTTCTTCAAAAATGCGACCGGCGGCCACGTTACCGTCAATGGCGAGAACTATCGTGCCACGATAACGGACTTTTTGCTACCTGAAATTGAAGCCCGTGGTCTCGACAATATTTGGTTTCAATAAGACGGTGCTACGAGCCATACAGCCCGTGTTACAATGGATTTATTGCAAAATCATTTCGGTGAGCAATTAATTTCACGTTTTGGCCCAGTGAATTGGCCACCAAGATCGTGCGATATCACACCTTTGGACTTTTTTCTTTGGGGCTATGTAAAGTCAAAAGTCTTTGCCGATAAACCAGTGACAATTGAAGCATTGGAAGCGAACATTACACGTGTCATTCATGAGATTCCGGTCGAAATGCTTGAGAGAGTGATCGAAAATTGGACCGCCAGACTGGCCGAGCTGAAACGTAGTGCCGGCCCCAACATTTAAAGGAAATATATGTGCTTAAAGTTGATAATAAATATTTGATATTTGCATTCAATTCAAAGTGTTTTATTTTAATTTTAAAAAAAAGTAAAGAATGAATCACGCTATACTAGCAAATTCTGAAAAATCTTTATTGAATGATATTAAAAAATCATTTTTTTCACGAATTTATGAGTGATTATGACATTTAAATCCCACATTATATAAAAAAACGATGGCTGCGCCATCTCTTGCAATTTTAGATAACTAAAATCCATCGGGGTCTCAGACGCTGAACCCGATAAATATTTGTGTTATGTTGGTGTTGTTTTTATATGTCATGAAGCAGACCTTAACGCTGACCCCGATTAATAAAACACAGCTAATATATATGGCGACAAAGTTACAAAAATTCTGAAATCTTGAAAATTGAAAAAAAATGGTGGCTAAACTACGGCTTAAAAATCCTACATATATTATTTAAATACTAACTCAAATATAATATTATAACAATTAACAGGCCATGCACTACGAACCACATTGATTTTTAAAAATTCAAATAAGCGTAGTAAGCAATATCCAATACCACTGAAAAGAAATAAATAAATGTTAATCAGTTGTTAGTAACATTTGAAAGAAGAAAAAACTAAGAGTAATTACTTTTTCTGTTCTTTGATGAAAATGTTTTTTATATTCATTTATTCTTTATATGATTTAAATATTTATTATATTATATCAATTTCATAAAATTTCAAGTTTCAAAATTAACATAATATTTTTGAAAATTCCTAATTTTTTTTTCTTTTTTACAGAAACCAAAACTTTTTAATTAGAAAGTAAATATTTTTGTACTTTTTTTTTTATATAACAAAACAAGAACTTGAATTATTTTTTATTCAAGATTTAAAATTTTTTATTAACAATTTTTTGATTCAAATTTTTTGTTGCTCCACATATGAATATTCAAAAATGAAAACTTTAACTCCCTTATTCTGAACGCAGTCATAACAAGTTCTGACTGGCATAAAATGACGTCATTGTCATAACTTTTTTTTTAATACTATTTGGTATTCTGGCGCGCTCATAACTAAAAACTGTCATAAAAAAATATCATAAGTTCTGACCGACAATATTTTACATCACAACGGAATTTTAAATGGGTTCTCTCAGTGATTCAATTGATAAATATGGAATAATTTCCACCATTCTTTTCAACACATAAATAATTTTACACCGATAGAAAAATTTCAAACCCATACAAACATTTTCGAGAGTATTTCTCAAATAACCACGAAAGCTCGTTCAAATTATACCAGTTTTAAAGTGGTATAAATTCATATTTTGGACATATTATGACCCGTTCGCCAGAATACGAATTTTCGTAGCAGTCATAATTTCAGTCAGAATATTATTGTCATAAATATTTCTGACCGCAAAACTGTCAATGCCAGAATAAGCATGTTAATGTCCTAATTTTCACGAAGGGAGCTTGGATCAAGAAAAATATTCTATTATTGGCGGGCGGCTTTTATGCAACACGAAGAAATAATATTATTCATATGCATTCTTCCTTTATGTAATCCACGATTATAGCTGGTGATAATGCTAAAAAAGGTATTTTATAAGGAACAAGTAAATATCGTGAAAATTAGAACAAAGAAATGTTAGGTGGAATAGATGAAAATCGTCGTTTCCTTATGACATTTTTTGACCATCACAGTTGTTATGCTCACTTGTCTCTAAAAGCATGTACATCCACTAATCATCCTTTAATGGTTTAATTAGAGTATTTAATTCGTGATCATGGTGGAAATATGAGCTCTTTGGTAAATATTGATTGCCATACATTTTAGTGCCGGATTTTATTCAGCTGATAAGAGCTGTCAATGCTTGGATTCTTGTATCATGACTCGTGATAAAACCAGCGAAAGAATAGTGAAAGTTGACGGTGATTTTTCATGTGCACAAATTGACTCTAATGAGATCATCCAACAATTGGCCAACAAGATTAGAGATACTTGTGTTCATATATTCTATGATTTAAAATAAAAACATTTTATCTGATCGTTATCATTCGTATTCTTGAATATTAAAAGCAGAACTGACTAAAAATCTGAATTCATTTTTAAATAAAACATTTGCAAACATTTTGAAATAAAAACTTTTCTATAGAAATAAACTATTAACGATAATAAAATATTTACAATTTTAAAATTAATATTTTATAACATTCTGTTATTATTTGGTTTTGCTTCATTCTTTTTTTTTTTCATTTCTTAGCTAGCTTAAAGTTATATAAAAATAAAATATTTTATTTAATTTTTTTTTTCCAAATAAATTCGAAGACTTTTTTCTTTAGTTTAATATATATATAATTTTTTCAAAGCTCAAATTATATTTTAAGAAAAATTAAAAGCTTTATAAGTTTAACATAAATCTTTCAAATCTTTCTTTCTGTCCTTAACAGAAAATTTTAAATTAATTTAGAAGGAAAATTCCAAATAAAGGAATTTCATTATTTACAACTAATATGGCGATAATTTTTTTTGTATTACACTTTTACATTATTTTTGGTAAATTTGTTTAAAAGGATCACAATTTTTCTTTATTTAATTACAAATTGAATTAAGGTATTTTACAAAAGTATTTGGTATACAATTTTTATTTTGGGTATATATCTCTAAACTTGAAGGGAATGTGAAATTGCTACTTTCGATAAAACTATATTGGTTTTTGGTCTTTACATTGAAACATTTTACTCCGGGTTTAGAAGTGTTCCAATGTGTAAGACATTTAGGATTTGTGAATTATTTTCTTATCTTATTTATAATTGTTATTATATTATTTTAAAGTAATTAAAAAAAAAAAAATAATAAATAAATATCATTTTAGTTCTAGAAATAAATGGCACTCTATTAACAAGATAAATTTTACGTTGTAAAGATCGAACTTTACAAAAGAATACAAAAAAAAAAAATTAAATTAATTTCAATTGAAATTGAAATTAGCTTTACATGTGGTGTGTTTTTCAAGGAGTTATACCTGGTTATTAAAAATTTGTTGAGACGTCTAAGCAGCGGAAATTCTACAGCTTGTAAATATCACTTTTTTGACAAAAAACATGCTTTTCCTCTGGCAGGAAATAGGACAGAAAAACAGTCAAAACTAACAATATTTCAAGGCTTTTTATTTGTTTCAACTTATTCAAGATTTTCTCTAATTCGCAGCGAACTTAGAGCTTAAAAGCATAAATCTATTCTGCCAATTTTATTCAAATTGGTATATTAGTCTTTAAAGTACATAAAAAAAACTTTATGAACAGGCTTTCCTTCTCCTAGGATCATTTCTTTCTCCACTATTCTTGCATCTATAATATTGAAATTTAGGTATGTAGTCAACCCATATAAATAATTTAAACAAAATTCTTATAAAAACCAGATAAAAAACGACAGAACTTTCTGATCACCTTGGTTTTTGCTTAATAATTTTGTCAAAACCAGTTAAGGAATAATCAAATCACATTGTAAATTTCATCAAAATCGGATAACGTGTTTTTGAGTTATTTTTTACACGGACGGACGGACATGCAGAAGTCGATATAATTTTTGATTCTCTACACATCTATAGTTTTGAAATACTTCTCCGATGATTGTTTCTATGTATCACAAATGTAGTGACAAAACCAATATACCCTACCATAGGGCACAAAACCAGAGTTTCGTGAAGAAAATGTTAAAATTTTTGACTTGTTCAATTAAATGCTGCGATTCGCTTCAAATAAACTTTTATAATTTCGGGAATTTTTCATCTATGTTGGCTTAGAATGTTCGTAATATTTCTGTTTATAAAAATATGTAAATATTTTGAAAATTATGACCAGGTATAACAGCTTAATAATCGCCCTCTACAACCGATATTGTCTAAAGTAATTTTCCGAAATTAATTTGGTATTTTAAGGGAAAGTTATACAAGATATATTGCTTCATAAATTAAACATATCCCTCTGTAGACCGCTGAGATCTCTCCCAAAAACGCCCAAAAACGTGTATGAATAAATTGAAGATATTTTCATTAAGAAATTAAAATTGATTAATGTATAAAAAAAAATATATCCTACAAATCTATCACCAAATCAGCCAGTACATAAGGGCTTTACTGCAGAATATCACTTTTGATTATTTTTGCAGCATAGCAATCATAAATCGATATTGATAAATAAATTTGTCGCTACAATTGGAGAATAAGGCCGAAAGTCTCCAAATATGTTTAAAATATTTTGTTTGAATAGTGTCGGTAAACGCTATAATTACATTCTATATATATTTAAATTATATCAACGTATTTAACGAAAACATGGTAATTATTAAATAATTTCATTTCAAAACTAAAGAAAAAAAAACAACCTTTTATAAGCTTAATTACACATTCAGTTTTGTTTCGTCATTTCTATTTTGTCAGCTTAAGGCCAATCTCACACAGCCGACATCCTATTCTGATAAAAGTATGGGATGCACTTATGCAAAATTTAGTTAAACAGAAAGGGAGAAACAATCATCCTACGAATTTTGTCGTCTTCTGCAGTTAAAATTTCCCCATCTGATTCTTCATCTGCCAGATGATTCCCCTCAAACGCAGATAAACTTGTTCCAGTTAAATTTTTAACTTCTATACGAAGTATATAAAAAATAAAAAAATTTATTTTGCAAATCTCCACGTTTTATAAGATTCTAAATGGTTTGCAATCATTTTTATCCAATGTCTGTCTGTCTGTATATCACAACAAATGTTGTGATTAACTAAGGACCACGTTCGCTCTGAATTTCCATATTCATATAGCTTTCTTTTAGAAAGGCTTTCGGAAGGTAACGTGATTTGAACATACGTATAGAAGTTTCGTCGTTTTGCACTATGTTATAGCTTGTTGATGTGATAGGAATTTAAGCCTTATAATAAAGGCTGAAAACACAATTTGGTACTACATTTTCCTATAAAATGGAAAGGAATGTTCTTAATTTTCCCATAATATTATAAATTGTGTGGGGAGAGACCCTAATATTTTTATTCGGTCAATTCTAGCGAAAATTGCAAAAGTCCATCTCTTTCTACTTTTCTGATTTTTCTCGTCAGAATAGGATGTCGGCTGTGTGGAGATTGGCCTTTAAAGGTAATGAACAATTTTAACAGATTTATCAAAAATGTTAAATAGAAAAGTTTTATTTATGTTTTATGGTACAAAACATAGAACTTTAAAATTGTGAGTCTGCCATTAAAGTAGGTCGGGGGGGAATGAAATAAAGGTGCTAAAACTAAAAGGTTTGATTTGATTTGTTTTGGGAATTTTGTTTGGAATGAAATTGAGTTGAGTGTGCAAAAGGATAATCCGACTTTGTTTCGAAACAATACCGATTGTATAAACGAGCTCTAAACTAATGAAAAGAATTAGGTTTTAATTTTGATTGTTAGCAAAAACAATAAAAATTAAAACCTAACCCTTTTCAGAAATACAATTAAAATAAAGTTATTTATGGCATAATTAAAATATTATTTCTTTCTAATATTATTATTATTATTATTATTATTATTATTATTATTATTATTATTAATTTGACTTAAAAAATAGTTAAAATGGATGATGATAATTTCTTTGCATTGCTCGTTTAATTTTTTGTTTTGGTTCAAATTTTCAAATAATATACTATTATTACACAAAATTAATAGGTTATTGTATATTTTTTAGTATTGTTATATATTATATATTTTTAGTAATTATGCACAAATTTTCTTTAATAATTAACTAATATTTGTTTATTTTTTACGGTGTGTTCTTTTTTGGTTAAATATTCAAGCAAATTTACAGCTTTTTCTTGTTTATTGTAATAATAATAAATAATGAATACTTACATGCTTGATAATTATTAATTAAAAAAAAAAAAATAATTTGTTGAACTTTCTTCACAAATATAAATTCAATTTTACAATAGTTTTGATAAAAAATGGCTGCTAATTGAACAAAAAAAAAAAAAAAACAGTAGTTCTTTTCTCTTTGAATTAAATTAAAATAAAATGGAGAAGTCTTTCACTCGCTGATTTTACAGCATATCCAAAACTCAATTTCGTTATTTAAAAAAAAAATAATTTTTCATTAATTTCAGTTGAAGACTTTTTCATCCAAAAAGGACTGCAAGAATTAGCTATCAAATATGCTGTAAAAATTTGAAAAATATTAAAGAAAAAAAAAGTAAATTGCTAATTCCGTCCAGGAAGACGAGGACGAAATCTGTTTTTCTTTGGTATACCTACAATTAATTACTTCCTTTTTTGATTACATATATTATTAACTCTGATGATTTCCCTATAATACGAATATCTAAATTCGGTATTTAACTAAAAAGATTATATCATTTTTCATTAAATTATTTTCTAAAAATAAAAAATATTTTTGCTATAAAATAATTTCGGTACAACGTTCCTGCATAAAAATGGCATCACATTGAAATCCACTATCTCTGGCTGTTTTATAAGTTAAATCATTGGTATTATGCCTTTTATTTAATGTTACGACATTAGTGGATGACGATGATGATTGATTTGATGTTATTGAATGTGATATTGGATTAATATTGGTCAAAACTGTTGTTGTGGCAACTTGTGTACTACTACTATTATTACTATTCGGTGAATTCCGAAGACTTGTTGCAGTCGCTAAATGAATTGGTTCATTCAAAATTTTTGATTTTAATATTGTTTGTTGTATTAATGAATTTACATCAATAGCTGGCCACGCGACCAGCGAAACACTTTGTCATAAAATTGATTGTAAATTATTTCCACCCTGTTTATATAAATTATCCGTTTTATAAATAGGTTTTTGATCTGGTGACATTGACCGATTATGATGAATATGGTGGTGATGGTATTTTTTCGAAGAATGTTGCTGTGTCTTTTGTCCTTTTGTTTCATCTTCAAATGAACTAGATGGTGTTACTGCTACTGGATTTTCAAATGTTTGATTATCACAGTCACAACAAGAACAACAACAAACAGTACAATTACATGAGTATAAACTATTTGAACAACAACAACAGTAACATGAACATTTTTTACATGAAGAACAACAACGACAGCATATACAATGTGATCGAACAGGCTGTTGAATTTTAGAAGAATTTGGATCACTCAAATTTGTTTTGCTACAATTACAATTATTGCAATATACAGGATAATCTTTTTGTTGATTATTTTCATCAATATCATTAATACTACTATTACTACTATTACTACAGTTTCTACTATTTTTATTTTTATTATGGCTGGTTTTCTTGCTATTATAAGTAGTGGTGGACGATGAGGAGGAGCTACAGTTCCTATTTAATGATTTATTATTATATCGACTACTACTAAAGCAATGAGCAGATGACATTGCTTTAGCATTTCTTACATTTATATAATTCTTTGGATCTAAACTAGTTTGTTCATCACAATCTTGAGAAGTTTTATCACGATCTATGTCTTTATTTTCACGAAAATCGTTGCTAATGGAATTTGTTTTACTTTTAAGACTAGATTGATCACTTTTAATACTTTCCCTACTATTGCTCTTTATTATTGACGGTTCACGATCGACCGCTTCATTGCTTAACACAACACACGATTGACTACTTACACTACAGCTACTATTATTATCATTTATATAATTTGGTTTTACATTACTATTCGTAGTATTCGGTCGATTCATATCAATACAATCTGATGAGCTAGGGGTGGTATACCGCCCACTACCACAATACATATCAGATATAATTGATGAAGATGACGATGATGATATCGATGAATTGGTTAATTTATCCCTTCTTTCGATTTGTGATATTGAATAACAACTTCCTGAATTGGAATTTAATGAATCACATGTTTCTTGTGATGCTAAATTATGTGTATTAAACTTTTTATGTAAATTTTTACCATTATTACAATCATAATTATTAATAATTGTATTATTATGTTGTTCAGCTGTTGTTATTATATTAAATTTATTACCATCGACTAGATCATGTTCGTTGGTTACAGATACCATACCTGTGGTTAATGTGGAATTATTTTGTAGATTATTATTGTTATTAAATTGAAAAGCATGATTATCGTGTTGTTGATGATCATCTGATAAACGGGGATCTTCATTATGATGTGGATGTTGTTGTTGTTGTTCATTGGGGGCAAACTGCTAATCTCCTCGATGAGAATCCCTCGGTGCAGGATTTTTCCGATAAACATAAACTTGCAATAAAATTGCTAAATCTAAGCTCACCTAGAAAAAATTACACGATTTTTTTTTTTTTTAATGAATTTTAATATCAATTAATGAACAATAAAAAAATGAGATTCTTACCTGTAATGTACCACAAACCCAAAATTGTGTGGGTGCATGACGTAATACAAAATAGATAGTTTTAAAAATATCACCAAATGTCCACATTATCACCATATAAATGCTCATGCCATGTGTAGATTTATTACGAAAATTTGTGACAAATTGTGGTGCTCCTATAAAAATACATGTAAAAAAATATTGTGTCTCATATAAATAAAGTCATATATAATTATAGCTCACCCAACATAGCTTCTGTGAATACAGCAAAAAATCCAATAGTTTCCATAAACCAATCGATTGGTAGCATAAGATAAGTTATAGCTGCACCAACAGCCCAAATAATTAACATAAAATCAAGATATGATTGAAAATCTGTCCACGCCCAGAAATATCGCATGTCAAAATCTATAATTATTATTAGTCCAAGGTTATTTAAAAAATAATATAAATAAAGACATACTAATGAGGCTAGTTTTTGATAGAAAAAGGAAAATGGATATACAATGGAGAACATGTGCTTCTTTTAAGAACTTCAAAATCAAGAAATCTTTTTTTTTTCTCTGGATGATCGAGAGTATGATGAGTTTGGGATTAACTGAAAAATACAATCATAACAAACATTTAACAAAAAAAAAAAGAAAAAAAACATAAAAAGGATGCAATCAAAAGTGCAAAATGATAGTAATTTTACTTCTGTGATTTACACTTCGAAATGGCGGAATTTTTTTCTTCTGTTTTCGGTTTTTTTTCGAAAACATTAAAATACAAATAATTCGTAGGGAAAATGAATAGAAATAAAAAAAAAAGTGTTTCACAAACAAAAATAACAAACTAAAATCAATTTCGTAAAAACAAAACAAACAAATCAACAAAAATCCAAACTAACATTTTGAAATTATCGTTTTTAGATCACCACATACCACTAAAATAATGTTTTGAACGAACTCGTTTAATTTCAGTTCCATCAGAATCAGCACCTTCCGCATCTCCAATTATTTTTGGTAAGCGCAGATCATTATGTTCTTCACCTTTAATTTTCATTTATATACATTTATATAAATAATTTATGATTATTTTTATATAAAACAATATTCATACTTTAACTTATCAACAAAATATTAATTAATTAATTAAATATTTGGAAGTAAATCCGTACACAAGATGCACCCAAACATATTTAAACGATAATCAATTAATAGGTGTGTGAAAAGTAGAATATTTATGTTATAAAATAGAGAATCGTGTTCAATATTTTAATATATGTGGAAAGGAGATATTCTCCGATGAGGTAGATTTAAAACAAGGACGAATAGAAAGAAATTGTAATTGTAATACAGACACAAAAGAGCAACACCTTTTCTAAATTTTTTCAATTAAAATTCTATCAAATTTTAATTCGCGCCTGTAAATAGGCAATTTATCATTTCATGGTGAAAATTTATATTCTTGTCAAAGCTATTTTGTTTGATTCGCAAGTTTAAATCCCAGCTTCAATTAATATACTTTCTATAATTATTTTTCCTATTATTATTTACAATCTTTCATCTACTCATCAAATAATTGCATTATAAAACATACAAAACTAATTTTGTTCACACAAAAACCTAATTATAACTTCTACAGATTTTAATTAGCAGATTTCTTTCTCTTTATCGTGTTACATTCCAAATGGAGCCTGCTATATAGTTTTTGTGTAAAAATTCGCACTGATTTTCTTGCGATATCATCCATTCTTAGCGTCGAGCAGTATTAAAGGAATTACTTCAAAGTATATCCTTAAAAAATGTACAAAATTTTGGAAGTCATAAATTACAAACTAATATTTTAGAACAAATTTCAAGAAAAAGACGCAAAAAAAAAATAGTTTTTAAAAAAATCAGTTTACCTGCAAAAGCATGATCTCTATTTCTTGCTGATACCTTATTACGTTTAACTTTAACGCATAAATGAATCATTAAGAACATCGTTATGTTCATTACAACACTTTGGACAAGTAAAGGAAGCTCATAACGTTTGGAAAACCTGGAAAAGAAATATGAAAAGTGATAATTTTAAATATAATTTTCTTTCTTCCATTTATAAATTTTTTTTTTAATTTCATTTTATCACATATTAAAAAAAAACGTTGTTCATCAAAACTCTCTTCTTCTTTTTGCATTTTCTATATATCCTAGCTAGAGAGACTAAATATAGAAGTAAAAAAAATAAAGGGTGCGCCTAAGACCAATCATTTAGAGGGTGGGTAAAATCGTTGTCTAAAGCCTCATTCCAATATAAGTTCGTTAATTTTTATTTTGTTTTTCTTCATTAGAAGCTTTTTATCGTTAGTTTTTAGTTTGGTATTTTTCCTCTTCAACATCAACTCAATTCTTTAAACTAGTCGTAGAGATTGTTGCACGCAATTACGAAGACCATGATTTTTCGTTTTGGTTGTTGGGAAGAAGACCTTCATTTAGAAAAAGGATATTTTATTTGATTGCTATTTGAAATTATTTAAATATTTCAGTTGATTAATTGAAAAATGAAAATGTTATATATTATAATTAATTTTTTGCAAAATATTTAGTTAGTTAGTTAATATAAAGAAACATTATCTGTTTTATCAGTGTGTGATATTATAATTAATTATGGAGCAAAAATATACCAATGCCGATAGATAAAGTAATAGACAAAGACACTCAAAACAGAAGACTACTTTAGAGAATTTCTTATTATTACCAGAAATATATTTGATTTCTTAATTAAGCACTGACAGGTGTCATATTAGATGCAAAACGAGTCCCACTCCTCTTTTGTGAAAATTGAGCTTGCTATTGATTTTGATTCCCACTATTTTCTTCATAGCATGAAAATAACTCTAAACCCTCTAAATAAATCTTAAATATGAATATTTAATTCAAAACAATTGTATTCCTTCCTAAAGTACTTAGGACCACGACCCAAGGAAAGGTCTAACCGTAAAAAAGAATTCCATAATTATTGGAATGTATATATAATATATTTGTACTGGATATTTAAAAAAAAGCTTCTAGGAGTATGTATAAATTCAAATTGAATTGATTTTTCCAGTTGTAGGCCATTTGTATATTCCTCCAGATAATTTTGGCTGAAATAAAGAATTAAGAATGAATAAGGTTTATTTCTTAAGGCGAGTGTCCAAATGAGCCTATAAAAATTATAAAATTAATTTATATAGAACAGTTAATATTCGTTTATAAAACTTTCTAAATATTGATCGGAATTGTAGTCCATAATATCATGATGCAAAATAGCAGTTTACTTGGAAGATTTGGTAATGAAATGTTTTTTTGCATTATCTCTAAATTATCTAGAAGAGAATAGACTCGTTTGCCATCTAAAGCATACATATGGCAGTGTCTAAACTATATGATTAACATTCCCTATATTTTAATGGTACAGAACAGTGCGAAAAATATGCAGCTTTAGTTATTGCAACTTTCATTATAAAAAAATCATAATTGTAGACAATGCTAGTCCTGTTTATAAATATTAAAAACATGGGGATCATGTGATACTAAACAGTCAGACAGGGTCAGGGAAATTAATGCAATATTTTCTAAAAAAAAAATATGGTTATATTGCAATTTTAGATTACTTAACTGTGTTAATTATGATTTAATTATGGATCGGTACCGATTTTCAAAATACAATTTATTATTAAACTATTATTTATATATTATTGAAAAGTATTTTCTTTCAGTTTAGTATTATTGTTTTCAATTGAAATAATATTTATCAAGGCTTTTTATAATTAATATTAAATTACATTCAGAAATTAAATTTTTGATAGAGATAAATTAAATACGAGATTGGAAAGTTTATAAAGTAGAGATTTTGAATTTGTCTAGTGTTTTTCTTTTTCTGTTTTATAATATATCAATCTTATTTATCATTTATTATTATTCTAGAAGAATTATTAAAATCCACTTGTAATTAAAACTCATTGAACTTTCGTTATCGTTGAGTTCATCTTTGTGTTGTCTTATCAATTTTCTCGTATTCTATTTTGAAAATGATGAAAGGTCGGTCAGTTGATAAGCGACTTAATCTACGTTAATAGACAATTATTTCAGATTCGGTTTATTTGAGCGGAAGTCATACTAAAAAGAGATAAACAAATATACGCTGGAAAAAGTCAATGGAATTAAATATGAAGAGTATTATTACGTTTAATTAAATTGTTTTTTTTTCTTTTTTTTTTTTATTATTATTGGTTTAGGGATGAAATTTTATAAAGTGGACATTATTAAAGTTTTTGAGAAATTTTTTTTTATTTTTTATTTTAAATCATTAAATTAGGTTTTATTTGCCGAGTATATCAAAAAATAAACAAATTAGTAGATCACAGTCTCAAATTTTTGAACAATTCGACAAAAATGCGTTGTTAACGAATGGAATGAAAACATAGTTTAAATAATGATTAAATATATCGAATTAATATTATTTTAAAATATTATAAAATCAAGTAAATTTTAAGATATTTTGAGAATAGTTTACTTACCAGAACAGAATCCGTAACGTATTCGCTAGAAGCAATGCCAGACAAACATGCAATGAAAAGCCTTCAGCATCTTGGGTTCTTTTTATTTCGCGATATTGTGGAATGTATGGTATAACACCACCTAAAACCATGGCAGAGGCTGCAACCCAATGAACAACATGACCAACGGTTAAACCGAACTCATCATTTATTATCCAATCCATTATGATATCGGAAAAAAACTAAATGTTTAATTCGGTTTTTCTTGGAAATTAGGATTCTCTTCACACTTTACTATAAAAATTTTCTATTTTCTTTTAGATATTATTTAAAAATTGTCACAAAGATTTTGATTTAAGTGTTGTTCACGCATCGCAAGTGTTGCAAGTGTCAAATGAAGAAAAAAAAACTTACTTTTTTTTTGTTAGTTAAAAAACAAAAAAATACTGCTTAAATGAAATTTTCTTTTTTTAATGCAAAATAATAATTGTTTGTTTTTTTTTCCTATTATTGTTTTGCAGTTGGCACGTTAAATTTTTAATTCGAAAACAAATATTACAAATTTTTTTTTTTTTTTTGATGTTTTTTATTTTTGCGTAACTTTTTTCTCCATAATCAAAGACAAATATAATATTTTAAAAAGAACAAATAAAAACTTTTGATAAGAAACTCTCACTATCTTTGATATGTTTTCAATGATTTAAAACAAAAAAAAAAAAAAAAAATTTTTGATTTCAAAATGTTAAAATTTCTCCCCAAGAAAAAAAAAATTTTTAAGAAAACTTATTTTTCTTTTTTTTAATATGACAAAAAGAAAATATTCACTATTTTTTCTTTTAAGAAGTCTGCAAACAGAAATAGAAAAGAAAATGTTGAGAAATTTTTATTCCTGTCGTTCTTACAATTATTCTCTGACAGGAAAAATTGATATATGCACATAATATAACATAATGAAATCCGATGCATTATTCATCGCATAACATCGCACATGCTTTTACGATGCGTCAAAATAAAGTTTTGAATTTTCTCTTGGTATACTAAAGACACATATTCAGCATTAATGTACATTATCTCACAAATCTCGATTAAAATTCGATAATGTTAGGAAATAGTTGAGAGATCTCACTAACAATTTGGAAATTTAAGAACATAATAAAAATAAAGCAAATATAAAGTATTTTATTTATACTACTATTTATTCTGTTAACTTGGCAATGCTTGAGAAGTGCAATTCCAAATCAGCTGATTCGGAAAGTCCAAGAAGAAATTTCCGGTATCAGCTGTTAAATGTCAAAATTGAATGTCGACATTGTTTTTACATCAGGGTTTGGTTAAAAAAAAAAAATAATTCGTAATTCCTAAAAAGTTAGTAATAAATGAATATAAACTTTTACACTTGAAGTTTTTAATTCTATATTTGAAATTCAGCATATTTGGGCATAATTTATAATATTGTCTGACCTTATAAATCCTGAACTGGAATTTACTATTTCTCCAAGTTTAACAAGTTTAAATATTTGAATTATTTGTTTCGTTTTTAAGCTTAAATTGAATTTGAACATTGAAAAATTAATCAATTTCTTTACTTTTTATTTTTAGAATAATATAATGTCATCACAATTAGCAATTCGTTTTCTATCAAATAATAGAAATTTATGGTTTAGATCATCGCCGTCATTGCTATTTAATTTCCATAAAGTTCATACCCAAAATCATCGGAAAAATGAATCAAAGTCTCTTGCCGAACAGAAAGAAAAGTCAGAAATATCAACTGATATAAAACCGCTTGGCGAAAGAATTAAAGAAAACACCAAAACTGCCAGTTACATGAGTGTAATTTTATTAGGAGTTGGAGTTACAGGAATTCTATTTTATGCGATATTTCGAGAATTGTTTTCATCGACCAGTGCGAACAGTGTTTATTCGGAAGCCCTGGACAAAGTCATAAATGTAAGTGTTTCGAAACTATCGTAATATATATTATATATATATATATATTGAATATATATTTGAAGGATCCTCGAGTACAGGATAATCTCGGAACTCCAATAAAAGGTTTTGGTGAAGAGACAAGACGTAGAAGACGTCAACATGTTGCACATACAAAGTTCCAACGAAATGGTATAAACTTCATGAGAATGCAATTCTATATTCAAGGAATCCGCAATAAAGCCACCGTCCATTTAGAAATGAAAGAGGTAAATACAAATTTGAAAAGTAATTTTTGATTCATTTCAAAATTGATATTTCAGACTAGTTCTGGGAAATTTGAATATCGCTATTTATATGTTCAACTCGACCATTTTCCAAGGACTACGATAATTCTTGAAGATAATCGAATTAATGATCCGCATCCAATTAAAGATGATAATAATTTTGAAACAAATAAAATATATTAAATAAGAATAATTACTGAGATGTAATTATGTTTTTTTATTTATCAAGTCGAATCGTTGAAATGGTCAACACAAGCCAATATTTTTAAGAAAATTTCCTTGGATTAGAATTTATTATATTGTTTAATACGTTTTTTCCCATGGAATAATTTCCCATGATCTGATATAGTAACGTTCAAAAATGAAAGTTTTACATTTATCGACAATAAAGTAGCTGGTGTAGAAAAGTGAAACAAAGTATATCCAAAATTGTCCGAGTTTTTCCCAAAGGCTCATACGATATCGTACAGGAATCTCACTGAAATCTAACAGTTGATTAATAATTAACTTGCCTCTGTTTCGCTTCTTATAAAACACATCCAAGAATTCAATTTCAAAGTATCCCGGATTATTCCGAATCAATTCTTTAATATGCTGTATATCGAAATTTTGAATATTAGATGTTGTTTGATTTAATATTTCATTTTTAAAAAAAGTTCTTTTTTGATTATCAAAGCCACATACGAACTCAAAATTTTGTATGAGTTTCAATTTTCCACTTAAATTAATTTCACCGATAGGTAGACGTTTTAATGGAATATCTAATTTCTGAATAAGAATAGCTGGTAGCTGAAGATCACATTTTTTCTGTGGAAAAAAGTTAAATTAAATAAAGGAATATTAAGGAGAAAAAAAAAAAAACAGTCAACTCTTCTTAAAACAATTAAAGTAATTTTGCTCTCGAGTTTGACTGTAATTTTGGTTTAATTTTGAAAATTACTGAAATTGTAGCTTCAAAGAAAAGAACTAGGGTAATACTTTCAAAAATCGTTTCTTCTGCGGTGTCAATCGTTAGTTGAAATTCACTTTGATCTATTTTGTAATCATCATTAAAGTCCCGTTCAAAATACTTAAAAATTTAAGAAAAAAAAAAAGTTTAATAAATATTTAAAGCATTAAATTATTCACCTTCATTTTTGTACATTTCTGCAAATGTGAAGTCGCCTTATTAAAATAATAAAATGTACTGCACGCTATTAAATCCTTTTCAAAAGAGTCATTATTAAAAGTTTCTCCTAAAAACAAGTAATTAAACTGAAACTTAGCATTTGGGGCTTCGTAAATTATTAAATGATTTTCTGTTATTCCAGAATATAAAATTGTGACAAGGAAAAACGGTACAACAACGGTTAAAACTGTTAAACTAAAAACAATTAAAAATGCACAAGAACATAATGAATTCTTATATAAAATTGATATTTTTTTCGAATGCAATTTTATTAATTTCATTTTATAATAAAAAATCAAAATTCTTTCAGTTTTGTTTTGGTGTATCCAAGCAACAATGTGAACAGCGTTCGCCGTGTTTCTGTTTAGCGTCGCTGCGTTCGATTGACAATTCAAAGAAATAATTTTTAGTGATTACCTTGCCATCTGTGTGTTCTCGATAAATTTTATTGTTTTTAGTATTTTGGTTGCTGTTTATACTATGTGTAGTCGGATAGAGCAGCCATTCTCCAACTATGGGTCGCGACCCCAAATGGGAGACCTAAAGTTTTTCCTGGGGTCGCAAACAATTTTCCGATATTATTTTTACCTTGTGAAATAAATTCAAAAGCGAATAATTACATTAGTTCTGTTTATTACACGGATAAAATTACAGTCTTGAGTAAGAACTGTGAAAGGGAAAAAGTTGTAAAAAGTCGTTTATACGACTGCGCTACCTTTATGCATTAAAAAAGCTCATCTGCGAACTTTTCTTTTTTCAAAGCAGTTTTTGAAATATAAAATTTAATTTGTAAAATTAATAATAATTTTATGATATAAAGTATATTTGAATTCACAATAAAAATATTGTTATTCGTTTCATTTCAAAGTAATTAATTTTCTGAAATTTGAAGGCAAATCAAACTTTTTTTTCCAACTTTACAACGACAACGCTCCGTGTATGCGAAAATAGTTTAGGTGGTTTGGTAACTTGAAGCTTTTACTGAAGTAAAAGTAAGACGGATTTGAGCTTTCCCTAATTTCACTTTAGAAAGATGAAACCACTTGATACAAGATTTTAATGTGATGAAAAAAGACAAAACATATTTCTCAAGTATTTTACTTTTGTACTGTATGTAGTTGATAATTTACATAAAAAAATTGTAAAAATAGCTATTCCTTGAAAAATAAATATTGCTACGTCCAACCGCAACCACGAAACTGCAAACGAAACTACTTTCGACGTTTAGAAAAAACCGCTTCGAACAGGAAGTCAACCGGTTCGCACCAAAGAGTTGCCAGTTGAACAAATTTTTTTGCAGCTCTTTTGTGCGAAGCGGTTGAAAATCGTGCTAAGCAGTTTCTTCCTTTTTGATATTTTAATATAACATCGCAATCAGCTGTTGTTTTCTATGTTGCCACCTGAAACAAATATGGATGCCCTTTTTTCAGCAAAATTTGGCGGTCGTAGCGACTGAATAGATTTCTTTCTCTTTATTATGAAGCAATTTTGTTTAAGTTAATTATATTGGTTAACTACATAAATAGACGATAGCATGTTAAATTTCAGTAAAATTGGTCCAAGGATAGTGGAGAAAGAAATGATCCTAGGAGAAAATTAGCCAGTTCATAAAGTTGTTTTTGATGTACCTTTAAAGCTCATAAACCGATTTGAATACAATTTGCAGATTAGCTTTATGCTATTAGGGTCTAAATTACCTGCAAATTAGAGGAAATGTTGAAAAGAGGAAACAAAGTTATGAGTTAAGAAAATATCTTGAAATATTGTTAGTTTTGACAGTTTTTCTGTTCCATTTCTGCTATAGGGCATCAAAAAATCGGCTATGGTATAGGCCGATTTTCAGTTACTATATTATTTTTTTTTTTGGTTTGTTGGAAGTATATGAAAAAGACATTTGAATTTCGGTTTCCCAGGCAAGAAATTACAATTCCATCCAAACAAAATAATAAATTCCTATGGTAAATTTTTATTCATTTTCCTTCTAAGAAAAATTCAAACGAAGAAACTCTTGTATATATATTCCTTTAAAAGTTTTCTTAAAATGGACAAAAAATATAATCAATATTCTTGTACACTTTGTGTGAATATAGTTATTCTTTTTTTTTTTGGTGGTATTGCTAATGCGCAAATAAAAGTAAAACAAAACAAAAAATAGGCATGTAGTAACAAAGAGGCAAAGGAACTCTAGCACTCAATTACACGCCCGGGTAACTACGAATGTCTCCCCATTGTGTGTTTTCATCTTTTCATTTTTTTCTCGACTTTATCTTGTTGATGGAAGATTCCATCTCATTCCATGTGCAAATAACAATTGTGTGTATCTCAATTTTTCATGAAGCCAACGAAAAAAAAAAAAAAACGCCCAATAGTGTGGCAGTGGTTGACACTCTTTTTTTCTATTCTTCCTTGGATATTCCTCGTTGCCATGGATTCTTCACCATCCCAAAATAAAAACAGGAAACAAGTGTGAGACTTTAAAAAAGAAAAAAAAAAACACTTGATGATTACAAAATCAAATACAGTATGTTTTCTCATTGGAAATGATTTTCATTTAACATGGAAGAATAAATAATAATTCACAAAAATTGTAAGATTTATAGTTTGTTTTTCTTTTTTATGTTTGTAAAATATAATAATAAGAATAATTGTGTATAAATATAATAAAATGTATAAAAATTACACGCAAAATAAGACGAGAAAAATTTTAACGGAAAAGAAGGATACCACCAAAGCTGTGATGTGTTTCGTATATTCCTTCATTTTTCTTTGTCAATTTATGTTCGGGCTCCCCACTGCGATTTAAAAACTCCAAACGATTTTAGTTCATTCCCAAATAAAAAGATGCTTGTATCTCTCGGCATGATTCCACACTTTCATTTTATAGTTTTATAATCCAAACCCAAGTATTTCAATGGATTTTGATATGATTATCGCATTCTTTCTTTCATGACTACTAAAAATTGTCTTCCCTTTTTTGTTTGAGGGAAAATATATTAAATGAATGAATTTTTAAACATGACAATAACAACAGGAATAGTTCTTTTTTTTTAAAAATTAAATAAATGTACTTAAACAAAGATTTGTCCTGCCACATATCGGCTTGAGTTAAGGTTCACCTGCAATTATTATACGCAGGTGAACATGTATTTATTTTTAAATTATATTTGTTTGACTGTTTAAAGAGTAAATCTATATTACTATATAAATCAACAGTTCATTCCAGCCGTATTGTTCATCTCCATCATAGTCAATAAATCTAATCTTTCTATACTGATAGTGGGTTTTTCGGTCAAATAACCCTTAATTGTTTCTTAAGACAAAAAATCTTGAAGGCATTCATGATTATTGCGCATCTCTATCAGTTTGCAACAACAACTGATAAGATTTTATTGACACGATAACTGTGGCATCTAATGCTGTATTTTATTGGGAATTCTATCGGGCGCTAATTTACTTTCTCAAAAGAACGATTTTTTTAAATCAATGTTCTTATAACATTTAATTTCGGATGTTGGCACTACTGATATTATTTGACAGCAGTTGAATGTAAAAAAATAAAAAATTTTTTTTTGTAAACGATAAATAATACGTTCTTCTATATTCCGGTTCCATTTCAAACTCACATTCAATTTAATAAAATTTTAAAAAAAATCTGTTATATTTTTTGTGTAAATAAATTTGACATTTATTTTGTTTTTATTAAAAAACATGCAAGGCCGCCAATTTATAAAAAACAAAGTTTTGATTTGCGTCATCTACCATCTGGCAGATGTCGCTTAGTACATATTTTCTATCGATCGCTAATTTAGCACCCAAGTTTATCCGGCGCTAATTAGGAACATATAAATGTATGGTAAGCACCGATAGAATTCCCAATAAAATACAGCATAATTTGTCTTAAATTTAGTTGTAATCATTGTGCAAAGACGATCGAGTGATCTGTTCCAATTCAACGTAAATTAAATGCATAGACATTTTTTAACTTCATTAACTGATAAATTACCAGCGTTTTTGTCATACAAAAAATTTATTATTCTTTATGCGTCCGCTTAAAATTTTCTATATTTAATGAAGTGTACACGAAGGAACTGTATATATGTATTATCCAGGATAGAGGAACTTCGTCCAAAATAACACCGCATAAAGTGGAGAAGATTTATAGCCTTCGGAGGCGACCACACAAAATCATTTAAATTGCACATTTTACTTGACACCTCGATATCATTGTGGCGTTAAAAGAGTAATCAGCTAAGTTGTCTGTCTGTCTAAATTTCACTTTGATGTTGGAGACTCCTGTATTTTATGTATTCGCGAATAAATTTCACAATATGGTATGTACTGAATTCCATTCAAATGTTTTTGACATGAATTATTACTTAGTTTTTGAAACTTGATTAGCCTTTAATACTCTACCGTCTTTTAATAAAAATAAAACTGATACGAACGGTTAAATAAACGAATAATATTTATTTAACTGAGATAATCATAAACAAAGAACAAAATTAAAAAGGATATTTTTATTGAACTCCGTGTAAATCCTTTTAATATCTGTTCATAACTGCAATTTTTTCTCGTTCATCCTTTTTTGTACAACTCAAGCCCACTATGTCGAATTGTTTTATTTATTAAACTAAACTAATGTCTACTGCAGGGCCGGTCTATTTCAGCGCCGGGTGCAGATTAGGTAAATGGCGCCATCAATACCAAAAATATCGTATAAATCAAGGAAAAAGGAAAAGTTCGTGACGTTTTTTCACCAAAATTCATACACATTTTTATTACATTTTAAATGAGTTTTATTAAACCAAATATGAGCCGTTTTGACATTATTCTAGTAAAACCATTATGTCATCACTGTTAAATTTCTGGGAATTTCTGGGCGAAAAGCTGAACCAAGTGATTTTAACAGGCCTGAAGTCAGCTTTACACCATTAAAGGAATTATGCAGAGAACGAAGCAAATAGTAGTCGGAAGGAGCAAGGTCCGGCCTATACAGTGGATGCATCAAAACTTCCCAACCAAGCCATCTCAATTGCCTAGTCAATAAAGATGTGTGCTGCATGGAATTGTTCTGATGGAAAAATACGTCTTTCCTATTAATCGATTGTGGCTGATTTACCCCAATTGCGTGCTTTCATCGCGTTGCAGTCCATAATGCATGATTCCCTTCCAATCCCGCCAAACACAAAGATTGCCTTACGTGGCGTTAGTCCTGGCTTTGCCACTGTTTGTGCAGCTTTATTCTTCTCGGACCACGATCTTTTTAGCACATTATTGTCGACCCACTTTTCATCCCCGTTATCAATATTTTCAAAAATGGCTCAACTTCGTTTCCTTTCAGCAGCGATTTACAGATTGAAATTTGGTCGATTAAATTTTTCACTGTTAACTCATGTGGAACCCAAATATCGGGCTACTTTTTGTACACAGCATCACACAAATGATTTTTTGATTAATATTTAGTTCCTCAGCAATGTCATAAGATGAAATGTGCAGGGTTTCCTCAATTTTTTGGAGAATTTCATCGACTTGTACAATAATTGGTCTAGCAGAGCGGGGCACATCTTTAACATCGAAATTTCCAGAGCGGAAACGAGCGAAGCATTTACGTGCTGCTGCTTTTCCTTTTCTTTTTCTTCAACATAAACACTCCGAATTTTTTCAGAAGCCTGCGAAGCTTTACCGCCCTTGATGAGGTGATATAGCGAATTTTTTCAGAATTGGCTCGCTTTCAAAACTAAATTACCGGAATTACTTCTTACTGAATTTCACAATATATTTGAAAATATTCTGCGAAATGTAATCTTTCAGCCTTTAATATGACTTGATAGGGTTAGAAGTACTACAAAATTTAGGTGACTCTAAAGCCATCTGTTGGAAAAACGCCACGAACTTTTTCCTTAATACAATATAAACAAAGAAAAAATGTAGTACCTTTAACGAAAATGAAAAAGCGCGCGACGCTAAGAAAAAAACGCTCAATTTTGGCGCCCTCCAAACTTTGGCGCTGGGCGCGGCGGCTCCATTGCACCCATGGTTGGACCGGCCCTGGTCTACTGTATTGTATTACTGATAAAACTAAAAATGTTAATTAAACTTATTTATACATTGTGTTTTGCTAAATAGAATAAATTCAAACAAAAAATTCAATCAAATTGGAATATATTAGCAAATATCATATTTTTCTTGTTTACATATTATTTTTACAATAGATGACAAACATTTTGAAAATCTTCAAGAAAATACTCATCCTTAAGATCCATGTTATTCCATATTAAAAAAAAAAATTTCCAGATTACTTTCACACAGAATTTTTTTTTAAAAAAAAAAACCGTTTGCACCCCCAAGCCATAAGAACCTAAGCAAAACCAAACCAGATGCCATCACAATAATCCGTGCGCCGCCCTTGTAAATATGTTTATTTTTGCTTGACATGTTTTCTTTTTACACAATTATTAATCAAAATCAATCAATCTGCCGTACTAAATTATGATTCTCCCCCTCCACAACTAAAAAAAAACATAAAAATATAAAAAAAATATTCATCATGGCATTTTTAACCTTAAATTGTTAGCAGTTATTTGAAATTTGAAAAGAGGCGAAAAGATATTGTATAGAGAACGTGTCTCAAAGAAAGGAGATTCCCAGTTGATACACTTGCCTTCATGTTTTCACGAAGTTCCTCTTTTCATTTTACAACAGACAAAGTAAATTTTTTAGCATCCAGAAAAAAAAAAAAAAACAAAACTTGGAACAGAGTGGGTGGATGGGGGTTGAATTGAACCAGGATATTTAAAATGAAGACAATAAAATGAATCGACCTCACTCTTTTTATGTTATACCGAGTTAATTCGACACCAATTAGGGATGATGGGAGTTTTTGTTTGGTTTTCCTATATTTAAGATTATTGTTTCTACAAATATTAGTGTATGTGTGGTTGAAAGACAAATATTGTACTACGCCCTACGTTTTTTTTTTTTTTTTGAACCATTTCATCCCTATACAATATTTCCTGTATATATGCGGCGCTATAAAAACATGAATTATGAATTGATATCAAGATTGATATTCTGTTGTTTACTTAAACATCGCCCCTCTTATAATAATAAGCAAGGAAACACAACGCACAAAGAGCAAAGTTTCATTGCAAATTTGTTGTGATACATAGACACCATCTCAACCACCATAATATACCACCCTTTCAGGGCAGTGTTTTTCTTTTTTTTGCTGTTTGTCAGAGGCTCTTCATTTATTACAATAATGCCTTAGAAAGGTCTGGCGCTCTAACAAATTGTTCCCTTTATATCTACATGAACTCTGTGTCTTGAGGGTGGAAGTCATGTTGAGATGCGATGTATATATGAAAAAGTAGGAGGAAGTGGTTGATTGCGAATTGAATTATGTTGAGATGTCATAAAAATTACTCCATTTGAGAGAAAAAAGATATATATATACAGTTAATATTTTCATGATTTTAGGGGATGGAATTCAACACAATGGTTTAATTTTGATGTTATTTCGGTGGTTAACCATTATATACACCCAGGATACGATTAGGTTGGATTATTATTGAATGATTAATATAAAAATTGTGTTTTTTTTTGTTGTGACTCTCTTGTTGACTTTATTCAAAATACAAAGATTTAAAATTGAATTAAGGAAAATTATACCCGGTGAATTATTTACATATTTTTCTTATAAATACTATTTTTATGTATTTTTAATATTTTAACTAATCGCGTGAAGAAGCTTTTTAAGTTTTTCTATAAGAATACATCTGTCTTGCAAATTTTATCAAAATCAAACAAACATTTTAATAAAGTATGGTAAATATAATTTTACAGAACTCTGCAAGAAGAAAATTCTATATCTTTTTTTTGACGTCATATTATAAAGAGGTCGTCTCCCTCCATTCTATGAGTCCGTCATTTGTTAGATGTTGGTTGTAGGTACTATCCCGACCAACATCTCTAGAAGACTACTAAGACGAGGATGATATCTCCATGAAAGGAGTCAAATGACTACATCTGAATAGATAGAATAGATAGATATTTTATTGTGCAATTTTTAAAATATTCCTTTATTTTTTTTTAAGGATCAAAATTATCTTAAAACAAGTTTCCAAAATTCAATCTAAACTTTAAACATTTTACTGGGTTTTAAATCTCAGTAACCGAAAAAGAAAAATTTGGTGTACTAAGCTCCTAACCCTCTTTTTTCCGTTTTTAAAGTGATGTACGCCCTTATCATACGGGTTGTTAATCCATCTAAAATACAATAAAATATTGCACCTCGTCCTTTTTAGTGACGGTGCTAAATTATTTGAGGATGTAACATGTTCTTTTCTTGATAATTGAAATTTATCCTAACAGCTATGACACGTGCAAGTCGCATGGCAAGTGTCAAGTGAATTGCACCGAACGACTAATTTTGATAATGCTATTGATCCGATGACTTTGTTTTTTTTTTTTTTGAAGATGAGAGAAGCAGGTTCAATTACAGATTATTGAAGCGAACATTATTTTTTTTTTTCATAGATTGCAATAAAAACCGAATAGAAATTTGTCGAACGGCTGAATTCGGTAGTAAAATTTTTTTTGGGAACTTTGAAAGATTGAATAATCAAGGGCTCATAATGGGTAACATCATGAATCTTTGGCGCCACTTTGTTTCATTTCTAATTTAACTAAATCTTTATCGTGGAGTTTAAGATTTTGCATAATACTCAAATCAGATGACGTAATTAAGGAGTATCCATTCCACTATAATATATTCTGCTCCTATTTTGTTAATTTGTTCCTACGATTAAGTACTGACTAGGAAATTAAATTTACCTTTAGATCTTACACTGACGTATCTCTATGCATATATGGTATAAGCATAGACTAATAATAAAGATGTCCAACGACTGTATATTCAACTGATTCTGTTTGTACAGTGATATCGTGGTACAATATAGAATCTTCTCTTTCTTTCACATTAAACTTCTTTTTATTCATTCTTCTTTAAGTTCACCTACAACAACAACACTGAACATCACGCTGCTCATTTGGCTTGGACATCTAGGTATACTAATTTGTGGTATAAGCATTTAATAATAAAAATTGTAAAAAATAATTTAACTATAGCTCAATTAATTTTTTGTAGCCATTTGAATAGAGATAGATTGGGAATTATGAGTATCGGAGGTACAATTTTATGCTTTCCGCCAAAATATATTACGACTAACTTTCCATTCTGGAATTTTATTGAACAAACACTTATGTTTTTGTTTCTATTTGAAAACATGTACACAATATATTGATAAATAGTCAAATTCCTAGGACCTTTGATAGGTTATAATAATGAGAGTTCGGACATTCTAAATCACATTAATAAGAATTAATATAAAGTATATACCAAACAAAACATGTAGCACTAAGTTTACGAAGCATGTAGTATATATAATATATAATATAAATTTTATATGTTCGTGTAAGAAGCAGAAGGAATAAATAATTGCACCCACAAAATTGATTTATTGATTCATCAAACAACCAACGAATCTAATAACTGATGAAATATCGACGCCACAGGAGGTTTACGCATAAATCATTGGCATTAGTAACATTTTATATATATGTATAAATGTTGTGTCCATTATGCTTGGTGTATTAACTTCAATGATATATAATATATATATATACACTATTCTATACATATTTGAGAATAGATGTTATTATAAGAAAACAAACAAGGAATTCATCATCTGTCCCGTGGATTAACTGATACTTTTTATTTTTTATGTTTTCCTCTTCAAAATGATAATCATTCATATACACATTCATAACGTTTTGGAATGACCCTCGCGCGCTCCTCTGTCTTATCGATGGTAGTTATTTGTACACCTTCTTAACATTCAAGAAACCAATGACGATTAATCCTTATATATTTTATATCTTAAAAATGAGAAAATATTTATCATTCGTCGTTAAGTTTTAAAATACGATTAGATTATTGTCATATTCTTGGAATTTCTTTTTTTCTTGTGGTCTTTTTTTATGAAATATTAGAAATTAAAAAATGATTTCATGTCTACAATTTGATGTATCTTACAAGATTTTTGAAATTGATGCTACTGTGATCATGTTAAATAATTCGAAGATATTGTTATGTAGAATCATTATCCAGACTATGAGATTCAGATGTTAATTGGTAAAGGTGTGTGATTCCTTGGATCCGTTCGGGAAGAACATTGTATAGGCAGAGGTAGTAAAGTGCCAAAAATTAGAATAAGAGTAAAATGTATTGACGAAACTGAATTACTTACTTTACGAAGTGGAATCAATGGCTTAATTAGAAAGCCTGTTGTTTAGTAATCAAGTGTGCTGGGTTCTTAAAGCCATTTCACATTTTTTCATTTCTTCTGTTTGTAGCACTAGCGAAAAATTTCTTTACGCAAAGGAAATACGAATATTTTATTTATAAGGCTATATATCCTCACTTTGTAACATCAAGGAGTGCCTGAAAAGGGATCCTAACTTAGTTTCTCTGTATAAGTTAGAAGTTAGAAGTTATGAATGTTTATGTACAATAGTTAAGTAATACTAGAGGCACACATAGGGTATTCACACCATAGTTTAAGTATACCATGTGGTATACCATATGTGTGTCGTCGATTACTAGCTGAATACCATTTCAACTACGTAGCATAAATCTGGTATTTAAATTCGAAAAGCTACGTGGTATTTCCTTTTTTACTTCATTTTTTCGGCCACTGTAATCTATTCTTTAGTGATTGTCGCGCCTTTTTATTGAAGCGGAAAATAGCGAATGGAATTTTGTAGGTAAGCTGCGCAATTGACACATGTTTACACTTTTTTTTTTGAAAATTTTTTTTAAAAAAAATGGAAAAAATAAAGAAAAAACGCAAAATTTTATCGATGGATGAAACCTCAAAATTTATAGACTTTTGTAGGAATCATATAGAGGATTTAAGAGGAGCGAAAAGAAATTACCATATTCTCGCTGAAATGGCAGAATTTCAAATGTCAGACAAATACTATGTTTGATGTGTGGCAACCCCTTTTTATACCATGGTACAAGGCTACTCTATGTCTTCCTCTACTATACATAACATTATGATACTAAGAAAACAATTCTTTAAATAATCTGAATACGTCTTATTAGATGAAAGTCCTATTAGAGGAAATTATTGTAACTTTTAAGACAGAAATTATCTTATTGAACTATGGTATATGTATATGGCAAGGTAACCAAACCATGACACATTTAGGTTATGCTTTGGTGGC
The DNA here is from genome assembly GCA_963422695.1 of Xylophagus ater. Classification (NCBI taxonomy): domain Eukaryota; kingdom Metazoa; phylum Arthropoda; class Insecta; order Diptera; family Xylophagidae; genus Xylophagus; species Xylophagus ater. The sequence goes on along the minus strand of OY730479.1, from coordinate 40,952,456 downwards.
ATATTAAAAACATGCATGTTATGACTTACCGTTAATTTATCTTTTATTCTTTTTAGCTTTCTACATATATATTATATATTATAAGGTTGGATATTATTTAAATTCATATAAAATTATTTATTTTTTTTTATAAATTATTTCACACTGGCACCGTTTATCCATGTCAGTTTTAATCTCAACAAGCCCACCAATCAACAATATTTCGAATTCCATGCCAATCAGTTCAACATGTTCCTTCATATAAAACCGAAAAAAAAAAAATTACCAAACTAAAAAATATGACTGAGTTCATTTCGATAAATTAGCCGCAGTAAAAGTTACCATCGTAAATCGATGCGTCTTAAAAGAAACATTTTCTCTCGCTCATCAAATTATGTAAAACGAAGGTGATCTCAAGATTTACAGACAAAAAAATATAAACCAAAATATAGAAAAAGAAAAAACTACTCTGTGAATATTTTGTAGTCGATTCCAGTCGATACATGTGAAAACCTCTTTACCCGCAAGTAAAAAACAACAACAATGATTAACAAAATCCAACAAGTTGCCGGACGGAGTGTCTATATGATCTCAACGAAAAAACTTTTTCAATCATATTTTAAATTTGATAAACACCTGTCATTTGTATTTCTTAATTTGACTATCTTAAGACACATATCTGAGCATTTGAGAACGTAGCAAATCAAACAGCAATATCTCCAATGAAAGCCAAAAAATAACCAAAGTAGATACACTTAATTTCGAGATATCATATATACTCGTATATATTAATAATAATGGGAATAGACTTCACATATTGTGATGATAATCATACTGATCAAGCTCGTTCAGTATCACGGGTAGTTTACCAATCATATACGGGGGGGTTAGTGAAGATGAAAATTTCTCAAACTAACATAGCATTGAAATATCTCTTGTCCAATCAATCTCTAAAAAAAAAACCCAAAAAAAGAAGTCCCACATTTTACAAAATTTGATCACCAGAAAAAAAAACAAAATGATCTTCATAAGGCATGTTAAACATTTTCGGTATTTTTTTAATCCATTGGTCATTTTTAAGAATCTTGTGGAACTGTGTTGACTGACTGACGGTGGCCGTATATTTTTTCGTTTGGTATAGGGGAGAAGTGGATACAAGGCGGTAGCAATATAGTGCTATGCTATGTAGTAAAGTGATTACGGGCAATGAAACATGAACATACCAACAAAACGTTCTGTCAATCAGATTAAAAGGTAAACCAGACGATTAATGATAAACGTGACGAAATATAAGCTACACCTATAAATAATCATATAGATTTTTTTTTTTTTTTTAAAGTGAAGGGTATGCCAACATTCGAGCAAAGAGTAATATGAATGACGGAGTGAAGAGTTTCGAAATTCGAACAAAACAAGAAAAGATGTCGATTTTTACCTTTACTTTAAGACGTTATGACAACAACAAAAAAAAAATGATTTTTGATATTTAAACGCATATATTGCATATACATTACTATATATTGTTGATCCGAACGCGGTGAAAGAGGTAAGGGATACACACACAACACAGGAGACATACATATTTTCACAAGAAGGTAGCAAACGAATTTAATATTGTTGTTATTCGTTTTTTTTTTTTTTTTTGGCTTGTTCTATTTGATCGTTGTTTTGTTATACAAAATGGAATTGTGTTGTTGCTTCTGCTTAGAAAAAAATACATATATGCGCGGTTTTTTATGGAACTTAAAACTCTGGAATATGATTACGATCGAGAAGTCATCGAATGAAAAATGAAATTTGAACACAGTGCAGAGAGACGCGATGTTGACGACGATAAATAATGCTCAGGCCAAGAAAATGGGTGGTATTTTCTTCCTTGTAATAATACCTGACAATCAAAATGTTATATGTCTCATAATTTTTTTCTTTTTTTTTTTTTGATATGATTGCTTGTTGTTTTCAAGAGTATACAAGAAACAACAACAACATTTTTGAATATTGAGATGTATTTTTAAGATATGTAATGGTTACCTTTTTTTTGGTAATAAATCTAATTAGGCATTGGTTTTTCGGTAGCTTAGTGAAAGTGCATATAAAATGCGTGAGTAATTAAAAATAAGTAGCACAATTCCATTGTGGAACATAATTATGAGAAATTCAATTGAAAAGTATACAAGCAAGTTACGATTTCGATAAGTTCGAAATGAAATATCCTCTTCCAGAGGAACACTCTTATAGTAGAGGCAGACATAGAGTATTCATACCTTAGTATCGATACTACAGTATAGCCTTGTACCATGGTATAAAAAGGGGTTGCCACACATCAAACATAGTATTTGTCTGACATTTGAAATTCTGCCATTTCAGCGAGAATATGGTAATTTCTTTTCGCTCCTCTTAAATCCTCTATATGATTCCTACAAAAGTCTATAAATTTTGAGGTTTCATCCACCGATAAAATTTCGCGTGTTTTCTTTACTTTTTCCATTTTTTCTAAAAAAAATTTTCAAAAAAAAAAGTGTAAACATGTGTCAATTGCTCAGCTTACCTACAAAATTTCATTCGCTCTTCTCCGCTTCAATAAAAAGGCGCGACAATCACTAAAGAATAGATTACAGTGGCCGAAAAAATGAAGTAAAAAAGGAAATACCACGTAGCTTTTCGAATTTAAATACCAGATTTATGCTACGTAGTTGAAATGGTATTCAGCTAGTATTCGACGACACACATATGGTATACCACATGTTATACTTAAACTATGGTGTGAATACCCTATGTGTGCCTCTAGTATAAATATACTTCGTAAAACACATTTCTGAAGATGTCAAATTTGTTGCATGAAAAATTTCATTTAACATTTGATAAATCATATGTTTTCTATGTTTAGAATAGGAAACAAGACATGTTGCATAGTGTGAAAGCAACTTGACAAAGTACACTTTAACTTTTACACATCTATACAAATTAGTCCTATCTCGAATTAAGTTATATAAACCTTTATTATATGATGAACATAAAAATTGATATTTTAATAAACATATATTGTTTTGTGAGAAAATATATAAATATATATATGTATGGTATATATATGTACTTATGTACTTAGTATCCCTTATTGAACCATTAAATGATATTTCTATGAACAAAACTATATAAAATTTCTTCACCAAATTAAAACCGAAAACTTATATATGTATATCATTTTCTAAAGAATATAGACTATAATCCGAAAGGCTGTAACTCTAAAGCTCTTAACCGAGAAACTGCACGTAATTAAATGAGAACGATGGAATCACTTGACTTTACCAAAAAGGATTTTCTTTCTATATATATACGAGTATTTAATTAATATAAAATTATAAGAGAAATTTCAAATATATGTATATTTATAATTACAACGAAAATTAAGGATATATATAGGAGAGAAACTAAATCTCGACCACATTTGCAGGGATTTTGATCTTTTCCTAGAATGTTTTGTAGAATTGTTCCCCAAAAGAAGAAAAAACAAACAAACAAAAGTTAGGAAAAAAAAATGTGAAGATGTAGCAACAAACACATTGGATTCGTATTTCAATTTAGTTAGGAATTAGTAAGAAAATTTCCCTTTTTCAAATTATATACGTTTTCCCATTTTAAGGATTAACTGGATTAGAGACTTCTTATTCGGTAATTCTGTCAAGTTCGTTTTCAAATTCAACATATCAAATTGAAGGATCTATTTGAAATCGTATTCAATTAAATAACTAAATACAGTTTTTGTCCCAGATTTGATTTTACATTTTACAAGAATTCTATATAATAAAAATAGATACAGTGAAACCACATGGAATCCAAATATCTATATACTATAAAAATAGTTTGAATCAAGAATAAACACATAAATTAAATTTTGTTTTAGCCGACAATTTGTTTTTATAATACATATTAATTATAATAATTTTATAAAGAGAAGTTTTAATAGTTTCAAAACAATTCCTTTTTAAATCTGAAGAAAGTTTCAAGTTTTATAGTTTCGTATATAACGTAATTCCATCAAAACGGCGAAATGTTGGACCATCATCTATCGGCAGGATAATAAAATTGTAAATTATTCTATATTAGAAAGAGAATATATTTTTAATTTTTCTGTATCTTATACTAGAGGCACACATAGGGTATTCAAACCTTAGTATCGATACTACAGTATATCCTTGTACCATGGTATAAAAAGGGGTTGGCACACATCAAACATAGTATTTGTCTGACATTTGAAATTCTGCCATTTCAGCGAGAATATGGGAATTTCTTTTCGCTCCTCTTAAATCCTCTATATGATTCCTCCAAATATCTATAAATTTTGAGGTTTCATCCAGAGATAAAATTGTGCGTTTTTTCTTTACTTTTTCCATTTTTTTAAAATAAAATTTTCAAAAAAAAAATTGGAAACATGTGTCAATTGCGCAGCTTATCTACAAAATTCCATTCGCTATTTTCCGCTTCAATAAAAAGGCGCGACAATCACTAAAGAATGGATTACAGTGGCCGAAAAAATTAAATAAAAAAGGGAATACCACGTACTTTTTCGAATTTAAATACCAGATTTATGCTATGTAGTTGAAATGGTATTCAGCTAGTATTCGACGACACACATATGGTATACCACATGGTATCCTTAAACTATGGTATGAATATCCTATGTGTGCCTCTAGTATTAGGTATAAATGGGATTACCTGAAATCTAACCAACGCTATATTTGGATTCAAAATATTTGATAAAAGTTATTAGGTAGCTTGGCGCGGAGCCCATAACAAAACTATATAAAACATGATCATATTTCAATTGATGAGAAATTAAGAAAAAACAAAATTTGAAATATTAGAATTGTTATAAAAAAAACATAATTAATTACGGAGAAATGATATAATTTCGATCTAAAGAAAAAAATCCTTCATTATATATTTATTGTATTTGCATTAATGGAGGAATTCCTAATAAAATTGGTATATTGTAAACTTTGTGATTTTCATATTGGACGGGTATTTATGATGTTCTCTTAAAGATTTAAATATAATCATTACAAAAATATAATATTTAGTATCAACAAAAACGTCAACATTTTACGAGGTACATCTTCATATAAGAACCCGGAGAGTAATATATCACGATGGGGGTTCAAAAATTCGTGAAAGATATATGATCGACATATTATATTTTTTATTTTTTTTTTATCAATATTCAAAAGCTAATTTTTTTTTTATGTTCAATCTATAGTAAATGAACAATTGAAGATGTTATTGCATTTTATGTGTTAAGAATTGCTATTATTAGAAATTTTTATAGAAAATATCATTGACACATTTTCGAAGATTATTAAACTAGAGATTAAAATATCCCAAAGAAATTTTTTATTATATACATATTATTCAATGACTTGTCATAATTAAAAAGGTAATAAATTACTCATAAATAATTTTAGGAACCGATTTTATAGGTTTTATCGTCGGCATATAATCGAAACACACTATAAGTCAAAATCGAACGAAGGAAAAAAAGAAATGGTAATTTTGAGAAATCGAATTAATATGTTTTTCAAAATCAAATCCAACAACCCTTATTTAATACTAGAGGCACACATAGAGTATTCATACCATAGTTTAAAGATACCATGTCGTATACCATATGTGTGTCGTCGAATACTAGCCGAATACCATTTCAACTACGTAGCATAAATCTGGTATTTAAATTCGAAAAAGTACGTGTATTCCCTTTTTTACTTAATTTTTTTGGCCACTGTAATCTATTCTTTAGTGATTGTCGCGCCTTTTTATTGAAGCGGAAAATAGCGACTGGAATTTTGTAGGTAAGCTGCGCAATTGACACATGTTTACACTTTTTTTTTTTGAAAATTTTACTTTAAAAAAATGGAAAAAGTAAAGAAAAAACGCAAAATTTTATCGGTGGTTGAAACCTCAAAATTTATACATATTTGTAGGAATCATATAGAGGATTTAAGAGGAGCGAAAAGAAATTCCCATATTCTCGCTGAAATGGCAGAATTTCAAATGTCAGACAAATACTATGTTTGACGTGTGCCAAGCCCTTTTTATACCATGGTACAAGGCTATACTGTAGTATCGATACTAAGGTATGAATACCCTATGTCTGCCTCTACTATAATAAAAATGTAGTTTGGTGTACTACCTTAATCTAAAAATTACAGCATTTTGGTCTAGAAAATCTGAAATATAAATTTCAAGTTTTGACTGAATGTATTTTAATTACATGTTTGGCGAGGATACATATATTCTTCTATCAGGACATTTACTTTTTTCAAGTGCTGTATACTTTAATTACCAATTTAGTATCACCGAATCCTTATACAGAATCAAATTTAGTACAAATTTGATAAGATTTTGCTGTACAAATATTCTTACCTTACCTATCCTTACCTTACTGACCTTTTCCATTTAATTAAGTTAACTGTATGTATTAAAATTTATGGATATTGATGAAAGAAATAATATATTCCACGCTAATCAAAATAATAATAATAAAATTCGAAATCGTAGTAAATTTTTCCATTATTTGACATAACTTTCAAAATTAACAAAAATTCTAAAATATTCATTCGATAACACTTCTTTTATCGAAAAATAATATCCTCCTTATTATTATGTTATTCACGTATGTTGCCACAATAAACTCTTTCTTTAAGATATACATATCTTAATTCTTGTTATCGAATATCATATTCTCAAAATTGGTCCAACAAAATCTGTAAATGTGAATATCGAACCCAAACGACAACAATGGACTTTTTAAATCTAAATAATTTCAAGTTTTATTATTGACAAAACTACAAAATAATGTCTTTTCAATTTCCGATTAGACAATTTAACACGTCTTAATCTCTAAAACAAGTTTTTTTTTTTTAAATATAATAAAATACACTCCACGATCTTATTTTTATAACATTTAACTAAAAAAGAAGAAAAATATAATACATTTGAAAATTGAGAAATACCAAAATCAATAATGAGTCAATAGAAAATGTTTTAAGGCTGCATCCGTATCGGTTTTATGTTTTATGCTTCATAATTATATTAGAATTTGTCATGATTTAACATTTTACATGGCGGGCCATAATGAAAACACGCTGTATAAAGGCCAATCTCCACACAGCCGACATCCTACTCTGATAAAAGTATGGGATGCAATTATGCAAAATTTGGTTAAACAGAAAGGGAGAAACAATCATCCTACGAATTTTGTCGTCTTCTGCAGTTATAATTTCCCCATCTGATTCTTCATCTGCCAGATGATTCCCCTCAAACGCAGATAAACTTGTTCATCTGATTTATGAGTTTTCATCTGCATTTGCATACTCTCGCAATAATAATACACGATTTCGTCGCACACTACCAAATTTTTTTATAGGAAGTTTTTCTATGACGAAATGATTTTTATGGTTTACGCAAGTTAAATTTTTAACTTCTATACGAAGTATATAAAAAATAAAAAAATTCGTTTTGCAAATCTTCACGTTTTATAAGATTCTAAATGGTTTGCAATCATTTTTATCCAATGTCTGTCTGTCTGTATATCACAACAAATGTTGTGATTAACTAAGGACTACGTACACCCTGAATTCCCATATTCATATAGCTTTCTTTTAGAAAGGCTTTCGGAAGGTAGCTTGATTTGAACATACGTATAGAAGTCTCGTCGTTTTGCATTACAGCTTGTTTTTAGATGTGATAGGAATTTAAGCCTTATGATAAAGTCTGAAAACACAATTTGGTACTACATTTTCCTATAAAATGGAAGGGAATGTTCTTAATTTTCCCATAATATTATAAATTGTGTGGGGAGAGACCCTGATGTTTTTATTCGGTCAATCCTAGCAAAAATTGCAAAAGTCCATCTCTTTCTACTTTTCTGATTTTTCTCGTCAGAATAGGATGTCGGCTGTGTGGTGATTGGCCTTAATACCTTTAAAAAGTATCTCGAAGACAGATGCAATTGTTCGGAACAAACTATGAAATCCAAAATACTCGACTTTTTTACAAACCGAGTAATCAAGTCATTTGATTTTTAACGAAACTTTCTTCGAAGTGAAGAAAACAACATATGTATTTAAATTATTTTTTTTTATTCACAAAATAATATTTCGAAATAAAAGGCCATCGAATGTTTCCATTTTCAACTGATTGTGTACCTTATTTAAAAAGCTAAAACCTACTGACTAGATGTTTTTGCTACATGTTGAGATGGGTTAAATCAAGGCTGTCCAACCCGCGGCCCAAGGCAAGTATCAATGCGGCCCGAAAATATTCAAAGTTTCTGAAGCATGTCCATTGTTCTAAGGAATGATTGGTGTGCTTGCGCTCTCGTGCTAAAGCTGCCAAGTGACAAACAACAGAAACAGGACCAGAACAGAAAGCTCTTTCGTTATGTAGTAAATTCTCTTTCTGTTTGCGTTGCTCGGTCAGCTACACTGTTCTGTTTTTTGTCACCTGGTAGCTTAAATGAAGAATGAAATATACTGATTGTAAAATTGGAACTAACATGTTGGATGAACACCTTGAGAACTGCGTGAGAATTCCAACCACGTCAATCGAACCCGATATTGACGGTTTAGTTTCTCAACTTCAATGCCAGGTATTACATTCATTTTATGAAGTGGATTTATACATAGTAATATACTTGTGGCCCAAAACACCATGTCTTCTTCCAATGCAGCCCAGGGAAACAAAAAGTTGGACACCCTTGGGTTAAATGGTAAGTAAAGCTTGCGACAATTTTTCTGTATTTTTCCGTAATTTACTTCAATAAGTTTTCCTTTCTAATCCGTTTGAACCCAGCCTAATTTCAGTAATATCTAGTATTGTGATGAAGATCACATATTGTAGAAAAACCGTTGATGATTATTATTATGTTGAGTACAAAAACAAATCCGCAGTAAATACTCGTTATCAAATATTATTGAATAAATTGAGAAATAATCTAATATACTGTATATTGTGTTCCGGACTATACCACACCCTCTCTTCTCTTTATCTAATTTTTTCAGATAATTTATATATTTATATCGATATAGTTTTTTTTTTTTAACATTTAAAAATTATTTCGTATTTTTCAACACGATATTTTAAAATCGTAATAATAAACCTCTTAACCTGTTCACATATTTCTTAAGTTTTATGATTTCTTTTTTCTTTTCTTAAAATATGTATATAGAAATATTACGCGCTTAAAGATCGTATCTTAAATACGTGTGAGTATAACGCGAAATAAAATGTATAAAGGTGATTATTATATTGATGAAGATCGAAGGAAAACATGTGTATCTGAAAGGGACACGATACACATACTCGTTTGTATTATACTAAATAATAATAAATGAATAAATAACTTAGTGAGAGCTATAGCTCCAAATGAAATAAACTTATGGAATATTTATTATGAAATTTATGATCAAGAATTGTTTGACAATTCTTTATGTTTAAATTGGTCGTAAGAGTATAAACATAAAACGATAGGTGGTCAGGTGGAGAGAAGTCATATGAATATAACTTGTGTTATTATTATTGCATTTCGTATATAGAAAGAGTTGTTAGGTAAAGAAAGATGTTTAACAGTGTTGATATATATAAAGTTTAAAGTTCAAATCTTAGAATATGAGAATGCACGTGAAAAAGGTCAAGGACGGTATTCATTCATTACTTTTTTTTTGTCCATACCATCAGAAATAATATATAATTCGGACAATAAAAGATCACTAGAATTAAGATCATTGAAAATTCTTCTGATTGAATTCATTCAATTCACATGAAACTTTAATAATGTACAGAATACTGAAGTATAACCAATCATTAGAATCCAATAGTGTTGCTTGAAAATGTCACGAACGTCATTAAGGATTTGTTATTTCATTAACTCGAAGTAATTTTTTTTTTATATTTTTACATACGATACTTTGTTGCTTTAGTGCCATCTAAATATCATCCCTTATATTTTTAAACCCTAACCATTACAGATTTACTCGCTATACAAAATATAGTCCCTAAATGACAAGCGCTCACTAATCAGTTTAACGAGATTTTGGTCTGTTTTGCTGTTTCTTCGTTTCTTTTATAATGATTAAATAAATTACGTGACCTATAACATAATTTCAATTAGGCATGGATTTCGATTGATTTCTTGATTACTTCAATTAAATTCATTTTGTGTGTGTACGTGAAATTTAATTGAAAAATCAAATTAAGTAAAAAAAAATATGATTTATGGTTTAAAAAGTACTGGAAGATACAAATTGAAGATTGGTTTTAAATAGAAATTCTCTAAGAAATACCTAGAAGAAATGGCATTATCTAGGGAAAGAAAATATGACATTTCATCATCGATTAATCGTTATAATTACTTAACTAGACATTATTTAAATTTTTAGTTATATTTAAACAAATTATTGGCAAACTATTAAAGATTGTTTTAACTTACATATGTCATGAAAAATATTAATATTAATTATTGTTTAATACAAGTAAAGTGTTAAAGATTTAAGCAGTTGTCTCAAAACCATCGGAAAATTGATGATATTTCTGTCTTAAAACCTCAAAAACTAAAAATATAAAGAAAAAACACCGCGGTTGTATAGTTTTCGAACATAATTGTATACCACTTAAGTGAAATTGATGGGCTCCATTACCTTTTCTAAACATATATATTTTGACCGCATAACATTAATTTTCTAGTAATATATAATAACACTAACCGCGATACCCTCTCCAAACACATTTAATATTAAAAAATATAAATAAATATAGGTAATAAAATATTATGGCGACCCCAAAAAAACATATTAGTGAGATTATGATGTGTCACTGTGACTGCAGGACATACAATTTCAACATACAGAGTGTTTTCCAAAATGTATTTCTAAAAATTTTGAACCTATTTTCATATAGAGACTTTAATAAACACAGAATTTCTGATGTAATCTCAATGACTACGTTTACACCGACAAATTTTTAGGTCACCTAACTAAAAGTTAGGTTTGGGTCAGACGTGTTTACACCGTACTAGACCTAAGTCTAAAACAACGTCATATGTGAACATTTGTAGAACTTGGATATCAAGAAATCAGCTGTTATCTGTCAAAAGTTCTTAAGTCGATTTAAATTTAAGGTAAGTCTGCAATTTAAGTGACCTAACCTAAGTTACTTTGGGCGTGTTTACACCGTCATATTTAGGTCGACCTAAGCACTTAAGTCTCTTTTTAAGTTTCGGTGTAAACCTAGCCAATGACAATATTTTCGGTATCCTATTTTAGTCGTTTGTCCTTTTATTGACATCTTGTACACCAAAAATTGTGAAATTTTCTTTCTATAATAAAATTGTGTATTACATTTAAGAAAAACATTAAAAAATATTTAGACAGGTCGCCTGCCATTGCAGCTGTCTAATAGATTTGCTCGGTTCGGATAGTTATAAGATAACAAAATATTAATAATAAACAATAAAAGTTTTTTTTTTCATATATTATATTAAATTAATAATTGATCGCCATTAACCACAAAAATAAAATTATATAAAAATATACTCTTCCTTTAGGTAATTATTCAGTACAAAAAAAATAGAATTCACTCACATCTTTCCCGTATATACGCTTTTAAAATATATTTAATGTTTGGTGGTGGTGCATAGTGAAAATTATGTTAAAGAAAAATAAATGGGTGTATATCGCATCTGGGAATAGAGATCATTTAAAAGTGATCGTGATGAGTCTGATGATAATCTTCGATGTACAACAATTTTGCGACGAAGAGCACCCAAAGCACTTGGGAGTAACTGCTGATGCAACGTTGATACGACTTCAGGGCAAAATCTTTTCTTTTTTTTTCATTGCGCGCGGTAAAATAAATTACAGAGCGGCTTTTCAGACTTTGATCTGTAACACTTCATTTGATAATGGAAAATAGAAATTTCATATATAGTATATATTGGCACACTATATATGTATAGCAAATATATATAAAAAATTAAATCAAGAACATTTTTTTTTTGTTGGTAGCTGTTGATTGGTTATTAATTGTGAGGCGTTGTTTTTTCTTTTGGCATTCTTTTAATAACCGATGAGAGACGTAATGTCATAAACTGCTTAATTTTATACCCAGCATATTTCGATATTAATATATAATTGGTCAGGATAATGATGCCGATGCGAAAATTACTCCAGCATCACAACATTTTGGTACAAATAACTCCACACCTGAAGGAGATATTGCAAAAACCTCTCTTGACTAAAAATATTCATATAAAGATAAAAATCAGACCAAAAAAATTGTGGCATTACAATGTCATTGAGGAAGTCAGGGGTGAGAGAGAATGAATAACGAACGCAACAAAATACCCAGCGAAAAACAGGATTAGATGGCGGCAATTTTTCAATGCTCTATGCTTCAGAAAATTATAAACGTCCAGCTGATGATACATGGAGGATAGATCCATCGGAAGTTTTTAGGTGTTTAAAAGTTCGACTCTGTTTTTTTTTTCAACATTGAAAATTGGTTTTATTTCAATCGTATTACAATATTGTAGCTATTATTATCATAGTGCAGAATATATTGTGTTGTATTGATTCTTTTTTGCTGGCATTATAAATCTTACCAATATGGAAATCCATTTAATTGCTTCTTCCATCTCCATAGAATGATCATACAGTGCGGGTTAAAAATGTACATGTGGTTAATGTTTTTGACCATTCGACGTAAAATGAAACACATTTAAATTCATCTGCTCCCCATTTTCATATATGGTATGTGATTTTCCAATGAAAGACAAATGGTATCCAGTATTTTGTTTATTGTTTTTCTGGTCAATATGTGAAATGGCTTTTACAGAGATTCCACATATTTTTCTAGTAGATTGTATTATGACCATATGTAAAAGGTATAGAAATGAAGGTGCTATAAGGATATATACGTGTATATTGTTTTATACTAATGGGTTTTAATTGCACAACTGTAATATATACAATATCCCCATATGAAATTGTAGTCCATTGTGAATATTATATCAATTCTATATATATACGTAAATACTTTCGACTTTTCAAAAATTCGATTAGAACTGAAAAACGGATAGTAACGGTAACGGATTGTAAAAGAATGAACGAAGCGCGGAGCCTGAAAGATTTTAATTGAATCAAAACGAGTTGTGTGTAACGAATAATTACAACCAATGCCACATCCAAAATCGTCATGTTATTCTTTTGGTTGAATTGAAAATTTTATTTATTGACCAGTGATAGTCATTCGATGAGGTTCTCAAGTCAGTAAATCAACTTGAAACATTTTATGCAGTATAATAGAACGCAATTTCAGAATTTATGTGAAACTTTTCCTACGATTTTTTTAAAACCAAAAAAAAAACAAGTAAGATTTTTATTGTAAAGTATTGCAACTTTTAAATAAATTATAGTTTTAATATATTTTTTGTTTTTTTTTTTGATAAAGTAATAAAATATCTGGTATGGCAAACTAATTATTAGAAATATGCTTTGGGCTATAAAGATGCACTTTCGGCTAGAGTGGTTCAATTCTCGAGGTTTTTTCATTCTCGAGAAATTCGAGAACAAAATTATTGTTTCTCGAGAATTCTCAAGATTCTCGAGAAACAATAATTTTATTCTTAGTACTTAAAAATTTCAATCAAAAAAAATTAAAAGATATAAAGTAAAAGAGTTTTTCAGTTATATACATAACAAAAATTTTATTAAATCATAAAAAATACGGACAGCTCCCATACATTCTACCCAACCCCAAATTATAAGAATGGGTATCACTGTAATACACATGTATGTTATATTTAAAAACTTGCGATTCCTCATCACATCTCTAGGCTGCTTTGATAAAGTAAATCCTAATGTTTCTAAGGTTTTCGTATGAAACCACTGGTCAATATTTGCCTCATGGTCATGCAGTCTTTAGCGGCAAATTTAGAAGGATTCAATTAACACTTGGTCGATTAACTTAAAAAAAACTTATCAATTGAAATTGGTGTTTCTTCTATTCCTATTTTAACGCGTTTTAGATTTGGAGAAATATTTTTATCTGTTTGTATTCGTCTCATTGAATGTACATGTTCCAAATGCCGATGAAAACCAGTTGTGGAAGACCCTTTGCATGATATGGACTTGGAACAAACTTTACAATTGCCTGTTTCTTTATTAATTTTTTCAAAATATTTCCAGCCATCAACATATTTCTTTTTGATTGACATGCGCATTTTTCCAGCCTTACTTAAACTAAAATAAAAAACATATAGTAACTTAAAATCGGCCTATAGCCGATTTTTTGATGCCCTATGGTAGAAATAGGGCAGAAAAACAGTCAAATCTAACAGTATTTCCAGGTTTTTTCTTCATAACTTTGTTTCATCTTTTCAAAATTTCCTCTAATTCGCAGGTAACCTAGGCCCTAATAGGATAAATCCAATCCGCAAATTTTATTTAAATCAGTTTATTAGTTTTTAAAGTACATCAAAAAAACTTTATGGACAAGCTTATTTTCTCTTAGGATTATTTCTTTCTGCACTGTCTTTTGACCGATTTTGCTCAAATTTAACATGGTATCGTCCAATTACGTATTTAACATAATTAATTTAAACAAAATTGATTGACAAATTTTCGAATTAAATCCGAAAAACCATGTAAAAAAACCGACAAAACTTTCTGGTCATCCTGGTTTTTGCTTAATAACTTCCCTCCCCCCGATCGGTTTTACTGAAATGCAATACCAAATCCAGTTAAGGAATAAGTAACTTATATTCTTAATTTCATTAAAATCGGATAACGCGTTTTTGAGTTATCTTGTCTACGGACGGACGGACGAACGGAAATGCATAAATCGATATAACTTTTGAATCCCTACACAATCATACCCTACGATGATTATTTCTATGCGTTACACACTTAGTGACAAAACTAATATATTCTCTGGTAGTACCTATCATAGGGCATAAAAATCTAATACTAGTTTGAAAGCAAAAAGCCAAAAGTCTATATTTTTGCCAATATCAACTTTTCTTATGACTGAAACACTGTGAAACGTGGTGTGGTGATTAAGTCCTGAAAATATTATACTTGCATTTATAGTAAATGTAACTTTTTTTTAAATTCTCGGAATTCTCGAGAATTCAAGTAAAATTTCTCGAGAAATGGGAAAAATTAATTGGGTAGGAATTCTCGAGAAATCGAGAAAAGGAATTCTCGAGATTACACTCTACTTTCGGCTTATTATTTCTAGACCAAATCGTTCATATTATAACCGCTCCTTATCAAATTTTAAAATAAAGTAAATCGTTCTCGAGTTATCCTGCATACAAAAAAAAAAGTGACCACCCAGCCATACGGAGACATAAACACCAAAAATACATAATTTTGAAAATAGTCAATTCGGAACCGGAAAACATGAAACCTGTATTTCCGTTGAAAACTGAATTTCAAATTTTTGCACGATTATAAGATTGGCTTATAATTTAGTTAAACTCTAAAAAAAAGTAAAAACAATTCACAAATTTTGATAGATTCAATTTATTCCATGTTTCTTTTTTCGAAATAAAATAGAAAACAAAAACAAAAAACACACCAGTTTTAAGCCATATCTAAAAGGAATTCTAAGAATGTTGCGCATGTCAATCTTATATTTCTCTGATTTTTTTGAATTTCAGACTTTCATAACCTAAACTAACCAACATTGATTAATTACAAATTATATATGATTCACATCGGAATCAACATCACCGACAGTCTAGCGTTCATTATATAATAAAAAAAACATGGTCAACAAAAACTCTTCGATGAAATCCAGAAAAGGCAAAAAGAAAGACGGGACTTCAAAAATATTAGAAACATTTCGGTATGGCTGTCAAGACATAAAAATAATAAGACAAGCGCGAGTTTGTTAGTTTTGGGTTTGTTGAACCACGTATACAAGAAAAACTTAAGCACTATGCAAGTTTACACCTGATAACATGGGTAGCGTTTTTAAAAAAACCCAGTTGTACTAATGGCGGCTATATTCGAGAATTGCTCAAGAAAAAGGAGACTACAAAAATATACGTAATTATTTTTTTACTATATTTTCATATCAATGTTGAGGTGGGTGGTATTTGCCATCAAAATTTTTGACAAGGTCTTGACATAGAATTATTCAAAAATTTAATTTTCTATTCAAGCTTAATCCGCGTGACTGCATGCAACCGAATGAAACACTCACATATATACATATATAAGGATGGATCATAATCATAGGAATATCCATAGTAACGAATATAAAACGTGTTAGGAATTGGATTTAATTACCAACATAGAACTGATTTTGTAATCAGCGTTTAAATATTTTCTAATTTAATGATATTGAAATTTTAAAAAGTATTGGAATTCTAAGTACAGTATGTATCAGGTTGATCGTGAATGTTCTTACCTAGAAAAATATTTCAAATCAACCTTTTGCGGTCCAATTTTCCTTTCCTTAATATGTTTTAGCCGGTTCAAATAATTTGTATAAAAATTGAATCATCTAAAATTGAATTGTCTAAAACAGTAGTTTCCAACGTGTGCACCGCGGGGACTTGGGGAGCCGTACCGTTTTTAGAGGGCCGACGGGACATATTGCAAAAGGTTTCTTAATTATTTTTTTCGTTTTAAAGTAAATAATAAATAAAGGAATTTGCTCAATAATGCAGTTTTATTGACTTGTTCATAGGGTTTCTGTACTCGATTCGACTCGACTCGGACCCGTCGTGTACTTGGGTAGAGTCCGAGATTTATAGCAAACAAGAATTTTTACTTTTCAGAAATACTGAAAAACGAACAAGTAATTTTCATGACCTGTACAACGCACTTTACTCCATAAAACGAACTTCAACATCTAATGAAAGAATATTTTCGATAGAATCAGATCGAAACTTGTTGACAAGTCTCTTAATTCGTTAGTATTTCTCAAATATTTCTACCTTAAGACAAAAAAAAGTAATTAAATTGGAACAAATAAATGCTCCAATACATATCTAGTTAGCAAGTTTAATTCTTGAAATAAATAAATTGATTAATAAATAAATTTGAGTACATTTTATTTTTAATTTCTTGGCACGCCCACTAATTTCAGTTGAAAATCTTGTAATGTAATAAATGATTCTAATTTTAACAAATTTTAGTATTTTTTTTTTCTGCTAAAAAAACTTCAACTATGAGAATCGTTTTTGAACTCCAAAATATTAAACGTTTTCGCTTATTGATTTGAGTTTAGATTAAGGATCCGGACTCGAACTCGACGAGTTTTTGAAATTTGGGACTCGTACTCACCGAGTCCTAAAAATACGAGTTTCCAGAAACCCTACTTGTTCATTATTTAGTACATATGTCCATTACAATTTTTTCTGGTGTTATACGTGTTTTATTAACTTTTATCTCTTACTTATGATTAATCATGGTTTGTCTTAGGGAAGAACGTCATGAGAAACCTTAGTTCAAAAATGGCGCCGGAAGTCGAATATGTTTGGGAACTACTGGTCTCAAAGATACTTCATGAAACAAGCTACGACCACTCCTTGCCATTTTAAAGTACCCCGTAAACGATCAAATTTGTTTGTCAAACATGCGTGTTTGTCAAGCAATTTGATCGTTTGCGGGGTTGTTTGACGTGTTTGACAAACAAATTTTGTGTTTGACGTGTTTGATGAAAATTTTGATTGACGGCGTGTTTGACAAACACGTTTGATAGTGTGCGGCGGTGTTTGTCAAACAAAAGCTCAGTAGTCACCTAGACACCATGGAGGATACATTAAGCGATAAAAGCAATGCGGCGAGTAATATTGCAGAGAAAGATTTTATTTTACATTTCATTTCGATTTACCGCGATATGCCACTCCTATGGAAAATTAAATCAAAGGACTACATGGATAAAAATAAAAGAGGCATGGCAATCAAGAAAATGACCGATTTATTAAAAATTTTTCGTCATTCTCTAGACCAACGTCTACTCTTTTTTTTCTTAATACATAGTGCTAGAGTCAAAACCAAAAATGCTTGATCTGTATTACTCATTGTAAGGCCTTTGCACGACAAATCGACAAGAACGTCACATCACAACAAGGAGAAAACCGAAATTACGCGCAAAATTTGACAAATTTGTTTGTCAAACAATTTGATCGTTTGCGGTGAAAAAGTGAAGTTTGACAAACAAGTTTGTCAAGCAAATTTGATCGTTTACGGGGCACTTAAGAATTTGAGACGATGTCAGCGATGTTTTATTATACTGTTTGTCAAGTCAAACTCTACATTGGACTTGTTGCTCCGAAATTGGAACGGAAAGTGTTAATGCCAGTTTTATTACATATTATTAGAAATTCTTATAAATATGTCGATTAATAAAAGAAGGTATGTTATGTTTCTGGTTTCGTAGTACAATAGTAATTGCATATTTATATAATGTAGAACAACCATTTGGTCGTTAATATATTTACGAAAACAAAAATTATTGCAAAAATTAAACGATCTTTAATTAACAGAAAAAGGCCACAAGTGTTTTTCTTTTTTGTTTAAATGAACAGAAATAATAAAAGAAATAAAACAATAAAAAATCTCATGCGATTTTTAATATTTTCATGTTTTTTTATTATCGATGTTTTCTATGCAAATATATATGGTCTTTGCAAATTGCCATCATAAATTATCGGTTCGTGACTTTTAATAAACATCATTTACCTGTTCAAACAATTATTTTACTTTTATTTCATTTTATTTTGTACAGAAAAAAAAAAACTCTCATGAGACAAATCAAGCCAACTGTTCAATATATAATATGTTTTCTTAAGAAAAACGATTAATTACAGAACTTTTAAATATTATTACACAAAACAAAAAAAAACTTAAATTATTGTAGTTCAAAAGAAAACCTTCTCAAAAATTCCATCTCAAAAACTTTTATTTGCAAACATTGCGCAGCTGACTTATTTATTAATCCATTTTACATGAAATTGAGTTTTTTTTTTTTTTTTGCAAAATATACTTATACTTTTTTATGTTCCAATTTAATTGATTAAATATTGAACTTGCTTTATAAAAACAAATATTTTTAATTGAGTTTTGTTTCTATTCATAATATAAGAAACAATATTCTTTAAAAATGCCTTAGCTACTTTTCAAAAGGAAATAGTCGACAAACAAGTGCATAGTACATAATCTTCAAACAACAACGTATTAATTATCGCTTTGTGTAAACATTTTTTTTTAAGATTCCGAAGAAAAAAGTTTTTAATTACTTATTGTAATAATTGCGTGTTAACATTTGTTTTATTTATTTATTTTTTCTCATTTTTTTGCAGAATAGAACATCTTTACATATCCAATTCATTTGAAAAATTGATGCTTTTTGTTTTTACATCCACTTTGCTTATACATATGTCAGTCTGACTACGTTGACTACCGTATATACACGGAAAGAAATGATTGGCTATAATCAAGCAAATCATTTACTAACTGTCATTTACTGGAATCAAGTAAACAATGTTCAGATTCATCATTCGTTTTATTAAATATAGGAATCTTTTCTATATTTTAGTAAAATGTTCGAACTGATTTTCAGTAAATAAAGATGAATCCGTAAACTAATAATGCCATGCTATTTTTACTTTATTCAAGACGCAATTACTAAATAACAGTAAATGTTCAAAAAATCTTTCCTCGAAATCAGTAAGCGATTTTCTTGGCACACATTTTATAAAACCCCAGGCGAAATTTCTAAGATAAAATAAGCATTTCCTAATAATTAGTAAATATTACTGACAACAAGCAAATATTTTTTACTCAAAAATTGCAAATGTTAACTCGTTAAAGGAAAACTTATTTTATTGGTTTAGTATAATTTACTAGAATCTTTCTTTAATTTGTTTGTTTTTAGTACATTTTTACTGTTTTTTAGTAAATATCGAATGTTATAGTTTATAGTTTATAATCAGTAAACTTTGCTGGAAATAGTAAAATTTCTTGATTTGAAAAGAGCAAATATCTATCCTACTTTACTTCCTAATAGCAAATTACCCTGAAAGATTAATTCCTGAATATTGGCTAAAATGAATTTCATTGGTATATAATTCGCTGCTTCTTAATACTACTATTTATATAAATACGAAATCAAGTATTGGTAAAAGGAAACTTTTCTACATAATGTAAAGTGTATTTTGTATTACTTTTTTTCAGCAACTACACTTATGGTGTTTTTTCACTGATTGTTCTAGAGAACAGCAAAATTTCAACATTGAAAATAACAAAAAAGTGGACTAAATAGAGCCGTTTTGTTGTTGTATTCAATATCAAAATTTTGCTCTGCGGAACAATTAGTGAAAAAATGCATCTTTTCTTTCATAGATTTCAGTATTCGCTTAGTGGGATGAAGAAGAGATTTCCTAGATATAGCCAAACTCTTCCTACTTTTAATCCAAAGTTTCTAGAATTCACTCTTTCGAATATTGGGATTAAAAAAGATTTACTTGTTACAAACAAAATTTTACTGCCTTCATTCCAAAATTGCTAGAATTCAATCTTAGATTTACTGGAATGTAGAACAGATTTCCTAGATAGAGGCAAATATTTACCAATTTTAAAATTAAAGCGCAACTAATAACAATAAATGTTTATTTATATCAAGTAAAAGGCATGTATCAATCTAGTAAAGCATTGCTTAACTGCAGAAAATAAAGTATCGGTTAGCTGTTCAAGTTAAATGATCCAATTATGCTCAAATCAAGTAAACTTTGGACTGGCGCAAAATGATTCCTAAATTTACTTGAGTCATAGCGATATTGGATTGATTATAGTAAATTTTTCTTTCCGTGTATAATTGTTTAAACTATAACGTCAAATGTTTCTCTTCTTCGTTTCCTCAAATTAATATCCAAACTCATTTTAATTGGTTGTACAGTTTACTTGAAACTAATTTGTATTGTAATTGACTGATATATTGCGTGATCGCGCCTGCTTTTAATTAGCATCTTAAAGGATTCGAACCAACTTTCTATACAATTGACGCATCTAATGCTCATGAAATTGCAATTCGATTGGCGATTAGATCTCGTTACTTCGGGTATGGTCAAATATTAGTTTATGTTTAGTCATAACGATACATACTAGGGTTGCTCAGTCCCGACATTTTTTCGAATTCTCGGGACTCGAGAAATTTAAAAGAATAATGTGAAAAATGAATAAAAATAAAATATGGTACATAATTTATAATCCATTTATTTGTTCTTTATTATATTTTATATTGCACAAAATACAATAATAAGCTGGTATAGTCGTAGCAAAAATAAAAATAATTATAAAAATAGCAATATACCAAATAGTAAACTAAATATTTATTAAAAAGGCATAAAAAAACATAATAATATTGTATATTATATGTATTTATATTCTGAAATTGTTAATTTTTATTTAAAAAATATACTTTTAAATACGTGATTGTATTTAAGGACTCGTCTGAAAGTCTATTTCTTAATTTTGTAGAAAAATTTCCTGCTAAGGAAAATGTCCTCTCACATTCAGTACATGTTGGTTTTATGGAAAGGAGTGAATTATATAGAAGATCTAAATTATTGGTTCTCTTTTCAGTTCCTTGAAAAATATTATATTCCTTGTTTAGTACTTTCTATTTATCCCGTTTTTGGGAGAATGAATATTTTGCATTTCCATTAAGGCTGCATTAGGTTCATCTGCAATATTTACTGTTCTCGGGCCTTCGTCACTATTGCATGAAAATGTTTCAGAGTTCTCATTATCAATCTGTTGTGTTTCAGATCCTGGAAAAAGTTGTTTCATTAAACATTCGGCAAATAAAATCAAGTTAACTTTTCTTAAAGTACTGGGTGAATCTAGATATTCTGATGCCTTTTTGTTTAAAGATTTATTATGAATTCTCTCTAAATGTCTAAATAATCCACTAGGGTTAGAGCCTTTGCATGCAATTGTTTTTGAGCAATAATTACATTGCGCTGTATCTCCTCCATTGTTATTTTTTTTAAATGTTATTTCAGAATGATTGATGTTCATTGCTGATTTTTGGCTAATTAATTAATAAATAAATTAATAAGCAATGAACTTAAATATTACTACCCATTAACATTTAATTTATCACTAATGCTCAATTATTGTCAAATCTAGATTATAAAGTTGTACGTATCACGGTAATCACTAATCATGCACTTATAATAGAATAATCCGTGTGCGTGTCCCATAGATACATTAACTGGAGATTTCGTTTTCCCCATTTTCATGCAAAATTATGCAGGAGAAATGGTTAATATTTTATCTTCTCGCTCGCTTACATCCAACGATTCAAGTCCAAGCTTTCCAGGTTTCAGAGATAATATCACGCCGCTCAATCAACGCATTATAATAATTTCGCTTGATTTTTTCTCAGTTAGCATTTAAAATCTGCGTTGTTTATATTTTTCAGACATATAAGCCAAACTTTTATACTCCCCCTCTGTCGACCCATGAGAGACAAGAAATTAATATCTCCACTCCAGTTAATATATCTCTATGGACATAAGGCTTTACCTCGCATATGCGAATCACGTGACATTACAACATCATAAACTTTATCAGAACTCGCAACTCTTTCAAATTTAAAAGAGACAATATTTTGGATAGTTTATAATGGCATTTACAATTTAGAAATATCTCGAGTCTCGAACGATAATTCCCGGGTATCGAGACTAAATATTTTAACAAAATTCCCGGGAAATTGGTCCCGGGAATTCCCGGTTCAGCAACCCTAATACATACCTGCCTGCTGGTAATACCATAAACTAGCCGCTGCTTGCAGGTATTATGTGCGTTAACATCAATATAATTGATTTTTTCTGTACTTTTGGTTTATTAAGCGGTATTTTCAATACTTTTCCAAAATCCTACCCATTTTTTGAGAACGTATTTTAAATTACAAAATTTCTGTTTTACATGCACGCAATTCATGAGATATAAACTTTTTTTCTGCTTTCTAAACTAGACTTTAAGACCCTTTCCGAAATAAAAAAAAAAATTATAAAAATTTTAATACATAACATGATGTATCATATTTTCGAGAGAAGCGTATAAGTGTTTTTTTATATTTTTGAAGGGCACAATATTCAACATACGTCGAAAAATAGTTAATTATGTAGAATTTCTCTGCGGTTTATGGCGTTATACCTTAAAGATTCGTTTGCATGTCACCTAATTTAGTGTTAGTGCTGTCATTTCAAAAATACTTTTTTCATTAGTTTTCATTGGAATAATTTTTTTTCTTCTTTGTATTTCAATTGAAGCATGAGAAACTGATGTTTAATGAGGTCTATAACAACAAATTAATGTTGTTGCTCCTTCCATATATATATATATATGTATATAATATTGTATTATATAGAAAAACAGTTTTAATATAATTGGAACCAATTTGGCGGACTTGTAATAAAAAGGACATTTAGACTGATTAGAATTCTGTTGGTCCTTATGGCATTCGATAGGTTTCTATATGAATGCTTGTTTTCTTTTTTGTTGTATATTTTACCCAGAATCCTTGTTTTTGTTGATGATGATGAAATCGTGCTACAGAAAAATTTACCAACCCAAACAGCAAATTAGTCACGTAACATATTCTATCAAAAATTGATGATGGTCATGTTTTGTACAACATTAAAATGTAAGTAAAAGTAGTGAGGACACTTTGATTCGTCTTTAAATAAGACACGAATTTATAGCATGATAAGCATTCAAACTTACGATATTAAAAAGGAACAAAAAAAAAAAAAAAGAAATCAACATTGAAATTGCTCCTTAGAGATGTTCGTGTCGGACTTTCATCAAATGAATGAATGATCAACGTTTTAATGAGGCAATAAAAATAAAATTTTAATTAAATATATTGAGTCTGGAATCTGATTATACTTTCATTAGAAATATTTCGTTCTTATAGAAAAGCTAATTAGGTTTTTATGTATTTAGTATCGTAAAAGTGTACTATATTAAAGGTCCTGACTAACAAACAATCGCCAATAATTCATATTAAATAGTAATTGTTTTTATTTACCAAATTAGTTTTTCAAAGGACCAAGCACCAAATTACATGGAATTCCAATTTTATAGAAATACATGTAATCATAAACCCTTTTATCTGCTATGCCTGCAAATTTTCTATCATAATAACGAAAAACGGCATTCTACACTTCTGGCCAATTGAATCGAAACAAGCAATTTTTAGATATTTTTTTAACTTTAGCCTGTGTTTTTTTGAGCTTTACCGTAAAATATGATAGATTTGTTATTCTGGAATCATTCTCGAGTATGTTATGTGTAATTTAAATAATATCATTAAAAATAAAAAATTGTGACGGGGTACCTTTTACCTGATAAACGGAAACTAGTCGATTTCTTGTGTATTTTTTGAATTCTTGCGATATGATATAATGAGAAAAAAACAATCCAAACAAGGATTTAAAAAAAAAAACACATTTCTTCATATTTAGCATTGATTTAAAAAAAATAAACTAAAAACACTAATAATTTATGTGCCCTCCTTTTGCTCTTATTACTGCTTTCAATCCTTCTGGCACTGATTGTACCAACGTTTTCAAATAATCAGCGGAAATTTCAATGTCCCATACTTTTTTAACTACCTCCTTCAATTCTTCTTTAGTGGAAGGTCGTGCCTTTACAATTCCAACCTTAATCCGTTGCCAAGCGTTTTCTATTGGATTAAGATCCGGGCTGTTTCCGGCAAACCCAACTCAAAAATTCCGTTGTCTTTAAAATATTGTCTCACCTGAGATACTACTTTGTTCAAAAAGTAAGGTGAATTTTTAATTTAAACTTCCCGCGTTAACCGAATCGGACAAATGTTGGTAGGACTGTTAGTGACATCTGTGACAAATTACATGTCAATATCATCATTAGTTTTTAGTTTACGCTTGGTTTTGTGAACAAAGAAAAGTGAATTTGGCGATTTTTACGATGTCGAATTTTGTTGAGCAAAGAAGTGCTATTAAATTTTGCTTGCGGAATGAAATTTCCGCCGCTGAAACGTATCGAATGATACAAAAGGCCTTCGGTGACGAGACTATGTCACAGAAAAATGTTTACAAGTGGTACAAAGACTTCAAAGAAGGCAGAGAACGTGTTGATGACTTGGAACGCTCTGGACGACCATCGACGTCAATTGATGAGCAACACATCAAGAAAATCAAAGAATTGGTGCTCGAAAATCATCGATTAATAATTCGATACATTGCCGACATACTTTCAATATCAATTGGATTAGTGCAAGCAATTTTGCAGGATCATTTGTGCCTCAGAAGAGTCAAATCGCACACAGCACTGGTTTTTCGTGAGCTTTTCGCCAAAACTCCACTCATGTCGCTCCAGAATCACCGTATTCGCCTGATTTGGCACCGTGTGACTTCTGGCTGTTCCCAAAGCTCAAGAAATCACTCCGGGGAAATCGTTTTGAGTCGAGTGAAGAGATCAAACGTGAATCGCTACGTGCATTGAAGGCTATACCTGAGAACGACTTTTTAGCATGCTTCAAAGATTGGAAAAAACGTTGGCATAAGTGTATTGTAGCTGGGGGGATTATTTTGAGGAGGACGAAATCGATTTGGAAGAATAAATAAAAATTATTAATTTTAAAACAAAATTCACCTTACTTTTTGAACACAGTGGTAGAAAATTGTTTTTAGAATTTCCAAAAAAATTGGGAAAGATCAAAAATGGATTAAATTTACAAAATATTTAAGCTATAGTTGGATACTTGCTTTTTTTGCAGTTTGGCAAGGTGCATGGTCTTGTTGGAGTATGAGTTCTTCGTTTGCCGCAAAAAGGCTCTGAATTGTATAATCTGTTTAAACTTAGTACTTATTCTTTCTAAACACCATTGAAAACGTAACGTTAACGTAACAAGATCTATAGGCAAAGGATGTTGTTGTTTCTTTTTGTAATAAATTAGTTTTCTATAAAAATTGTATTAAAAATTCCTAAAAGGATTATGAAAAATCAATAAGAAACATTCGAATTAGGGAATACATTTGGTTAATTCAATTTTATTAGAGCCAAACCCTCAGTTTTTTTGTTTGATCCAGAATTTTATTTCTATAATAATTGCGAGACTATAATTTCTATTTTCACAAAAGTACGAAATAAAGTGCTGTAAATGAGACTGAACGTCCTTACATCATTTTTACACACACTTTATGAATTTTCGGTGGGAATTTTCATTACTTTATCCGTTTTTTTTGAGAATTATTCGTAAATCCCTTGTGTGTAATTTTCATGAAAAAAAATTTTATGTGAAATTTCTTTTGGTTTTTGGTATTGCAAAATTTACCAAAAAACTTCTATTATTCACATCTATAATATAATTTTTAAGCAAATAGAAAAACTACAGATTTTACAGAAACAAATCGAAAAGTCCTTCAATAAATTGTATAATATTTCAATTCGTGTCTGTATGTTTTCGAAAAATCAATAATTTGTATGGTCAACAATCTTTAATCAATTATTTCGATATTCATTTCACTTTAAGATGTGTGATTTGCTCGTGTAAAATCAATAAATTTTCATTTTTTAAGTTTATTTCAGGTGCAATTTTAATTTAATCATCAAGCTTATTGTCGACTAATCTTGAAATATCTTTCAAGATTTCGACACATGTTTTTATCTACATCTATAAATTCCTGACAATGAACCCGTAATAAAGGATGTCTTTTTATATATACCTCTAAGGAAAAGAGGAGAAACGATTAGGAAGAGAAAGTCTTAAAGAGTTCAAAATTTGGTTGCGCAAACTCTAGGAAATTTCAAAATGGACGATTTTTTCGGTTTTTTTTATAAATAATTATTAAGGATATCACTTTTAAAATTCTTCTTAATTTAATTAATATATATATTAAGGAGGTTACTTACCTGTAAAGTGTCCTAAATTGCCTGTTCAAAATTCGTAATATCTCAGGGAACGAATTGTTTCAGAAAATTGGCAATCCTGAATAATAAAACTTCTGCCAATTCCAGATATCATTTTTGTCGAATCAAAAGTACTGCATCTATCAGTTATTAAATAAATCTGTTAATTAACTAATTCTAAATTCCGACAAATTTTAATTATAATAACGTGTCCAAATTACTCACCCATTAAGCAAATGTGATTATCTTTTAAACTAAAAACAGTATGCAAAAATCAAATACGTTCTGTTTATTCAATTTTATACACTTTACAAGATCATAATTAAATCAACATAAGGCATTCTTCCTCAACCCTACTAAAACTAAAATTTTTCGCACTTCTCACAGTTCCTATATATTTAACTCCTTTCGATGATAACTGTCTTTCATTTGTTTTTGTTCTTTTTGGGGACCAAAGGGAATTTCATTTCACACATCATTTAATCCTGAAATCGTAAATAACTACTTTTAAGAATGAACCGGAAAGAAAGGATGATTTATTAATTCAGGATTTTTTGGTATACCAAAGCGTAGAAAAAAATAGGTTATATACTGTCACAATTTAAATTTAAGGAGCTTATTTCACAACATATGGTAGTCAACAACACTTGTCTTGGCGTGCAGAAATGGTTTCGATTTAATAATTTGTGCCATCAGAAAAAGTATCTTGTCATATAATCATTAATTTTTTTTGGAAAAAATGAGATAGAAAAATAAAATTAATTAAATCCTAATTTATCATCATAATACTAAGTTAATGTTGATACTATTGCGATGCCAAATTTTACAAAACAAAGAAGTTGCATAAAATTTTGTGTTAAAAATTGAATTTGTTGTTTCCAAAATGATGCAAAAAGAAATTGCTAACCATTGCTAATTAACAGTAATAGTTTACAAGTAGTACAATTTACATATATGAAGGAGACATAGAAAAGGAAAGCCATCAACGTTCACTGATGGAATTCATATCGAAAAAGATAATGAAAATGTCTTGTAATTTATTTAACCTTTCCAGATACGTTTTAATTTGTATAGTATGTGAAAACCTAATTACGTTTACATTTCCCTATATAATTGAAATAAAAACTATAAGACATTGTATTTAGTATTTGAATTGAAGTGACACGGTGCGTACAGGAAACTAATATAAATCAGAACATCCAATCTTAACTGAAGCGTTATACTGGCGCCCGTCAACTCTGCGCATATACTTAGAGAATTATTACGAGCAAATCAAATGAGATTTTCTAAAATTTCTTAGAAAAATTAAATCACGAAAATCATACTTTTCTACATCCTGTCAAAATTTGCAAATAGAAAAAATGTTGTTTTACAAAATGATTATACGACTTAATCTGTGATGTAGTGTAGTACAAAACATTATTTTAACGACTTTCCGCATTTAACATATTTCATTCTTTCATTTGCAACAAATTAGTAAAAACGGAATAATTACAGATGGGGGAGAGCACAATTAAAGCATATTCGGTAAATGGGAATTTCTTTTAAATTTAGTTCCAAAATTACTATACATCATAAATGTTATGATAAAAAAAAAATATAACAGAAATATTTTACGATGATTTCCTGCGTTCGCTTGAATGATTCAAATCGAGTTAGCATGTGAAACTTCAAAACAGTATGACCGTAAAAAAGGTTATTGACAGAGTATAGCTTAATTTCTCAATAATTCTGTTCGTTTTATAAAATTTTAAATTTACAACTTTCTTAAACTAAGATCACACACAGGAACTTTTGTTGCAATGCAGCATAAAAAGATGCGAAACTCGAGTGCTGCATAGTGTGAACAGCATTGCAACACAAAAAGTTGCGATTCTTTTTTGCTGCATGACTAGACTTTTTTATTGCGCGCAACCTGGAAAGTTTCAACGTGTGAATAGCAAAAAACAAAGTTGCATATGCAACAAAAAATATTAAAATGGTTGAAACTTTTGCTGCATGCTGCATGCAAGTTTTTTGATAAGGTTTTAAAATGTAATGAAATTCATATGAGAATATCCTTTTTTTTTATTATGGGTTTAAGTTTTTCCAAAAGATAATCAAAATCAGATGCTGATATTTACAAAAAATGTTTAAAAAATAACACGTAATTCGCGTAATAAATTATGAACTAATCCGTACTGTTCACGTTCTTTTATCCATTTTTTTTACCCAGCATTTTCTTTTACTTTTTTGACGCCGTCATCTTTCTTTTCTCAACAAAATAAGTGCTAAACAGGCAACAGCTTGTTCTCCTTCATCATAAAACATATTTTATTCCAATAAATTAAATGCTAAAATCAAAACAAGACGTCAAATTTTTAACCCATACATACACCAAAAAACTCCAAGGAAGTTGCAAGCAATAAAATATGCATGCTATGTGTGAAAACCTCTGCAACTTTTTTTTTATGGTTGCAGCAGCATAAAAACTTCAGATTGCGCGCCACTTTTACATACATGTGTGAACAAGACTCGCAACTTTCGCAGCTGCAACCAAAAAAACCCTGATGCAAAAGTTGCTGTGTGTGAGCTTAGCTTTATACAGTTTGCATACCTGGAAAATTCTCATAAATTTCCGAAAAATTATATATTATCTAAAATATTAATATGATCTGAAAGGCAAAAAAAAAAAAAAAATCTCCTCACCCCAAAAAAAAATCAAAAGTCAAAAACCCAACACTTACACATGTCAGTATTTTGGTTTCTCTCTTTTTTTGGGATGACAACCTTCCGACAAAATATGCTGTTCTACGGTTGAAGGCATGCGTTATTGTGGGTCTCATTACATAACAATATACACCGAATAAAAACCAGAACAAGATAGATTGACTGACTAGTAAATAAGGTGATTTAACGAAGGAACAAGGAAACAAAAAAAAGAAAACATTGACACCACAAAAATGAAAATTTCTGACATGTCATCGCAAGGGTGACACATCACAATCCCGGGCCAAATAATAAGCTTTCTATTATTTTTATACAAAAAAAAAAAAATCAAAAGTCAAGGAAAATTTATTCGTTATTCTTGTCAAAATGTGTGGTTTTTTTCTATTTTCTTTTGTTTAATTTTTCATGTATTAAATATTTTTGACCTTTTTTCTTGTCATATACGACAAATTTTCCAATAACACAAAAATCACAAAGAAAATGTCAATTTTCTATTTGAACTAATAATCAATTTCATGTCAGTCTGTCATTTAAGGTTATTTGGAGTTTTTTTTTTTTACCTTAACACAAGAGGCTAAAAGGTATATCAAATTGGATCAATGAAATGATTTTGAAAATAACTTTACACTTTTCAAACGGAAAAACTAAAAGAATATGTATTCAAATGGAATTTTTAAATATATACCACATATACATACCACTGTGTTCAAAAAGTTGTAAAATAAATAATTTTTATTTATTCTTCCAAATCGATTTCGTTCCCCCCAAAATATTCCCCCCGCTACAATACACTTATGCCAACGTTTTTTCCAATCTTTGAAGCATGCTAAAAAGTCGTCCTCAGGTATAGCCTTCAATGCGCGTAGCGATTTTCGTTTGATCTTCTCAATCGACTCAAAACGATTTCCCCGGAGTGGTCTCTTGAGCTTTGGAAACAGCCAGAAATCACACGGTATTAAATCAGGCGAATACGGTGGTTGTGGAGCGACATGAGTGGAGTTTTTGGCGAAAAACTCACGAAGAACCAGTGCAAAATTGAGAAATTTTGGCACCAAACGTGATTTGACTCTTCTGAGGCACAAATGATTCTTCAAAATTGCTTGCACTGATCCAATTGATACTGCAAGCATGTCGGCAAGGTCTCGAATTGTTAATCGACGATTTTCGAGCACCAATTCTTTGATTTTCTTGATGTGTTGCTCATCAATTGACGTCGATGGTCGTCCAGAGCGTTACAAGTCATCAACACGTTCTCTGCCTTCTTTGAAGTCTTTGTACCACTTGTAAACATTTTTCTGGGACAGAGTCTCATCATCGAAGGCCGTTTGTAACATTCGATACATTTCAGCGGCGGAAATTTTATTCCGCAAGCAAAATTTAATAGCACTTCTTCAAAATTCGACATCGTAAAAATCGCCAAATTCACTTTTCTTTGTTCACAAAACCAAGCGTAAACTAAAAACTAATGATGATATTGACATGTAATTTGTCACAGATGTCACTAACAGTTCTACCAACTTGAAAAAAAAATCCATTTGTCCGATTCGGTTAACGCGGGAAGTTTAAATTCAAAATTGACCTTACCTTTTGAACATAGTAGTATAATATATATTGTACTACATCGTCTTGTATTTAAGGATTTGTGAACTTACGCAATGCTTCAACATGTTCCGATCTTCTCTATTTATATCAAATTATATATTATTATCATAATTAAGTTAATTAAAAAGAAAGGAACTTTTTTTTTAAACATGTAAATCGAACATTATTGCCTTCTGTTTATTTATTTTCGATTTCCGTAACCGAAAATATTCTAAATGATCAACGGACTAATTCGATGTGACAAATAAAGTATATGTATAACATTGTCATATCTTAAGTAAAATATTATTAATGTTGTTTTTATGATCGCTTTAAACTATTCGTCAAAAACTGAAATGAATTTCGTTTCAAAATTATTCAAATACTGAAAACGAATAAAAAGTAACGACCACTAAAAAATTGGTCTGGACCAACACGATAGATGCCATTAAGGGCATTTTATTAATTATCATATAAATTGAAAATTCGTTCCGCTCTACTGCCGGTCACCTCTGGGAGATCGACAACTTTATATTTTCTATATGTTAATATAAATTCATTCATAGCGCCCACAAGAGAGTCACAGAGGAGTAGAATGAATTTTCTGATTTAAGAAAAAGAAACATTGTTACAGTAATAAGTTATGTGGTTCGAAAAAACAATTTCCATGAAAACCCTTTTTTTTTCTCTTGTCCTAAAATGATTACATACAATGTGTACCATATATTCTTTACATAAAAGCGGGCATAGAATCACAAACAGTTCTATAAAATTATCCTGAAGGGAAAAAATATTATTAATCAAAAAATAAATTGGGTGCGGTGGAAATTCTTTTCTTGACGGACTCAACAGTACCAAGACATAAAGTAAGTGTCCCAATTATAGACAGCTTAAGGTACGTAAGGACGTATCAACATACTGATTTTCTATTTGTTGTGAAATGAAATCTATAATATTGTTTTCGCAATTGTTTTCAATCAAATAATACCTATAAGCTCCTCAAGTTCCTACAATGCAGTTATTAGTATTATCGACACCTTATGTGCTAAATATCGACATAAATAAAAATGGCAGGAATTTGTTAGCTTAAATTATAATACACGGGAGTACAGTTATTAAAAACAGAATATTTTACTAAGGTATTCAGTGATTTATGTTATCGTGACATAGTTATTGTCGGACGGAATTTTGTGAGTCATTTTGTCACGAATATTTATTAAGATAATGGGAAAAAATCGTATAAACGATAAATTTTAGCACAATAAGACAAAATCAGTAATTTCTAGGAATTTTCTTAATATATAAATTCTTATAAGTATAATAATTAGGTCGAGATTACGTAGTGCTTCGATAATCGGGATACTTACCTTAATGGGATTTCAATAGATTCATAATAGTTAAGCGTAAGTTACAGTTGAATAGTTTTAGAATGATTGACATTTAAGTGTTAGGCGTCAATAATTTACGCGTTTCTATACTAAGAAGATCTGTACTGTATGATATATAATAGGGGAAAATATAAGGGCCAAGTATATGGTTAACTATCCGTAGCAAAAAGTGTGAAAATTGTAGGCAATCATATCAACGGAAGTTATATAGAAGAACTGTACAAGAGGATCCAGCCAACCAGGCGACATATCGATGATAAAACAACAAATATTTGAAAGAATACAATATAATTGCCTTGTTTTATTCGTTTTGCTTTTTATTCAAAACAAAAATCATGCGATTAGAAAATTAGTTTGTTGTCAGCAAAAATTTTGGGAAAGAATTATATTTCCTTAAATTTAGTTCAATAATAGAATTTAATAAATTGTCATCACTTTTTAAAAATGGATTTTGTATGCATGGAAAATTTAATTCGGTGTAATTTCATTTATTTTAGATATTTATGCAAAATTTGCAATTGTTCTTAAATTTATCGAGAACATAATTATTTAATTTTTATGCTTCGTTGACGGTGATAATGAAATCTTCCGTTTATGTTAATCGACCGTTACTTGAAATTTCCGATGATTTTTTGCCGTTGAAAATATAGTTACATTTTCAAAGAAACGTCATTTATACTATGTGCATGTTAAAGTACAACTTAATCTATTCCTGGCTATATTTTTTGAGAAATCCAGTAGTATCTTATTTGCTACAATATGTGACAGCCTAAAGCTAATTTCTCACTATACCACTGTGTTCAAAAAGTAAGATGAATTTTTAATTTAAACTTCCCGCGTTAACCGAATCGGACAAATGGATTTTTTTTTCAAGTTGGTAGAACTGTTAGTGACATCTGTGACAAATTACATGTCAATATCATCATTAGTTTTTAGTTTACGCTTGGTTTTGTGAACAAAGAAAAGTGAATTTGGCGATTTTTACGATGTGGAATTTTGAAGAAGTGCTATTAAATTTTGCTTGCGGAATGAAATTTCCGCCGCTAAAACGGCCTTCGGTGACGAGACTATGTCACAGAAAAATGTTTACAAGTGGTACAAAGACTTCAAAGAAGACAGAGAACGTGTTGATGACTTGGAACGCTCTGGACGACCATTGACGTCAACTGATGAGAAACACATCAAGAAAATCAAATAATTGGTGCTCGAAAATCGTCGATTAACAATTCGAGACCTTGCCGACATGCTTGCAATATTAATTGGATCAGTGCAAGCAATTTTGAAGGATCATTTGTGCCTCAGAAGAGTCAAATCGCGTTTGGTGCCAAAATTTCTCAATTTTTTCGAAAAAGAGCGTGAGTATTTCGCCAAAAATCCCACTCATGTCGCTCCACAACCACTGTATTCGCCTGATTTAGCACCGTGTGACTTCTGGCTGTTCCCAAAGCTCAAGAGACCACTCCGGGGACTCGTTTTGAGTCGATTGAAAAGATCAAATGTGAATCGCTACGCGCATTGAAGGCAATACCTGAGGACGACTTTTTAGCAGGCTTCAAAGATTGGAAAAAACGTTGCCATAAGTGTATTGTAGCTGGGGGAGATTATTTTGAGGGGGACGAAATCGATTTGGAAGAATAAATAAAAATTGTTAATTTTAAAACAAAATTCACCTTAGTTTTTGAACACAGTGGTATACGGACTAAAAATCCATCCAAAAAAATTACATTGTACTTTTCAAATATTCATGTGTTTTACTAGATTTTCTTTAAATTTGGTATTTATAATAGACTACATATTTTCCATTGGATTGGTTATCTTGTAATTGTGCGGGTTTATCCACACTAGAACAAGAAAACAGTTTTTTTTTTGTTTTTTATTTACAGATCTAATTTTTCTATCGATTAAATTGAAAATTTTTTGCATACCCCCAAAACACATAAGATTTGGTAAACTGATATTTTTACATTTGGGTCTGTGACCCAAGTATTGACGAGAAATACGTTTATAAAGAACAGTATTTACAATATATTCTGTTGAACCAAAAAGCTGTAACTATATATATGGAATCAATATTATATCAACAAAAAATTAATTTGGTAATAATTATATTCATATATATATCCTATAAAATAATAAAATAATACTTCTAAATATATATGTATACATATGTGATTTTTCCTCATATTTACACGTTCTAAAAAGCACAGAATCGAAAGAAAAAATTGGAATAAAATTACCTGCAATCAACAACTAATTTGCATTCTTTTGAAAACAATTCCTTAAAGTGTTAACTTCAATTTCTTGTAATCAATTTCAATGCCGCCTTCTAATTATAATTTTTCCTTGTTTTTGTAATTATATACGTATACAAAGGTGAAATGTGGTGCATCCTATCGGAACCAGTGGCCTTTTTCTTCAATAATTTTCTTCATCAAGAAAATAATTCAAACAAAATATCAAGCATAGTGTAAATGTATATTACGAAATCGATGTGTTTTTTTTTCTAAAGAGCGCATCACGAACAAACTCCATCCTTTTGAGGTATATGTGAATCACACAAGAGATTATCATGCATGAGATCGGGTTTACCTATATTTCGGCATGTTTGACAGAAGTTCTTGAATTCATTCATGTATATAATTACAGTCATAAAAAATATGAGTTCTGTTTTTTGTAGAATTATTCTCTATACCGGAATTACTCTTGTATTGGATTTGATCAAAAATCATACAATTAATAGAGTGCCCAACTTATATTTTCATGGAGCACATATTTTCAGTCTACAAATAAGATATCTTTTTATAAGTATTTGTAAGAAAGACCCTGTAAGAAATAAAGATTAATGTATTTACATTCTTTTTTGCAGACTCTCATAATAAGATATATTACTTTACAGATCTACAATGATCCCACAAAGCTAATCCAATTTTGATACTCTATTTATGCTTTCTGACTTGATATAGTTTCAATGTAAAACATAAAACACTAAATGTGGTGAACTTAAGTTATTAAAAATATTTGAATAAAGATTAAAAAGAATTACAAAACTTCTTGTTTCCCAAACGATTTTCCAGAAAACCCTTTAGAAGCTTTAGTGCATCTATATATACATAGTTAGTTCCTGTAAGCATACAGCTTGTACTAGGTGGAGTGAAAAGTAACCTCCTTGACCGCCAGAATGCGCTGCTACTGCAAAAAAGGTTATGGTGCCTTGAAGTCCGTTCATATTTAAGCAGACATGCAAAATTTCAGTGCGATACTGTCTTTAGTTTTCTTTTGACAGCCGATTGTTGTTGACGTGTTTGGCATCATGTTTTTGTTCTCTCATAAAACATTATTTTTTGAGAGGCGAAACGGCGAAGCAAACAAAAGAAAAGTTGGATAAATATTATGGGGCTAATGCTCCGTCAGATTACACCGTCAAATATTGGTTTCGAGAGTTTCGTGGTGGTCGCAACTCCACTACCGATCAAGTCCGCAGCGGCAGGCTCTCTGATGCGGTTACAGAGGGATTGTCATGGCATACTCTTCGTGGACTACCTCGAAAAAGGAAAAACCATCAACAGCGAGTATTACTGTGCATTATTGGAGCGATTGAAGGTCGAAATCGCTGCAAAACGGCCTCACATGAAGCGAAAAAAAATTTTGTTTTTGCAAGACAATGCGCCGGCGCACAAGAGCATCGCAACCACGGCTAAAATCAATGACTTACGGCTCCAATTGCTGTCGCATCCACCGTATTCGCCCGATTTGGCTCCCTCAGACTATTATCTCTTCCCAAACCTCAAAAGATGGCTCATCAATAAAAAATTCAGCTCACGCGAGGAAATCATCGACGCCGCGGAGGAGTATTTTGCAGACCTTCCGGAAAATTACTTTTCGGACGAGATCAAGAAGTTGGAAAATCGCTGGAATAAGTGTATCGAGCTAAAAGGGGACTATTTTGAATAACATAAAAAAACATTTAAAAAAAAAAATTTTTTTCATTCCCAAGGAGGTTACTTTTTATCCCACCTAGTATACAAAACACAACCAAATTATTATATAGTTGAAAAGCTATACGATTTACGGCCTTAATACAGATTCCAGTAAAAAATTAACAAATTCACACAATTCCGAAAAGACGAGATATAAGAAAAAAAAAAAAGATTACTTGAAAAATTCTAAAACACTCTTTAATTAATCTTAATTAAGGTATTTGCACATGCGTAATCATTCTTTTTATGTTTCATTGAACATTTATGGCATATATGTATGTACCGACATAATTTTATTTATAAATCTATTTTTGGTTTATATTACAATATTTAATTGGGTATATTTTTCGGTAATTATTGTATCCTTCTGTTTACAGAGAGAGAGATCTGTAAAGTAAACATATCTATATACCGGCTGTGACACTGTATCATCAACAAAACATTTCCCTCATTCATTCTTATCTCAAAATAACCTCTCCACTTCACTTCATCTACCTACAAATAAGGAATAAAATGTAACAAAAAAAAAAAACAATGTTTATACAGATATACATATTCATTAATTATTTATTTCACACATATATATATATGGAATACGTTGTCTTAATTAGCCTTTCTAAGTTTTTTCTTGAAAAAAAAGAAAAATAAAAGAAAACTTTCCCTTGCGATATTATTTTGTATGTTTTTCAGTTACATACAATTTTTTTTTATATGAATTTATGATCTTCACATAAGCGTGTGCGGTTTTTCTCGACCTCAGCATATGTGATATGTACGCGCCTAGGAGCAACGCGTAAGATCCCAAAAGACCACACACATTCTCGTATATAATATTTGAAATCTTGTTATACCTATATTCTATTTTCCTTTCGGAGTTTTTCACGAGACTCGATTTACTTTAATACATTTTTCTTTTGACAAGATTATTTTCAAAAATTTTATAGTTATTATATTGTTTTCTTTGACAGAGATCCTCGCATGCATACTATATGTGTTTTTGTACTTGCATGACATTTTGTCTCTTGTTTAAGTGACATTTTGAACAAAATAATCTCCATATGATTGCATGTTTCACTTTCATATGATATATTTTGTCAGTTTTTGTGTGGTTTTTATTTATTATATTATTTTCCATTGAATGACAGCCACTACCGCGCATGAATGGAAGAAAGTGTCGCCAGAAATGATCGAGTGACAGATGCTCCTTTGCATTGACATTAAAATGTGATCAATTGTGTCAAAATATTTCCACTTACAAAAAAGAAAATGCTTTTTTGTTATTCATTGAAAAGGAGTTCAAATTTGAAATTATGATCGATTACTATATATTTTTTGATTACACTATTTTAATGGGATAATAGATTAAATTTTAATATTGTATATATCAAATTAGATTAGTTAACTACACGAAGATAATCTTCCATGATCCTTGGATCAATCATAACTTCCTACCCGAGAGATTTGATTTACACATAGTTTAGCATTCGTAATATCGTAATTATACCCACCAAAATGGCAGAATAGTTCAACTCAGGCTCATTTTTATGCGTCTGCTGATCGGTCGGCATGTAATTATGTTGTACTTCTTGTGATAAGATTATATTTACAATATAAGGTCACTGTGATCCACTTTTTATTAGAGTTTGGTTCATTTGGTGATGATCGCGATCAACACCGTAACTTTGAATAAATCTGAAGCTATAATAAATATTTAATATTTGATAAGATAAGAAAAATCTACAAGCTTTCCTTCCTGCGAAAAATATCCTTAATCATAAACAATTAAATTAAAACATTTAATGAACGAAATAAAAGACATAAAAGACTTAAATAAAATAGTTTATACAAACATGACTCATCACACAAAAATCCTATCCCATAAACTTATCCTGGTTCGGACTTTCACGTATGTACTGTTTTTTTTTTTTTTAGTGTGAACAACCCACAAGATTTTTGTGACTGTTTCACCAGTAATTATTAATTTTGATTTAAATCATTACATTATTAACCACTGTCAAATACACAGCAGGACATCAACACACCTTTTAGCCACACTATCGATAAGCCGTTTGGCATGCAAGATTGGAAGTTCGTTCACGCAAAAATCGTTTCATGGAGATACAAAGTTCTCTTTTATGAGTCCATTTTTGGGGTAAAATAAATACGCACTAACATATATATATATATGTATATATAAAAGAAGGTATAAAATCCACTGTTGAATTATTGCAGAAAATTTGTTTTGATTTATTTCTGTTTATTTATGTACAAAAAGGTAGGCGCACAATCGTCCAATTTCAGGGTAAAATTTATCTACCTCAAAAGAGAGAAAAACAGACAAAACACCATAATCTTAAGTTTGCTAAAAGTATATTATAAGAAGTTTTCTTTCAGACAAAAAAAAAGTGAGGGCGTTTTGTAAAGAGCTCGTCAAATATTCTTAAAAAATGTTGCTGTTTCTCTGTTATTTTATACACAATTCTTGTGACATGCAACATTTTGTATAAAAAATAAATATTTTCTTTTAAGACATGATAACATTTCTACTTTTTTCACAATATTTAAATAAAATGACACAATTTTGAGATATTTTATTGATTATATTAAGACACTGGCATAGCAAGATTTGTACACCCGAATGGAAATATTTATGAAGCAGTCCATGACTACCATGGATAAAGAAAAAACAATCGAATAGTGAGATCTACTACATATATATACATATCTTGGGCATGTGTAAAAGAATAGAAATATATTTGAAGGTTAAGATGGACAGATAGCATATACTAAAAATTACGAACCTGTGAAGAATATCCTAATTAACAAATACCAAATTACGATGGTTCGAGCTTGCAAGTCAAGACATACCTCGCCTTATATTAGGGTTAATGATGAATGACAATATACCAACGAGGAGACAATTTTGAGTTACTATAGTATAGTGCTATACTGATTATCTGTTTTCAAATTTCTATCTATTTCTCATATTAACAAGTTGTCTTCCTTAAAAGCAAGTTTATATAGATCAAGTGTGAAACCTTTACGTTTGCAAAGGGTAAAACTCGGAAAATTATACTCTGTGAATTTTGAAAATATTTTTAAATCTTTTTCAGAAGTCATTTAGTTATTTTATCACCCTTTTTGTTGTTCTTATAAATAACACATTTAAATAAAATTAATTTTCAACTCGACTGAATTTAAACATTCTCCACAATAACAATAACATCGAAGTCAATGAATTCTGTTAAACATTGTTATTTTCATCCCTCTGCTGCGTCCACCAGCAAAATAATATGTATGTACCCTTTTTTTTCTAAAAAAGAATATTTTTCATACCAAAACTCGTACTCTACTGTATTTTTCGTATGGGGTGCCAAATCTCAAGCGTATAAAGACATTGTTCCGCTCAATAAATCAAGAATTTGATTATCACCGTAAAATCTGCTATTTATAGGGGAGATTGTATGTTCCATTCAGAAAAGACAAATCTATCATTAAATAAACGACGAAAAACTATATATATGTTTATATAATTTCCTAAGACACAAACGAATGTAAATACTACTAAGGATATAATTAATGAAATTTTTCTAACACTACTTCTAGACACTTTAAATCATAAATTATCTAAAAAAAAAAAAAATGAAGTTATAATTTTCTTCCTATTAATTGAGTGCTAAAAATTTGTAGAAAAACAAATAATTACCAAATAAAGTGTTCTTCATTTTCCACTTCAAAATATACTCGTAATATTCCCGGCTAGAACCAGGAACATCAAAAGCTGTTAATAACATCAACCCATTATGTTTTGAGAAAGTCATTAATTATAATTTTACCGCCATCTAAAATAAAAAAATTTTTTTAAATAAAAGAAAAGATCAGTTTTTGGAATATTATACAGCAAAAAATGTATCTATAATATTGCATAGAAAAAAAGTTATTGAAAGATGTATAATTTTTTAGGAGGACCACCTAGAAATGTTTGTTTCTTTTTTTTTGAAGACTTTTCTAATGAAAAGTTAAGAAACAACTTAATCTATCACCTAGTTGTCGTGTTTATTAAATAAAATGTTTTGTGTCTGGCTCGGGCGCCATCATATACATAATAATTACCCGGAAATGCGATAAATTTTTTTCCAAAAAAAGGATACACTATTATAACTTCGACCATGCAACCATGGAACCTATCATCATCATCACAACACATATGGAACATTATAAATTCTTCGTATATTATTTTATAGTATTTTAACTAATTAAAATTGTTCACACTTTTGCTTAATTAATTGTCAAACGGTTAAATGGATAATTAACAAAAGTGAATCTAAATGCAAAAATTTTAATTATGAAATGTATTTGATATGTGCGCGTACAGTCAAAATATTATATATTATGATGTCAAAAAAAATTATGAAAGGCCGATATAATTTTTAAAACATTAAATTGCATACAAAAATTCATATTTTGTGAATATTTTAACATAAATGAAACCGTTCGCATTGAGTTGATATTCATATATGCAATATGTATGTTATTATCTTTTTGAAGTAGCGGCATAAGTAGACTTAGGCTACGTTTACACCGACAAAATTTTAGGTCACCTAACTAAAAGTTAGGTTTGGGTCAGACGTGTTTACACCGTACTAGACCTAAGTCTAAAACAACGTCATATGTGAACATTTATAGAACTTGGATATCAAGAAATCAGCTGTTATCTGTCAAAAGTTCTTAAGTCGATTTAAATTTAAGGTAAGTCTGCAATTTAAGTGACCTAACCTAAGTTACTTTGGGCGTGTTTACACCGTCATATTTAGGTCGACCTAAGCACTTAAGTCTCTTTTTAAGTCTCGGTGTAAACGTAGCCTTAAACATATGCTTTAAGTCAGTTAGCTATTACTATATATTAATTATATTATATATCCAGCAGTGTTTTAGTTAGACATCCGAAACTTTCAATATTTTAAATTTTTTCTCAGTAATATGTTTGGTTTAGTTAGGTAAACTAGAGTGAAAGTTATAACTAACATCGATCATAACTTACTGGTTTCAAGCAGAAACTATATTTCTTCTACATTTGTATATATTAAAAAAATACTTATATTTTGACTAAAAAAACAACAAAATATTAATTGTGGTAGATTTAGTGTATGATGAGAGTGATCAGGCTATATTGGATGTCATGATGAATTGAAATGTCTACTGTATGTCAAAATGATAAATTATAATTCATTAGATTAAAACCAGTTTAGTTTTAATATTATATGGTTTTTTTTATCTAGTTTGATTACTTCTCGTTTTTAATTAATAAATATTTATGCAAAAATATATACAAGATTTTTATGACGATAAGATTTTTAAACGTTTTTTTTTTTTTGTTTTTTTCGAAAACTGTTATTTATTTCCTAAATCGTAAAATGTTAACTAACAGTGGTAAGAACATTATTCATTTATATTTTTTTTTTTTTTTAGTTTTCTTTACATTTTCAGACCACACACATTTTATGGTGTCATCTTTTTGGGTGTCTTATTCACGCATAAAAAATTTTCTTAAGTTCTCAAATGTATAACAACATACTAATTAGGACAAAAATGTTGATGATCTACAAAGTAAAGTATATAACTATATATAGTTTAATACTCTCAAAAAATGCAGTTAACAGATCTCAGAAAAAAAAATCCCAACAAAATCAGATTCCTTTCGTATTCATGCGTGTTACAAACGGGATCTTTCTTTTTTCTTCAAATTGGAAAATATATCACAGGCAGCAAATCAACCTAGCTGAAAGGAAATCAAAGCAATTCATAAGCGAGGGGCAACGTTGTGAAAATCTGTGGATTTCCATAAAGATATGATAAAAACTTTATAGAATATACTAAATGAAAAACATAAACTCAGACACTATGTGCTGACTATATTTTAATTTGCGCTACTGAAGATAATGATACACAATAACAGCAACACCGACAAACCACACCAAATATCTTCAAGTGCGAGAAGATAAATCATTCCGTCTCCGATGTTATTTACGAGTTTTAAAATAAACGATGTAGAAAATAATGCATCAATTAAAATTATGCGCCTCCAAAAAATGAGATGTAAAAAAGAAAATAGAAGATGAAGATCTGAGGGTCGGGAGAAGACCAAACAACAAAAATAAAATAAAGATATATAATATTTTGTGTATCAAATATTTTCAAATTACATAAAATAGATATAAAAGAGTAATGATTAGGCTCTTATATGACAATTTCTTTAATGTATCTATTTATCGAATTTTAGTACAAACCAGTGGCATAGAGTAAATGATTTCCGAGGAGGTTTATGAAGGTAGGTGGTGTTAACAAAATGATATCATGATTTCATGGTTGTAAACTTCTACGGATTTATCATTTATACTTGGTAATGATAAATTGTTTAAGAACGCCTTTAAAAAGTTTTATGATTGTAAATCGAGGACACTTATTTAGCATCAAATGTCGCTGAGAGGTTTCAGCTACTAGTCACATTCTGCTAAAAAATATTAGCTATGCAACGATCACTGATAATGTTATATATAGCTGCGTGTGCATGTGTGAACTATTTATCGACATTTAAAGATAAAATAAATTAGATTTGCAACAGCTTAAAGAGATTTAAATCAGAATAATCCAAAATACCAATTTTTAATTTTACATGGTACAAGTTACAGTAGTCATTAAATTCAATTTCTTATACACTCATATTAGGCAACACTAAAGTACAACATCTAAATATCCTTACTTAAACGCATTTCGTCAAACTCTCAATAAAACCGAGAATCATCTCTTTACGATGCACTGATATACAAATAATAATAATAATACACAAAACTTTAAAATAACCCCATTCTAAATAATGGCAAAAATATTATCTCCGTATATAATAATAGGCATAACAATTATTTTGGGAAAAATCTTTGGGATGTTTTTATATACACCCGTTGTATACAGGCATAATGGTAATTATGTACAAAATTACCAAAGTTTTCAGCAACTGATTCAACATCATATACCTATATGCATTATTATCATAATAAACTCTAATTGAATCGATTCACCAACCCACCCGTTCCATCCCGTGCACGGATTTGTTTTCACTCATTAATTTTATGCTAATCTCCTGTGACGAATATGATTTTCAGAATAACCTCAATCTGGTGTATATATACGTAATCGTGTTATTTAAAGGGTGGATGGATGAAAATAGATGAATTTGGTGGCGGAAAGTTTTTCACGGATAGTATTAAATTTTTCTTATCTTGTGTTTACTGTGACGAAATCATTATCATCACAACAACAACATAAATTTGAAAGGCTTCACATAGGCTTGACAAACAAGGATTAACTGTTCTAATGTGTAGAAACATTCTACATTCTTG
Source organism: Xylophagus ater (assembly GCA_963422695.1). Lineage (NCBI taxonomy): Eukaryota > Metazoa > Arthropoda > Insecta > Diptera > Xylophagidae > Xylophagus > Xylophagus ater. The sequence continues at coordinate 40,908,450 of OY730479.1, read as the reverse complement.
GTAAAAAACCTGACTTTTGTAATGAAAACAGAAAGTTTATAGTTTATAGTTTAATTTTGTTTAATATTTTGATCAATCATTATTTTTTTCCATAAAATATTGGAGCTAAAGCATCATTAAAAAAACAATAACAGACAAATTAACGCCTCACACGTTTTTTTTTTTTTAAGGTGAGAAAATCGCTCATTATCTTGTGAAGAAAATCTCCTTGATGCTTTTTTTCTTGTTTTTCTTTTAAAAAAAAAAAGCAGTTTATATATGAAAAGAAGACAAAAAACATAAAACTAATAATTTTTCGTATCAAAAAGAAAAAGTGTTTGATGCGGCAGCGAAATATTCCGCCAGCTTCCTTTCATCATCAAAATAGTGCCGCCCTGTAATTATAAAAGAACCGTCGTCTGTGGACGTATTCGAAAATCTCTTTGTAAGATGTTGGCGGGATGGAAAATATTATGATTTGAAGAGGCCATGCGCATTTAATTTAAAGAAAAAAGCATTTATCCTTATGCCATAATAAGTCTAACTAAATCTACGTGAAATATATCCTTTTCAAAATTGCACATCCAATGTTATAGAATGGATGTGACAATACTCTATAAACGTATTTATTTCGCGCATTTCTTAGTCTAATAAAAACAAATCTTTGTGTGTTTATACATTTCAACGCGTACGTATACCTATATCGAATATTAATTTCAGACACAGAAGGTCTGTTTTATTTGCCATACCCTACCCTGGAGCTGGGTAAGTGGCAAATAAAACGAGCAGTAATAGGAGAAAGCTTTAATTCAAATGTTTGTAGCGCTGCTTAGCAACCATATTGTAATGAAATGAGAAACTTTTAGCTAATACACTTTTCATGGTAGAAAACTGAACTAATTCGGGTGTAATAGTTACACCTGGTCAATTTAAAAATTCGCTCTACCCCAGAGCAAGTGGCAAATTAAACAGACCTGTTAATGTTAAATCTTCAATTAAAGAAATTTCCCGTGATTTTTTATGATGTAATTTAATAAGTGAAATTAATTTTTGTTAATTTTTCATGGAGTCCATTATTTTTTTTAATATCGCAATATTTATTTGTGTAGTACAAGCAAATATCTGACAAAATAATATTTTGATAGAAATTTAATATATAATATTTATATATATAGGTATGTAGAAAAAAATATTATAACGACATTGGTACTAGCACAGCATGTAGTCAGAGGACATATCACACATCATTTCTCACATTTATTAGTTTAGGTGCGTCTCGTATTCACGTCCATATTTTTTGTTTTCAATTTTTCTTTATTTTTTTTTAAATAAATAATTATTATCATGTTCTGAGACTGCTATCAATGTGTGTGTGTGTCTTTATTATGGGCAGAATTTTCAGTATCAAAAACAAGTAATAGGAGACGGAGCATTAATCCCGTGCTTGTTGAAGGGGTAGTTGGACACTTTTGTATATTACATATATATATATATATGTTAAAATTATGACGCCAAGAATAAAAAAGAATATATTATTCACAAAAATACAAAACAACAGCGAATTCCTTGTTTAACGAATGTTGTTAATCATTTTTTCTTTTTTTTTTAATAAAAAGAGAAAAAGAAAATAAAACCAGTTTCACGACGATGAATGTGATCTTGCGATCTTCAAGATCGATATTTAACTTCGTAAACTAAAATCTTGTTTTTAACAAAAAAAACATAAATTATAGATATTCGATGAAATGTTGAATATATTATGAATGAAAGAGAAATTCTATGAAATATAGGAACTTCAGATTTGGTATCGAAACGGAAAATGAAACTATCCCTATTTCGAGTAATGTCTAAATTTAAACTGAGCTTTCATTTAATATAATAATACCTAATATAATTTAAAAGTTACACATTACCTCGCCCTCTATTTGAAATTTTGCTGAATTTCATATAAAAACAACAGTTTAATTTGAGTGTTCCTCTATTGGTGCCGATGCCACGTGAAACGGAGCCTGAACTTGGGGCCTTTAAACAAATTTTAATACATGATCTGGAATGGAATTTTGTATTTCGATTTGACCCAATTGGATCGTATATACGATTCAACCAACCAATTTGGTATCGGCTAAAATTGGATCGGAAATATTTTCCACTGTGATCGTATAAAATTCATTCGATCAGTGTTGAGTTGTCAAAAACATGTTTTTTATGTTTATTGTCATATTTTTAATTTCTTTAATGAAAAAAACCCAAGTACAAGAAATTTGACACTTATTTCCTTAAATTTCTACTAAACTATTGTAGTTTTCACAAAAAAAAAAAAAATAAAATAAAATATTTTTTTAAAAATTTTTTTTTTCACTTGAGTTCATGCAAAAAAATTCCAAGCTTGTAAAAATTAACTTGAAAGTATTGAATTTAAAAAAATTATCAAGATTTTCATGAAATTACAACCAAATAAGATGCTCTAAGAGCGAAGTGAAAATTATCATTATAACAAAATAAAAAAAAAGCCACCAAATTTAGGACCGAAGACACTTGAAGATATTTTGTTTCATTGAGACCAACAATTTCAATATTTATTATTAAATATTAATTTAAAAATAATTCAAAACTAAAAACAAATCTAAAACACAAACATTTTAAATTAATGTTTTCAAAAAAAAAAACTGTCAGCTGTCAAAATTTCATTAAATTTCATCGGGCAATTCGAAAATTTATACCATTTGCGTGCAATTCTCAAAGGCCACACTAATTTACGATGCGATAATTTTACAGGATGCCAAAAAGAATTCAGATCGAATATTAAATCGAATCGAAAATTCAGTTGGATCGAAATACAAAATTCCATTCCTGAATTCCATATAATATTCATCAATATTTTCATATACTCATCAAATAATAAATATTTATCGAGCATCTTAAAATTCATTTATGCTAATTAAATATCAATAATTAATTTCTATAAGGTGCTATCTAGCAAACTGCCGTCATCAATATAAATTTTTTGTCAGATAATAATTTTCAGTTTACATGTACGTATCGAATATGTCGCTTGTTTGTCTTGTTCGCTTGTAAAGAAACTTTTTTTTTTTTTTTAAACGCGATGATGGTAAATTGTAAAAAAGTAAAAACTAGAAACACCTGCTTTTTATAGCAATTGGCCTGGTCTTCCTTTCAGATATAGATATATGTTGTGTATTAAACAAATGAACCCCTGTTAAGCTTACGTTTATTAATTTATACTCGTCTGAACTAAAAGGATATTTCTATATTTATACTTGGTGGATCAAACCAGCAGCGCCAAATGATCCTCTCGTTAATAATCGCAAGATCATTTCCATTGAAATTAATAACATAAAGGTGAAGAAATATAAAAAATTTATAACCAGTTACAATATTTTTCATGATAACACTAATTAGCAGATGCTATATGTATATGAAGTTATTTATATAGTGTCCACGGCGGACATGTAAATATAAGTCATTCAAAAAGTCTTATAATTTCTTTTGCATTCTTTTTGGAGTTCTGAAAAATAGACTTTCGATAACATGAACTCGAATATAATTTCATTTGACACTTTCACAAAATTTGCACAAATTATCATAAATTTTTTTTATATAAAATATCAAAAAATTTGTGTCTGGTCTACAATCCCGGAGTAGTTCATTTATAAAAACGATTGCTTTTTTTGCTGTTGGGTCTAGGAGCCTATATTTGTTGCTATCTCTCTCCAAATATAATCACCACACAATATGTACTATACCACTGTGTTCAAAAAGTAAGGTGAATTTTTAATTTAAACTTCCCGCGTTCACCGTATCGGACAAATGAATTTTTTTTTCAAGTTGGTAGGACTGTTAGTGACATCTGTGACAATGTGACAATTTGTCAATATCATCATTAGTTTTAAGTTTACGCTTGGTGTTGTGAACAAAGAAAAGTGAATTTGGCGATTTTTACGATGTCGAATTTTGTTGAGCAAAGAAGTGCTATTAAATTGTGCTTGCGGAATGAAATTTCCGCCGCTTAAACGGCCTTCGGTGACAAGACTATGTTACAGAAAAATGTTTACAAGTGGTACAAAGACTTCAAAGAAGGCAGAGAACGTGTTGATGACCTTACTTTTTGAACACAGTAGTATAACAGGGTGGCCTATAATAATTACATTATTTGGATTTTATAATTATTTTATTGTTGTTGATTTGCTAATTATCAGTACCTCAAAAGTAGCTATTTTGTTTGTTCACATATCCCCAAAAGTTGAGATGTGCTTCGTCATGATGATGGCCACCATAACTATATCAAACCCTCATTTTGATAAAAGGTTCTGTCAATAACAACGCGCTGTTCCCTAATAGCACAACTACATCTCAAAGATGTCTAAAAGATATCTAAGTATATAAGATATCCATAAGATATTTCATAACGTCTACCAGATGTTTTCTTGATATCATCCTAGATGTAGCTATGACCTGCTTACAGGCATATTTTAGATGCATTCAGTATATCTGAAAACATTTCATAACTATCTAATAAATATATTTTAGTATTTATAGGATGTTATAAGTAGCCATCCATTCACGTCTACTGTCAAAATCAAACTAAGTGGCCTATATACGTTTGTAAGGTTAATTTTTGGCCACCCAGTATTTATTTTGTAAAAATTATAATAAATTTCTGCTACTGTACAGAAAAAAACCGATCATCTTTTAAAAGAACAGCAAGTATTTTATGTTTCTCCAAAAGTAAATATATCTATAAATTATAAATTGTACTTTTATAAAATAAAGACATACAAATCTTTTTGCAGTCAGTCCAGATATTCATATGTTGATGTCAAAATCAATGACCAAATTCATACCTACACATATGTTATACTGCGAAGATCTCTGGATATGACCAAATTATGCCATCAGGTTTTATAGTCGGAACATAATTGTCGAAGATCAAAAGAATATAAAAATTCGAAAAAAATATATATATAATGTTTTTGTGGGCTTTTGATAATAGGTATATACTAAAAAAAAATTCACGATATTACGCGTGCGATTTAAAATGATGACACGTACAACAAACCAAAATAAAAGAAGAAGAAGCAATCCGGAGGCTAAAAAACAATTACGATTGAGCCTATCATATTCACACTTGAAAGGTGAGATAATTGCTGGCCATTAAAAAATCACATATTCCCCATCTCAAAAGCAATCATATCAACAACAAATTCCATATAATATCATATTATATTGTGTATATCGAAACGATGGTTCATTTGATTTTCATTATATAGCACCATCATATTCATTTTATTATCTTGAGTATAGAAAACCCATATATAGGGTGTTTCTTAATATTGTTATCCTTTTTATTTTATTTTTCCTCGTTATTACAGACGAGATTTAATCTAGTTATATATAAAAGTTAAGAGATACTCTGTATATAATACTATACGACCAGCATTTTGTTTACCCTGGATTGCATCTTTCGTATGATGAAGAATTCGTTCTACTTTTCTTTTCTTACACACTCTTTTTTTTCAGAAACAATAACAAAAAGAAAAAACAACAATAACTACAACAGAAATCAGCGAAAAATCTCGTGTTTTCTTTCATCATCCTATAAGATGCCGCTTTGTAATTAAATTCACCGATGATATGAGTTTCAGTGGTAAATAATGGGCTAAAACGATCATTTAAGGTCTCTGAAGATTATCTCGACCTCGACAATCTATCAAGTGTGTTTATGTATGTGTGTGTGTGTGTGTGTGTGTGTGAAAAGGAGTTTTAAAATTTTTCGAAACATTATAGCTGCGTCCATGAACGATATATGGTACTTACATAGAGTAGCTATAGAATATGGATACTCATGCGTATTGTGTACTTTTATACTAGAGGCACACATAGGGTATTCATACCATAGTTTAAGGATACCATGTCATATACCATATATGTGTCGTCGAATACTAGCCGAATACCATTCCAACTACGTAGCATAACTATGGTATTTAAATTCGAAAAAGTACGTGGTATCCCCATTTTTACTTAATATTTTCGGCCACCGTAATCTATTCTTTAGTGATTGTCGCGCCTTTTTATTGAAGCGGAAAATAGCGAATGAAATTTTGTAGGAAAGCTTAGCAATTGACACATGTTAACACTTTTTTTTTGAAAATATTATTTTAAAAAACTGAAAAAAGTAATTAAATGCGCAAAATTGTATGCGTTAATGAAAACTCAAAATTTATAGATATTTGTAGGAATCATATAGAGGATTTAAGAGGAGCGAAAAGAAATTCCCTTATTCTCGCTGAAATGGCAGAATTTCAAATGTCAGACAGATACTATGTTTGATGTGTGCCAACCCCTTTTTATACCATGGTACAAGGCTATACTGTAGTATCGATACTAAGGTTTGAATACCCCATGTGTGCCTCTAGTATTAAATGCACTACTTAAATAAAATTGATTCGGCGCAAAGTTTATTATACATATAGTTGATTAGATTAATTGTGGAATAAAATCCAAGGTGATTATTATAATTACTTTCGTATAAAACGATATAAAATGAATATTATTGAAAACTGTATACAGAATTGTCATATAAGTATAATGAACGACGATTACTGTCGTTAAAAATGCGCGATTTTTACATCCAATGTTTTTATCCAAGAGAAAATCAAATTGAACAAAATAATTTCTAAGGATGTTAATGATTTCACCCATTTCCTTCCACTACAAAAAAAAAATATATAAATATTTTTTCGTTAACTATACGTAATAGCCTTAACCTAATATACTTAAATCATAAAATTCGTTGATGTTGTTTTACTTTTCTTTTATAGAAAATGTATTTACTTCAGTCCTAGTTCAGTTTAAAAGAATATACACACTCATCAGTTATTTTCGCGTAACGCGAAATACCACTCTGTTAAACTACAAATGTTCATTTCAAACATGTTTGCAAAGCCTTTGTTGACACTTAACGACTATTCAAAAAAAAAAACTGTTCATAATGTGATAATGAGGAATAAAATTTTTTGCATTAAATTAAGTACAAACATATAAAATACGGAAAGGTTCATGTATAATATATTTGTGTGTTGATTTCATGCTTATTTTTGTTTTTCATTTTCTTTTTTTGAAATAGTCATTGAAGGTATAAATATATTATACTATAGGTACGAGCGTCACTCTAATACCTGTCAGCCAACATAGGTAATGACCGATTTGCGTGTCCTGATAAAACAACTTGTTACTGTTTTCCAACGACTAATATATGAATATGTATATAAAAATTCATAACTTTACTCGCATCTCTCACCTCCTTTGGGCATAAATATGAAAGAATTGTGTAAAGTCATTTCTTTATAAACATTCAACAGAATCACTTTGATTCCCAAGTCTTCGCACAATTTGTGACGACGTCATACACCTACTTCTCGTAGAGTTTTCAAATTCAACTGTTTTTAGAACTTTCTTCAGGTTTTTTACTTTCTCTATATGTTTAGTGGAAAAAAGTATAAATTCTAAAAATATATGCGACTTCCTTCTTAAAAATGGTAGATTACACGGTCAAGTGGCACCAAAATAAAAAAAGAGAAAACATGTAGTAGCCGATTTTTTGATGCCCTATGGTAGAAATGGGACAGATAAATAGCCGAAACTAATACTATTTCAAGGGTACTTCTGCATAACTTTGATTATAGCATAAATCTATTCTGCAAATTTTATTCAAATCGGTACATTAGTTTTTAAAGTATATCCAAAAAACTTTGTGAACGGGCTTATTTTCTCCTATGACTATTTCTTTCCGCATTATCCTTTTACCGATTTTATTGAAATTTAGTAAAATGCCGCCTAAAATTGGTGCCCAAACTTTCTAATTAAAATCGAAAAACCGCAAAAAAAGAGAAAACTTTTTGGCCACTCTGGTTTTTGCTTTATAACTTCGCTTCCCCTCGGCTGATTTTGCTGAAATACAATACCAAATCGAGTTCAGAAATAACGAACTTACATTTCAAAATCGGATAACGCGTTTTTTTACACAGGACCCATAAAAAGTTGAGCCACCCTTGTAGACTATCTAGCTCTTGCATTTGTAATCTTCGAACGAAAATCTTTATTCTATGAAATAACTGAGAACGCAGTGAAAATATAACTCGACCATATGCGTATATTGGAAGTTTTTCAAAAAAAAAACTTCTTGGTTAGTATTTAACCAGAGGTATTTAGATGGAGTTTTAAATTAACTTTTGTATCAAATTGACACAGGATTGAAAATTGACAAAGGGTAGAGTCCAAAATAAGAGATTCAGAACTTCGAACTCAACCTCTAGAAAAATTGTATGGCCTTTGATTTACTATATCTGTACTAATTGGTTCTTATAGAGAAAGTCATGTCCAGAACTGTAGGGTCAACAGGGCATAACATCAAATAGAATTATATTATTTACTCGTTTGTATGTCGAGCATAAACATTTCGACTTGTCATCAAAGCCGTCCCAAGCAATATCATTTTCGTTTTATTATTACTTTTTCACTGGGCTCTTATCAATATTTTTTATAAACACCTTTTGATATGTTTTATGGCAATAGCTTTTCTGCATTTCATTCATATTTGAGTTGCAAGAGACATGCAGCCATGCAGTAAATTTCTAATACGAACATATATATATAGCACATATGTATATCTAACATTTTAATTAAATGCAACTTATAAGAAATATTATTTTATGTATGGTCTCAAATATCGCCATAAATTGTACGCGCACAATTTATTTAATAATGTGGGGAAACCTTGGACGATAATATTTTAGAAAGTTTTCAAAGCCAAAACCATAAGAAGTCTCACAAGTCAATCGAAACAAATATAATCCCCAATTGTTTGCCGCGGTCCAATGATGTTGATGATGATGATGATGATGTGGCTACACCCAAATGGTAATCAATCAAAATTTCGTGGAATTTTAGACGGGAGCACCATGTTCTCATATATATGCATATATGTATATATATATAAATTTGTATATACAATATTACATAAAAAAACGGATCCCCATCAATTGATAGAACAACATGCTCACAGTGTGATATTGAACAGATTTTGTTCGGTGTAACCGAAGTTAACCATATATTTATACGGATTAATATACATTCATACACGCAGCGACATCTATACAATTAATATTGTAAGTTTTGTTTGTAATTTTTCTTCTTTTTTTTTTAAATAATAAAAACTTTAGGAATGAATATAAATTGGGTGGTCCTCATATGTCAGGAATATGATTTTCATAACCGATGAGATTTGTATAAGATCTGATTTTTATATTGAAATAAACGTTTTTTTTTTTTTTTTTTTGTAATATTAATTTGAATATAAGGCGTTTACAGATCTCAATAGGTTGCTTACGTCACGATAACGAAACGATGGATGGATTGCGATGAATCGTGACAGAAAAACTGTGAAAAAAGAATTATTATTATTATTATTTGTGCATGGTGCGCAACGAGAAATAAAACGAAAAAAAAAAGAAATATAATAGTTTGTATATAAATGGTTTTAAGTCTTATCAATATAAAAATATCAGAATTAAAAATACAAATAAATATATTATAATACAATATCAAGTGATTCTTTTTGTACGCGCGATGATATTATTGTTGATAAATTATCATGTCGACTAAATCGGAAACACGTAAAATATAAGAGTCATTTAGAAGGAAAATATAGAAGCAGGGATAATACACTTTCAAATATAATTGGTGGCCAAATATATTTATAAAATGCAGTGCCGCCGCATTTACATTTTATGTGGTAGGCTAGAAATATGAAGAGGTCAATATGCTCTTCAAAGCATACAAGTAAGTAAAACTATTTCCAGTGGTTTATGAATTATAATAAATTTTACCAAAAACTTATGAAACTATACAAGTATAGTATGATTCAAACCTTACTTTTTTTTCAATAGGGTTTTTTTTGACAGATCACGCGTGACTAGTGTCATTCTGATTTGTCATTTTTTTTCAGTATTGTATGGCAATTCATGACTGACTTTCGTTTTCGTCGTTTGTTTGCTGAATGGACGATTGAACGCATCGAAGAAAATCTGGAATTTTCAAGCCAAATTTTGTTCAGTGATGAGGCTCATTTCTGGCTTAATGGCTACGTTAATAAGCAAAATTGTCGTATTTCGGATGATGAGCATCCACAAGAGTTTCAAGAACTACCATTACATCCATTGAAAACAACAGTTTGGTGTGGTTTATGGGCCGGGGGTATCATCGGTCTGTATTTCTTCAAAAATGCGGCCGGCGGCCACGTTACCGTCAATGGTGAGCGCTATCGTGCCACGATAACGGACTTTTGGTACCTGAAATTGAAGCCCGTGGTCTCGACAATATTTGGTTTCAACAAGACAGTGCTACGAGCCATACAGCCCGTGTTACAATGGATTTATTGCAAAATCATTTCGGTGAGCAATTAATTTCACGTTTTGGCCCAGTGGATTGGCCACCAAGATCGTGCGATATCACACCTTTGGACTTTTTTCTTTGGGGCTATGTAAAGTCAAAAGTCTTTGCCGATAAACCAGTGACAATTGAAGCATTGGAAGCGAATATTACACGTGTCATTCATGAGATTCCTCGTCGAAATGCTGGAGAGAGTGATCGAAAATTGGACCGCCAGACTGGCCGAGCTGAAACGTAGTGCCGACCAACATTTGAAGGAAATTATTTTCAAACATTAATTGCCATACTATGTGCTTAAAGTTGATAATAAAGATTTGATATTTGCATTCAATTTTAAGTGTTTTATTTTTATTTAAAAAAAAAAGTAAAGAATGAATCACGCTATACAAGAGTAAGGAAAGAAAAAAGTATCTGATACAGATATTTGGCATAGTATTTTCCAATCCATTTATGAGCATATCGATTGAAAAAAGGACAAGAAAAAAAATCATACAAGTACTAATATTAATTTTGTAATAAATGTAACTGAAAATATTCTTCACACTCAAAGAAAACGATAGGAAACCGACTTTGCAGGGCTGATTAACGCTTTAGTAGTTTAGATTTAGCTTTAGTGTGCGACCACATAAGCTCTACGCTTACTGCGAGCGCATTCGAAGATGAGAGCAACGATAAATATTCGCGTGTAATTAATTAGAAGGGGCCATATAGCCGAGTTTGTTGAAAACAAGATACGATAGAGAAAAGAGAAGAATTGAAATTCAATCCTTTGCCTCTTTCGAAAAGGAATGCCATGAGTTTTTTTTTAATTGTGAAGAAGATTTGTATTTGTATTTGTGAATAAATTGACAAACTAGAGATAATGTAAATGTGTTCAACGACAAGAGTGATATCCGATGTGGACACTTTTCGCTCACCGTTTTCGTTCCTCGCACCGCGTTAATATTTTTCTCACTCCGCGTAGAAAGCGCAGAACCTATGTGGCCGTACACTAATATGTATGGCAAACAATTCTAACTAAACGGATCGTAGTTTCAGGGAGACCCGATTTCTGAAACCAGTAGATGTATGAAGAATGACGGTTTTCATGGTAAATAAACTGGGTAGTCGTCGAAATTAATTTCATAATTTTTTCTTATTTGTGTAATTGTTTTATTAAGAATTTGTTTCAACAAATAAAAAAAATTGTATCTTAAATTAAAAAAAAAAATGTTAGAATTTTTAGCAACTGTAACTTATAATTAACTCATAATCAAAAATAAATATTTTTATCGCATGATAAACATCAAAGAACAACAAAAAAACAAACAATTTGTGAGCAATTATAAACAAATTATGTACATAAATGCCCACCGAAGCCCGATTCTAGCACCTTCAAAAATTGACGAAAAAATTTTTCTGAATACTATATGATATTAAAAATTATTCATTTAACTATAATATAAGAAATTTTGATGTATTATTTTCCACATTTTCATGAAAAACGGAAATTATCCTTTGTTTGTCATTTCGGGCATAGATAACATCAAATAATTACCTCGATATAGAGACTGACTTTAATGTCAACGCAATTACTCGGCGATTATGTCAAACGACGCACTATTATGTGTGTGTAACCAATTCCTAGCATAATAAAAAAAAAAAAAATCTAGTTTCAATGGCATAGACAAAAAGGAGAGCTAAATCTTCTTTATACTTTTTGGTATTGCAAATTAAATCTTCAATTCTTTCCGATATTTGAAGCCAATTTTGTGGAGGATATCACGACACGTGACACTATAAAAGCAGGGCACGTGTCACCATGTCTCTTGTACGTATCCAGGCACATACTATTGTATATATTTTTATATATATATAATATATATAATATATATAATATTTTTATATATATATAACATATATATATAATAAATTGGATGGGATGTTCTTCAAACGATTGGAGAGGTTTTCAAAATAGTATTCAAATTCAATCGATAATCACAATTGTTTTATCCAAAACAGGAACAAGAATCCTGTTGTTTTGGTGACTAGAAACAGTTACATTTGATAGGATTCAGGAGTTAAATATAGGAATTACGACGTTCGAAGGAAAATTAAACGAATTTATTGTCAAATTCTGATGATCAGGCTTTTTAGACATAAACTTAGATATTAGTTTTTCAAATTATTCGAAATTCAATTCTATGCAATTTTAAAGTATTTCAAATGCACTCCTAGCTGAAGGAGATTTCTAAGGAGCGCAATAGATCTTTTGCCATATAATGAATATTTTTTTACCGACGGTATGCTTTTCTTAGGAAACTTTGACAGGTAACGTATTAAAGTATTATAATGTGCACTTATGGTCATTCAAATTTGGACAGAATTAAATTGAAGTAACCATTTAGGCATTCAAAAAATATCAAACAACATTTTCGTCTTGTACGCAGTTTAATTCAAATCAAAAAGTCAAATATTTACTATACTATTCTGTGCTATTCTGTGCAAAGAATAAGCAAGTCTAAAGTATCCTATTCTACTCCTACCATGTTAATTTTATATTCAATTTCGATCAATGCGTAATGCATACACAAATGCATTGCCAAGCCATTCATAAATGCATGTGTGTATTCATATATGAATAAGCTCGCATCAGAAAAATTTAAGAGTCAGTCGAATTTGTTTAAGAGTGATGACATAGTTTTCACGAAATTTTATTTCTGTTCTCTAAATTGGTTGACTTTCAATTTTTCAGCTTTGGGTTCTTTATAATTTTTTACACTTCGCTATATTATTTAAGCGGTTCCGTAAACTATATATTTATTGCATAGTAAAATTATACGTGTATCACGGATCAATGGCGGGTTTAATGCAATCGGCTGACATGACTTCAAAACATCAAAAACATCATAACATATAATCCCATGAAATATATGGATAATATCTTGCAAAATAAAACTAACTTAAGTAGTAATGATGATTCAGGATGCATACAAATTCAATTGGACTCCTTCTTAAGGACAAAAATCAAAGAAATATGTTTAAAATGTTGAATATCGATCAACCACGAATATAGTTTTAAGAAATATATTACTTATCGTGAGATAAAAGAGTAAAGGCCAATCTCCACACAGCCGACATCCTATTCTGATAAAAGTATGGGATGCACTTATGCAAAATTTAGTTAAACAGAAAGGGAGAAACAATCATCCTACGAATTTTGTCGTCTTCTGCAGTTATAATTTCCCCATCTGTTTCTTCATCTGCCAGATGATTCCCCTCAAACGCAGATAAACTTGTTCATCTGATTTATGGGTTTTCATCTGCATTTGCATACTCTCACAATAATAATACACGATATCGTCGCACACTACCAAATTTTCTTGTAGGAAGTTTTTATACAAGTATGACGAATTGATTTTTATGGTTTACGCGAGTTAAATTTTTAACTTCTATACGAAGTATATAAAAAATAAAAAAAATTGTTTTACAAATCTTCACGTTTTATAAGATTCTAAATGGTTTGCAATCATTTTTATCCAACGTCTGTCTGTCTGTATATCACAACAAATGTTGTGATTAACTAAGGACTACGTACACGCTGAATTTCCATATTCATATAGCTTTCTTTTAGAAAGGCTTTCGGAAGGTAACGTGATTTGAACATACGTATAGAAGTCTCGTCGTTTTGCATTACAGCTTGTTTTTAGATGTGATAGGAATTTAAGCCTTATGATAAAGTCTGAAAACACAATTTGGTACTACATTTTCCTATAAAATGGAAGGGAATGTTCTTAATTTTCCCATAATATTATAAATTGTGTGGGGAGAGACTCTGATGTTTTTATTCGGTCAATCCTAGCGAAAATTGCAAAAGTCCATCTCTTTCTACTTTTCTGATTTTTCTCGTCAGAATAGGATGTCGGCTGTGTGGAGATTTGCCCTTATATGATCCTTCCTTAAAAATATATAATGCACGTTATGCATCTTCTAAATCAGTATATCTGTGATGATAATTTATAATGTTGTTCATTTTCAAAGAGGTTAGCAGTGAACTAAGCTTTAGCCTTCGTCGAACTTAAAACAATATGTCAGATTATATCACAGGAAATCAGAAATATTTATAAAATAAAATCGTAAAATAAAACTTGCCTTGCAATTACAAATAAACGGAAATCGTAAATCAGTTTAATCGATTTGAGATATAAAAATTAACAGTTTTGATAGAAAGTAATTCTTTGCGTTGGTTCTTGAAATATGTATATCTTGAAATTATTACAATAAATATTCATATATGAAAATGAAGAATATTTTTATTCCTTTTAAATTGTCATCTTTTCTGAATAAAAATTCAAGAAATCTGAGTGATTCCAATGCGCGGTCCTAAAAATATGATCAAATACGGGTTTTAAAATTTATGTGACTCTTTCTCTTTATTAGAATTGTAGAGAAAAATCTTTTTTTTTTTTAATGAAACTAGTTTCCATTCAAGTTTCCATTTATTTTTTTATTATTATGTTCTTGGGCCCTTATCAGAATTTGATTTTGATGTTTTGTGTGGTTTATTTTAGAGGTTTCCTTATAAAATATATGTTTATTAAATACTTTAAATTTGCTTATGTGTATTTTTTAAGTTAACTATGAATAAAAATTTTTTTTTAAAACGCTCCCAACAGTTTATATAGTTATAATTCAAAATATGAAACTACCTGTTAAAGTATCCAATAACACAAATGAGGATGGATTGGTTTGAATCTAAGAATATTAATTACAAATTTGAATCTCAACAGGAAAAAATCAAATATCATGTAAGTGAAGCCGCAACTATTTTCTGCCGACCTTAATTCCTATTAATTATCATAAATATTGTAGTATAATTAAATTAAAAACTTTAAGAATTACAACGAATTTAAAATATTTATAGTCCAAAGAAGTCTTCTTCTTACATTCTAACCTAATTCCCTTTCAAATTTTTATACCCTATGGTAGGTACTAAGGGTTAAGACATACTAAATCAGAATTCTTTTCAGAATAAAAAAACATTTTTTTCATTTGCTTTTTTTGTACATCATATGCAATAACTTGTTTCAAAAATGATTACAAAATATCAGCAATTATATAATGTTGATATTTTTGTTAACACGATTTGATTTTATTTAATATCTTCTTCAAAAATTATGAAAATATATTTCCCTGAACAAGAATTAAATTTCGGATCAGCTGATTATCAATTTGTTTCATTTCATTACCAATCGTTCCCTAGCAGAATTTCTTTCAGAGAAAAATTTTCGGGCGTACTTAACCTAAAAAAAAAGAAATATACAAATTTTAAACATTCGATGCTCTCAAAATTTCCAACTTGGACGCATTTTTAAATATAAATCTGACAGCTTAATATAACTCCAAATCCGAAAAAAGGAATAAATTTTCAGCTGTTCCCCTGATTGCTTTTTTTCTGAAGAAAATTCTGATTCAGTATGTCTTAACACTAACGAAGAGTATATTAGTTTTGTCACTCCATTTGTAACATATCTAAATAATAGTCGTAGAAAGGTTTTAAGGGTATGGTTGTGTCGGGAATCAAAATTTATATCGATGTATGCATGTCCGTCCGTATACAAGATAAATCAAAAATGCAAAACCGATTTGAATAAAATTTACAGATTGGACTTATACTAATGACATATTAGCAGCGATAATCTCGATTATTTCACGATTCTCGATTAAAATTCGATAATGAAACAGATTTTCTCAATTATTGAGGATATTTAACCGAGTATTTTAATCTCAATTATTGAATAATTGAGAACTTTTCGCTCTCTGATTGTGAAAAGCTTTAAAGCTTTAGCTTTTAAATCTGGTAATACTGCTCATATTTATAGATATAAACCTTGAAATAGAAAAAATAAGAAGAAAACACAGAACATAATAACAGATTTGAATTTGGCGGTTCTAATTTTTTGTATTTTGAAGAAAATGATTCTTTTTTTTTTAAATATAATATTTCTAAATTTTTTCTTTTAGATTTTATGTTCGCATATTCATAAATAATTTTTTTTTATTTCCGAAATTTTCTAACCACAAAAAGCTTTGAGAAATGTCAAAGAATAATTGAGAATGAATTTTAATCCAGAAAAACAGAATGTGTCGCAATTCTCCATTAAAAAATAATCCACTGTATTAAAGGGTCTAGTATGTCTAGGGCATTATGCTAGCAGGGTCTAGGTTACCTGCAAATTAGAAGAAATTTTGAAAAGAAGAAACAAAGTTATGAAGAAAAAACCTTGAAATAATGTTAGTTTTGACAGATTTTCTGTCCTATTTCTACCATAGGGCATGAAAAAATCGGTTATAGACCGATTTTCAGTTACTATATGTTCATTAATTAAATTCATTTTGATGAATCTATTTTTGATCTTCGCGCCTCATCACCTTGATGCTTAAGAAAAAATAATTGATTTAAAGATTCGAAGTGCTATAAAATAAAAAAGCTACTAAATTTTTCTTTTGGCAAAGAAAATGCGTTGAGTTGACAACACGAGAATTATACTTTTGTCGTTGATTTTTTGAAAATAGATTTTTCTTATTGAATGTATTTCTTTTTTGCCCGCGACTTTTAAACATAAACATTTCTTGTCTCAAATTGTTAACAAAAAAAAATTGCATAACAATTTTTTGATCCGAACAATTTCAGTTTTTCGATTCAAAATTTCTTAATGAATTATAAAGAAAAAATAAAATCGACAAATTTAAAATTAGTTCAATCGAATGAGACTTTTTTGTTGAAAGAAAAGTTACGATAAAGAATTTTTACATGTACATACGACTCGCAAGTTGTGTGGCACAAATTCTTGATCTGCATTCGTCACAAGCTTAAGAATTTCTTGTTTCTTTATTTTATTCTGAATTCCAATTCTTGAGTGGTCCAATTTGGGTGACTCATTTGAAAAACTTTTTTTTTTAAATCGAATAAACAAACAATTTAAAGCGATTTTTATATAAAACCTGTTGAGCATATGCGTCGGGAAAGCATTTCTCAGGAATTTACAATTGTTTTAGAGACATATAATACCTGAAATTTTGCAACTGATAAAAATAGCGAAGCAATAACTAGTTCGTAAGAGATATATTAATTGTAATATTATAATAATAGTAATAATTCATAGAATTGAAATCTTTACTATTCTCTTGTAATGTCCAAGAACGATCCCTTTCTTTAAAAATTCGATATGCGCGCAAAGAGCTATAACTTTCTCATTTATCATCATTAAATGTTATTTTTTTAGAAAAAAATATGGTGCCGTGCAAAATTCTACATTCTCACATATTTTTTCGGGGGGGAGGGAGGGGTGGCATTTTGTTTTCTTTTTTTGATAAATAGGAATTTTTCTTATTTAACATTGTATTTCATTCATACACTTCCTAATTAATATGATATAATAAAAAAATGTGAGAAAAGTAAACCTTCGACCGAAAATCATCTCATTTTGAAATCATTAACGCGGCCGATTTCCTCACTCAAGCATGTGTTGAGAACCCATCTGCACTTCTTTTGCATTTAAAAGCAAACAAGTATTTCATACACAACCACATCCAGAATCGAAATAAAATAGTACATCTATAGAAACAATTGCCATTAAAATATGTATTATAAAAATGTATAAAGAAATTATATAGTCAGAAGAAGGGAGAGGTGATAGAATGAAAAGGAAAATAAAAAAGGAAAACAGCATATTGATACACGAAAACTTATTTTCTGACAACTACAATGAAGTAAAGTGAGTATCGACCGTGGTGGAAAAATTTTCACTTAACTAGATTTCTTGTGCGTTTGCTGAATATTCAAACATTCTAAACATATTTTCCAAACAAGAAGAATAAAGAGAGAAAAATTCTGTCGTTTACAATTTTTAATTAAATACGAAAAAAAAAGAACTAAAATTATATTTCATTCTGTTTAAGACAAAAGGTGTAACAAATTTTCAAAATCCTACAAAAGAAATAAATAAATAAACATCAAATTAGGGAGCAACGAGAATAAAATGCTCCAAGAAAGAAAATGCAAGGCACCTCCCATTAATTCAATCTCCCCTCTTTCATTGCTAAAGGTATTATATCAAATCTCTTTTATACAATAAGTAAACTGGTGCTCTACACACACTTTAACATTCCATTTGGAGGTTTCATATGCTATCAGATTTTCCCCGTCAATCAGTGCAATCCTTGTCTCCGCCCAAAATGAACAAAAATGGCTGCACGTGCTCAGAAAAAATAAAAAAAAAAAATCTGCAAAAAACTATAAAATGCATTCCACCCACTCGCACACTCATACTACTCTCTCAGGTAAGACCATTTACCGAGTACATATTGCATATTGTTTTTTATCCGAATTTTTGACCATTTGTTGAAGTTTTCGCCTTGGTCGAATGATTTCTCGACTATTGAAAAGGAGAAATTGGGTTCCTGTTGGGTTGTTGTTGGGTCTTCTATATTCCTATCCTCTCGATTACACTGCATAGATTAAATTTTCTCTTGATTTGGGGTTTCGCTTTCTTGGTTCTTCATGAATTGTGTGGATGTGCGACTTTTATCGATTCGATTGCAATTTTTCTATGAAATTTTATTATGTATAAAAAAATCAACTTATTTTCACGAACCTCAAAAAAGAAAATTGGGGATTTAATAATATTAAAATGAATTTGATGTGCGGTTTTATCGAATCTAGAATCATAAATTTCCACAAACTTTCATATATTATCGAACTTTGATTCGAACATTTTGTCTGAGTATTTCGAAAGTTTATGCATAATAAAATTGATTTACATAACTGAACATAAAAAAATATATTAAATATAGATTTTTTGCTTTCATACGAAGGATGTGTGGATTCAGGTTTTTTTAAAAGAGAACACAAAACATTTTCAGAATTTGGTTTTCAAAAATTCGAAAAAATTATCACCAAAGAAATGTGTCGGAATGCATTTTCTATTTTTATATTTATGTTAAAAAAATATGACGCTTCATAGAAATCAAGAGAAAAAAAATGTAGCGCTAGTTCTTTCAGTGTAATTTTCGAAAAAAATGAAAAATGAACATTCTTATTTCTATTAAGGAAAAATGTGACAGGTTTCATTAAATTTTTATAAATACATCATGAATAAATATACGCATTTAAAATATTATATCAGAAACCTAGGAAAAGAGTTACAGAGTTGAGGATGAAGAGGACGAAGGGAGAACAAGAGATGTGGTACCAAACACGACTGATTCAATATTAATATTCATATTGATTCATATTGGATGTAAATAAATTATATGCATTCGAAAAATTGCATTTAAAATAAAACATGTCAATTAAAAATATATGTAAAAATCTTTACGTAGCTGGTGCTCATATATGGTAAACCAGTGTTGCTTATTTGTGTTCCGAAGTTCTTAATTTTTAAAGCTATCCATCGAATGCTTTAAGTACTTTTTTGAATTGCTGAAAAGATATTCGTAAGAGCTCAAAATTAATGATAAAAATTTATTAACTGGAATTCGTATGATCTTCGCTTTAAAGTCGCATCGTCTAAATCAAAGTGTAATTAATAATAAAGTCCGGGAAGCTAGCGAAGTAGCCAGAAAAAGCACGTGGCAAACGGGGGAAAGAATACGCAAGAGTACATATATTTTTCATAGGCAAAGTCCATCAGCAAGAGAGAGAATGAAATGTTCTTAAAAATCAGATGGAATCTTATAAATTGATCCCGGAATCTTAAGTTTGGGCACAAATTTTACATACATACCAGAAAAAAAAATATGCGCCAAATTTTTTTTTTCTGGTGTGTGTGCATTTGTATATGAATTTCTGCCTGAGTTTCATTGTTTACATTTTAAAATTACCCAAAAGCGAGAAATGGGATGTTTTTTAAAATAATGTGTCCCTTTCACCCATACGTAAAATTTTTAGTTCTATCTATGTCAGCAGTGGATAGAAAATTGTTTGAGAAAGAACAGGCAAAATTTGAAAAACGGCGGTACGGTAAGGATAGGAAGTTTCCAGACTTTATTATAGTTACACTTTGGTCTAAATGTCGCAATTCGATATAATATAGAGTTGGCTTGGGCATGGGCATTAAATTTTCATAACAAATCATCTTTTAATATTATTAAATTTGGCTACCTGACCGCGTGCGCTTTTGCATAAAATCTCTGCGCAAGTTTTTTTTAAAAATTATATCTGAAATAAAAGAAAATAGAAAAACAGAAAACCACAACGCGATCCGTCACACTGATCAAAATCATTAAGTATGATTGATAGAAATTTTATTTTAGTCGGTCATTTATTTATGTAAATGGTTTGCACGTTTGGAATTCCAGACAAAAACAAAAAGTATTCACAAAAAATGCTTAAGAAAGAAAAAAAACGTGAGTTCAATTTAATAAGCAGAGACGAACTAATATAGCCGTCACTTGACTCTATTCGATATGAACGATAATTCATAGGTAGCAGGCCAGACTTGTCTGATGAAAACCTATATAGTGCGAGAGACCTCTGAAGCATCAGCAAGACAGAAGTAACGCTGCAACAACATGATCTGTGGGAAGCTGATAATGAACCTGCCACGAATTCATCTGCAATGATTATGAAAAGGAAGATTAAACATTCTTGCAATTGCAAATATCTGGGCAGAGCACGACGAAACAATCCGGCACGAGTTTCATTTCCCTATGCAACTTGTCGAAATTACCACATCGCAAGAATATTTATTCAAATGCTTGACCAGAATCCACCTCTGATAGTATTATATGAAAAGATATCCAAGACAAAAAATAAAGAAAACGAAAAATAGTCAGTGACTTTTGTGGAGAGGTTCTCTTTCCGAAAAACCTTCTCCTCGCGCGTCAAGATCAAAATCAAAATCGTATACCTATTCGCTGAAAATACTCTTTCCTAATAACCATGATCGATCAATTTCAACGGTGGTGGACTACTGGCATTTTTGTTTTGCCTTTTTTTTATTCTTATTTTCTCAAAGGCTATATATCCAAAACAATCTATACTTTTGATTTAGAAACTTTGGTATATTAAATAATTTCTGTGTTTGCGTTTTAAATAGTAGTCTTATGTTTGTGGAGCGCGCGCAGTGTGCGATGATCATACTTTCACGTTACGCAATCGAATAGATTAATTAAAAGAAACAACAAAAAACGAGAAACGTCTTACGATAGCGATGCTGCAAGTTGACAGATTTAATTTTGTAAAACTTGTTTTTTTGTTAAAATTTTGATATCTAATATTTATTGATTGATTTGAATGGCTTATAGAAATATAGAAACGGTAGCCGATGGATGTGTCATAATCAAAATGAAAAGATTTATTTAAGAAACAAAAAAAAAAAAATAATATGCGCTAAGATTTGTATACATGAATTGTCGTGTTATAATTTAGAGATTTTAATAAATATATGTTTCAAATCGTGTCTAATTGTCTGTTGTACGTTTGTCCAGACTAATATGGCTAAATATGCTTTAAAGATTAAAATATTGGTATGAAAACAGCGTCTGGAAAACTGCACGAAATTATTTCATTATATACCACTGTGTTCAAAAAGTAAGGTGAATTATTTTGTAAAACTATAAATTTTTATTTATTCTTCCAAATCGATTTCGTCCCCTTCAAAATAATCCCCCCAGCTACAATACACTTATGCCAACGTTTTTTTCAATCTTTGAAGCATGTTAAAAAGTCATCCAAAGGTACAGCCTTCAATGCGCGTAGCGATTCACGTTTGATCTCTTCAATCGACTCAAACCGATTTCCCCAGAGTGGTCTCTTGAGCTTTGGGAACAGCCAGAAGTCACACGGTGCTAAATCAGGCGAATACGGTGGTTGTGGAGCGACATGAGTGGAGTTTTTGGCGAAAAACTCACGCTCTCGAAAAAATTGAGAAATTTTGGCACCAAACGCGATTTGACTCTTCTGAGACACAAATGATTCTTCAAAATTGCTTGCACTGATCCAATTGATATTGCAAGGTCTCGAATTGTTAATCGACGATTTTCGAGCACCAATTCTTTGATTTTCTTGATGTGTTGCTCATCAATTGATGTCGATGGTCGTCCAGAGCGTTCCAAGTCAGATGTTACTAACAGTCGTACTAACTTGAAAAAAAATTCATTTGTCCGATTCGGTTAACGCGGGAAGTTTAAATTAAAAATTGACCTTACCTTTTGATCAAAGTAGTACTTAGGTATACGTGTACCAGGACGACAACCTAAATTTCCTTTTTTGAGTCGAATAAATTTCAAGTTCTTCACACTATGAAATAATTTAGCTTTAATCTATTGATATTATTCTTTGGTGGATGGTGCAACATCCCATGATCCAGCCTAAATTTCCTTATTTATTATAGATTTTTTTTTTACTTAATATAATAGAAAGAAACACAAACTATTATTTAAAAATGTTTAAAATTTCACAAACTAAAATCATTTTAAATTTTCAAAGAAATTATATCTTTTATTTAAATCTGGACTCTGGCCTATTATCCATAGTAATTACAATTTAGATAATTTGTTTTTTTTTTTCACAAAAATTAATGGCCACCGACATTTTCTCTATTTTCAATGGGTGTTTAGTCAAATAATATAACGACTAATTGCCGATAAAATTAACTAAACAAAATTATATACCTAGAAAACGCTATCTGCTAACAAACGTTTTATACTTTCCCCTCGTTCTTCTTTTTTTTGGTAAAAAATAATTTGCGCGATTATCTTTTCTTGAAAAATTAAAAAAAAACAGATATTAAAACTAAACAAAACTAATTAAAATTTTGGGTGGATAAACAAAATTCAAAATGACATTAATTTACATCCGTTGCCACCGTTTCTGGCGTGCAGGTTTGCGTCTATACAACTAATTACAACAACACTCGATTTCGAATAAAAAAAAAAAAGCCAAAAAATTAGTTTGTAGTACAAATTACTCCATTTAGGCAAATGTTCAGTAAAATATGTACTTAAAAATATGTAGAAAAAATCAGTCAGCATAAAATTTCAATGAAAATTATATATGGCTTTAATTCCCGAACGTTTCTCCCCAATGGATCGTTTGTCGTTAGCTCAGTTCCATGTGATCCTTATCTCTTTCACATAATATTTGTTTGATGGTTCAGCGGTAAATATAACAATAGGAACCAAACAGTGAAATTGAGTGCCAACCTTTTCAAGAGATCACTCTCGCTCTACGCATGCTCGAAAAACTTAAGCTTACAAGATTTTATCTGTCCATGACATGATAGGCGAAGGTTTTTTTTTTTTATTATTATTATTACCTATTTTTTTTCGTTTTCGAAATGGCAGCACGATTATTCCATTCGGAATTTTGGAGTTTGAATATACTTATCTTCTCAGTTTCGATTTCACGAAATAACAAACAAATATTTTCTAAAAAGACAATAAATAATAACAAAAGCTAAAATTATGAATATTATAATAATTTTGTCTATATTCCGTGTGCAAGGTGCGATTTCACAATGTTTTTTTTTATGTAAAAGTGATAATTTTCATGTTTTTTTTATAGACATTTAAAACCTTAAAAGAACAAATACGATCACCTGCATTGCATTTAGGTAGATTTCTTTGAAAATAGATTTTCGTTTGATAATACCTTTAAAAAAAATTTTTGTCTTAAAGCCCTGCAATTATGACGTGTGTGCGGTAGTCTTTTTGTGGGATCACTATCATCATTTGATCCTCCTTTTTAGGTGATTCGCATTATCCTATGTAATTATTTTAGCAGTTAGAGGTGCTATTCCTATCAAAAAGACTACCTTTTATTGTTGTGGAATCAAAAAGAATCTAAAAAAGGTCATCTTTATTCCGATATACATGATTTTTACAAGTTAATTATATTATACTAATTTTTTGTTTGGGTAACACCCTTGATACAGGATAATAATTCAAAACGTTCCCAAAATTGTATATAATAAGTAATTCTTTCGATAATATTGATCGAAACGTTATTTTGCTTAAAGGAAAACATTGAAATTTACTCGAAAAGGGTAAATGCGGCTCATCAATAAAAAATTGATTGAATGGTAGGACTTTTAATATTTATAGTCGATTTTAATATCACAATGAAATATTTTGAGGGCAAAAATTAAAACATATAGAAAAACAAGAGGACTTCATTCGTATAACACTTTTTGCTCGAATGAGATCAGGAGTGGAATCTTGTATTTCGATTTGAAGCAATTTCATCGTATATACGATTCGACCAACCAATTTGGTGTCGGCTAAAACCGGATCGAAAATATTTTACACTATGATCGTATAAAATTCATTCGATTAGTGTTGAGTTGTCGAAAACATGGTTTTTTATGTTTATCATCATATTTTTAATTTCTTTAATGCAAAAAACCCAAGTACAAGTAATTTAACAATTATTTCCTTAAATTTTTACTAAATTATTGTAGTTTTCACAAAAAAAAAATAAAAAAAATATTTTTTAAAAATTTTTTTTTTCAATTGAGTTTATGCAAAAAAATCCCAAGCTTGCAAAAGTTAACTTGAAAGTATTGAATTTAAAAAAAATGATCAGGATTTTCATGAAATTACAACCAAATAAAATGTTCTAAGAACGAAGTGAAAATTATCATTATAACAAAATAAAACAAAGCCACCGTATAAATTTAGGACCGAAAACACTTGAAGATATTTTGTTTCATTGAGACCAACAATTTCAATATTTTTTATTAAATAATAATGTAAAAATAATTCAAAACTAAAACCAAACTAAAACACAAAAATTTTAAATTAATTTTTTCAAAAAAAAAAAAAAAACTATCAGCTGTTAAAATTTCATCGGGCAATTTGAAAATTTATACCATTTGCGTGGAATTCTCAACAGACACACTAATAACCACACGATCATGTTAGCCGATGCCAAAAAGAATTCAGATCGAATATTAAATCGAATCGAAAATTCAGTCGGATCGAAATACAAGATTCTACAAGTATTCCAGACTATATCTATATTATCAAAGAATATAAAACCATCAAGAAGTATAGTTCTCATAGCACAATACTTGTTTTGTGTACGCCACTAAAATCCAGATGAAAGAATTGATTTTGTATTTTAATTAGATACATAATTTCTAATTAGATCATATAAAACACCATATTCAATTGAAGAATATAATGAAATAATGACGGAACTCTGGACTAATTTTAAGTTTCAAATTACACACTTATATAGAGTACCATATATCCTCCAGTTCACAAGTTCAATCCCCTTAATTTCTTTTTTCTTTTCATTTTTGACAGTTACGTGTCGGAGTTTTTTTTTTTTAATATACAATAATATTTCTTTTCTTTCCAATTTTCGGTTCTCAAAAAAAAAAATCTGATTCCTTCAAAATCCGTAAAATTTTCTACTGACAGAGTGTGAAATTTTAATAAGACCCCGGCTAGAGCAAAAATGGTAATGCAAGAATAAACGCGGCGATCATTTACTTTTGAAATTATCAACACTATAGAAAACATTGATGAGGACCTAAAAAAAACTCTAGTTATATTTACTACCTACGTTGGCCTAAAAAAGAAAAAAAAGAAAAGGAAAATATGAAATTGCCGGCGGATAGTCTTTATTTTTTAAGTAATAGGCTTTTCCAATATTTCAAAATTCGGGAAATCGAGCCGAAACATATCCGGATAGCTATCCCCCTCTCGAAAAAATATAAAAATGAAACAATAATTTATTATATATAACTCTTTTAATATCTTTTCATTAAGATTGAAACGATTCTACATTTTGCCTATTTTAATTATGATAAAAGAACATATAATTGTGTTACGTCTGATTAGTTAAAATAATGTCCAAATTTACTTCGAAAATATAACCTTAAAATAATAACCCTTTTTTTTATTGCTTTATGCATCCTCATCGAAGGAAAAAATATATTTATAATTCGTGGTAAATGCTTTACAAATTAATGCCAGGGATGGATTTGAAATTTGTCGGAACTTATTTCTCTCTATAGCATGGGTGGCCAACCCTTTCAACAGGCGGGCTAAATTTCATAAATAATTTTTACTGCCGGGCCACGTACCTAATTTTTTTTTTGTTAATTAAAGTAAACAAGCAACTGTGCTACAGGGTTTACTTGCCTACAGAATCGTTATGGTAGACAGGATACTTGGTTAAAGTAGTTTGTACTCTTATTATATATATGATAAATATGTATTTTAACGTCAATCGCAAAATCTCTCCAGACGCAGCGGCGATAATAGAATGAAACTACAGAATAACATAGAATGTTGTCAAGTACTTATGAGTTTGAGCCCGATAGTGTTACGAGCTTCCCGCAGACGTCGAAAACCGCAGAACATATTAGAAGTTCAAGTCTCTCATTAAATTTTATCAACAGCTAGCGTCAGACAAAAAACTAAGTAACTTTGAGTGTCAAATAGCGGGATATTTGTAATAGCTAAAATCTATGAATTTTCCCGAAAATGCGGGATATTTAAAATAGCTCTAAACCAACGAATTTTTCCAAAAATGCGAGATATTTCAAATTTCTCTTAGCTATAAATTAAAAATATACGAACGACTTTTGATGTAGTGATCTTTTCGTGGTTGTAACATTAGAACAATATATCTCTTAAAACTTTTGTAAAGGTATTTAGGCAAATAGTTATGGTGCTACAAGGTGTTCTCCCATTTTCTGTGTCGCTTAGAAGTGTCTCGAGTTTAAAGATGCGTGAATCTCCCAGTTTTGCTGCATTTATCCGCCAGAGCTGCTTACATCTCCTTCATGTCTTTCCATATTGTTCCGGACGAATTTGTACAGCTCAAAGCTCCGTATTAATCTTCATCCTCAATCGCTCTGTATTCTTTTTGTAACTGACAGTTAAAATCCGAATTCGTCTCTGAATTTCCGCTTCAGTTTTCAATTTAAAAATTTCAACAATCTTTTATTAGTGAAAAAAAAAACAATTTCTAACAAACAAATTAACATCTTTATTATTGATAGATGTCAACAAGAAATATATTTAATTTTTTATTAATATCTTCTTTCCTTATTTTTTTTTTTTGATTAATTTTAATGATGTTTTAACATGTTTCCAAATGGACTCACACACACACACATATATTCATAGAACTAGAAACCATCTGCGCTTACTAATTTCGTTCTAATGAAAAAGGGCTACTATTTAACAAAACGATTGATGGACAAGGGTTTCCTGGTTTTATTTATTAATGTCTTAAATTCTTATGGAAAAAATTCAATTTAAAACATTTGAAGAAAAAAACAGAAACTTATTTTTTAAAAAAAAAACATCTTCTTTGGTTTCTTCATAATTATGCGCACTTTGACAGATGATGATGACTTCTTTTTCATTAAAAAAAAAAAGTGATTATATAAAATGATCACGAATAAAAGAACAAAAAAACTTAAATTAGTTACATTCTAAATTGAATATTAATTTACATATCATTATTAGGATTAAAATATATTCTTGTGTCTTGAAAACTGACAAAATAAATTTTTTTGGTTTTCGTTGTTTTTTTTTTTTAAGTTGGAAATATTTTGCCAGGATTAGTTGCGAAAGAATTAGATAAAGAAGAAGAAGACCACCCAAAATTTCATTTCAAAAAGAATATAGCATTTCGTCTCAAATATCATAATCTTGCTAAATTAAAACATACAATTTTCTTTTCCTCATTCAATAACGAAAATAAAATATGATCTGTTAATTTTCATAGGAGAATTTTTTGGTGCCAAACCTACCAAAAGTATTGGAGAAAGAACCTCAGAAAGTCAGTAAATATAATATCTTATGTCCAGCGTTTCGCAATACCTATTGATGAAATGCAATTTCTGTTTAGCGCTGCTGCCTAATAATTAAAAGTTTTTCTGTCTATTTATATAATAACAAATTAATAAAAGGAAAGGGAATTTTTTTTTTTAGATTAGTCAAAAATGGAAGCATAAAGGCCAATCTCCACACAGCCGACATCCTATTCTGACGAGAAAAATCAGAAAACTAGAAAGAGATGGACTTTTGCAATGTTCGCTAGGATTGATAGAATAAAAACATCTGAGTCTCCCCATACAATTTAGGAAAATTGGTAGCGTGCGACGATATCGTGTGTGATTATTCTGAGAGTATGCAAACGCAGATGAAGTGCTATATAAAGTAGAAATAACATCTTTATCTGATTTTGAGGGGAATCATCTTCAGATCGTAAATCAGATGAGGAAATCAGAAATGCAAAAGCCGACAAAATTAGTAGGATGATTGTTTCTCCCTTTCTGTTTAACCAAACTTTGCATAAGTGTGTCCCATACTTTCATCAGAATAGGATGTCGGCTGTGTGCAGATTGGCCTTAAGAAGGCTATTATTGTGATTCTTTAAGATATTTTCATTATTTTATTAAATTATAGAAAAAAAAGCAATAAAAAAATGTGTTCAAAAATGCAAATGGAAATGTATGCACATATGATTATGCTGACAACAATCTGATTCCAAGTTTGATGGCACGCAAGCAAATAAGTATGCATTTATGGAAACAAACCAGTATGGAATGCCTAGAATATGTCAATTCACCTAATTTATCGGACAAATTCTCATCATTTTAGATGCAATTGTCCCTTGATCATATGCAATGTTACCAAATTTCCGGCAAATGATCATTGTCAACATACCAGTTCCTTGGTATAATGCAGACCAACTGTGTTGCATGACTGTCTTTCTTATTTTAAAAAATAAAAATTTTACCATTCATAAATGGAATCTTGTTCCATTTTACATCACTACTACAAAATAAGCCAGTTTTATGGCTGCTACTTCTATTGTACAATGATTACATATGCTTTAATTACATTCTGTGTATACAATTTGATTTATTATTGTATAACCCTAAATACTGTTTCTATTCGTAGTTCATCAAATTTTCCTTTATGATAACTCTAAGAAGAATGATAACTTTAAGAAAAGACTAAAGACACTATTCACATATTAAATACTAAATGTAAATATGAACTAATCTGCAGATCAAGAAAACTAGTACATATATTTTTTTTAGGTATAGAGAAAGTAAGAAATAATATCTTCATATACTTTTGCGTAAAGTATTTTTATGCTGTTGAAGTGAACAATATGAATATTTCAAATACATTTTTTTTTTTGTGATCATCTTCAAGTTTGCCAGTCTCAGCTTGTACATAAATTCGGAATGAATGAATTTTTGTGGCACTCATCTACCGGATTCTTATCGAATTTATATGATTATGGTATTTTAAATTCAGTGCGTAACACGATACTCTTTCTGTACTTGAGAAGATGTTTAATGAAGATCTTGTAATAAAACAGATAATAACGAAATATCATATTCCGAAACTACTATTTTTGTATCGTATATATTAAGCCTTCACTTCCTTTTTAGCATATAATATGGAAATGTTAATCGATACTCGTGTTTTCTCCTTCTTGATACAATATCCATTGTAGGCAATAATAATATACGCTCTTTTATACAACATACCAAATAAAATCAGATTAAGAATAATTTTATTATACTGTATTATATAGTTTCAAAATTTATTACAAAACTCAGTAAAGATTTTAACAGCAACAAATTGGAGGACATAAAACAAAAGCGCGAAAAACTATTTTGGATTGATATTTATTTTTGGAGACTCGTGTATATAAAGAGGTCTAATTGAGATTTTATGTGCGCACGATTTTCTAAATCGCATATGTGATTTTATGATACTAAAAAACCATGTAAATTCAATTAATGTACCATTACACGAGGAGAAATATGCTGTTTGAAGTTTTAACGAGTGTATACTGAAACATGATTTAATTATTTAAGTTAGAAAATAACCCTATAGTTTTGAATTTCTTAAATAACGTTATTGTTAGAGTTTTAGAGTTTTAGATCTGTAAAAGTTTTTGAGATGTAGGGAACCCAAAAGGGAGAAAATGCAAACTTAGTTTGAGAGTCACGTCACCTGTCTAATGAAGTGACTCGCAAAGCGAATTTCTTAATTGTATTCATTTCATTCGAAAAGTTTCCTGACTATGAGAATAAGGCTGATAATCTGTAGGGCGAAGGTGAAAATTAAAATATTAATCCAAATTTATGGTTTTCGTATCCTGTTCCTAATTGGTGATATACAGATAAGCTTTTTAGGATTCCAACTTAGATGATATGTATCAATGCGACATAGTCGATGAGAGATTTTTGTACAGCTTTCATACTTGGTATATATTTTGTTAAGAATGTTTCCTTCGCTGTTCAGAAAAGGAATAGCTTTTTTTAGAAAAAAATAAAATAAAAAAAAATTTGTGATAAATATTATTTCATTTTATTTGTCATTCACTGACGCTCTTATTTTTTTCTTTCTTTTGTTTACTTTTTTTTTTTTGTTATCGCATCAAATACACTATACACAACATTTTCATTTAATTTATATTAATTTTTATACAACTTTAATAATATTTATAATTATAATTTATTGTTGTGTTTTTATATATATTTTTTTAAATATTATTAATTTTATTCCTAAATTAGCGAAAACATTATCAAATTCAATTCTTAATCGTGTTTTGTTCTCTGTGTGTGATTTTTTTCATTGTAGAGACCAAAATCGAAACAAAATATTTTTCGTTTAGTTTTTTATTCTTGTATTACAAATTCATTAAAATAATTTATTTTATTTTTATTTAATTTATATATATATATAATTTTTTGAAATGACCAAAAATTCCGAGCACATACGTAAATCGACAATTTATAATTTTGAAAATATTATTTGATTAAGATTGGAGGCGCAATCTCAACGGACGCGACGGACGCAATGAACGCGACGGACGCGTGAAGTGTCAAATAAAAGTTGATTTCATATGAAAATCTCGACGTAGACGTGACGGACGCGACAGTTCAGACGTTGTAAAGTTGATTTGTATTCAACTTTTACGTGACGGACGCGTTCAAATGTCATTTTACAAATTTCTTCGACGGCGTCGAGTTTGCCTGCACAAAAATATTTATACCGTCACTAACGTTTTTGACAATTCACGCGTTCATTGTGTCCGTTGCGTCCGTCGAGATTGCCTCCAGGGTAAGACTGGAGGCGCAATCTCAACGGACGCGACGAACTCAACAGTCACGATAGCGTGTAGAAGTGTCAAATAAACGCTAATTTCATATGAATTCTAAAGTTGATTCGTATCCAACTTTTTACGTTACTGACGCGTTGAAATGTCATTTTAAAATTGATGTACTACCTTGATCAAAAACAAACCGGAATGGCCGCCGTGTGGCACTCCCATCGTTTCGATTTGAGTTCTGCTTTTTTTTTGTTAAATTGGTACATCTGTTATTGATATTCCCTCTAAATCTTAGCGTCATAGCTTGACATTTGCAAAAGTTACGTAGCCAAGAGTACATCTATCTCTGTGTGTGTTGGCGATTTTTCCATTACTTCCTCTCGGCTGCTGAAACGCGTTCCCCGTAATGGTTTTTTAACTCGATTGAACAGAAAGAAGTTACAGGGAGCCAAATCAGGTGAATTCGGTGGCTGTTGGATGATATTTGTTGCATTTTTCGTCAAAAATTACGAATAATGATGGCGCTGTGCTATCACGGTGCAAAATCCACGAGTTTTCTGCCCACAATTCTGGTCTCTTTCGGCGAATTGCTTCACGCAAACGTCTCATAACGCCCAAATAATACTCTTTGTTTACTGTCTGGCCTTCTGGCAAAAATTCATGATGCACTACACCATTGTAATTCATGAAAACCGTGAGCATTGCCTTCTTTTTTGACTGAAAACGACGTGGTTTTTTGGTCTCGGCTCATTTGGTGAGCGCCATTCACTTGCCTGATATCTGGATTGCGTGTCGTACTCATAAACCCACGTCTCGCCTCCAGTAATGATCCTTTTGATGAATGTGGGATCGGATTCAGCCACGCAAATCACGTCTTTTGCGACGTCAACACGGTCTCTTTTTTGCATAAAATTGTAAAAAAATCGACAATACACACAGAGATAGATGTACAGAACTCAAATCGGAACGATGGGAGCATCACACGGCGGCTATTCCGGTTTGTTTTTGATCAAGGTAGTATGTGAATTATTTTATGAGAACTCCATTTAAAAGCGGAATTTTTGTTTTTCATTAATTCTCACTTTTCAATAAACTATTTTAGTTTATCACACAAAGATTATAGTATATCAAATAATAATAACAAATACCAAATATCTACAACGACGTCGAGTTTGCCTACACAAAAATATTTATACTGTCATTAATGTTTTTGACACTTCACGCGTCTGTCGCGTCCGTTGCGTCCGTCGAGATTGCGTCCAAGGTAAGGGCTTCGTTATTAGCTGGGCTACTACGCTCAAACATATTTTTTTATATTTCTAGACACTCTAAAAAAAAATGTTGATTAATTTTTGTCACATAGATTACGAGGTGATGTGTCATATGTATGTGCCTAATTTTTAACATATCGAATAAGATTTGCTTGTTCCTACTCGATATAAAGAGTTTGATGTCTGATTTCTGGTCATTCACTCACTCCGACATGATGTAGATGCCTAACATTTTCAAGATTTTCAATTTTCTTTTTTTTTAATTTTTAGTCTACGCACATTTATAATAAAAATTTGTAATTAATTGATTTTTTTTTTATGACAATAAATAATAATTTTAATATAGCATTTTTAAAGCTATTTGATTTTGTAAAAAATATATATATATATATATATATATGTACACGTTATTGAACAATGAATAAAAAAATTAATATACTTAAAAAAAGAATATATCTAAGAAAATACAACAAAAAATTAAGAAATTAAAAATATTCTCAACAAAAAAAAAAAAAAATAATGAAACAAATTTTAGTTTTGAAAATGGAAATAACTAATTTTTTAATATTTTTTTTTTTAAGAAATTTTATTACATTTATACTA
Source organism: Xylophagus ater (assembly GCA_963422695.1). Lineage (NCBI taxonomy): Eukaryota > Metazoa > Arthropoda > Insecta > Diptera > Xylophagidae > Xylophagus > Xylophagus ater. The sequence goes on along the minus strand of OY730479.1, from coordinate 40,875,036 downwards.
ATTATGCATCACACTAATGAATTGATTTATTTTTAAGACTAAAAAAATGATATACAATAGAAAATAGGTATTATACTTATTTACAAAAATCACTTTTATTCAGGATTTTATTTTTTAATATTTCTACATCTTAAGATTTTTTTTTTTAAATTATTTTTTTCTTGTATTTTTATTATTTTTTTTTAAATTAAATACAATAATACTGGTTTTAAAACGTTATTTTCCGTTAGGGTTTTTGATTTTACCCCAAAAATTTATACACTTTTGTCACATTTGGTTGAAAAGTTTTCTTTTTTATAGCGCAGTTGAAAATACAATGGTGGCCGCTTTTCATTTTCTGAGGCGAATAATCTCGTACTGTATTGTATGCAAGATTTTCAATTTTAGAATTTACTTGTCATCAGATTTTGTTATTGCGGAATAGGTAACTATTCCAAAAGAAGAAATTCTGCTAATTTCGTAAAACAACAAATTACTGAACGGTTAAGGAATCACAAATCATTCTTTTGTCAAAAAGTTCATATTTTGAAGTTTCTTGAAGAATGTGACAGCGCCCATGATTCATTAGAATTTTAATTATTATTGATTTTAGTCTAGAAATCACAAACATACTATAAACCACGGTAATATGAACATGTTTAAAATTATTAAGATTTGTCGATTATTATTAATATTTTTTCAAGCTAACTCGAAATTTTATATAAAAAAAAAAAAAACTTTGAAAACGTTGCCAAATCTATCACAAAACTAGAATTAAATTTTGTCCCAAAAGGCATTCAATATTGTTTTTTTTTTAATAACATTTTAAATATTTACAAAATCATAAAACAGCAATACTGGAAATTTTACACTTCATATATAATTTTTCCAACATTTTTTTCTTTTTTTTAAATATATCACTCACTTATGTTGATATGGACATCACAACTATATAAGCTAATTCGGTGGACTTCTTGGTGTTGGTGGATGTTGTGGTATTTGATAAGGACTGAACCTTTGAAAATGTTTCGCTCTCATATCCGGTGATGGTGAACCAGAACTAGATGGTGTTGATACAGATGGTGGTGGTGTACGAGAATGATTCGTTAGACCAGCATTTGCTAAAAATCCAGCCGATAATTGTGGCCACTGCTGTTGCCATAAGCCTAAGTTTAATGCACTTAAACCGGGCCTTTGATACATTTGTGGTAAAAGTAATTCAGTGTATGGTGATCGTCCCCACATTTGAAGATGTTGACGTGCCTTTTCTAAGATTGCAACTGATGCTGCATCAGCTTCCTGTTGTGTGAATTGTGGAATTAATGGTTCCGGAAACAAACGTAATGGAGCACGTAAATGTTGTTCTAATAATAAAGCATCCATAGGATCTCTGTTTAAAATAGTTAAAGAAGATAAAAAAAAAAATAGTCAAAAGAAACCTTAATTAATTAATCGTACCTAATTTAATTATATAATATTTTCATTAAAAAACTAAAAAAATAAAAAAGAAGCATTTTTTTATAGAAGTTTTACCAGTCATCACGAACTAGTGGTCATGAAATTAATCTTTCTTCCAAATTGCGAGAGCGCGCAAGGAACAACTTAAATTTAACAATCGGTTTGTGCACGAATTTGAAAGTAAAGTCATCAAAGTAAAATTTACCGCTGTGTAATTTTGTAGCGACTAGTTTTGATATTCACTTCGCTAATAAATTGAGAGTTTGGATTCAAGCAAACTTTTATAAATATTTAAGCAGTCAGTACAATAAAAACGAACATATAACATAAACACCTGTATTTTTATATTGGAAAAAACTTTAAACCTTTATAGCGAATTTGGTTACAAAATGTTTATGTGAGATGTAATAGTTTTCGCTAATAGATTTTGGCTATCTTTTTTTAAACAATATAATTGAAAATTATAAGGAAAACAATCTAATTCTTATTTTTACCTATCAAAATCGGTCAGTCTTGATGAATCTCGGAAACCTTTCGCAAAAGGATTCGAATCGATTTTAAGTTTTGTTATTAATTGATTTTGATATGCTGTAACCGCTGTAAATACTGTCTCGGGAAAAACATACGTCTTGTGATCGACCTCTTGTAGTTCCTTAGGTGACGTTGGAATGCTTTGACCAGGACCCAACCGAACCAAATGAATTCTAGGTTGATAACGATGCATCGAATTTAATACAATCTGTAAATTAAAAATAAAAATATATACAAATTTTTATGGAATCAAATACAAACAAAATAATGGCTTCAAAGAGTGTTAAATTATAGCAAAAAGTAAACAGACAACTCAATAGTCAATGCCTTCTTGACATCTCATTACGCCTGCATATACAGACGAAAATGGCGTCATGTGTCTGAAAAAGGGTAAGAATTATTAATCACGAAAATTACAAGCTTCTAATGCAAATTACATTAGAAATGTATCTTTCTATTCTAATCTAACAATTATCTTTATTTTTCACACACTTGTAGTTCAGACGTCATTTTTGTCTATAGTATATGTTGGCCTCTGATGAGATATCAAGAAGACATTGCAATAGTATATAAATAGTGTATAAATTCATTAATAAAAGAATATCAAAAAATGTGTATATGTGAATTTTTACCAAAAAATAGGGTTTTTCAGCCTATTTTTGAAAAAATTCTACTTTTAGTAAGTGCTTGATTTGAATTTTATTCGGTTCCATATTTTATTAATTAATTAATTAAAAAAATTAGGTCGATTTATTGCAATTCGTGACCTAGAGTATAGGATTTTAGGAAATTGTTTTGCTTTTCAATTCGAGTATGAAATTCAACATTAAATTTGGTATACATACGCATATGTACGCATATGTACGTCATATACACAGATCATTAGTGGCCAAAGAAAATTGAGCAATAGAGCCGATTTGATGAAGATGAAGACACATACAAGCAAAGAAAATGTTTGGTAGCCTGACCCAATTTTTCTGGACGTTCTTCGCAAATTTCATGAAATTTTAGATCTTGAAACTGAGATCCATGGTTTCGGCTCCTAAATGTAAGTAACTGCTATCTCAACAGTTTCCAATTCCTAATTTGATAGGTACTGCAACTTACTGCTAGTAGCAATGTAGCAGACGATTTACAATTTTCCAATACAGAATTTCAAAAATGTAGCGAAATTAAAAGCCATTTGAGTTTTGTTTAGACAACACAATTCGAAAATAAAAGAAATTAACTAAAATTTTAAGATTTCAAGAAAGCTATCTGAATTTTTTATTAATAATAATATCATAAATAATAAATCAAAAGGAAAAAAAACCATCCTCGAAAAACTCATGCAATTCAAGTTTTTATCACTTTGCCAAACTCTATATTTTAGAAGAATTTATCTTACATCTCTTTTACAGAGAAGAGATCTCGACAGTCTTCCTTGTTAATGTTTTTTTTATTTTTCTTGGCGAATTTATAAGAAAATAAGATCAGTATATAGTTTAGCATTTACATGTATGAAAGACTGTAAATAGTATGCTATAAAAATACACTATAAAGAGAAGAAGTATAAAGTACAAGCTAAAAATCTTTTGTGAAGGGAAAACTTAAAGTCGGCACAAAAATAGAACTTAACCGCACATCTATGTAAGCGAATATCATCTAATAAATTTTGTCTTATCAAAAACTCCAAAAGGTACAACAAAAAAGAAGTATAGTTTTATCAAAAAACGGGCAAAGAATTCACCCATCAAAATTTTAAGAGACGATCTACCTTTTCTGGTGCTTGTATTGTACGTTGTTTTCTACTATAGAAAAAAAAAATCATCTACAACTACATATAAAATCTTTTGAATATTTGTTAACTTTCGACACATACAAAATTTTCTATATTATCATCCTCTATTTTATGTTATCCACAAAAATACAAATGTGTGAAAATTCTGGAAAGAAAAAAGAAAAGTTTCCTACAGAGACAAGAAAGTTGCCTAGGAAACGCCTACGGAAGCTAAACCATTAAAAAGGGATTGGGTACACTCTGTTGTCTATATAAATACTATATTTTTTCCCTTACGTACATGTAATCTCATTCTACTTCAATTCCTTTCCCTCAACCCGACAAGTGTAAGAAGACCCAAAAATAAAATTTTTATCATCTCAACGATGGCAACACTATGAAAGTAGAAAATGTTTGCGACAACAGCACAACACTTAATGAGGTGAAAAAATTGATAGGTTTCTTCTTGCTGTGGGGAATGTGCACATAGCAAATAAACCCCCTTTCACCTAACAAAATGATAAAAATACTCTACTATATTTTTTTTTAGTTTTGTTACAAAAATGTTAATACGATTTTGTTGAAACAACCATACACCCCTAACAATCGTACAATAAACTAATAATTTTTTCTTCCCCTCAAAAACTGAAAAAAAGGGAATAAATTCTTTTAAATAAATTGTCATATACGCATGCGTTACATGTAATACTCTTCTGCTCGTTTTTGGTTTGATGCTTTTGCACTTTTCGAAAAGTAAATTATACACATATAACAGCATAAAACATATAAACATAAAACGCGAGAAAATGTCTGACAAATCTTCCCTTTTTTCTGCTTATATGTACATTTGTGGTTCCCACCTTTTGATATATATATATTTAACCCAAAAAACTTCCCACCTTCTATTTAGTAAACATAAAATAGTATCAAATAAATGAATATATTTATATGGGCGACGTACCAGCAACGTTTATATATGGTGTAGAGTGACATAGAAGCGTGTTGATTTATTGATGGTGGCATGTTAAAATGTTGTTTTTTGGGGGTTTTTGATTCTATATTTTATATATATATATATATACGCTTTCTATAGCATAAAAACTGTATAAATATAAAACGAACCAACACATCTATATATAAAATATGTCTTTCGTACACACAACGTATATAAACCCATATGCGTGAACATATAATTTTATATTGTAGCAATATGGTTGTTGTACGACACTGAAAAATATATAATAATAGAAATTGTAAATGATTAAAACTTTGACAGATAATGTAAAAGAACTTAATTGGTTCAAGTTTAACCCTTTTATAAAATCCCAAACAAACACATCAGTTACCCACCGAACACACTCATATTTTTCTACTCAATAAGAAAACAGTTTAATATGATAATTATTTTATGCTTTTATAATTTAATTTTATAGAGATAGTTTTTTGGGTTGTTTTTTGCTATATAAATGAATCTGTTTGATAATTTACTCTAATAATTATCTGAACAAAATTCTATATTATTATGTTTCAAGGAAAGTTATTATTAATGGTGGTTTGAATTAGGACGAACAAAATTTCGATACTTTATAAAATTAGTTAATTAAAGTCTATCTTAACAAAACCGTCTTTATTGCTTATGGAAATGTGTTTGTGTCCTTTATTCCTAAGAAGGAAAGAAAATTTTATTAATGCAGAGATATTAAAATGAGAAAATATTAAAGAACAAGTTAATTTTTTCGATTTTCTTTATATTCTTTATACCACTGTGTTCAAAAAGTAAGGTGAATTTTAAATTTAAACGTGCCGCGTTAACCGAATGGGACAAATGAATTTTTTTCAAGTTGGTAGGACTGTTAGTGACATCTGTGACAAATTACATGACATTATCATCATTAGTTTTTAGTTTACGCTTGGTTTTGTGAACATGCTTCAATGCGCGTAGCGATTCACGTTTGATCTCTTCAATCGACTCAAAACGATTTCCCCGGAGTGATGTCCTGAGCTTTTGGAACAGCCAGAAGTCACACGATGCTAAATCAGGCGAATACGGTGGTTATGGAGCGACATGAGTGGAATTTTTGGCGAAAAACTTACGCTCTTTTTCAAATAAATTGAGAAATTTTGGCACCAAACGCGATTTGACTCTTCTGAGGCACAAATGATCCTTCAAAATTGCTTGCACTGATCCAATTGATATTGCAAGCATGTCGGCAAGGTCTTGAATTGTTAATCGACGATTTTCGAGCACCAATTCTTTGATTTTCTTGATGTGTTGCTCATCAATTGACGTCGATGGTCGTCCAAAGCGTTCCAAGTCATCTACACGTTCTCTGCCTTCTTTGAAGTCTTTGTACCACTTGTAAACATTTTTCTGTGACATAGTCTCGTCACCGAAGGCCTTTTGTAACATTCGATACGCAAAATTTCATAGCACTTCTTTGCTCAACAAAATTCGACATCGTAAAAATCGCCAAATTCACTTTTCTTTGTTCACAAAACCAAGCGTAAACTAAAAACTAATGATGATATGGACATGTAATTTGCCGCAGATGTCACTAACAGTCCTACCATTTGTCCAATTTGGTTAACACGGGAAGTTTAAACTAAAAATTCACCTTACTTTTTGAATACAGTAGTAGGTACAATACATATAATAAATTAACCACAAGTATGTTTATTCCGTTTCTGTTAGATCATAATTTAATTATAACCTAACTTTATACCAAATTTGAATAAAATTGAGTATGCGATTCTGGAGTTATCATGCATTCAAAATGTAGCTACACAAGCGAAAAATAACCTACTTCCAGTTTGTCATTTGAAAATTGAACCAATTGTTCTTGTAAAACTATCCGCCCTGCGTGCTAAATTTCATTATAATCAGACTGGCGATTAGGACATAGCTATATTTTGACTCGCAATTAACCACTTCTAGTTTATGAATCTCGGTAAAAATCTAGTCAGGTCTTCATTTTAGTCCAGCATATGTGTCTACCAAATTTTATTCCAATTTTTATCAAAAATGACTATTTCCGGTTACATATTTCCGATCATTATCTAGAAAATAGTTAATTCGAATCACCAGATAATTTAAAAAAATTTTTATCGATTTATTACAATTTGCAACCGCCAGAATCAATACAGACAAATGGTAAAGTAAAATTGTACCAAACTTTATTTGAGCTAAAAAAAAAAAATTGGTTTATTATGAATCACAATTTGTACAAACCTGTCCATTTTTATCCATTTCGTTATTTGTTAATTTAACTTTTTCAAATGATACAACTTGTTTCCTAAGCGCTTCGCAACTAATTGGACTATCTGGATGGGCATACAATCTAGCTGGGGGTGGTGGATCAGCTTTGCCAGCAACAAGCCACGATGATCTATGGTAGGCATAGCGATATCTTCTGGAATCAACCGCAACAATATCCAATAAAACAGCATACCGATCGGCCGGTTGAATTTGTCGTAATGGTCCGGAGAAACTTACACGTAAAGTTGGAAACATTCGTCTGTAAAATGGGAAATGCAAGAATTAGTAATAATAAAACAATTTTCAGATAAATATATACTCGTAAGTATATAAAAACAACAAGTAATAAATAATAAATTATACAAATTTTAAGGTGTAAAATATGTTATATACACCATCAAGAGGTCAAAATCAACTTCACATTAAAACCTAACATTCGCGTACCTAATATGGTGTAGAACCTGCGAGTATTAATATTTTTAACTTCCTTCTTAACTACGGATATTTATCTGATCGTAAGTTTTATAAGCCAGCAACATGCACAGCTCATGAAGTTTAATGCCAGTTTACTCATATGCTTGTATGTATGTATATATGAGGAAGTTAAACGTTTGTTTGAATTTTATGTACCTATGCAACTTCAGGCAGAATTATCCTTTAGAAGAAAAAATTTTATATACATATAGTATATGTGTATTACAATTATACAGTATCGTGACTGCATAATAAATTCTATGTGCATAAATGCAGTTAAACATATGTAAATGGAAGAAGAAACGAGGAAGAAAAATACACAAACGCATATCGTCTATTAAATAAAACCAAAAAGACATAATATTCTCAGCAGCTGGTATACTGTAGAGCTGAATTGTGTTGTTGTGGTTTTTGGATTACAAAATGTTTCTTTCGCTCGCAGTAAGCGGTTTGACTTGATTTGCATATTCCACCCAGGGTGGTCAAAATTGTAACACTCAGTGTGCATATGAAAGCAGTACATATATAAGAAACATAGTTGATTTTGAAGATTTCTGTAGTTAAAGATGTATTATTTCAAAAATTAGTCACTTGAATGTTAACAAGTTGTTCCCAAAGTTCTCATTATCATGAAAAAGTTTAAGATATTTACAATTAATATGTTATTACTTCCACCTAAAATTTTGTAAAAGTTTTCTATTTCTAACTTGGTACATACTGAACTCTACACTTTAAAAAAGGAAAATTTAATGTCCGATTTAAAAAAAAAAACTAATTTTTTTAGTTTCATACACTTACAATCGAAATGAAATTTACTACATGTGATAAAGCCAGGGCCGATCCAACCTATGGTGCAATGGAGCCGCCGCACCCAGCGTCAAAGTTCGAAGAGCGCCAAATTTGAGCGTTTTTTTATTTACTTGTAGTATCGCGGGCTGTTTCATTTTGGTTCATATTAAATTTTGTGGAAAACTAGAAAAGGTACTACCTTTTTTCTTTGATTATCAGGAACTTTTTCCTTGACCTTATATACGATATTTTTAGTATTGAAGGCGCCATTTACCTAATTTGCGCCCGGCGCTGAAATAGCTTGGACCGGCGTTGGCATAAAGCATTAAGATAGACCTTGTTTGAAATTTTTACCGTTAAATATTAATTATGAATGTGAATGAAAAAATGCTCAAAAAAAGAAGAAGAATTAAAAAGTAAATACTTATAATAAATACATTTTCTTTTTTGAATTATTGATTACAGTGTGACTACAATAAAAAAAAAAAAAAAACGATAATAATTTCTTCCGTGTTATCCATAAAAAAATATAAATATTACAAATTGAAATTCCCGAAGGGATAGATATATCGTATACTAATAATCATCTAATTAAGTAATTTTACCCTACGCACGACAAAAAAAGCATAGATAAATCGAAATATAATAACGAGAATGAAAAAAAAACATGTAAAAATTTACCGCCGCCACAGTAAAAAAATTCTTCTGCATAATTTAATATCAAAATTATGTTTTTAAGGCTATCCATACAAAGAATGTCTCACCCTCGAATGTGTGATCCTCATTTGTGATATCTTCATTAAGGGCCCACCACAAACAGCTAAGAAAAAGCTGCTTCCAATAAATTATAATTTTTCAATTTGATACATTGTTTATACGCATATAGAGAAACTCATATCCATATACGACGATACATGTATATCTATCAATTTGGGTGGATGCGTGCATTCATTCAACCCCTAACATTTAAGTCACATATATCCTTGAAAAATTATTTTTTATCGAAGGTTGAATCAAATAAAAATTTTTAATATGCGCGCAGGCATTCAAGGTTTTCCCACAAAAAAGGTAAACGACATAAAAAACATAAATGATAAAAAAAAATTTAATAATTATCATGTAAAATGATATTTGCTTGATAATGAAAATTAAGGACAGATCGAATCGACGTTTTCTTTATCCTTATGATGATCCCTTTTTTGAAAACTTGGGTAAAATTTTGCACCGACATTACCAATTAGTTTACCAAGAGTTCATTTTTAAATAAAAAGTAAAACTAATTTGACATGTTTTGGAGAATTTGATTTTTTTACACCTGTGGAACCTTCAAAAATAATAAGTCAACAAACGGTATTTTACGGGAAATCCGATTTTCTACAAGGAACCAGTGCCTTCCTTTGCAACATCAGATACGTCATTGGTTTTACTGGAGACCGCGCCTCTGCAATATGTAATTGTAAATTTTGGTCCTGGAAAAGATCATTACCGGAGTAGAAGCACTAGAAGCGGTATGGATCTTTATTATGCCCTATGGTAGGTACTACCAGAGGGTATATTAGTTTTGTCACTAAGTGTGTAACGCATATAAATAATCATCGCAGAAAAATTTCAAGGGTATCGTTGTGCAGGGAATCAAAAGTTATATAAATTTATGCATGTCCGTCTGTCCGTCCGTCCGTCTGTGGACAAGATAACTCAAAAATGCTTTATCCGATTTTGTTGAAATTTAGAATGTGAGTTGGATATTCTTTCACTGCGTTTGATATTGCATTTCAGCAAAATCCACTGATGGGGAGGGAAGTTATTCAGCAAAAACCAGGGTGACCAGAAAGTTTTGTCGTTTTTTTTATATAGTTTTTCGCGTTTAACTGGAAAATTTGTGAATCAATTTTGTTTAAATTAATTATATTGGTTAAATACATAAATAGACGATACAATGTTAAATTTTAGCAAAATCGGTGCAAAGATAGTGGAGAAAGAAATAATCCTAGGAGAAAATAAGTTTGTCCATAAAGCTTTTTTGATGTACTTTAAAAACTAATACACTGATTTAAATAAAATTTGCAGATTGGATTTATCCTATTAGGTTATCTGCAAATTAGAGGAAATTTTGAAAAGGTCAAATAAAGTTATGAAGAAAAAACCTGGAAATACTGTTAGATTTGACTGCTTTTCTGTCCTATTTCTACCATAGGGCATCAAAAAATCGGCTATAGGTCGATTTTAAGTTACCGTATGTTTTGTATTAAAAATGTTATATGCTATGATTTAAAATATCAACAAATAAGCATAATTTGTTATATTGGTGGTATACAGTACGGCCATACGAAGATTAAAATGCTTCAGTTTATAGTAGACGCAGACATAGGGTATTCATACCTTAGTATCGATACTACAGTATAGCCTTGTACCATGCTATAAAAAGGGGTTGGCACACATAAAACATAGTATTTGTCTGACATTTGAAATTCTGGCATTTCAGCGAGAATATGGGAATTTCTTTTCGCTCCGCTTAAATCCTCTATATGATTCCTACAAATATCTATAAATTTTGAGGTTTCATCCACCGATAAAATTTTGCGTTTTTTCTTTACTTTTTCCATTTTTTTAAAATAAAATTTTCAAAAAAAAAGTGTAAACATGTGTCAATTGCTCAGCTTACCTACAAAATTACATTCGCTATTTTCCGCTTCAATAAAAAGGCGCGACAATCACTAAAGAATAGATAACAGTGGCCGAAAAAATTAAGTAAAAAAGGGAATACCACGTACTTTTTCGAATTTAAATACCAGATTTATGCTACGTAGTTGAAATGGTATTCAGCTAGTATTCGACGACACACATATGGTATCCTTAAACTATGGTACGAATACCCTACGTGTGCCTCTAGTATAAGCACAATTTGTTATATTCGTAGTATGCAGTACGGCCATTCGAAGATTAAAATGCTTCAGTTTCGATAGATACTTAACATTTTCTTCTTTAACAATTATGTATTATTTAATTCTTTATTTTGCAGAGTCGTTAATGTCGAGTATACTAAATCGCACCTGACAGAATTCATACACATAAATGTAACTAACAATTTTAACAGCGCAGTAAGAGTATAAAGAAAATGTAAGTTAATTTTTATCTTCGTAATTTATTCATTTTTCAATTAAGTATTTTATGAACAGGAACACAAGAAGAAAAAACTAAAAAAGAAAAAGCACAATGTCATATAAAGCTAAAACGTATTTTAATATTATAATATTTTCATCTTGTAATATGCGCGAGTTTCGGGTTCACGTGTTCCAATTTTACTGCTGCAATAGTCAAAAAAAAACTATTTTATTACAATATTTTCGTCCATAAAAAGTCTAATATGTCTTCGTAGTTTTTCAATTTTCCATTCTTCCAAGTAGAAGGCAAGGTGTGTAACACGATGTACGCGATTACACAAAAGAGACAGAGACTATGCCTCGATTTTATATTGACGCTTGACCAAAACTTATGTATATACTTTTCTACATTAGCCCATTCTGACATAATGTATTCAGAAGAAAACCGGTGCGGGGTTAAGAAGGCGGGAATATAAACAAATTAGCGAGCTGCCGTAATGAATGAAAAATTATGATGTAATGTTAACACGTTAGCACAGCAGTAAAATAATCGTATCGACGACCTCCATGAACTAAAATTTTTCTACACTAAAGTGAAGTGAGTGGTGAATTTTTTTCTTCTTAATTAATAAAAAAAAAAACTGACTAACTTAATAGAAAGTATATATAGTATAATACCTATGAAATAAAAAAAAAAGAACCATAAATCATGTTCCGTTCCACTATGTGTAATTCGGACGGGACGATGAGAAAAAAAACTATGCTACGACGATTAGAATTATATGCTTTCATAAAATTATAAATATTATTGTTTAAACTCAAACACACACACACATATCAGGATGAAAAAAAATTATATGTATATGTCTTCTTGAAGAAAAAAAAAAATATTCCCATTTTTGATGGGCCCAATGAATTTATTACAAACACTTTTAAACAAGGGTGATTTAATTAGACTTCTAGCTTTATATAGTATTATTTGGTTATGTCCTCCCCCGAACCTCCCGTGTACAAACACAATTCCATATTTAAAAAAAAAAATTTAAGAATAATTATGGTATAAATTTCGGGTAGCCAATGACTTTATACATTTTTCTGTTTACAACAGTCAGTAACTCTTCTTATTAGCTAGTAATAGTTTTTCTTCTGTTTTTAATTTACTTTCTCCATACATACTTTGGAGAGGCACATTTAGAAAAAACATATAGTAACTTAAAATCGGCCTTTAGCCGATTTTTTGATGCCCTACGGTAGAATTGGGACAAAAAAACTGTCAAAACTAACATTATTTCAAGGTTTTTTCTTCCTAACTTTGTTTTTTCTTTCATAAATTTCTCTAATTTACAGATAACTGAGATCCTACTAGCATAAATCTAATCTGCAAATTTTATCTAAAACGGTGAATTAGTTTTTAAAGTACATCAAAAGAACATTATGTACAGACTTATTTTCTCCTAGGATTATTTCTTTCTTCACTATCCTTGGACCGATTTTGCTGAAATTTAACATTGTATCGTCCATTTATGTATTTAACCAACATAATTTATTTAAACAAATTTGATTGACAAATTTTCGAATTAAATCCGAAAAACCATATTAAAAAACCGACAAAACTTTCTGGTCACCCTGGTTTTTGATTGATAACTTCCTCCGCACCCGGTAGATTTTGCTGAAATGCAATACCAAATCCAGTTAAGGAATAAGTAACTTATATTCTAAATTTCATCAAAATCGGATAACACGTTTTTGAGTTATCTTGTCTAGGGACGGACGGACAGACGGTCGGACGGACATGCATAAATCGATATAATTTTTGATTCCCTCTACACAACCATACCCTTGAAATTTATCTACGATGATTATTTCTATGTGTTACACACTTAGTGGTAGTACCTACCATAGGGCATAAAGATTATAGGACTAAAATTGTACATATGAATGTGTCTGCCTTATATACACAAGTTATGACGAGAAATACTTTTATAATAAACAAGGTGTACGTGAATATACTAAAATGTCCCAGATTTAAAGTATTTGAATAAAAATTTAATCTGCCAATGTATAGAGAAAGTCACTAATTTTTATATTTCATGTAATTATTTAGAATTGCAAATTAGTTAAAATGAAATTTTCTTGTTTCAGAAAGCAAAAAAAATATTAAGAGAAATACTTTTAATATGCCTAAAATATTTTTTTTTGTTGATATTTTCAAGATTTATCGTTGAATTCAAATTTCAGTAAAAATTGTATTGCTAATACGTTGTTTTTTTTTCTTTACTTTTTGTTAATACAGACAGTAGGTAATTATGACTTGTTTAAAAAAAATAGACAGTTTTCACATATTTAATAATAAATAATTTTCATTCAACAATCAAAATTACATTTTACAATTAAAATAAAAATTTAAAATAAAAAGTAATAAAAATTTGCATAATCCAGAAAAAATTTTCAGAAATATCTGTCAGTTTATCTATCCTTTAAACAAATAATTTTTCAGCGTGAGCAACAACTTCAAATGCGCTAGGATTTCACTAAGCGCTTAAAGTTAGCGCTCAGTTAGAATTTCATCCAGATGTATTGCTAGATCTAGGCGCCGTGAAGCGCTTTAAGCGCTTCAGACTGCTGGATGCACCCCCATTAACTTACTTTTTGCTATAACTTTAGTTATCTTTTCTTTGGTGCTCTAACAATTGGCAGAAAAGATAAGTTGTTAGTTAGCATATATTGAATGTATAGAATAAGGGTGTCCAACCTTTTTGTTTCCCTGGGCCGCATTCGAAGAAGACATGGTGCTTTGGCCCACAAGTATATTATAAATTCATATCATAAAATTAATGTGAACCAGATATTGACGTCGTTGCAATTCTCAGGCAGTTCTCAGAGTGTTCATCCGATATGTTGGTTCTAATTTTACACTTAGTATGTTTCATTCTTCATTCTTAAGCCAAGGTGACAAACAAAAGAATAGTGTAGCTGAACGAGCAATGCAAGCAGAAAGAGAATTTACTACAGAACGAAAGAGCTTCTATTCTGGTAATGTTTCTGTTGTTTGTCACTTGGCACCTTTAGCACGAGAGCGTACACAATACACAAGTGATTCCTCAGAAAAATGGACAGTAACTTTGAATATTTTCGGGCCGCATTGATACATGCCTTGGGCCGCGTTAATACATGCCTTGGGCCGCATGCGGCCCAAGGCCGCGGGTTGGACAGCCTTGGTATAGAATGTAATTTATTTTCTTTTAATAACTCAATTCATTTTTGTTAGAGAAACGATAGAGACACGTTTTATACTATAAAATTGTTTCTAAAATGTTAAAAAATCATATAAACACCGTAATTTGTTTCCTAATCAACCGTAAATATGATTTCCTAGTGTATAAATTAGCCTAAATTTCTAATTTTCATAAAATAAAAAATTTGCATTATAAAATGGATGGTTTTGTCACCTTTGTATCTTAAAAATGCTATCGGAATATAATTTCTTCAAATTCGAAAAGAATATAAATATATATATTATAGGTATATTTATAACTGTGTGTATGTGAATACATCTCACGATTATTAAAAGAAGATACGAAAGTGTCGAAAAGCGAAAAAACTAATTTAACACTTGTCACTTAGCACACTTAATCTCTAAGAGTCGCCAATAAGCCACCAATTTATGACTCTTCGAAATTTTTTTTTTTTTTTGTATATTCATACTATACACCTTTCCCAAAGCCTTAAGCCATGGGATTTATTTCATTTTTATTTAGTGTTGTTGTTCATGTATCTTCTTTTCTGTTTTTTTTTTTTTTCTGTTGAGTATCTATGTATATTGGTTATTGCTCCTTTATAAACGCATTTTGTTTGAATAAACAAACAAAATAGAGCGATATAACTTCAGTCCATATGAAGCGCTTGCGCACCCGACATATATGTCGTACACTATATCGCTTTCGTGTGGAATTCAAAATTTTTTGTTATGACTCCAGTTTCCAGTCATTACAAGTTTTGACATTTTTATGATCATTGGGACCATACTTTACTCCTTCATTATTGTATACTGCACGATACCAAAGAAAAAAAACTAAGGTGTTTTTCTGTTATTGTCGCGTATATTGTTAATATTTGACCATTTTTAGACTTTGACCACACTTCTAGAATACCTGGGAGGTATACATATATATACAATCACATATAGGTATGACAAACATATAGACATATTCGATGTCCTGCTGTGTCCAGACTTATATCGATTCTTAGATTTTGGTTTTCCAATTGTTTGTTGCTGGCACATTTGGTCGTTTTTCTTGGATTCCACATATTTCATATACACTGCTCGACAATGTAGAAAAAAAACTGTATAAGGTGTGTCTGGTAAAAAAAAAAAATCTTTAATGGGCTCGAAAATGAAAGAATTTAACTGGATTTTTACTTTTTTTGGTCAAGGTGTCATAGACTTATTCATTTTTTTTCTTTTTCTTCATATTATTTGTTTGGATTCGATTGTTCCTAAATTATATATAAGAAAACAAACATCCTATATTATAGTCTGCGGGGCGTTTAAAATATTAGTTAAAGCCTCGAGAGGGTTGTTTTGTTACTATTATTATATTATTATATATATATATATAAATATTTGTACCTGTTTATAGTACAAGACATGGGTCAATGTTTATCTTTGGGTAAATTTCTATGATGATTGAGAACAAAAGGATCTCCACAGCAAGACGCACAGCAGAAACAACATGTTGGTTGCATTGCGTATATACACAAAAACCCCGAATTTTGTATTTAAAGGCCACAAATTTTCATCTTTGATGAAATGAAAATTACATAGAATACTATTTTAATGACAAATTCTATAAAGGTGTAAATGGTTTTCGGCCAGATACTATATCATCTCTAAACGATGGGATATCGTCTTGTTTATCTTAACGCAAACCTAATATTGAGTTGGATGAATTTTTTCTGTTGATTTTGTAAATTTGTACATGATTGATGTGATTTTTGTCTAGAATATATTTCTCGTCGTTTTTTGGTTGAAATTTTATGGTCGTTTAGAATGGAAAGAAAATTTAGTAGACAATGTGATGACCACACAAATATTCTTAGAAATTGTGAATTGTGAAAATTACATGGTGTCCTTTATAGCAAAAAGGAGGGCATGAGCAAAGTAGGCATTCTCAATATATGTATATATACACCATTAATAGGGACCGGAAAAAGTCGACGCAGATCGAATTTGACGTACTTATATGAATTTAAGCAACACAAATAGAAATATTAACAACGCAACTTCGAAACCACGCAAATTTATAAACGATGCAGCTTCGAAAAGTACCCAAATCGGAACGGTGTATATACCGAGGCAAATGAAAAGAGAAAATATATATTGTCTTCGTAGCTCAAGTCGTTTGAGCTCATTACTAGGAGGTTGAAGGATCGAAGACTTTGATGATTTCACTGTTTTTTGTCCATATAAATTCTACATTCAAGCATTGATATTTTAATATTGGATCAATTGATTTTATTTGCTCTTTATTCATATTTTTTTAAGATGAAATATTATAATTCGATTTCAAATAAAGCCTAAACTAAATTTTAGCAATAGAATTATTTCGATGTATATATTTTTATAGTTCATTTAGAATGAATTTTTTTATAGTATAAATGCTTTTATTTTTTTCTTTAACAATAAGTTCGAATCCTTTCTTTACCTTCTTTTTATAAAAAAAATAAAAAGAAGGTATTATAAAACAAACAAAACATGCAAATTCGTCATTAACAGTAGAAATGACTTTTTCTAGAGGTAATACGAGTATACAAGAAAAATACATTGTTTTTTTTAGAACCTTTTATTTCATACCAAAAAGGCACATACATATAGGTATATTGGTATACACCCGCGCGATAACTATCAAAAGAATATTGTTACTCCATGATAAACAATGTGATGATCGTGACAAATTAAATTGCAATTTGCAAGTGTTTCTCCTGGAGTTTATTTGTATATGAAAAATAAAGGAAAAGTGTTTTATATTCACACGTACGTACATACATTTATACAATAAAAAAAAAATCATTGATTTCAATGTAATTTGTATAAAAATGCATAAATAAATTCATATTTTTAGAAATAATTTTCTTTAGCCTTTTTAAAGTATGGAATTTTGTTATGTTCATTTTTACATAAAATTGTGATTATCATTACAGTGCGATTTTTATACAACGGAAAGTGCGAAACTTAATTATGCTACAAGATATCAGGCCTTCCTGTGTCGTGTATAATTCCAATTTGTATTTTGAATAAAAAATTTTGTACCATTTCTTTTTATATGTAAAAATTTCTAGTGTAGAATTTTTGTACTCCAGAAATAATGAAGAAGCATTAAAATTACTAAGAATAATATGAAGGGATACAGTTCAATTGATGTTATAATCCCCAAAACGAATATCATCTAATTATTAATATGATATGTTTTAAGCAAAAAATAATGAATTTAGGCATTATTATCCAATCACAATTTTCAGAAAATTAGTTTTGAAATGCTCTATATACGACTATATATATAGATTAATCTTTATAGAATATTTTAAACAAAAGTATACTAGGTGGAGTTTTGCAGCGATTTCGACCTTCAATCGCTCCAATAATGCACAGTAATACTCGCTGTTGATGGTTTTCCTTTTTTCGAGGTAGTCCATGAAGAGTATGCCATGACAATCCCAGAAAACCGACGCCATAACCTTTCCGACCCATCGAGCCTCGTGCCGGCTTCAGTCCATTACCGGGCACTCATTCTGTTCTCTGGTGTGTAATAGTGGATCCAGGTTTCATCAACAGTTACCAATCGACGCATCAGTAAGTCCAAACACTCTTTCGAAGTGCTCTCGCGTTCGTGTTCTTGGTCAGGAGTGAGCACGCGCGGCACCCAGCGGCAGGATAACTTTTTCATATGCAGAATATTGCCCAAAATACGGCGTGTGCGCTCAGTACTAATGTTTGTGGTATCTGCTAGCTCGCGCACCTTCACTTTCCGGTCAGCCAATACCATTTCATGCATTTTTTTGACATTGTCCTCTGTAACCGCATCGGAAGGCCTGCCGCTGCGGACTTGATCGGTAGTGGAGTTGCGGCCACAACGAAACTCTCGAAACCAATATTTGACGGTGTAATCTGACGGAGCATTAGCCCCATAATATTTATCCAACTTTTCTTTCGTTTCCTTCGCCGTTTTGCCTCTTAAGAAATAATGTTTTATGAGAGAACGAAAATCGTTTTTGTCCATACTCAACATGATGCCAAACACGTCAACAACAATCGGCTGTCAAAACAAAACTAAAGACAGTATCGCACTGAAATTTGGCATGTCTGCCTAAATATGAACTGACTTCAAGGTACCATAACCTTTTTTGCAGTAGCAGCGCATTCTGGCGGTCAAGGAGGTTATTTTTCACTCCACCTAGTAGATGCAAAATTTTGAAATATTCGTAACTTTATAAACGTTTGAGTGAAAGAATTTACGCTGTAGCACAGTATTTTAGAGAGAAGTTTAAATTGTGTTTTCAAAATCGGTAGTCAAAGAGAATGGTGGCCGTTTAAACACATTAAGGCGTTTCCAAGAATGACGATTATTTTTAAAAAATTAAATTTTTTTAATTCAAACCATTTTCTTTAGTGCAATAGTAATGATATTTTCTGAATAACCCCCGGTTAGGACGTTAAAATTGAAATCTCTTTATCAAACTATAGTCGAATTAAAAATTCATGTTTTTATCTGAAAAAATATGGAAATAAAACCAATAAAATTTAACTAATGCTAATTATGTCTAAACATACAGATACAGTTTTATGTGAACGAAAATTAAAAACTCTTAGATGTTTATTAAAATCAACAAAACATATTATGATAATGATATTAATACCAAAGCGGAAAATAAAATTTTTATAAAGGCTAAAAGATATTCAAGAATTGTTTACTCGCATTTTAGTGGTTAGTTAGATGTTGTGTTCTGGTCGTGTCAATGAAAAGATCGACGGCATAATATCATAGGATCTTTTGACTATCTTTTGAGCTATATAACTTATTTGTATGCATTTTTATAGAAACGATAAAACATTTTGTATGACAAGAACTTCAACGCTTCAAATAACTTTAAAGTTCTATACCTATTTATAGTGTGAGTAGTCTATACAGTAATTAAAATTCTACAAATATTTTAAGAAATAAACAGAAGAGTAAAAACTTGTGCCAAACAGATGTCGTCCTATATTAGAATCGAATCAAAGCCAAAGCGTCAAATTAAATTAAGTAACAAAATCTAATAATCTCTAAAATTTCTTAAATTAATAATATACATCCTTGTTCGTTGTTAGCAACTATCAATAAAAAAAATACGCGAGAAAACAACTAAAAAATATGATTTTAGGTATTAAAAAAAAAAATTCAAAAAGAGGGCATCTTACCTTCCTGTTTTTGTAATAATCATTTCGGTTCCAAGCTCATGAAATTTATCCCATAATTCTTTAGTTTCTAAATGACATTGGACAGGTTTTAAATCGTCACAATTACAAGATCCGGTAATGTTTGGCCTGGCCTGAAATATAAAAAAAAAACAAAAAATAGAATTAGAAATATTTTCAATGGTTTTTGGGATTTACATATATATAAATGGAAAATAAATAGTTTTTGCTTACCTGTACTGGTTCCGGTGACAATCGATCTTCTTCTGATGGACTAGGAGGGGATGCACGCGAACTTTGTGCAGCTCTTGCTCTTGAAGGCGCTTCTGAATCACTGCATTGTTCAACATCAACATCTACATCATCATCGACTTCAGGAAATCGATCCACCGACAAAGGACCTTAACAACAGAAAAATAGTATTTAATTAATATACAGAGAACTGAAAAATTTTAATGTACTTTTGAGATAAATAACTGTACAGTACAAATTCAAAAAGACTATCGGGAAGTATAAAAGGGTAACCATTATTTATAATATGGTTTTGATAAAACGTGCAGAATTGTCTTGCATATACAACGTATTGATAAGATTTTGAGCTACATACTACCTATATGAAAAGCTTGTCATCAAAAACCGCATTATCAGGACTTGTTTTAATGTGCTGATTCTCATATAAATATATGTATATCAAAATTTATAAAAGATCATTTTTATTTATGGTCATGCCCTTCTATCTACCAATTTTTTAGATAATTCTTCTCATGTCGCCTAACATTTCGTTAGGCCCTATTTTTAATTTTTTTGATATTTAGAAATAATTTATGCAAAATTTTACATAAATGAAATATTACAGAAATTGAAAAAAAAAAAAAAATACTTAGCTCTGGTATATCTCCCCGGACACAACAAAAACAGCTTTAAGAGTATTTATTAATGGACTTCTCTTATAATTGTTAGGTCCGAAGTATTAAATAGAAACTCTATACTATGAGAGAACAAATATAATAAATTATTTTCAATGCAACTATTTTATGGTCATTGGAAGTGCATACAAAAAAAAAAGCATTGGAATTTTAAACTAAGCCTAATTAGTTGAAAAAACATTTAGAAATTCGACTAATAAATTATTAAAATTGACTAAAAGAAAAGCTAAAAAATCAAACCAACATTTTTATAATTCGTTGATATCGCGCGGCGGCTTTTTCAGTGTCTTCAGTTTTTAGATCTTTCTAAAATTGTGATTACAATTAAATTAAATTAAATAAAATAATAATAAAAATATTTAATTCCTTTTCAATTCAAAGATTGTTGTTTTTTTATATTTTGCCCCTCAGTGCACGGAAAAAAATATTCATTGTACAATTACCAATGTACATAGGACAAATTATTTTGGTAAAATCTACTCAAAATATTGGAGAATGTTCAATTATTCATAGGTGTATGCGCCACTGCTATCTTTATCTGT
Source organism: Xylophagus ater (assembly GCA_963422695.1). Classification (NCBI taxonomy): domain Eukaryota; kingdom Metazoa; phylum Arthropoda; class Insecta; order Diptera; family Xylophagidae; genus Xylophagus; species Xylophagus ater. The sequence continues at coordinate 40,853,769 of OY730479.1, read as the reverse complement.
ATATTTACCTATTTTATTTAGGAGCGCTGATCATAACGAAAACGTATTTTCAGCAATATATTTTTGGTCAATCTTCCTATGGAATTTTGTAAATATTCCAGTATAACTGGGAATATATCCACTTATGGAGTGTATATGCGCCATTTACATTGGAAAACTTCCCGTCTTAATAAGAATTTTGATTGGTATATAATTCGCTTCCTCTTAATACGATATCTTATATAAGTACGAAATTAAATGATGAGGAAGCAAACAAACACATGTGAAATCGTGTAACTCGATTTAATTCAAATCATATTGAATTAGATGGTTCCACTCCAGAATTTTGGTTTTCCAGATATGTAAATGATTTAACAAGCAAACCAAAATTAATGATGTTAATATTGTAATTGGACTTACAATATTAAGGAATATATCCTAAATCTCAATGCAGGTTTGCCATTATTATTGGATGCCTACCCAAACGTCATATTAAATATTATTAATATGAATAGTAAACTGAAAATAATCGAATTTATAATATCAGTGCTCATTATCAGCATCATAGGTGAGTTAGCTAATGTTTTTCTTTTTTCCTGTGCATATATGGTTCTTCTTAATACTAGGTCAGTAAAAGATATCTTATGCAATCATGATATAATTATTCTAAGAAATATTTTTCACAAATGTTTTAATAGTTACCTTAAAATTTATTTGCCCTAAACATATATTTGCATTGCGATACTTACATTTATTATTAAATTGTAAAACTAAATAAATTGAGGAAGTGAAAAATGTGTCTCCAAGCTAAAATTAATAGATTCTATGTTAGATCGGTTTCCATTATATTAGAATAATGAATAATTGTGTAACACGGAAAGGAGAACTGAGAACTAATCAACAAAGTTAAAAGAATTATAAATTTGACCATAGAACTTATAACATATAGGTATAATGCCTACGGACTTTACAAAAATTGGAGTATCGAATCAATAACTTATTTTAACATACAATTTTCATTCAAACACAACAAATTTCATATTACTTTCCTAATTATACTTACATATTTGAAAAAATAAAAAGTTTATAAGATTGAATTTATGTTTAATAACCTAAAAACGGGTAATCTTTTTCCGATACTTTTCCATCTGGATTTTTATGTAATCGCACCTTTAAAAGGCTCAAATCAAAAGAATTTGTTATGGAATTTATAAGAAAGCACTGAAAACTAATTTCGAACAAATTAAATACTGCAAAATTTGTTAATTATCATACATTTGATCAAAACACCATATTTTAATATGTTAATAATAATTAAGAAAGAAAAGAACATCATTTAAATGAATACAAGTGTCCAATTATCAAGAACGATAAGGAAACTTTTAATATCAATTTATACATATCCTATTTTCTGGTTGATGTCAGCTTCCTAATATAGCTTTTTAAATTTTTTATAATACTAAATTCACTTCAATTGATTTTAATTAAATACTATAAAATCATCATGTCCCTATTATCGACTTATAATGAATGCAGTTATTGGTATCATCGACGCACTACTCTTATGTTGTAATTATCAACATAAATAAACAAATCAAGATCGGAAAAACGTAATTTCTATAATCTTTTGACATAAGATTATATATAGTTATAGGTTGATAATACGTACTATGTCAATAATTGGGGTACTTGCCTTACTTTAGTTCACATATTTGTCCAATTACTTTGATTTTATCATTGAATTCATTTCCAATTTAAAATTATTATCATATTAATTACCCGATTCGTGTGTGTTTCACCACAAAATTATTTAATGGGCGTGCTAGATCACTATGAGTCTGTTTTATTTGCCATATCCTACCCTGGAGCAGGGTAAGTGGCAAATAAAACGAGCAGGAGTAAGAGAAAGCTTCAACTCGAATGTTTGTAGCGAATGTTTGTAATGAAATGAGAAACTTTTAGCTAATACACTTTTTATGGTAGAAAACTGAACTAATTCGGGTGTAATAGTTACACATGGTCTGAAAGTAGTGTAGGATTTGTACTTTTGTTGTTTTTGTTTTCAATATAAAAATTTGCTCTACCCCAGAGCAACTTGCAAATAAAACAGACCTATTATGTATTATATTTTTTAAAAATCATTGTTCACTTTAATCGGGAGATCAAAAATCAATACAGAGTGCAGCGATAATGAAGACAGAAGAAGTTTAATTCAATAAAATAATCTCTCATTGAAACCCAAATACAAAACTTTAGCTGATTTTATTATAAACATATAATCGGGATCAGATTTATATAACCCATGAAATAAGTACCCCATACAGATCTGCAGTGTAATCACATCAGAACACATCCTATAATGACATTATACTATATATGAAATAATTTTATTGATTATGCTATTATTGCCGCGGGATAATTTCCAAAATGTTTCGAAATGAAAATTTCATTTAAATAAACATAAAATTTCAAAATTTTGTAATTATGATACATATTACGAATATGTAGTACGGAATTTAATTATAAAATTCGCAGGGAAAATGATTTCAAATTAGTCTCTATGGACATGGATAATATAATTATTATTTTTTTTATTAATTAATTATTATTGCAACAGATTGTAATATGTGTTGGAATACGCGTTGCGATTCTAATTTAGTTTAATTAAACTTTTCAACACAAAATTCAAACAATTTCTTCGCCACAAAATAGAAATATAATAAAAAATTATTATAATCAAAAATAGTAATTGAATAAAAACCAATCAAAGAATTTCGGAATTTATGATAGTGAGAAGCTCCTGTTTAAACGAAATTATGGGTGTACACTGTAGAACTTGAACATATTGTGAATAACGTAATATAACAACGTTTAAATACGCTAACATATCTCTTAACTAATATAAAATGAGGAATTAAGATTTTTGAAAGAACTGATATGGAACGGTTTTGGGCTCTTTCTTCATTATATTAAATAGTTAAATAGTGACATAAGCTTTAACTCTTAAAAGTCAATAAATAATTTGGGAACTATTAAAAATGTAATTAAAGGGAATTTAAATTAATGAAATATTGCAAAAATATAGTAGTCCGACGGAAACTGAAGAACGAAATTATTGAAAAGCTCAATTTTATTTTTCGTGGGCTAAAAGGTTCTTCGGAATCTCGTGAAAAATAATATTTCTTAAAATAACTTACTGATACTCCTTTCCGATGGCTCTCGACTGGATGCACCTCTTGCCATAATTGCGGCTATTGAAAAATCTGTTGCACCTTTTGATGCTGCCAAATTACCGTTACAATGATTTTGTGTACCTAATAGCATGTTTTTATTTTTTTTTTTAAGAAAAAGAACTTGTTTCTTTTCTTCGCCCCCAAAAAAAAAAATTATATATATATGAAAATTATACGAAAAATACAAAATCAATCATATAAACTTCTTTCTATTTTTTTATTTATTTTTTTTTCTTTTTTAAATATTCCAAAATGAAAATTTTTCACTTTTTTAAAACACTTTATGTGCAAAAAAAAATTTTTTTCGCTAAAACAAAAAAAAAAATCAACTAAAATCAACTGAAATTTTGTGGTCTCATGATTTTTAACACTTTCCAAAATAACGAACACATTTCTTTTTTACATATTATTTTATTTATATTCTTTTCAATTAAAAATAAACACAATTTATGGAAAGCCAAAAAAATTATTCACATCCACATTATGAAAAGTAAACAATAATAAAACAGGCTAAACCTAAACCACCCTTTCGCTCAAACCTCACAATGTCAATTATTGTAAGTTACAAAAATCTCACGATGTCATCACTTAAATAAATCTTTACTTCGTTTTAAAATATCCAATATTAAAGAATTCCAAAACTTAAAAAGTATGTGAAAAGGTGTTATCCGTCATTAACCACGCGATTTTTCTTTTGAGATTTGTTTTTTTTGTTTTTTCTTTTACATTAGCACGATTGCAAAATGTTTTAAAACGTAACAAGAAAAAAAACACCATGTAAGCCTTAAGGCAAACAAATGAACACTGAACCTTAAATTTCAGCCCACGATAAAAACACGAATTTCGAGAATCAAATTTTTCGGAAGAACAAAAAAATGTGCATACATAAAAAGACCGAACTGTTTTCATAAATAACCAACTTCCAACAATTTTCGTTCGTTGCTAAAGAGGCACTGGCACTGGACCCAACTGACACTTCCCAATGCCTCTAAAACTGCATTGCAACCACATACCAACACAACCAAATATCTTTCACCTTATGAAAAAACTATTTATACATGGTATTCGTTACGCTCCTTGCTTCCCATACGCGCATCCAATTCAATACCAGAGGCAGAAACAAAAAATCAAGAATATATTTTCATTTGTTTCGACCAACCAATTCAGTTTATTTAAAAACCCGAGTAAGGGGAGATTTTTCTGGGGAATTATATGTGTGAGTTTGTACAAAGTCGTGTATTTCAGTGGGCTGGTCTCCCAAGTCATTCTTCCTATAATCGAAAATTCAATCCAAACAATATGATGAACGTAAAATAAAAAAAAAAGTGGAACATACGTTCAGCACCGTAAGCAATTTTACCACTTGTAATAATATTGTGAGTGCACAAAAAAAAAAAATTATTAAAGCCACGCCTTTCAATTTCCTTAGGGTTTTCAAAATAAATCGTCAATCGTTAAAAAGCGGAAGATCGTTTTTGGAAAGGAGTTGAAGTGAAGGACTGAATTCCTTAATAGAGCCAAACAATTATCCCTTTTTCTCTTTGTTTCTCTTTAAATTTGTTCATTTAAAAAAAAAAAAAATAAGATTGTAAAGTGGGTGCCGAGTGTCTGAATGCCAGCTGAATGTTTCCAAGCCCAGTGGCGGCTAAAAGAAGGTCTAGCTGAATGGGTAAATAGCGGAATAGAGATGAATATTTTAGAGAAAAAGTTGCAAGAATTTATCAAGAATTGGAATGAGGTGCTTTGGGGAATCCCACTCCGAAAGGTAGTGCCTGTTTTTTTCGCAAATTACGAATGAATTGATCGATTTTATTGAAGAGGGTGGGCTAACAACAATCCAACAATTTTGTTACTTAGGAAAGTAGGATAAAATGCAATCATAAACAATGGATGGGAGTGGGGTGGTCTCATTTTCCTCGGATGTGTAAAAGGGGTAGAGTGGGTGTCTTCTTCTTCTTAGTCTCCATCAGAAGGTTGAGTTTGAGAACTCTTGTTATGTCTACTTTTTCCAGGAGTTGTATACTAAAAATGTAGTCGACTGCTGTTGCCGCTGTGCTGAGCTGACTCCTTTATTGGGAGGAGGAAGATTAATTCTTCTTTCTACTTTTTTTTTTATAGGATCCATGTGTGCTTCTATATTGCGTGATGTTCGTGGGTGTACGTGAATCTCTCGTCCTATACAATTTTTTACGAAGTGCTTATTAGGAATTTCGGAATTGGTTGGTTTGTAAAATTGGTTACCATTTGAATTCTTGGTTTTGTTGTTTTTCTGCTCGTTATTATTTCATGAAAGGCAAGCTGTTTTTTTGTTTTTGGTTTTGGTTGTTTTGGCATTTGTATAATGTAGTTGTGTGGACAAAGTGATTTTACGACGATAATGTGTGAGTTTTCATATTATAGAAATAAAATGATTTTTTTTCTTACTGTTCCTTGGGCGCAGAGTTAGGAGAATTTCTACTGAATTTATACCACTCTTCTCTGCTAACGATGTTTTCTTCTTCTGTTTCCTTTTGCTTCTTCAGAGTTAATGTTTTGGATTGTGTGAATGTCAGATTCAGTTATGTTGAGTGTAGTTTATTTTTCCGGACACAGCTATTGGATATAAAGCGCGAGCACGAAAAAAAAACAAAGAAAAATAACAAGGGGCTTTTACAACATCATCATAGAGAAATGGAGTCTTCGTACATAATTGGTAGCATATGTACTCGATTTTATAGGTCCCTGGGAATATTTTATTGCTTTTCATTTATTTTACACATTTTTTCTTGTTATTTTTATTGTCATCTCGTTTTCTCGTTGTATATTTCTATAAAAGTTTGGCTTTTGGTTCATATTTTTCATATAGGAAGATATTTTATTTTGAGACAGTATTTGTGTTATTTACTTATTTGTATCTAAACTTTATTGGATATTCAGCTTTTTTCCCATAATAAAAAAAGGCTTTCAACGTGATGACGTGTATTTACACATACGCTATGCATGGTAAGTACTTGACATATATATACAAATATATATAGTATATATATTATATATACATATATACGTCGTTTCCCTTTGTTCCTTTTTTTTTTTTTAAGTATGTTACCACATTTTCATATATGGTTTATTAATATTCTTATTGGTGTCTTTTTATCTATATTTAACAACTTAGAATTTAGATTGTGAAAGGACTATTAATAAAATAAAGTCAATTTTTATAAATACAGAGTTTTTCAAGGGAAATTGGAAATAATTTGCATAATTTTTTCTAGATTTTATTTAATTTGAAATTTTTTTGTTAGAGATCTAGGTGTATACTTATTTTATTTTCGAAATTGATAGATATTTTGAAACTATTAAATTTATAAATGTATTTCTTTATAAATTTTACCCGAGGCAGAATTCTTGATTCTGTGAGTAGTGCCTATATCTGGCAGGCATCCTTCTATTCGTCACCTAGTAAAACACTCCCTACAGGTTACTAGTTGCTGCAAGAGAGTCTAAACTTTAAAAAAATCTGCAAAAAAATAAATTAATCTGTATGAAAATAGTCTTATATAATAATTCATGTTAAATAAAAATCATGTTAAAAAAGTTCTTGTAGAACTCATATACATATTTCCAGTCCGATATTCCCTTATTTTGGAACACACATTTTAAGTCGTTCTCATCCGATTGAACAACTAAGCTTACTACGCCAGTGTATTCTGTCCGTATGCCATAATATATATATATATATATAGCTTATTAAAGTAGAACAAAGAATTATAATATAAGTTTATGCAATATATGCTAAGATCATTTTTAAACTCGCAGTTTATTTATAATTAATTCATGACAGAAGTTGTCAGTACTTTGGTACTTATACAGAAACAGTAAAAATACAAAAATCATTTCAATAATACGAATTTTTTGATTATTTTATTTTAAACTTGGAAAAGAACGCAAATAAAATTTGAAACCCATCACCGTAAAATAAGGTGTTGATATTTTTCGGATGGCAATGGAGTAATTTAAACTCGAGTTATTGGGTTACAAATTTCGGATAAATGCGAGGACATGTGTATTTTTTCAAATTATTTATAAAAGTCAATATTTCGACATATAGTATTTTTGAATATATATATATATATATTATATATATATGTATTTAGATGGGTTTATATGATGAAAATGTAATCGTAAAAATGTACGTTTTTTTCTTTTTGAGAAAAAATTCAATATGGACGCCATAATAAGAAAATCTTCACAATTCATCATACTATAGTTTTTTTTTATTATATCTTTTCTAAATATTGTAAATAATACCCATTTCACATACCGTCTTGCAATCCTGTATAAAGAAGAGAAAATGGCGTTCATAATATATTAGTTTTAGGGGAAAGTTTTGAATAGAATTATAATGTACCTTTGCGTCCTCAGCTGGTATAAAAATTACCAATATTAAACTCCATGTAAACAAGAATATTATATTATTTTAAATGTCATTTGCATACTATACTTTCCCTCTCGACGTTAGACCCATAATTTTCTGTATCATTTGTTATTTCTATGGTTTTTCTTTTTATTTCATATAAGTTTTAACCCAGGAGAAGACTATATACTATATACATACAACGCCGATTACCTAGGAAACGAATCAATGCGTCATCATACAATTTTAAATCTATTAATGTTTTTTTATAATGAATATATGTGTTTTGATTGTATCACAGCTGGAAGAAGATTCTGCAAGAAAAGCTATTACTATATTGCGCTCCCATTGATCTTTATATGTGCCTATTAGATGCAAAAAGAGTCTATTCCGTTTTTGATGTTTTAGAGCGGAGATAATGCAAAAGAAATGTTTCATTAGCAAATCTTCTAAGTTACCTCTCATTTTGTATCTTGAAATAATCTCCTTTTGATAATAATAAAGTTATAGGAATTGACAAACCTTGAAAATAGTACTCATCGCTTTCACCGTCTAGAGCTAGAGCATTGGTTCTTAAACTTTTTCATTCACGACCCCATTTTTCATCACTAGATTTTTCGCGATCCCCAGGTATAATATATGAAAAAATAAAAGTGCTATTATTTATAACGAATTACGACGTAACAATATGGTGGAGTTTGTCAAATAACATATAAAGTCTGTTTTATTTGCCATACCCTACACCGGAGCAGGGTAAGTGGCAAATAAAACGAGCAGGAGTAGAAAAAAGCTTTAATTCAAATGTTTGTAGCGCTGCTTAGCAACCATATTGTAATTAAATGGGAAATTTTTAGCTAATACACTTTTTATGGTAGAAAACTGAACTAATTTCGGTGTGAGAGCTACCCCTGGTCTGAAAGTAGTGTAGGATTTGCACTTTTGTTGTTTTTGTTTTCAATGTAAAAATTCAAGTGTTTGACTTTAATTTTCGCGATTTTGGCGACCCCAGAATTTCGCTTATAGTTTAAAAACCGATGGTTTGCAAATATGATATGTTTCAATCATTAGAGTTGTTTTTTTCCTTTGCAGCTTTCCCTTTTGCTATGATCTTTTGGTGGGAATACAACTCCTTAGCAAAACTTAGCTTTTTTCAAAAATCTGTGAAAATCTACATTTGGTAAAACTGACATATTTGCTATAAAAAATTGCTTATAGTTTTCCTTCAATTTTTCTATTCGCTAAGCATTATTTGATAATATTTGTCATATATTATTGTCTGGTTTGTCTATGAAATTCCCATTATTTCAACCATGACTTTTTTCTTATTCCTTTTTTGATGAATTTAGATTTCTGTAACAAAATAGTGTACACTATAGGGTTCATCGTATTTATTAACCGCTTTTATCTTATTATATATAAAACGACAAGTTTTAGTTTATTTTTAAATCAGATACTTCCGATCCCCACAGGGCCGTATTTATGCACAGGCTATATAGGCTGTAAAACAGGCATGTCAAACACGCGGCCCGCGGGCCACATGCAGCCCGCCAATATATAATTTACGGCCCGCCGAGACTTAAACATTTTTAAATATCAAGCTTTGACACTTGAAGCTGGAAAGTTTGAACTTTTTGGTTGATGCTGGAGCGAGACATCAAATGAAAAGCGGCGGCCGAAACCGAACGGTGATAAAACACAAGACGATCAAGACAAAGTCCAGTGTTTGCTCAATCGTGTGCGAATGAAAGTGGATTTTGGTTTTTATTCATTTAGGATGGCTATCAGATGTAAGAAACATGAATCAAGTGGAGAGAATGTCGACATGATCATTGTTAACTTACGGACCCCACCTTAATACAAAATAGATTATGTGGCCCCTAATATCATATGAGTTTGACATGCCTGCTGTAAAATAAGGGCCTCCACCACAAAGGAGGTCGCAGCACAAAAACAAACTGTTTAAAAATTTTAATTTTGAATAAACTAAAATAGCATACACTACAAAATGAGCAAATTTCTGAATTGTCAAGTAATTATAACCCATTAGCTTATCAATTGATAAAATATTATAACAAAAAAATATTCATTTAATGAATGATGGAAAGGACATTTTCAAGTATTTATCGATATTTTTCATGTAAAACATATTCTATTATAATTTTTGACAAATTAGTCCAAAGCTGACCAGAATATTCTCCAGATAGCAGAAAGCGCAGCATTTGTTTCCTTGCGGTAGGGCCAGAACCACTAGTTCACACTAGGGGCCTATAGATACTAAATACGGTCCTAAATTCTCATGAAAATGTATAAGTATTAAGAACTTTTTAAGTAGTGAACCAGACTATAGCAGATCCACTTATAAAAGAAAGCGACCTAATATACTGATAGGTTATATATGTTTCCTATCAAAAATATCTTTCTCGAATACTACTTAATGGATTAACGTCCTTAATTATAGAATCTCAGTAAATTCTGTGATATGGACATATTTTCTTAACGGAAATTAAATAAAAAAAAAATTCAAAGCAATGCCACGTGGCCCACTCCTTCCAAACTCAATAAGATACAAAATTTCCACTATCGTATATAAGTAAATTTTTAAATTTATTAAATTAATGGTTTTCAAGATAATATATTTGATGTTCGTGTCTGGCATTTTCTAAAGTGCGCGCGTACATGTATTTTGGAGGCTCGGATGTATTTTAAAGAAGCTGTTGAGTTTTTGTGAAAACGGAAAGTTCTTTGATGTTACAAGAGCATCTTCCGATACGATATAATCTACAAGTATTTTGATTACAAGTACATTGATTGGTAATAATTGTATTTGGTTTGCGTCAAACTGAAAAATGGTTTCTTAATAAATATTAAATTTTATTTGATCGTAAATTGATTTTTAAATAATTGTTTTTGTTTCTGATGAATGGGTAAATCTTTAATATTATACGATCGTTTATAATTTATGCATTAGTAAATTTATAGAAAATAAAATAAATTATTTTTAAAATTTATGAGAGGCCAAGGCGGACCATGTGCTAAAGAGTAGCAATTTTTAAAGAAAAATGTTATACATGATTCATGATTAGTCAACAAATCCTTTTAAACTATCAAAGATTTTGTGGGCACAGGCCAGAACTCGAAGGCCACATTCTATTTTTACTACCCAGCTCTCTAGCTGGACTTAGGTGAATACTAAGTCATACATGGCAATCCTTCCTGTTCCTGTTTTTAGTGTTTTATACAATTTATACCTGAATTATAAAAAAAATTTTAATTCAGATGGAATAAAAAATTAAAACCACAAAATCAATTCCGCTTTATGTCTTTTTTTGTGTTTAATGAAAATGTAAAAAAAAAATCACAGTACTTTAGTTTTAGGTTTAGGTAGGTAGGTAGGTAGAGCAGGGGTACTACGTACAGCACCAGGCACCCTAATAAGCCCATTGTGATCCCTACGAGACCAGGAGTTACCCTGGGGGAACCTATTCCACTTCAAAGCATTTAACTTTCCTACAGAACTTCATTAGACTTCCCATGTCGGTCGCCTGAAGCATTCCTAAATTCCCGAAGAAATGGTTGCCCAAAAAGTTGTTACGAGCTCGAGAGAGAGCTACGCACTCGCATAAAATGTGCTTGATGTCTTCAGCCACCCCTATGTCTCCGCAATATCGACAGAGGTCGGTATGCACCAAGCCCAGTCTTTTAGCGTGCTTCCTCAACAGACAGTGTCCCGTCAGTATTCCAATAATCGTTCGTAGACGATTCCGATTCCAGTCTATTATGAGCCTCGACTTTTTCTGATTCATTTTCGGCCACAAACTTTTTGACACTTCGTGCCCACTAAGATTGTGCCATCGTGTGTTGGCTTCCCCGAAAATTTTGTCCTTGATACGTGCTTTAAACGCCGAGAGGGAAGGCAGTACGTCAGTTATTTCGTATTCTGAATCGTCTGCACCTTCCTTTGCCAGCCTGTCTGCCGATTCATTTCCCTCGATTCCACAATGGGCTGGAAACCAGCATAATCTAACATTATTCTGAACGCATAGTGTCTTCAACACCTTGCGACAGCTACTGACTATTCCCGAGTTACCAGCTACCGAGCTAAGCGCGTTCATGGCTGCCTTGCTGTCTGAGTAGATCGAGATATCCCTGCAGGATATCTTCTCCAGACTAGATGTTTCTGCAGCCTTTTGAATTGCCAATATTTCCGCCTGGAAGACGTTGCATTCCAGTGGAAGTCGGAAAGATTTCGCTATGCTGAGATCTTCCGAGAATACCCCCGAGCCTACGCCGTATTCTGTTTTAGATCCGTCTGTATAAATGGCAATTTCACCTTCGATAGGAACCTTATTGTCATACCAGTCTGTTTTAGGTTTAGAAAGAAAACAATTTCACATTTCCCAAAATTTAATGCGAATAATATTTACATAAAATCTAATGATTTTATTCGAAAAGGTAAAATGTAAACATTTTATCTGCATTTATCTACTCTCACAGTTACTCGGATATTCGTGAAATGTGATTTTCTACATAGTATATTAAAAAATATTGTTCTTGTTTTCTAAAACTTATCATTAAAATTGTTTTCGGTTTCCAATTATTATCCTTTCATGTAAACATATTATATCAAATCATGTCTTTTGGGATATTAAAGATAAATATACCCATATACATAAAAAAGTATGCGCAAAGATATATACGTATATTATGTGATATTTGAAATGAGTATACATTGTTGAAAACAGCAAGAAAATGTATTTAGAAACAAACATGTGTTACTACCTCATATATTCATATATATACTATACCATATAATGAATATATGAAGAAAGGATCGCATCGACAGCAAAACCAAACCAAGCCAAAAACTATATCCATATATATTTATATATATTAGAGTATATCTAAATTATACTCTGTTTTGGATTTATGTTCTTTAATAGAGTTATCTCAATATGTTGTCATGCCCAAAAAATGGCTTGGTTTTTTTTTTTGCCTTTCTGGAAGAATAATAGAAGAATTCGTGTGACTTTATAATATGCACTATTTATATGCTCTTTTGTTCACCCTTAATGGACAACAGATGGAACAAATTTGTTTTTCCCAATTTTTTACTTTATATATACAATAATATTTTATTATTTCGAATTTCAAATTTCATATTTTTTGTTTTGTTCTAGAATTATTAAAAATACAAAAGGAACACGGCTGTAAAGTTTTTTCTTTCTCTAAATATTAAAAAAAAAATATATAATTTGGAAAACAAAACACCCACCTATCGATCTATATGTCACTAAATTTTACAAATATGTATTATTCATTACTAACTATCAACTATTGAATACCGCGCTGCAGCCCAAAGTTGAGCCTTGACCTCTTACCATTTTGCAAGGAAAAAATTCAATTGTTTTATTATGAAATCCAAAGGAATTTTAAAGGTATTCGGATTAAATCAGATCAGAAATATCAAGTAGCATTTCCTTTCTGAAGCAATACCACCACCTGGGAAGTTTAAACAATTTCGAAGAAAGTAATACTTGAGTTAAAATGCAAACCAATTACAATTTTATAAGCCTGATAAGCCTTTGGCACTTTGAGTTTCAAAAAATTATAAACATTTTACGTATGTTCATGCTTATAAATGTCCATGAATGAAATTAAGTTTAATTCTTTGGTATATAGTATAATAGGGTTCTTTTATAATTTATTACATTATTATCAAATTGAATTTTTCTTATTGGGTAACTGTTGCTAACCGCATCATCAAATTTTAACATACCACATATGACAATTTTTTCTTTAGAAAAGAAGTTTCTACTTTTCTTATATTTTTGTAGGTGCTTGGTTATAGATGTTGGGTTGATCTGTCAAGTATTGATGCATTATATTTCTTGCGCGCGTGGTTAACCACAATAAGACGTTTTAATCTAAACAGGAACACCACCACTCAAAAAGACATTATTTTATCCCAAAGTAATACTGTTGCACATGCACCTTTGGTTGATTATAATTGAAGCATTATACATCCGATCTGAGGATGTAAAAAAACTTCTGTTTTGATCAGTAATAAGAAGGATGACCAACCGACCACAAAGTGCCGCCGATTATTGCATACAAATATATATAATAATTATGATGTGTTTTCTTTGAAAATATGATATATCTACCGATGCAAAGGACACGCAAAAGAAATTACACATAAATTTTTAAGTCATCTGAAATGAACATTATAATTGATAAAATTACTTACAATTTATTTAAAATTGTTTACCTCAAAACGAGATGAAATTATATACATTTTTATAGATTTTTTATAGCTTGTAATTATAAAATTATTTTTTCTGTTGATTTTATGATATGAATCGATATGAATACGAATTGCCATGGAAATTTTGATTCAATATATTGGCGGTTAGAAATAAGTTGTGATAATTTTAACATAATTCATTAAAGCATATTTACTTCATAGCAACATGGTCGAAATATATGTATAAAATCTATCTAATGCCCTAGACATACTAAACGATTTAATCCAGTCGATTATTTTTAATCGAGAATTGCGACACATTCTGTTTTTCTAGATTAAAATTCATTCTCAATTATTCTTTGACATTTCTCAAAGCTTTCTATAAAATCTTTTTTTGGTTCGGAAATTTTGGAAGTAAAAAAAAATTATTTATGAATATGCAAACATTTAAAATCTTAAAGAAAAAATTTAAAAATATTATATTTAAAAAAAAAAGAATCATTTCCTTCAAAATACAAACAATTAGAACCGCCAAATTCAAATATGTTATTTTCCTGTAGTTCTTCTTCTTATTTTTTTCTTTTTTAAGGTTTATATCTATAAATATGAGCGGTATTACCTGATTTAAAAGCGAAAGCTTTAAAGCTTTTCACACTCAGAGAACGAAAAGTTCTCAATTATTCAATAATTTAGATTAAAATTCTCGGTTATCTATCTTCAATAATTGAGAAAATCTGGTCCGTTATCGAATTTTAACGGAGAATCGTGAGATAATCGAGATTATCGCTGCTAATATGTCTTTAGTATTAAGCATGCAAATCTGACAGACCGATGTACAAATTATGGGACAAGAAAAATCACCAAATAAAATAATTACTGCATATTTATATTAAATTTGTCTTTGATATCAACGAATGGTGGTCTAACAACATACGGTGTCAAAAAAAGGAAAAAAAATGAAAACCTCTTGAAAATAGATCCGGATAATTTGACACCTTAACAAACAGAAACAAACATGACTTTTAAGTCTAAAAAACAGAGACCTCCAACACTGATGCTACTATGGTGGTCGTTTGCAAAAAAAAGGATCACTTCCGAGGGTATTACATTGACAACAAAAAAATATCTCTCACATTTGCTGGCAGTGACACATCAGACACTTCGTTTTTTTGTGTTAGGCTGGTAAACCGTTAAAGTAAATCCACATAAGTCAAATTAAATACATATATATATATTTATATATATATATATACATCTTAAAGAAAGGAAAAGGATAATAAGGATCATATAAAATGTTGTGACGTTGTTCTTTTTCCTTTTTATTTATTTTCCATCTTTCCAATTAAGTGTTCTTATTGTACCTTTATATTTCTTTCCCAAAACAGTTGACTTTGCCAATCAACATAGTTACTATATCCGCACAGAATAAAACAATATATATATGTTTCGAATTGAAAATCATACCTGAACATTTTTATATCCGAGTTCATGCCTATGCACACAAACCAGAGCCTTAGATATGGGTGCAGACAAAAGACATAAAAGGACAAGATGTCAGAATCTATTAACCGCATTTAAAATGTATACCTATGAATAGAATTGGAATATCAACAATATTTTGTCATAGAAGGGACGACTGTGAAAATCTAAAGATTTATAACTTTTGTGGTACGTTCATTCGATTTTGAATAGTTCAAATCAACATCCTTTGTGATCATATTCGGTTTATGACATGAAAAAGAAAAACGGAAATTATTTAACTCAATGATAATTCTTAAGGCCAGTCCTTGTCATAAGACTGGGGACTATGAATTATTTAATTTTGTCGTTGATCTAACTTTAATATATATTGTAGAACGTGTTTAAAATTATTAATGTACTTATTGAACCCTCGTAAAATTTGATTAAAAAATTTCGGGAAATTTCAGATTATACTCATATGACCAGTTACTTGCAATGCATGGAATCATTCATTTGCAGTCTAAAAATTACTTTGATATCGATTTCTTTCGTTGATATAAATAATACATAACTTCATATTATTTAGAATGCGAATTTTTTATTTAATACATGCCTTCCCGCTTTTATATATAGAATATACATACATTTAGGTAAATAAAATTCGTTATAATAACAGCCTTATGAAAATATATAATAATTGTCAATAATTAACTACTATCATCAAAAAACCAAACAGAAACTTATTTTAGCGGAACGGCCTTCTCCAAATAAACTTTTCAGGGCAAATATTTTTTTTTTAGCTTTTCCGTCATCTATATGGTGTAAAATATGATGAGACCCACGACTTCTTGTATAACTTACCGTACAGTCTTTTCATAAAAAATTACTTCGACATTTAGAGCCCAATTAAAAATTTATCATATGGTAAAAATAATTACTACTTCCATATATAAATATATGTTTAAACTGAAATGGCCGACTTGCTACCGAAACTGGTCTATGCTTGACTTTGAAGACTATACGGCGAGGAGTACTAACATTTTGGTAATGATTGGTTCATGCTTAGTTTATTTTACTTGCAAAGTTTTATGTGAATTTTATGCAAATCAATGTTTTCTTACCTTTTTGGTTTGTTGATTTTCTTCTTTGAAATGAATTTTTGTATGTACGTACTTTTGGGTTTGTTTGTTGAGCTGGCGATAAAAAGGTATGTATGATATGATATGAGATTTTATTTGTTTATGTAAAAAGTTATGCAGATGCAATATTTTTAAATGCGCTGCTTTGTTCTAAATTTGAAGTAAATCAACTTTATCGATAAAATTTTGTAATAAAAATGTTTCAGTTTATTATTTTTTATTCCTATAATAATGATAATATATAAGTTGAGCATAAAACATTGGAAAAGAAAATTAATTCTAGTCATATAAAATGTCATAGCTCATATTAATAGAAAATAATTCAGCTACAAATTTTGTACTGGACTAAAATTTGGAACTATAAAATCTTTATTGTCTGAATAACGCAGTTTTTCTACTGCGCGATCAATCTTCTGAAGGAAATTCCTTCATTTAAAATTGTACAAAAACATTGCCTCTTCAATTAACGTAATATTTATCGAGTGTCACTCCTCTCCTCCTTTATTCTTTGTACCATTTTCAATATTTTCCTGGATTCTTAAGCGGTTATCTATTATTTTGTGTAACAACTTTTCTTATATCAACTAGAATCTTCCCTTAAATGTTTCAACATGCGTGCACAACTAAGGATAATTTATGGACTATTTGAAAGAAAATATTGTGTTTTTTTTTGTTTCACTCGAGGGGAAACCTTTTTATAAAACTTTTCTATAAATGGTATAGAGCTAGTAACATTTTCATCTATAGTATTTCGATGTATTAGTTTAGTTTTCCAGTATTATTCAACTAAATAACGCACATCATAAAATCGTAGTGTACCCACCAAACAAAATAATTCATAAACGGTTTGTAAACGATTCATCTCGGATTATGTTTTTTTCGAAATCGTATTTGCCTACGATTGGTAAAAGAATCATATGTGTGTGGCAAATCGTAAAAGTGATTCGAAAATAATGTCCCAAACATTCTCAAACATTTTGCTTTGCAGTTAGGATTTATATAAAATAGGGAGTTACGAATATATAAAAATGTTATATCCTCTTTTCAAATTTTAGGAAAACGAGAAAAAAGTTTATTTTATTTTATTGAAATATACCACAATTATTGCGATTTTTGCTTGCAAACAGTTTTTTGACAGTTGCAACGGTTGACATACGGTTGCTTAAAGGCCAATCCCCACACAGCCGACATCCTATTCTGACGAGAAAAATCAGAAAAGTAGAAATAGATGGACTTTTGCAATTTTCGCTAGGATTGACCGAATAAAAACATCAGGGTCTCTCCCCACACAATTTATAATATTATGGGAAAATTAAGAACATTCCCTTCCATTTTATAGGAAAATGTAGTACCAAATTGTGTTTTCAGACTTTATCATAAGGCTTAAATTCCTATCACATCTAAAAACAAGCTTTAGTGCAAAACGACGAGACTTCTATGTGTATGCTCAAATCAAGTTACCTTCCGAAAGCCTTTCTAAAAGAAAGCTATATAAATATGGGAATTCAGAGTGAACGAAGTCCTTAGTTAATCACAACATTTGTTGTGATATACAGACATACAGACACTGGATAAAAATGATTGCAAACCATTTAGAATCTTATAAAACGTGGAGATTTGCAAAACAAATTTTTTTATTTTTTATATACTTCGTATAGAAGTTAAAAATTTAACTTGCGTAAACCATAAAAATCATTTCGTCATAGAAAAACTTCCTATAAGAAAATTTGGTAGTGTGCGACGATATCGTGTATTATTATTGTTAGAGTATGCAGATGAAAACCCATAAATCAGATGAACAAGTTTATCTGCGTTTGAGGGGAATCATCTGGCAGATGAAGAATCAGATGGGGAAATTATAACTGCAGAAGACGACAAAATTCGTAGGATGATTGTTTCTCCCTTTCTGTTTAACCAAATTTTGCATAAGTGCATCCCATACTTTTATCAGAATAGGATGTCGGCTGTGTGGAGATTGGCTTTAAGTGAAATAGCTAAATATTTTAGAAACTAATACGTTTTACAAGCGTTGCAAATAACTAACTCGTTTCAATTAAGTTTCAGCTTTATTTAAAATTACTTACTTTCTTTGAAGCCAAGAATCATCCACTAAGTATCGAACTGGTTAGTTCGTGACATTTATGTAAGGTGACATTTTAATTATGGGAAGATTTAAAAAAAAAACTCTTCAGTTTAATTTCTAAAAGTTTTTTCGCAACTTCGGTTTCATTTTGTGGGGTGCTAAGAATTTTATTTCTCAACTTATTGCCTATTTTCGCCTGAATCAATGAAGCCCTGGAAAAATTTGTGAGGTATACATCACTTTTTTATGTTATTCTCCCGCATTTGTAGTGTATACATACAATCTTTGCCTTTTTCGGCTTTTACAGACGTTTACTAAATTGCTTAATGGGTACTTTCTCAGTGCATACATTTTAAAAAAGAATTTCATATTTATTTTCGTTTATAAAGGAAAAATTGTTTGATTTATTGTAATATCTATATTTTTTTCGTGTCTTTTTCGGAACAAGCTGATCATGATAAAATCGCGTCTAATATATAGCAAGAAAATTTAGAGCATCATATTTTCATATCTGACAAAAAATTTTATCAATAATAAAAATAATTTTAAAATGAGCTCCAAAAAAAACGATGAAAATTTAATCTGATTAGAGAAAAATCGCCAAATTCGACAAGCCATGAGATTTGAACTACTTAAAAACACTATTCACGACATTTTAAATAAATGTAAGGGTTTTCCTCTTGCCATGATTATATTCTAGTCGTCAAGTGTTTATCTCCGTAGTTTTATTTTAGGATACAAATTTAAATCTTTTCGGTTGAATTGGTGATAAGAATGGATTTTAATGCTCATTCGGGAATTTTAGAAATTGCAGAACGCATAGAATTTATATGATAAAAAAGCAAATTACATATATAAAAAGAGAAATTTAAACGCGTAAACATAGCTCACACAATACACGGTCCAATAAGGATCATCAATTTCAAAGAAAATATAGATTCTTTTTATAGCTTTTTGACTTCTACAAAATTTATTTGAACG
The DNA here is from genome assembly GCA_963422695.1 of Xylophagus ater. Taxonomy (NCBI): domain Eukaryota; kingdom Metazoa; phylum Arthropoda; class Insecta; order Diptera; family Xylophagidae; genus Xylophagus; species Xylophagus ater. Next base: position 40,834,256 of record OY730479.1, on the reverse strand, counting down.
GAATACATTTTTGGTCTGATGCCACGGTAAAATACGGCGAAACAAATTTATTATTACTATTTTTTTAAACCATTAAAGGATTTTCGATGGTTTTTTAAAAGACTAGCTCGCTTATTAAACATATGTAACCTAAATATTTTATAATTATTGCGCTTTTTTTATTTATAGTTTTCCACTTTCTTTACTCTTTATTTCCGGCGAAAAAATAATAATTTAGCTATTAGGTCATATGAAAAAAATCAGACTTTACTCTACTTTACTAAATTTTGAGTAGAGTAAAGTAATTGAGTATTTGTTCAATATGGTATTCTAAAAACTGTACTTTACTCCGTTTAGTACAAAATTCGGAGTGAGTAGAATTCTGTCGTTTAGTTGTGATTTCATTTGATTTGAAATTTCAGTTATTATTCATTACGGTTAATTAGGATCCTAGACGTGTCAATTAAAATGGATTAAAAATTAAAATTAATGGTTTCATAATAAAAATAATTACAAAGAAAATTTATTTTCAAAAATTCAATAAACAAATTAGATTTTAATAATTATAAATTAGAAAAAATTATTATTCGGCCTTTTCTTATGAAAATTATCGACAAAGTTTTCATATCATAACACTAGACCGACCGATTTACGAATTTACTAACATCTCTACTAAAAGGGAATTTAAATTTTATTACGAGATAAATTTATATCTAACACAATAAAACACTTTTCCTCCTTCACTGTGTCAGTATAAAATAATCTTTCAAGTTATAACTGATCCGATTTCGATAAATATTAGGAATTAAGACATTTTACATTATCTTCTCTACAATACAAGAAGATAAGTTCAAATTTGCAATGTTTTTATGTAGCGTTTTTGTGTAAAGTCCAACGTAGACCGACGTGCCCAACGTTGGACACGTATGCTTTGCATGCTAGTACAGTATAAAAATATATAATTTGCGACCCTTGTATATCGAAATTTTTTGAAATGTATACCAACATCAAGCTACTACTGGATTCATTCGAACAATTACGGTTAAAGAAAACGCAATCGAATGCATTTTAATTGTTTAACGCACAGAAATCCGTTCACTTTTGTCGACAACTAATTGAAAATAAATTGAAAAAAAAACTGAATTTTAGCATGAGTAAAGCTGTTTTGAGCATGGTGTAGACCAAACTCAAAATTTTGCGAGTATCTTCGACTTATTTAACTTTTATGCATACAGAATTGGTAGTCCGAATACTCAGTACTCACTGACTTTACTCATAGACTTTCTAGCATGCGAAACTTTCCTCCAAAATGTCAAAATTTAGCAAAGTAGAGTAAAGTCTGATTTTTATGCATATAAACTATTGTGTAGAAATTTTTGGTACACCAAAAATCTACTAACTGCTTAGTTATATGAGTATATGAATTACACTCTTTTCATATGACAGAAAATCCCTTTTTATTCCGAATTTTCAATTGAATATTATACTGTATAATAATAATATTTAATTTGGCCACCAACAGAATTCTGATATCAACGGGGAAGCTCGTTTCAGTTTGATTGTAAATTGCTGATGACTTGCCAGGGAATTCATAACAATTATATTCCAAAAAAAAAAAAAAATTTTTTCTTTAAAATTTCCGAATTTCTTGTGAATTTTAAAAAATATGAATTCCTTTTTTCTATTGATTTTTTATTCTGTACGAACACGAACAACAAAAAAAATATTTTTGATTGATAATTTTCGATAAATGCTTTCAGATAAAACTTCTGTACCTATATATAAAAAAAAAACTAAATCCTGAATTTTTATATGACTTTGAGATAATGTAAGTTTTTTCTTTAACAATTTGAAGGATAATAAAATGACATTCATTGTTCTGAAAAAATGTATTTTTTCGAAGATGGTTTCAATATAAAAAAAAAAAAAACAACAGAGAGTGGAGTAGAGACCATGGAGTTCAAATGAAGTTCTATATAACAAAGGGCGATAAAAATTAAAAATATGAACACCGCAACAAAATGAGAAATAAATACGTGGATAAACCATATAATCCTCGATGATTTTTGACAGTTTCTTTATTTTGAATCCGCTATTTAGTTAGGACTTTGTGACAGGTATTTCGATATATCTTATATATGAGGAACATAGACAAAGGTGTCAAAACGGATCTATGACAGCAGTTCAATGAAAGATCAATTTCTCACGCTGTTTGTTTTGTATATAAAGTGATCTTATCGTATTCCGTTATATTCGTAAGTCTTGAAATCATTTATTAATGGATAATATACTATTTTGTGATAAATCTGGATAAATTGTAAGATGTATTTGATAAATTGATTCAAAAGTACTAATTTCCGTATAGTTAGTTTATCCTTAAGGCGATTTATCCTGGTTACTTTTAAAAATATGATTTTTTTTTTTTTTTTTCATAATTTTATAGACTAACCTTTGGCGAATATTTTACCCCGAAAGAGAAGCTGCAATTAGAAATATTCCCGAATTTCTGAAGCTGTAAGTTTAACAATTATGGCTGAATAGCAACAATTTATACAACAAATCAAAAATTTGAACGTGTTATAATAATTTCTTTTTCGTACAAAAGTACACACAGAAAATTCTGAAGTTATTGGCTATAGTTGTGATAATGTTGTGAATGTTAGTCCTAACAACTGAATGTTAATTGTGACAATAGAAAATTCAGATGTCGCAACTCAAATTCTGTTGTCACAACTATTATTCAGTTGTTAAAACTAGGTAATAAGTTCAGAATTTTTCTGTGTGCAACTTCCAATAATTAAATGAATTCCAGCGTCTTTGGTGACTTCTTCTCAAAATATTTACAAAGTCATTTATGTTTAAATTACATATACTTCTCTTGCAATTCTGATGTGTTTTTATGACACATTTGTACTAAATTTATAGTAATAATAAATAATACAAAATGTTTTATTGTGAATAAAATTCAAAATATTATTTTCATTTCGTTATTCTACTTTGTTGTAGCAAACAACAGCATAAAATGGTCGTGTAACTATGTAAAGAAATCAAGGCAAACAAAAATAAGTCATTTTCAGAATCAGGATAACCCACACTTTTTAAAATCTTAATAAATTAAATTACATTAAATTCGTTTTGTTTGAGTTCCTTGCATATTTTTCACTGATGAACTCGAACAGAATGAAAAAGGTTCGGATTTTCTTTTAAAAAAGGCATGTCAAAATAATCTTTGAAGAATTGAACATTTTTCACACCTGTCGC